>JARQOD010000001.1:365112193-365177996 GCA_033576555.1 Oophaga sylvatica | reverse complement strand
AAGCAATCAATTAAGCTTTTTCACTTCCTCTCCTGTCAGCCAGGAGAGGAACTCATCATTTGGGGGTTTACTGTGAGGCTGCAGCATTAGGCTGCGGTCCCTGCAGTAAACATTAACCCTTTCTGAAGGATTACACCGTGGGACCTGACTGTGCATGGGATAGGTAAGAATAATTTTGCTTTTTTATTTTATTTTTATTACAGGAAATGGTTTTTGCAGTCAAATAAAAGATGGTCAAAAACGTGTCTTTATTTCATTAAAATGATTTTTAATTAAAGTGTGTGTGTTTTATTTTTATTTCATGCAATAGGATTAATAATTGATAGTTGTCTAATTGACAGCTCTCAATTATTAACCTGGCTTAAGGTCACCTTTCAATTGCAATGTGGCTTTAACCCCATATTAACCCATTCGCCACCGCTACAGGGCAATGGGAATAGACGGGCAAAGTGCCAGAAAGGGCGAATCTAATTATAGATTTGTCTTTTCTGGGTGTCTGGGGCAGATGTTAGTAGCCAGGGGGGCCAAAAATAATGGTCCCTCTCTGGCTATTATTATCTGCCCCCATTCGCTGGCTTTGTCTGTCTGGTTGCGAAAATAGGGCGGGAGCCCACGCATTTTTTTTAAACAATTTTACACCTCATATATATATATATATATATATATATATATATATATATATAATATATATACATGTCATTGAATTTGTGACACATATATATTTATATTTATAGTTCATACACTTCTACATAGTATAATAGCCGCTAATTCAATTGACGGCTTTTGTGAAAATGCAGAACCCGACATGAAATGACACTTGGTGTACATAGGGTTAACCATGTCTTTTCATGTCCTTTGCTATCTGATTTGCACAAACAATTACATCAGTCTATGTGTGCAAAATTTCACACCTGTAGGGGTTAATTAAAGGTGTAAATTCGTAGCAAAAAAGTCCGTTTTTTTACAACGAATTTACACCTTTAATTAACCCCTACAGGTGTGAAATTTGCACACATAGACTGATGTAATTGTTTGTGCAAATCAGATTGCAAACGACATGAAAAGACATGGTTAACCCTATGTACACCAAGTGTCATTTCATGTCGGGTGCTTCTGTCTTTCACAGAAGTCGGCTTTAACCCGGCAATTGAATCAGAGGATATTTTACTATGTAGAAGTGTATAAACTATACATATATGTATATATATATGTCACAATGACATGTATATATATATAAATATATATATATATATATATGTATTCTATGTGTGTATATTTAGTGTTTACAAGGAAATAAAGGTTTTTTTTAGTTGCGATATTTTGTTCCCATAGACTTACATGGACTTCCGGTATCGAATCGGATATCGCCGATATTTAGGGATATCGGCGATACCATTCCGATCCGATATTTTTAGATATCGAGCAGTATCGCTCAACACTACTAATAAAGCGAGGACAGGAGAAAACCACAACAGGTATTCTTAGCTTAGACTTTTCAATACGATCCGCTCTGCTGGTCTGCATGAAAGCTTTCACCGACACTTCCCCAGCAGACAGGCAGGTATTTGAAGGAAACCAATTAACAAAACATTAATTGCAGCTGAGCGAGGCTGGTCAGTGCAGCACAGAGAGAGAAAGAATTAACTCCCTCAGTGCCGAAAAACACCCAGCACCAGAAACTCAGCTGTGCGAAGTCAGGGTGTGCAATCGCGACGATCTTCGCAGCGACACACCAGTGACAGTATCCCCCCTTCTACGAGGGGCCTCCGGACCCTCAGGGCCGGGTTTATCTGGGTGAGTAGTGTGGAAGGCCCGAACCAATCGGTCTGCGTTAATATCCGACGCAGAAACCCACGTCCTCTCCTCAGGACCATACCCCCTCCAATGAACAAGGTACTGAAGGGACCGGCGATTCAGACGTGAATCGATGACTCTCGACACCTGGAACTCCAAGTTACCATTGACCACCACAGGAGGAGGAGGTAAAAGTGCCGGTATCACCGGCGCCACATACTTCTTAAGTAACGATCTGTGGAACACATTATGAATTTTAAATGTAGGAGGGAGGTCAAGACGGAATGCAACTGGATTAATTATAGCACTGATCTTGTATGGCCCGATGAACCTGGGACCCAGTTTCCAGGAGGGAACCTTAAGTTTTATATTTTTGGTAGACAACCATACCAGATCGTTCACACTTAGGTCCGGACCAGACACTCTCCTCCTATCAGCCATACGTTTGTATCGGTTCCCCATAGTACTCAAATTATTCAGCACTCCTCTCCACACTGAAGCAAGTGACGATGAAAATCGTTTCTCCTCAGGAACCCCAGAAGAGCCCCCCCTATTGAAAGTACAAAACTGGGGGTGAAAACCATATGCCCCAAAAAACGGGGACTTACCAGTGGACTCGCTCCGCCTATTATTTAGAGCAAACTCCGCCAAAGGCAAGAAAGAAGCCCAGTCCTCCTGGTTCTCTGACACAAAACACCGGAGATATGTCTCCAAGCTCTGGTTCAGACACCACATCGGAGGGTACCCCGTGAAGCCTTACAATCTCCCCAATAAACACCTGCGCAAGAGTTTTAGCATTAGGAAGAGCAGGAAGAGCGATAAAATGTGCCATCTTGCTGAACCTGTCCACCACAACGAGTATGACTGTTTTACCCGAAGATGGCGGGAGATCCGTAATGAAGTCCATAGACAGATGAGTCCACGGACGCTCCGGGATCTTCAAAGGTAAGAGGGCCCCAGACGGACGGGTATGTGGGGTCTTAGAGCGCGCACAAACCTCGCAGGACGCGACAAAAGTTACCACCTCCCTATGTAAGTTAGGCCACCAAAACCGGCGCGAGAGGAGATCCTCAGTTGCTTTACTCCCAGGGTGTCCTGCCAAAGCTGAATTATGGTGTGCCTCGATCACCCTTTGTCGCAACTGATTAGGAACAAACAGTCTCCCTGGAGGTCCTACAGGGCGTCCCCCTGAGCCTCCAATACCTCTTCCTCAAGCTCAGAGCATACTGCCGACACCACCACCCCCTCCTGAAGGACCGGAACCGGATCCTCCGTATTCCCAGCTGCGGGAAACAGCGAGATAAGGCATCCGCCTTAACATTTTTTGACCCAGGACGATATGTGACAACAAAATTAAACCTGGTAAAAAACAACGACCACCTAGCTTGTCTGGGATTCAGACGTTTAGCGGATTCTAAATATAGCAGGTTTTTGTGATCGGTAATGACAGTGACCGGGTGGACTGCCCCCTCCAAAAAATGACGCCACTCCTCAAAAGCCAACTTAATGGCCAAGAGCTCCCTATTGCCGACATCATAATTCCTCTCAGCAGACGACAATTTTTTAGAGAAGAAGGCGCACGGATGCCATTTACCAGGGGACGAACCTTGTGACAATACCGCTCCCACCCCTACCTCGGAAGCGTCCACCTCAACAATGAATGGCTGAGACGCATCAGGCTGAACAAGTATGGGTGCAGAAGCAAAACATTTTTTCAAAGAGGAAAACGCTTGACAAGCCTTGTCAGACCACTTTGAAAAATCCGTCCCTTTTTTAGTCATGTCTGTGAGAGGTTTAACTATGGAGGAGAAATTACGAATGAATTTCCGGTAGTAGTTAGCAAACCCCAGGAAACGTTGTAATGCCTTAAGATCCTCTGGCAGATCCCACTCAAGAACTGCCAGCACTTTCCCAGGGTCCATACGAAAACCGGATGCTGACACCAGGAATCCTAAAAACTGAAGTTCCTGTACGGCGAACACACACTTCTCCCATTTGGCGTACAGTTTATTATCCCGCAAGATCTGTAACACCTGCCTAACATGCTCCTGATGAGACACAAGATCTGGTGAGTAAATTAAATATCATCCAGATATATGACCACAAACTGTCCCATTAGGTGGCGAAAGATGTCATTTACAAAGTGTTGAAACACCGCTTGGGCAATACTCAGATCAAATGGCATGACAAGGTTCTCATAATTCCCCTCCGGAGTGTTAAACGCCGTCTTCCACTCATCCCCCTCCTTCATCCTAATAAGATTGTACGCCCCCCTGAGATCCAACTTAGAGAACCATTTGGCACCCACGATCTGATTGAAGAGATCGGGAATAAGTGGGAGCGGATACGGATCTTGGACCGTAATCCGATTAAGCTCACGGAAATCCAGGCAAGGGCGTAGGCCTCCATCTTTTTTCTTCACAAAGAAGAACCCCGCGGCCACCGGGGAAGATGAAGGTCTAATATGCCCCTTAGCCAGACCTCTCTGAAATATAATCCTTCATGGCCTGTCTCTCAGGACCAGAAAGGTTATACAACCTAGATTTCGGTAACTTGGCCCCAGGGATCAAGTTAACAGCACAGTCATACTCGCGATGAGGAGGTAGTTCTTGACACCCTTCCTCCGAGAATACATCCTCAAAGTCCACCAGAAATGGAGGTAAGGCCCTAGGAGCGACCACACCAATGACCGTATTCATGCAGTTTTTATTACAGAAATCGCTCCATTGGCTTATCTCTCTGGATTGCCAATCAATAACCGGGTTATGCTTAGTTAGCCAAGGCAGGCCCAGCACTATAGGAGTGGGAAGACCCTCCAACACATAACAAGACAACAGTTCTTTATGTAGCGCCCCCACTTGAAGATCAATGTTATGTACTGCTTGCACAAAACTTCCCTGACCGAGAGGTCTGGCGTCGATCGAGAATATGGGGACGGGTTTAGCCAACCCACACAATCGCATACCTTGAACCCGGGCAAAGCGAGCATCCACTAGATTAGCCCCGGCCCCACTATCCAGAAGAACAGATATCCTCTCAGTTCTCGCACCCACCACCACCTCCGCCGGTACGAGAAACTGAGACGAACTTAGGGACGAAATACTTACTCCCAGATTGCCGTCCACCACACAATCTGGGATCAATAGTTTTCCGGCGACTTCTCACTCTGCAAAGGACGGATGGACACCCCCTAATAAAATGTCCCTTTTTTCCACAGAAGAAACAACTTCTTGTTTTGTGGCGCCCCACCGATCCCCTCCCCCGGAATGATGTCCCTCCTAATTGCATAGGCTCCTCTGGACTGACCAGGGGAACCTCCGTGTAAGGGACCCTTGAGGAAGGTGGAGTCATCACAGGGGGCGGAGTTACCCCGCACCTCTCCCGCAGCCGTCTATCAATGCGAATAGCAAGGGCCATAGCGGCTTCCAGTGACGTGGGAGGGTCATATTGCGCCAACACATCTTTTAATTTGTCAGATAAACCTTGACAAAACTGGCTCCTAAGAGCCGGGTCATTCCACTGGGTGTCCGTGGCCCACCTACGGAACTCCGAAGAAAATTCCTCTGCCGGACGATCTCCCTGCTGTATCTTACGTAACTTTTTTTCAGCAAGGGAGACTCGATCCGGGTCATCATATACAAGACCCAGTGCTGCGAAAAATCTATCCACTGACTGGAGAGCCGGGGAGTCCGGGGAAGAGAGAACGCCCAGGACTGGGGGTCCCCTTGTAGGAGCGAGATGACAATTCCCACCCTTTGATCTTCACTCCCAGATGACCGAGGTCGCAGCCGAAAGTACAATTTACATGCCTCCCGGAAAGCAAAAAACTTGTCCCGCCCTCCAGTGAACCTGTCCGGGAGAGCTACTTTAGGTTCAGGTCTGGCATGCTCCGGGGGGTACAAAACCTTGGACTTAACGTCCCTCAACTCCATGGACAAACTCTGCAACTGCTGAGCCAGACTGGCTACTGGATCCATGGTGGCTGGGGAGAATCTTAAATGTGGTCGGTGAAAATGTCACGCTGTCTCAGTATACAGGAGAACCGGGGTCTATGCTGACCCTAAGCTGGGGGCCTGACTAATCCCTCTACCTGGAGGTACTGATGATGGTACAGAGGTCCAGGCCGCCAGCGTAACCCTATCTCCTGTGAATCCCTAACCACTGTAATCTAGTCCTGAGAAGGACCCTGATTACCACCACAGGGATAAGGAAGGTATCTGCCTTCACACACAGTATAAGACAAACGAGACAGTACAAGGGTAAATAAAAGAACACCTTGCATACAAAACTACCAATACAGAGGGAACACAAACGGGTAGGGAGATAACTAATAAAGCGAGGACAGGAGAAAACCACAACAGGTATTCTTAGCTTAGACTTCTCAATACGATCCGCTCTGCTGGTCTGCATGAAAGCTTTCACCGACACTTCCCCAGCAGACAGGCAGGTATTTGAAGGAAACCAATTAACAAAACATTAATTGCAGCTGAGCAAGGCTGGTCAGTCCAGCACAGAGAGAGAAAGAATTAACTCCCTCAGTGCCGAAAAACACCCAGCACCAAAAACTCAGCTGTGCGAAGTCAGGGTGTGCAATCGCGACGATCTTCGCAGCGACACACCCGTGACAGATGACCCTGGACTGCATCAACCCATGATGACCTCTTGCCATCGTCGGATGTCTGCTTTCTTCAGATGTTCACCCCTGCCTGATGTGCAGAATCGGAAGCCTGGCATTATAATGTTTTGTGTTCTGTATCGTGACTTTGTTTAAGTAAACTTTATGTTTTTTGATATCTGAAGTGGTGCGGTGTCATCTTGTCCTGCATGTCACCACCTTGCCCACATGCTCAGCTGTCACAGACCCCGGTCGCTGCCCTCCCCTAGTCCGGGTAGCCACGGGTCCCCCTCTGTGGTCCAGGGGGTCCACATTCCATGTCCCGACGCCCCGCAACCGGGAAGCGTAACAGGCACACAGTGTGCATCGCAGCTCTAGACTTTCAGCCTCCAGCATGTCAATTCGTCAATGCCAAACAATAGCAGCAGCAGTAGTATAAGTGGAAGAAGCAATTTCTTTGAGTCCTTTGATCAGCTTGTGCACCAGCGCAACAGAGTCCAAGTCAGACACATGATGAACGAATGGAGAGGATGGTGCAGGAGTATCTAGAACTCAATATCAATACCTTCAGGGAGGGTTTGGACCCTTTCACATTTTGGTCTTCAAAAATGGATTAGTGGCCTGAGCTCGTCTCTCCTTGGAGGTTTTATCATGCCTGGCAGCCAATGTTCTCTCAGAACAGTTCTTCAGTGCTGCTGGTGGTGTCCTGACGGAAAAGCGCAGTCGGCTGTCCCCTGAACTTGTAGACCGCCTAACTTTCATCAAGATGAACAAGTCATGGATCTCCAAGGACTTTTGCACCCTTATCGCAGACTGTGCCGACTAGTCAATATTGTAGTTTTTAGTGTTCTGCAGTGATCTTGCATAATTGCAGTCTGTGATATCTTTAGGGGGCTTCTGTGCCTGCTGTTGCTGCTGCTTCTGCAGATGGTAACACTAATTTGTGAAAATGGGAACAGTCCTGGTTGGGTCTCCATCTGCTGGGTTACTGTAGTAGAAGAGTTGTCGCTCCACATTATACTATTTCTACTCTGGTGAAATTGATGCCACTTTGATAGTGTCTGCCACTAATTGTTGGAAATGTGAACACTCCTGGTTGAGTCTACATCGGCTGGTTTGTCTGTAATGGAAGAGATGTCACTCCCCATTATACTATTTCTACTCTGGTGAAATTGATGACACTTTGGTGGTGTCTGCTCAAATTTTTGGAAATATGGAGAGTCCTGATTGGGTCTCTCCATCTGCTGGGTTGGCTGTAGTGGAAGAGATGTTGCTCCCCATTATACTATTTTTACTCTGGTGAAATTGATGGCACTTTGGTGGTATCTGCCCCTAATTATTTAAAATTTGAAGACTCCTGATTGGGTCTCTGTCACGCTCACACCCTGGCTGATGGGCATGAGCCAAGTGGGGGTTGGGCCCCACTGTGCCACAAACCAGACTACCCTGGAAGGGGCTTGACTAGGACAGCTGCCTCGGTCTTCACTGGAGCCTCTGATGGTGAGGTCAGGCTTGTGCGACAGGCAGCTGCCAGGTGCCACTCCAGGGTGGTGTCTGGCTGTGGCTGCTGATCCCACTTGGGGAGATGGTGGCACGGCTGAGACACAGGGCAGGCAGGCACGGATGAGACACAGGACTGGCAGGCACTGATGAGACACAGGACTGGCAGGCACGAATGAGACACAGGACTGGCAGGCATGGATGAGACACAGGACTGACAGGCACTGATGAGACACTGGACTGGCAGGCACGGATGAGACACAGGACAGGCTGGCACGGACAAGAAACAGGGCAGGCTGGCACAGACAAGACACAGGGCAGGCTGGCATGGATGAGACACAGGGCAGGCTGGCATGGATGAGACACAGGGCAGGCTGACCCCGTTCACATAGCAACTGTAGATACTGGGACTGACTGGAAGGAATGGTGTATGGAGAAACAGGTAAGGACCTGTTCACACAGAAACAGTAGATATAGGGACTAACTAGAAGGAATGGTATATGGAGGGACAGGTAGAGACCTGTTCACACAGCAGGTACCGGTACTAGTACAGACAGAAAGGAGTGGAGTATGGAGGAACAGGCAGAGACCTGTTTACACAGGAACAGTAGATACAGGGACTGACTAGAAGGAATGGTATATAGAGAAACAGTTAGAGACCTGTTCACACAGCAGGTACCAGTACTGGTACAGACAGAAAGGAGTGGAGTATGGAGGAACAGGCAGAGACCTGTTCACACAGCAACAGTAGATACAGGGACTGACTAGAAGGAATGGTATATGGAGAGACAGGTAGAGACCTGTTCACACAGCAGGTACCGGTACTGGTACAGACAAAAAGGAATGGAGTATGGAGGAACAGGCAGAGACCTGTTCACACAGGGGGAGAACCGCAAGGCTGCGAAGAAGGGCTGTAGAGCCGCAAGAGATCCTGCAGAGGCAGGAGCAAAGCAGAGTGAAACCGCAATATATGCGGAGAGGAGCGGTAGCAAGAGATTGCTGGAGCTGCAGTAGTGAAGCAGAGCGAAACCGCAGGAGTGCGGACAAGAGGCAGAGAGAGATACAGAGAGACCACAAGGCAAGACACAGCAGGGAAGAAATCACAGACAAGGAGACCAAGAGACAAAGCTAGGACAGAGTTCAGACAAGGTAAGGACACGAGACAAGGTACAGAGTCAAAGACACAGGGTTCAGGAAATTCTGCCTCCTGGAGGGTGGCAAATAGGTACAAGACAAGGTCAGGAACAATAGAACAGAGACAAGGATATTCCGCTTCCTGGAGAGCAGACAAACAGGTACAAGGCAAAGTCAGGAATAATAGCACAGAGTCCAGGATATGCTGCCTCCTGGAGGGCGGACAAACAGGTACAAGGCAAAGCTAGGAGTGAAGCCTCTGCTCCAACCTCTTCATCCACCTGCCACATGGAATCCGAAGGCATCTTTACAGGAACCATCTTCCGTCCATGGTCTAAGAAAAAATTCTCAGGTGACAAAGATGTTCCCAGGAACTGGTCACAGGTATAGTCTCACGAGGTGTGTGGAGAGGGCGCCACTGCTTCCTCCTCCTCAGAGACGTTATCACACCTTGACTCGAGGAGTAGCAGACCAGAAGAAGAACACCCTGCTGACTGACTCTGACGCAAGGAAACCAGACACCTCTTGTCACTTGTTTGTTTCAACCAATGCACCGTGCTGGGTCTCCAGACCTGAATGGGTACGAGAATCTCAGGGTCCGAATGACCCATGGGCACACCAGACAGCAAACTGAAGATGAACTTCTTTGTGTATAATGCTCCAATTAGGAGCTGTAGTTGTCCCTTCAACACTGGACTGTTCATGAGTATGGTTCGGCAATCACCAAACATCCTCACTGGATTCTGGAGCTGTGAAACAGGAACAACACACAGACTCCATCTGGCTTGCAGCTTGAACACATCTGCAGAGCCAAAGCTGCCACAAGGCACCGGAACAGTCACAGACTTTAGTGGAAGGGAAGTACTGTCACCAAGGGCAGCCTCTCCTACTGGCCCAAGGTTCTGGAGTTTTAGATCCCCTGGACAGAGACCGTCCAGGTGTTTCTCACAAGCGCAGAGACACCGTCTGCCCTTCTTACAGCTGGTTTTGGGCTTCTGCTTTGCCAGCCCACTCTCCTCAGCCTTCTGGGATTTCTCTCGGGTAGCTGGTTTAACAGGTAGAGGAACTGGAGGATCACAGACAGTCACGGTCTGGCGTGGTGTTTTCTTGACAGGTTTCGCCCTTCTGGAGCGCCTCTCGGATCTAGACAGGGAAGACTTTGCAGGAGCAGCTGGACGAGGCACATCAAAGACTCTATGGAAGGCCACCAGAAAGGCCCCTAGGTTCATGATGACAGGATCCCCTGCTTCCCAGAGGGGACAGATCCATAGTAATGCATCTCCTGCTAGGTAGGACATTGTTATGAGCTCGGTTGCAACAACTTTATTAAATAATGGATTGCAACCGAACCAGGGGTCCGCGATGCAGTTAAAGTCACTGCTGCCAAACACCCCTTGGGGATGAGGGTAAAACTGACAACAGAAATATAATATTAGATCTCGCCTGTGTTACTTCACACTAGGGGAGATGTAGAATTGGCACTATCTCCGTTAATGTCACGGGAGATGTGCTATCGACTGGCGTAGATGTAGCCCTGTTAATGGCACAGAAGCCACTTGCCAGATACTAGGTTTGCACTATGTGCTGCAAGCTAATATAGACATAGCCCTGTTGACTCCACAGAATCTACGTGCCAGCCGCTAGGAAGCGCGTGCGACTAACACCAGGCGTACGTGCTACCAGCCGGCATGAGACTGGACAGAGCAACTCTCTGTTCAGCTTGGCAGGCGATGCCGAGGTTACGCGCCCCGCAGTCTGCTCAGGGTGTATAGCTACCCTATATTCGTAGCAAGACTGCGCCACATTGGCTACAGGTTATGCGCCCCTCAGTCTGCTCAGAGTGTATAGCTACCCTATATTCGTAGCAAGACTGCGCCACATTGACTACCTGCCTGGCATAAGCTAAACCTGCCTGAGGGACCTGTGCTAATTAGCTGAGCGAACTCTGGCATCGGCAGGTCCCGGAGAGCAAAGCTAGAGAGCACGTGGAGCCCAGATTCTGGTACGTCCACACATGAGCACTGCCTATTTTAGTATGATCTGACCGCGCCGCGGACAGACAAGCTGTTTAAGGGCTAAGCTCCGCCCCCAGCATTCTAGTTACTCGCATCATCGGTGACGTCATCCGTGACCAATCAGGCGGCGCCAGATCAGAGGATCAGCTGACATTAACCACCAATCACGGATCGCCATGTCACGGACATGCTCAGTGCAGGCATTTCTGAACTTAGGCTATAACAGCCCTGTCTCCTTCTGTAACCTATGCTTAAGGCTACTATTAACAAAGACCCTGGAGACAGCTTGTACTCTCTTGTACTGGCTAGGCGTTGGGATCGGAAGATGAAGCTAAGCAGCATCTGCCCTGACTGAAACCTGGATGGGGACCACTGATGCCTCAGATCCAGGTTCAAATCCAGCCGATGCCTAACAGACATGATGTATGCCACCTTGACCTGGTCAGAGGGGAAACAAGCTGCATTTTGCAGGATATAACACAAGCACTTTTCCAGGAACCCTTGGCACTCTTCAGGATTCCCATAGAACCTAGGCGGGTCTGCTGGGTCGTGCTCCTCATATGCCAGGAGTTGATTGTCGAGAGCATTAGACTATGATGGGGTCTGAAGTCTCAACAATCTGAACCACCCTTGGTGGAACAAATTCTCCATGATGCTTTGCGAGCGGGAGGACATGGGACTCAGCGGGACCATGGCCTGTGCAAACTATCACACTCATGCCCTGGCTGATGGGCATGAGCCAAGGGGGTTGTGGCCACTGAACCACAAACCAGACTACCCTGGAAAGGGGCTTGACCAGGACAGCTGCCTCGGTCTTCACTGGAGCCTCTGATGGTGAGGACAGGCAGCTGCCAGGTGCCACTCCAGGGTGGTGTCTGGCTGTGGCTGCTGATCCCACTTGGGGAGATGGTGGCATGGCTGAGACACAGAGCAGGCAGGCACGGACGAGATACAGGGCAGGCTGACCCTGTTCACACAGCAACTGTAGATACTGGCACAAACTGGAAGGAATGGTGTATGGAGAAACAGGTAGGACCTGTTCACACAGCATCAGTAGATACAGGGACTGACTAGAAGGAATGGTATATGGAGGGACAGGTAGAGACCTGTTCACACAGCAGGTACCAGTACAGACAGAAAGGAGTGGAGTATGGAGGAACAGGCAGAGACCTGTTCACACAGGAACAGTAGATACAGGGATTGACTAGAAGGAATGGTATATAGAGAAACAGTTAGAGACCTGTTCACACAGCAGGTACCGGTACTGCCAACTATAGCACTAAAATAATAAACTTTATTCGGCTAATATGCCAGTTTAAAATGTGAAAAATACCTGACGCGTTTCTGGTACGCTGGAAGCGCTCTTAGTGCCTGCACACCAGAAACGCGTCGTGTTTTTAACATTTTAAACTGGCATATTAGCCGAATAAAGTTTATTATTTTAGAAGGTTGGTGTGCGGACATTTTCCCTTTTCTTGTGTATCCATGCTGTGCTCACCAGCGGAATAGGCACCCACCTGTGCATGATTGAACCCAGCCCAGAGTGGTTTCTATGTGGATACGACGAAAGCGCCCAAACAATATCTGCATATTCAAGAGAAATTGCACAATAAATTTTGAGGTTTATATTCTCCTATTCATGAGAAAATAAAATATTTGCACCTAAAGTAAACCTGAAGGGTTGATAAACTTCTTTAATGTGGTTTTGAGCACCTTAGACAGATACTGGCTACTGATGAAAAAAAAAGAACACCTTGAATGTCGAACAGTGTGTTGTCTGCCAGGTACTCGGGTTCGACATATTGCGTATCGGATAG
Organism: Oophaga sylvatica; assembly: GCA_033576555.1. Lineage (NCBI taxonomy): Eukaryota > Metazoa > Chordata > Amphibia > Anura > Dendrobatidae > Oophaga > Oophaga sylvatica. The sequence continues at coordinate 365,165,121 of JARQOD010000001.1, read as the reverse complement.
ACAAATTGCTTTGTGGGCTGGGGAAAACCAAGTGGTTATGACACACCGTAACAATGACAAAGTTAGAGGGAGGTGGAAGGTCCTTAAGAATGATTACAGGGAACTAGGAGAGTAGCTGAAAGCCAGGACTTCTAAGGTAGTGTTTTCAGAAATACTGCTAGTACTACGAGTGTCAATAGAAAGACAGCATGAGCTTAGGGAGACAAATAAGTGGCTTAGAAATTGGTGCAGGAAGGAAGGGTTTGGGTTTCTGAAGAACTGGGCCAACTTCTCTGTCGGCTACAGGCTCTACAGTAGGGACGGGTTGCACCTCAATGGGGAGGGTGCAGCTGTGCTTGGGGAAAAAAGGACAAGACGGGTGGAGGAGATTTTAAACTAGGATCTTGTCACACACAGTGTAGAAAAGACTAAGTGCAACACAAAAGGATGAGGGGAAGGGAGCCCAACAATACAGAAGGGGGGAATGGAGACTGCTAGGCAAATCTAAAGTCACCCTGTCTGCCCTAAATGTTCCTATATAGGTTCTTCACCTATCGCCGAGCAGGAACCAGGAATGACAGAGTGAGCACTAGTTGATCCCCACTACCACTAAAGACAGCTGGGATAGACAAACAAGGGAACACTTATCTTGAGTAGTTGCAGAGATGTAACACAGATGTCCTCCAGCAACACCAAAGAGAAAGATAGCCGACTGCTATAGCTTCAAGCCTTAACAGGGGGAAATGGAAATATGACCGGCGATTCCCAGCATCTGGCTGGGAGTCTATAAGCACCCAGGTCCAGGTGTGTCAATTAGAGCTGGGTCAAAGAGTCAGACAAAGGCAGACGCAGAGACCTTCTGCAGCTAGATGCAGTGCGACTGTCTGCAGCTTCTGACATACCTTTGACAGATTTGGGGGGAGGGATGGTAGTTATACTAATTAGGGGATAGAGTAGACAAAGGGAGTGGGACACTAGGGGTTAATGAAGAATTAGGGTGGCTAAGATGTGCAGTGAAAGCAGGGAGCTGAGTAGGAATAACAAATATGCTAATAATATTAAATGTCTGCTGGCAAATGGAAGAAGTCTTGCAAACAAAATGAATGAACTGGAGACTCTTATGTCTCAAAAAGGAATTTGAGGGCACTACAGAAATAATGGTAAGGGATCTGTGACTACACACTGTAATGAACATGTATAACAAAGAAAAGAAAAGACAGCATGTATATAAAGTCACAATCAACCTCAAAAATAATGAATGAAAAAAATAAAAAAAAGTTGGTAGATATGAAAATATAATCAAATTTTATTGGTACAAGAAACACACTGAAAAACAGGAAAACAGATTAAAACCATTTAAAAAGGACCATAGAAGGCCCATGATGAAACACTGAAGATCCATGTAAGGATCCACTAACAAACTCCCCAAAAGAAATGCTGGCTGAAATAGGAACACATGTATTGTGCAATGTAATCAATACTAAATTTGCAGCACAATAATATGTGGCACAAAAAAGGAATAAAGGTTATACAACCACTGAGAATTCACAGATAAAGATACCTAAACAAATAAAATAATCAAAGAAAAATATAAACAATCATAGCTGCACATTTGCAACACAGTAATATGTGGCACAATGAGAAAGCATAAAGGTTATACAATCGCTGTGAATTCACAAATAAAGGTACCTAAATTAATGATATAAGCAAGGAGCTGAAGATGAAAAACACCTGTCAGTGCAAAAAATGGAACTGAAAAGGTGATTAATGGATACCTTCCTATAGCAGCAGAAACCTCTGAAATTAAGATCGAATTGTTTCCATAGAGGAATACATATGATATCAGAGTAACTAATGACTAAAAAAGAGTACCAAGAAATGATCGAAGCAGGAAAGAACCTGCAGATGGCATGGTAAACCTGAATTAGTACATCGCAGTGAAAAAAAATCTCAAATCTTCATATAATAATGGAGATAAGAAATAGACCTGCAGCCAGCATGAAATGGAAATGGGAGAGTGTGCCCCACGCGTATCGCCACTAGGGGGCGTGGAAAGTCATTCCCCTGAGGAAGCCACGCCCCCTAGTGGCGATACGCGTGGGGCACACTCTCCCATTTCCATTTCATGCTGGCTGCAGGTCTATTTCTTATCTCCATTATTATATGAAGATTTGAGATTTTTTTTCACTGCGATGTACTAATTCAGGTTTACCATGCCATCTGCAGGTTCTTTCCTGCTTCGATCATTTCTTGGTACTCTTTTTTAGTCATTAGTTACTCTGATATCATATGTATTCCTCTATGGAAACAATTCGATCTTAATTTCAGAGGTTTCTGCTGCTATAGGAAGGTATCCATTAATCACCTTTTCAGTTGCGCATTTTTTGCACTGACAGGTGTTTTTCATCTTCAGCTCCTTGCTTATATCATTAATTTAGGTACCTTTATTTGTGAATTCACAGCGATTGTATAACCTTTATGCTTTCTCATTGTGCCACATATTACTGTGTTGCAAATGTGCAGCTATGATTGTTTATATTTTTCTTTGATTATTTTATTTGTTTAGGTATCTTTATCTGTGAATTCTCAGTGGTTGTATAACCTTTATTCCTTTTTTGTGCCACATATTATTGTGCTGCAAATTTAGTATTGATTACATTGCACAATACATGTGTTCCTATTTCAGCCAGCATTTCTTTTGGGGAGTTTGTTAGTGGATCCTTACATGGATCTTCAGTGTTTCATCATGGGCCTTCTATGGTCCTTTTTAAATGGTTTTAATCTGTTTTCCTCTTTTTCAGTGTGTTTCTTGTACCAATAAAATTGATTATATTTTCATATCTACCAACTTTTTTTATTTTTTTCATTCATTATTTTTGAGGTTGATCGTGACTTTATATACATGCTGTCTTTTCTTTTCTTTGTTATACTCTTATGTCTGTTGCAGAATATGATTTGGTGGGCATTACGGAAACCTGGCTCAAGGAAAGCCATGACTTGGTGACAAACATAGAGGGTTACACTATATTTAGAAAGGACATATTTATGTTTGGCTAGTTTTTGCATCACCACATTTTGAGAGCTATTATTTTTCCATATTTTGGCCCACAGAGTCATCTGAGAGCTTGTTTTTTGCGGACGAGCTGACGCTTTGATTGGTACCATTTTTGAGCACATGACATTTTCTATTACAATTTTTGGGAGAGAGAATGAATTAAAAAAGCAGGAATTGCTTTTTGGATTTTTTTATACCATTCCGCGTGTGGTAAAATTGGTAGAGCAGCTAAATTCTTCGGGTCAGTACAATTACAGCAATACCTAAGTTATATAGCTTTTTTTATTTTTGGCGCTTTTATACAATAAAAACTATTAAGTAGAAAAAAATATTATTTTTGAATTGCTTTATTTTGAGAGCTATAACTTTTTATATTTCTGCTCATGAAGCTGTATGACAGCTTGTTTTTTATGGGACAAAATGACGTTTTCAGCTGTACCATTTTTATTTACATTAGTCTTTTTGATCATGTTTTATTTCACTTTTTGTTTGGCGGTATGTTGATAAAGCATTATTTTTTGCCATTTTAAATTTTTTTATGGTGTTCTCTCAAGGGGTTAACTAGTGTGACAGTTTTATAGAGCAGGTCGTTACAGATTTGGCGATACCAAACATGTGTACTTTTATTGTTTCTTTTTTTTACATAAATAAATTAATTTATTGGAAAAAAAATTGTTTCCTTTTTTGGGGATTTTTCAAAAAAATATTTTTACACTTTTTAATATATTTGCTTTTTCACATTGTCCCAGTATGGTACATTACTGTATATCATCAGATCGCTGATCTGATGTTCCGAAATGCATCTGCACTGCAGGGCATCAGAGCAGTGTTTGACAGGCAGGGAAAGAGGCGTCTCAGGTCCAGCTCTGAGCCGGCACTGACACGCCACCTTCCCTGAAGGCCCGCTTGGCCATCTTGAGGCCGGGGGTCTATATGGAGACCATCAGGACAATGCGATTGCATTGCGTTGTCCTGATGGAATCGCGCAGGGAACTCATTCTCCTTTATGTCGCTGTCACTACTGACAGCGGCATCGGAGGGGTTAAATGCATTGCTGCGGGGTGTCAGCTTTCACCCAGAGCTGCCACCCTCACCTGATTGCCGCGACACTCAGTATGAGGCCACACGATCAAGCCACCATACATGTACTGCTGTTTGCGGGAATGCAGCTTCCGCAGAGTACTACATGTACGGTGCATGTTGGGAAGGAGTTAAAAGACTACAATAGCAAGATTGTAAGGACAAAGAAAAGGCTGAGATATTAAACAGGCACTTTTCATCCATGTTCACAATGAACTGTCTGTTACAATGATCATTCAACAAGGTAAAAATCAAAGTTCACCACCTGATTTAACTAGTTTAACACAAAAAGAAGTACACCTACGTCTGAGCAATTTAAACATTGACAAAATCCCCCAACCCCGGTGCCATTCATCCATGGATACTGAGGAAATTGAGTCAATAATTGACAGACCACTGTATCTCATATTCTTAGACTCTCTTGTAATAGGGGTGGTACCATTGGATTGGAAGATGGCTGATGTGGTACTGATATTTAAGAAAGGTAAGAAGGTAGATCCAGGTAACTAACATCCGGTAAACCTGACATCAGCAGTGTGCAAAATTTTTGAGGGCATTATAAGAGATGACTTGCAGAAATATATTGTAGATATAATATAATAACTGACAATCAGCACAAATTCATGAAGGATAGGTCATGTCTAACTAACATGTTGGGTTTCTATGAGGAGGTAAGTGCAAATCTGGATATTGGTAATGCCGCTGATATGATTTATCTGTACTTTGCAAAGACATTTGATACTGAACCACATAACAGCCTTATACTGAAGCTACAGAAGCAATGACAGGAGGAAACTATATGCAGATGGGTAAAGAACTGGCTAAATGACAGGAAACAAAGAGTTGTCATAAATAGTACATTCTCCAAATGTAATATAGTCAGCAGTGGGGTACCGCAGGGATCTGTGATAGGACCGATTGTTTTTAACCTCTTTATTAATGACCTTGTGGATGGGATTGAGAGTAAAGTGTCAGTCTTTGCTGAAGACCCCAAACTAGTTAGGATATTAAAATCTGACCCTGACATTACAATATTGCAAAATGATCTGGATAAGATGGCTGAATGGGCAAACACTTGGTAAATGAGATTTAATGGATATACATGTTGAATAGTGCACCTAGGACTGAGTAATACTATTGCTGCATATACACTACTACTCAAAAAATAAAGGGAACACTCAAATAACACATCCTACATCTGAATGAATGAAATATTCTCATTGAATACTTTGTTCTGTACAAAGGTGAATGTGCTGACAACAAAATCACACAAAAAATCATCAATGGAAAACAAATTTATTAACCAATGAAGGCCTGGATTTGGAGTCACACACAAATTTAAAGTGGAATGTAATGTCCTTAAAACAAGTCAAAATGATGCTCAGTAGTGTGTGTGGCCTCCACGTACCTGTATGACCTCCCTACAACGCCTGGGCATGCTCCTGATGAGGCGGCAGATGATCTCCTTAGGGATCTCCTCCCAGACCTGGACTAAAGCATCCGCCAACTCCTGGACAGTCTGAGGTGCAACGTGACATTGGTGGATGGAGTGAGACATGATGTCCCAGATGTGCTCAATCGGATTCAGGTCTGGGGAACGGGCGGACCAGTCCATAGCTTCAATGCCTTCATCTTGCAGGAACTGCTGACACACTCCAGCCACATGAGGTCTGGCATTGTCCTGCATTAGGAGGAACCCAGGGCCAACCGCACTTGCTATGGTCTCACAAGGGTCTGAGGATCTCATCTCAGTACCTAATGGCAGTCAGGATACCTCTGGCGAGCACATGGAGGGCTGTGCGGCCCTCCAAAGAAATGCCACCCCACACCATTACTGACCCACTGCCAAACTGGTCATGCTGAAGGATGTTGCAGGCAGCAGATCACTCTCCAAGGCATCTCCAGACTCTGTCACATGTGTCACATGTGCTCAGTGCGAACCTGCTTTCATCTGTGAAGAGCACAGGGAGCCAGTGGTGAATTTGACAATCCTGGTGTTCTGTGGCAAATGCCAATCGTCCTGCACGGTGTTGAGCTGTGAGCACAACCCCCATCTGTGGACGTTGGGCACTCAGACCATCCTTATGGAGTCGGTTTCTAACCGTTTGTGCAGACACATGCACATTTGTGGCTTGCTGAAGGTCATTTTGCAGGGCTCTGGCAGTGCTCCTCCTGTTCCTCCTTGCACAAAGGCGAAGGTAGCGGTCTTGCTGCTGGGTTGTTGCCCTCCTACGACCCCCTCCACGTCTCCTGGAGTACTGACCTGTCTCCTGGTAGTGCCTCCAGCCTCTGGACACTACGCTGACTGACACAGCAAACCTTTTTGCCACAGCTCGCATTGATGTGCCATCCTGGATGAGCTGCACTGCCTGAGCCACTTGTGTGGTTGTAGAGTCTGTCTCATTCTATCACGAGTGTGAAAGAACAACCAACGTTCAAAAGTGACCAAAACATCAGCCAGAAAGCATTGGTAGTGAGATGTGGTCTGTGATCCCCATCTGCAGAAACACTCCTTTATTGAGTGTGTCTTGATAATTGCCAATAATTTCCATCTGTTGTATATTCCATTTGCACAACAGCATGTGAAATTGATTGTCAATCAGTGTTGCTTCCTAAGTGGACAGTTTGATTTCACAGAAGTTTGATTGATTGGAGTTATATTCTGTTGTTTAAGTGTTCCCTTTATTTTTTTAGCAGTGTACATTAAATGGGAGTGTACTCAGGGCTACAGAACAGGAGAAGGACTTGGGTATTCTGATTACTAGTAAGCTGAGCAACAGTGCTCAATGTCAAGCAGCAGCTGCAAAAGCCAACAAGATTTTAGGATGTACCTGTATAAAAAGAGATAAAATCCCAAGATCTCAACGTATTGTTGCCCCTTTATAAATCACTGGTGAGGCCACATCTAGAATATGGGATACAGTTTTGGGCTATACAGTCATGGCCAAAAGTTTTGAGAATGACACAAATATTAATTTTTACAAAGTCTACTGCTTCACTTTTTCTAATGGCAATTTGCATATACTCCAGAATGTTTTAAAGAGTGATCAGCTTAACAGCAATTACTTGCAAAGTCAATATTTGGCTAGAAAATGAACTTTATCCCCCAAAACACATTTCAACATCATTGCAGCCCTGCCCTAAAAGGATCAGCTAACCTCTTTTCAGTGATTGCTCCATTAACACAGGTGTGGGTGTTGATGAGGACATGGCTGGAGATCAATCTGTCATGATTAAGTAAGAATGACACCACTGGACACTTTAAAAGGAGGCTGGTGCTTGGCATCGTTGTTTCTCTTCTGTTAACCATGGTTATCTCTAAAGAAACACTTGCAGTCATCATTGCAATGCACAAAATGGCCTAACAGGGAAGAGTATCGCAGCTAGAAAGATTGCACCTCAGTCAACAATCTATCGCATCATCAAGAACTTCAAGGAGAGAGGTTCCATTGTTGCCAAAAAGGCTTCAGGGCGCCCAAGAAAGACCAGCAAGCACCAGGACCGTCTCTTAAAAGTGTTTCAGCTGCGGGATCGGGCTACCAGCAGTGCAGAGCTTGCTCAGGAATGGCAGCAGGCAGGTGTGAGTGCATCTGCACGCACTGTGAGGCGGAGACTCTTGGAGCAAGGCCTGGTCTCAAGGAGGGCAGCAAAGAAGCCACTTCTCTCCAGAAAAAACATCATAGACAGACTGATATTCTGCAAAAGGTACAGGCAGTGGACTGCTGAGGACTGGGGTAAAGTTATTTTCTCTGATGAACCCCCTTTTCGATTGTTTGGGACATCAGGAAAACGCCTCATTCGGAGAAGACAAGGTGAGCGCTACCACCAGTCTTGTCTCATGCCAACTGTTAAGCATCCTGAAACCATTCATGTGTGGGGTTGCTTCTCAGCCAAGGGAATCAGCTCTCTCACAGTCTTGCCTAAAAACACAGCCATGAATAAAGAATGGTACCAGAATGTCCTCCAAGAGCAACTTCTCCCAACCCTCCAAGAGCAGTTTCGTGATCAACAATGCCTTTTCCAGCATGATGGAGCACTTTGCCATAAAGCAAAGGTGATAACTAAATGGCTCAGGGAAAAAAACATAGAGATTTTGGGTCCATGGCCTGGAAACTCCCCAGATCTTAATCCCATTGAGAACTTGTGGTCAATCATCAAGAGACAGGTGGACAAACAAAAACCTAAAAATTCTGACAAAATGAAAGCATTGATTGTGCAAGAATGGACTGCTATCAGTCAGGATTTGGTCCAGAAGTTGATTGAGAGCATGCCAGGGAGAATTGCAGAGGTCCTGAAGAAGAAGGGTCAACACTGCAAATATTGACTTGCTGCATTAACTTATTCTGTCAATATAAGCTTTTGTTACTCATATGTTTGCAATTATTATATTTCTGTCTGTGATAAAAACATCTGTCAAACACACATAAAAACCAGAGGGCAGCAGATCATGTGAAAATATAATATTTGTGTCATTCTCAAAACTTTTGGCCATGACTGTACATTTTTAAAAGGATATTCAGAAGTTAGATTCAGTTCAAAGACGGGCAGCTAGATTATTACAAGGGATGGAAGGACTCTCATATGATGAAATGTTGGAAACGTTGGGCTTGTTTAGCTTAGAAAAAAAAACACCTCAGAGGGGATCTCATTTACATGTATAAATATTAGGGTGCCAAGGAAATGCATGGTAAAAATTAAGTAGCAAGTTTTTAAAGGTTTTACCTCCTAATTTTGTTACTGTTTGGTCATAGATATTTTATAATTTTCTTTTAGATTAGTTATCATTTACTGGTTGCTCAATGGCACATCATATTGCAGTTTTAAATGTTTGTTTAGTATTTATCGTCATGCATATCCCGCGTTACGTATGGTATGTTTGGCCGTTTACCGATCAGATTAATTGATTTTATATTTTGATAGATCGGGCGTTTCTGAACGCCGCGATACCAAATGTGTGTATATTTTTTTAACCCTTTAATTTTCAATGGGGCGAAAGGGGGGCGATTTGAACTTTTAGGTTTTTTTTTTAATTTTTTTTAAATGTTAGTGATTAAATTTTAGTGGTTTTTGTGTGTACAATATTGTAGGAAAATGAGAAACATGGAATAATTCACATGCCTTGAGCGAGTGGTAAATCTAACTTTAATGTCAACATATTTTACATTGTGAATCCTTATGCCCAAAGGAACAAATTTGAGGGGTAAGACTTACCAATTAGGAAAGTTAATTTTTCCTTGGCACCCTAATAAATATATGTGTGGCTAGTACAAAACACTGGCACATGACTTATTCCTTCCAAAGACCATACTAAGGACCAGGGGCACACATTATGAGTGGAAGAAAAGCAATTCCTACAGCTAAATAGGAAAGGCTTCTTTACAGTTAGATCAGTCAAAATGTGGTATGACCTACCACAAGAAGTAGTAATGGCAGACACTATAACAGCTTTGAAAAAAAGAGCTGGGCGATATTAATTGATACACATAATATTGTGGGTTATAGTTAATTTAGTGACAAATGTACAATTGGTGGAGGAAGTTTGAACTTGATGGACCTAGGACTTTTTCAACCTATGTAACTATGTTACTATGACCAAATCATGCAGCTTTGTACGAAAACCCTTATTTATTATAATGATGGCTGGACCATACATAACAAGCACGTTCTACCTATTGTGTCACCCCTATTATAGATTGTAAGCTTGCAAGCAGGGCACTCACTCCTCCTATAACTGTTGAACTATATGTTACTTTGTATTGGTTTTATTGTCTGTACATGTCCCTACTTAATGGTAAAATGATGCACAAGATGTTGGTGATATATAAATAAAATTATTATTATTTTTATTATAGAGACTAGCTGAAGAGCCCGGCGCTGCCCGGGCATAGTAACTAACTACGGTTAGTTATACCAAATTGTAATGATTATATCTTATATATATAAAGCTGAGTGTATAGCCCACTCCGCATAGCCACATTCACTACAATATCCCACACAATCCCGTCAGCCAGAGCCACCAGACTACTACCGCTAATATCCCACATAGTACCGTCAGCCAGAGCCACCGGACTACTACCCCTAATATCCCACATCATCGCGTCAGCCTGAGCCACGAACTACTACCACTAATATCCCACATCATCCCGTCAGCCAGAGCCACCGGACTACTACCCCTAATATCCCACATCATCCTGTCACAGCCGCCAGAATACTACCCCTAATATCCTACATTGTCCTGTCAGCCAGAGCCACCGGACTACTCCCCCTAAAATCCCACATCATCCCGTCAGCCTGGGGTCAGAATCAGAGCACTGAGTGGAATGGCCCTAACTTCCTTACCGGGGATCCCTTTAAGAGAGGCCTGGCATCAGAACCAGAGCGCTGAGTGGATTTGCCTTGACTTCCATACCAATGATTCCTTTAAGAGACCCTGGGGTCAGAACCACAGCGCTGAGTGGAACGGTCCTAACTTCCATATTGGAGATCCCTTTAAGAGAGGCCTGGGGTCAAAACCAAAGCGCTGGATGGATTTGCCCTGACTTCCATACCAATGATCCCTTTAATAGAAGCCTAGGGTGAGAATCAGAGCCCTGAGGGATTTACCCTAACTTCCATACCGGAGATCCCTTTAAGAGAGACCTGGGGTCAGTACAAAAGTGCAGAGTGGATTTTCCCTCCCTTCCATACCAATGATCCCTTTAATAGAGGCCTGGGGTCAGAATCAGAGCACTGAGGGGAATGGCCCTAACTTCCATAGGGACCCTTTAAGAAGGCTGCATCAGAACAGAGCGCTGAGTGGATTGCTGTTCCATACCAATGATTCTTAAGAGACTGGGGTCAGAACACAGCTGAGTGGAACGGTCAATTCCCAATGGAGATCCTTTAAGGAGGCTGGTCAAACCAAGCGCTGGATGATTGCTGATTCTACATGACCTTATGAACTAGGTGGATCAGACCCTAGATTACTATCAACGAGTCCTTAGAGAGACCTGGTAGTACAATGCAGAGTGGATTTCCTCCTTCATACCATGATCTTAAAGAGGCCTGCGTCGCCCAGCATTTGAAGGATGCCTGATCATAGGTCCTTAACGCGGAGATCAGCGCTGAGTAGAATGGCCTAACTTCTTACGGGATCCCTTAAGGAGCTGATCAAACAAGTGCTGTGGATTGCCCTGATCCACATGATCTTAAGAGAGGCCTGGGGTCAAAACCAAAGCGCTGGATGGATTTGCCCTGACTTCCATACCAATGATCCCTTTAATAGAAGCCTAGGGTGAGAATCAGAGCCTGAGGGATTTACCCTAACTTCCATACCGGAGATCCCTTTAAGAGAGACCTGGGGTCAGTACAAAAGTGCAGAGTGGATTTTCCCTCCCTTCCATACCAATGATCCCTTTAATAGAGGCCTGCGGTCAGCACCAGAGCATTTGAAGGCAATTGCCCTGACTTCCATACAGGGGATTCCTTTAAGACAGGCCTGGGGTCAGAATCAGAGCGCTGAGTAGAATGGCCCTAACTTCCTACCGGGGATCCCTTTAAGAGAGGCCTGGCATCAGAACCAAAGTGCTGGATGGATTTGCCCTGACTTCCATACCAATGATCCCTTTAAGAGAGGCCTGGGGTCAAAATCAGAGCGCTGAGGGATTTACCCTAACTTCCATACCAGAGATCCCTTTAAGAGAGGCCTGGGGTCAGAACCAAAATGCAGAGTGGGTTTACCCTCACTTTCGTACCGGGGATCCCTTTAAGAGAGGCCTGGGGTCAGTACCAAAGCGTAGAGTGGATTTGCCCTCGCTTCCATACCAATGATCCCTTTAAGAGGGGTCTGGGGTCAGAACCAGAGCTCTTAGTGGATTTGCCCTCACTTCCATACCAATGATCCCTTTAAGAGGGGCCTGGGGTGAGAACCACCCGGTCACTGTCTGCTGAGGTGTTGTGGAGTGAGAAAACTGTTGCTCATAGTAACCAATCACAGCTCAGCTTCTTTTAAACAGCTCTGGTGAAATGAAAGATGCTTCGTGATTGGTTGCAAGGAAAACTGTTGCTCATAGCAACCAATCACAGCTCAGCTTCTTTTAAACAGCTCTGATGAAATGAAAGATGCTCGGTGATTGGTTGGTGATACACACACACACATACATACAATTTTATATATATAGATTGGAACCTTGGCAGAAGTGGTCCAGTGTGCTATGGACGTACTGTTATGTCAAGTCTCCAATGTATTCAGAGTGAGCATTGGTTATCCAATGCAACAATGGAACACCTTACACTTGTCAAAGTGGATCAGGTATGAATAATTGTTGACTTTCATTCACCTATGGTTAATGCTAATGAATATGATTAAATCAGCCATACCATCTACCTGCCTGACTGTATGTTGTCTTCTCCATCATTCTGCTGCTGCCAATGCCAATGGTCCGCACCAATCTGGGCATCTACTCCCTGTCCATCAGGTCATCTCTACTGTACTGCCGCTGCCAGAGCTGTTGTTGCTGGCTCTACACTGACAGGCATCTTCTGCCTGCCCCGTCATATTTCTGTCATTGCACCTGCAAAGCCATGTCAGCAACAAATCTCCTATCTTCCCACCTTGTTTTATAGTGCTGTATAGTACTTCTGCTGCCATGGCAGGCAGGCTCTATGTTGCCAGACATTTGCTTGCTTGCTCCATCATATTTTTGTATTTTGTGGCTTCTGCTGCTGGACGACCACATACAGCTCCTGCGCTTGTGCAGTGTCTTGTATCTTGTATAGCCAATACAGTATATTCAGCTGTAGAAAGCACAGGAAAGCAGGATGCAGTCATGCACGGGAGGCAGAGCAAGGGTTAACAGGTTTATTTGCAGGAGAATACGCCACGCAGGTAGGTGAAGGGTTAAACAGTAATAATGGCAAAGTGAAGTACAACGGTATAAATGACGGCAATACAGTAGCAAGCGTATCAGGAAGTCCTAACACTGCAGCTCCTGCTGCGTACTCAATAGCGGCGGCAACAGTGGGCACAGCTCCTTTTTCAGGATGGTACTGTAGTCGTTGGTCTGTCTTCTGGCGGCAGTGGTTGGTCTCTGGTACCTTCCACCGCCACTTGTCCATATACTGTTGTGGCTAATAAAGGCACGGGCCACAGTCCTTTTACGAGCCCAACGTGGCTCTTTAACTGTCTTAACTGGTGTAGTCGGATAACAAGGGTCAGGACAACTATTCTGTGTCCACGTCAGAGCGCAAGTGTCAGTCCTGTTTGTGGTCTCTCTTGGGCAGCCCGTGTGTGATACTCACGGTCACTAGTGTACGGCACCTGGTTCTCCCTGGCGGTCACTGGACACACACCGCATGTCCTGCTCTTCCGGGTCCCCGCTGTTGGCGGCGGGCAATGCTGGTCTGCTTGGCGCTGATGCTCTCGGCCGGAGCACTACTTTCTATGGCTGCTGCGACACACTGCTCGGTTCTGCTCTGTGTGCACGGCTCTGCATGTCTCTATTCTGCACGGCTCTGCTCTACATGGCTCTGCTCTGAACGGCTCTGCTCTGCACGGCTCTCTCTGCAGAATGATGTCGCAGACCTTTTGTTCAACTGCAGCACAGCCTGTCACAGCGCCGGTGCTCTGTGTCAGGATGGGGAGCGTAGCGCACTGTTCACCCGACTGTATGCTGCTCTGCCCTGGCGCCAAACTGCACTCCTTTGTGCACTTTCCCTTTTTATGCCTCCGTCGCTGCGAGCCCCTTTCTGGCTCTACACGCCCTCCTGGGACAGCAGGAATCTTCCCCCAGACAGCAGGGGAAGGTCAGCACCACTCAAACAGAGGATGCAGTTCCGGACTCGGCATGCACATACCCACGGTCCTGTCAACCTCCTTACACAGCTGCTGGAAAGTGTACTTTTCGAAGGGCACACAAACATGAAATAGCTCCCAAAATACTGATCATTTATTTTGCACTGTTTATAGAGAATCCAATCCTACTTCATTTTGAAAACAGCCTGTTTCTGTTATCTAAAAAACAGATACTTTTTGGAAGGTTTAATAAAAGCCATTTTATTAACTAGATTGTGCTAAATATGTGTTGCAGTCTCAGGAGGCCCCATTTGCTAATCCAAATCATTTTTTATAAAACTGCTGGTGCTTCTCACAAAATTAGAATATCATCAAAAAGTTAATTTATTTCAGTTCTTCAATACAAAAAGTGAAACTCATATTATATAGAGTCATTACAAACAGAGTGATCTGTTTCAAGCGTTTATTTCTGTTAATGTTGATGATTATGGCTTACAGCCAATGAAAACCCAAAAGTCATTATAACATCAGCTTGAAAAATTATTTTACAAACCGAAATGTTGGCCTACTGAAATCTATGTTCAGTAATTGCACTCAATACTTACTTGGTCTGGTGAGTCACTGGCCAGGACTCCCTGCTTTGAGGTATGCTGCAGCGAAATTTTGAGACTTCTTTCCACCAACTTGTTCAAGAAGCTTCCCTATACCAGTGGAAGTCTGGATGTAAAATGTTTACCACAAGGGTACCTATTTGTGTTACAAGTTTAACACCTTGCTCCATTATTTGCAAGCATCAATGTAAAGCCACTAACACATGATTATTATAGTCCTTGCTGAATTCACGGCGCTGTGGAAAAAGTATATAGCGACCCCCAGAGTTGGATTTTCTCGGGGTCTCGGCTACCGGGGATAGCCGAGACCCCAGAGAACATGATTTGGGTCGGTTCTTACTGACCCCGCTTTTGCGATCGCCGTTATTAACCATATAACGGCGACCACAAAAACAAAAAAACAATGATTCTGCTTTATCTTTCTCTCTCCTCTGATGTGATTGCACATCAGAGGAGAGAGAAATAGGGTCCCCGATCCCCCCCGGTACCTCCCAATGTCCCCAGACCCTCCTGCCTCCTCTGGAGGGCACCGCCATCTTGGTCCCGGAAGAAAATGGCAGGCGCATGCGCAGTGCGCCCGCCAAATCTGCCGTCTGGCAGATTCATTCAGTGAAAGTACATTTTGATCACTATGATAAACCCTATCACAGTGATCAAAATAAAAAAAAAGTAAATAAACCCCCACTTTATCAGCCCTATAGGTAGGGAACAATAATAAAATAAAGAAAATATTTTTATTTTGATTTTTCCATTAGGGTTAGGGTTATATTTAGGGTTTGGGTTGCAATTAGGGTAAGAATTAGGGTTAGAATTAGGGTTAGGGTTACAATTAGGGTTGGAATTATGGTTAGGGTTGGAATTAGGGTTGGAATTAGGGTTAGGATTGGGATTAGGGTTAGGAGTGTGTTGGGGTTAGGGTTGGAGCTAGAATTGAGGGGTTTCCACTATTTAGGCACATCGGGGGGTCTCCAAACTTGACATGGAGTTCAAAAAGTCAAATGGTGCTCCCTCCCTTCCGAGCCCTGCCGTGCACCCAAACAGTGATTTACCCAAGCATATGGGGTATCAGAGTACTCAGGACAAATTGCACACCAATTTTTGGTTCTAATTTCTCCTGTTACCCTTGGGAAAATAAAAAATAGCGGGCTAAAAAATGATTTTTGAGGAAAAAAATGATTTTTTATTTTCACAGCTCTGCGTTTATAAACTTCTGTGAAGCACTTGGGGGTTCAAAGTGCTCACCACACATCTAGATGAGCTACTTGGGGGGTCTAGTTTCCAAAATGGTGTCACTTTTGGGGGGTTTCTAATGTTTAGGCACATCAATGGCTGTGCAAACACAACATGACGCCTGCAGAACATTCCATCAAAGTCTGCATTACAAAATGGCGCTCCTTCCCTTCCAATCTCTCCCATGCGCCCAAACAGTGGTTCCCCCCCACATATGGGGTATCAGCGTACTCAGGAAAAATTGCACAACAACTTTTGTGGTCCAATTTCTCCTGTTACCCTTGGGAAAGTAAAAAATAGTGGGCTAAAAATCATTTTTGAGCAAAAAAGTTATTTTTTATTTTCAAGGCTCTACGTTATAAACTTCTGTGAAGCACTTGTTGGTTCAAAGTGCTCACCACACATCTAGATAAGTTCCTTAAGGGGTCTAGTTTCCAAAATGGGGTTACTTGTTGGGGGTTTCCACTGTTTAGGCACATCAGGGGCTCTCCAAACGCGACATGGCATCCAGCTAATTCTGCGTTGAAAAGGTCAAACGGCGCTCCTTCCCTTGTGACCTCTGCCGTGCGCCCAAAAAGTGGTTTACCCCCACATATAGGGTATCGGCGTATTCAGAAGAAATTGCACAACAAATTTGTGGTTCATTTTCTCTTTTAACACTTGTCAAAATCAAAAAAATTGGTTCTGAATTAAATTGTTTGCAAAAAAAGTTAAATGTTAATTTTTTCCTTCCACATTGCTTCAGTTTCTGTGAAGCACGTAAAGGGTTAATAAACTTCTTGAATGTGGTTTTGAGCACCTTGAGGGGTGCAGTTTTGAGAATGGTGTCACTTTTGGGTATTTTCTATCATATAGACCCCTCAAAGTGACTTCAAAAGTGATGTGGTCCCTAAAAGAAAAAATGGTGTTGTAAAAATGAGAAATTGCTGGTCAACTTTTAACCCTTATAACTTCGTAACAAAAAAAAATTATTTCTAAAATTGTGCTGATGTAAAGTAGACATGTGGGAAATGTTATTTATTAAGAAATTTGTGTGACATCTATCTCTGATTTAAGGGCATAAAAATTTAATTTTGAAAATTGCTAAATTTTCAAAATTTTTGCCATATTTCTGTTTGTTTCATAAATAAATGCAAGTCATATAAAAAATTTTTACCACTAGCGTGAAGTACAATATGTCACGAAAAAACAGCGGGATTCGTTAAAGCGTTCCAGAGTTATAACCTCATAAAATGACAGTGGTCAGAATTGTAAAAATTGGCCTGGTCATTAAGCTGCTAATTGGCTTTGTCACTAAGGGTTAAATGTTACTTTATTTGGTTGTCCTGTGGCTAAGGCAACACAAAGATCAAAACTGTGGACGACTATTGAACTGTGTCTGTCAGCTGTGGCTAATAACTATTAAAGAATTGTCCCTATAAAGGGTTAAACTAAAATTAACAAAAATTATTATATAACAATCCCCTTTTACCGTTGGTCTTAAAGGATTCTACATGCCTGGTTCCCACTATGAAGCATGGAGGAAGTGGTGTGATGGTGTGGGGGTGCTTTGCTCGTGACACTGTTGGGGATTTATTCAAAATTGAAGCGGTGAGCGGTCCAGCTCACCCCAAACCATCTCGATTGGGTTTAGGTCTGGTGACTGTGGAGGCCAGGTCATCTGGCGTAGCACCCCAACACTCTCCTTCTTGGTCAAATAGCCCTTACACAGTCTGGAGGTGTGTTTGGGGTCATTGTCCTGTTGAAAAATAAATGATGGTCCAACTAAACGCAAACCGGATGGAATAGCATGCTGCTGCAAGATGCTGTGGAAGCCATGCTGGTTCAGTATGCCTTCAATTTTGAATAAATCCTCAACAGCGTCACCAGTAAAGCACCCCCACATTATCACACCACCTCCTCCATGCTTCACGGTGGGAACCAGGCATGTAGAGTCCATCCGTTCACCTTTTCTGCGTGCAAAGCAGTAATCAAAGCTAAAGGTGGCTACTTTGAAGAACCTAGAATATAAGACATATTTTCAGTTGTTTCACACTTTTTTGTAAAGTGTATTGTATAATTCCACATGTGTTAATTCATAGTTTTGATGCCTTCAGTGTGATTCTACAGTTTTCATAGTCATGAAAATACAGAGAAATCTTTGAATGAGAAGGTGTGTCCAAACTTTTGGTCTGTACTGTATATATACTGTATATATATTGTTTTATTTTGAATGGAGCAAACTTATGTTTTTTACATTTTTTTATAATTTTTAAAACATTTTTGTTTACTTTTTACTTGCTTCAATAGTCCCCTTAGGAGAGCTGAAGCTGCGATCATCTGATTGCCTGTGCTACAGTGCATCAGCCCTGCTATGTGTAGCATAAATCATGATCACCTTTGAACAGTGGCCTAGGGCCAGCATTCATAGGAGATTTACAATGAAAGGCAAGGTGGTCTTCTGCAGACCTCCGGCTGTCATAGCAACCTATTGGCGAACCTCGATCAGGGCGCTGATGGTCATGTCTTTTGACGCACAGCTGGTTCACGCAAGTTAAATGCCTCTATCAGAGATTGACAGTGGCATTTAACATGTTAACAGCAGCAGGTGGATTGCAGATCCACCCACAGCTGTTAGAGGCACATGACAGCTGATCTTATCAGCTGTCATGTGCACGGAAAGATGCAGGCTCAGCACCGGAGCCAGCATCAAATCCAGGAAGACGACCTTGGATATACCTGTACATCCAAGGTCATAAAGTGGTTAATTATTGGATTCAACTCAACTCTCTGAAAGCTTTGCAGTGCTTTCTTTGGATCAGATCTTACTTTCGCAGTTTATTAGAAAGTTTCCAGGACAGCCAAACCTTTGACTGATTTAATTGAGAAAAGGATTGATGTAATTAAGTAGTAAACTATGGCAGCCTGTGGCTTCAGTGACTTAAAAGAATGTTACTTGTCTGACAGTCTGACATTGTATTAGCTAACCCTCATCTAATGCATCCTTTTATAGTGGATGTTTGAGTGTGTTATGTCAATGTTCCCCATCTCATATCCGTCCATGTGCCTTATATTATGAAAATTTTCCTCTGCCAGGAATTATACCAAAAACATTAAAGCCGATTTTGTCATTAGAAGTTTCTTTCCATCTCAATCTGAAGTCTAATAATTCTCTAATAATCTCTATTATGAAGTCTCTGATAAGATCAATGTAGAAGTGTCCTTACCACCCAGACTGATCGTACCAACCATACATTGAAACATATTATTCTGTGTTATAGTTATGCTTTCATCATTCAAATTGGGTGGAATATCTGAATTTGCCTGACATTGCCAAACATAATTTGTATTTAGAATCCATTAAGACCTCTTTTGTTTTTCTATAATGTTAGGTACTAAAGTGAATTAAGTGCTCCAAAGGTTTACAAATCCATAGACAAATTAAAACTTGAGAGTGGCACCGGAATCACAGACCTCTTCTGCTATAAGACACACTGAGCCTTATTCGAATTGTGCTTTTTAAGCAAAATGGCTATCAGCCACTTGATCTCTACATTCTCTGTTGGGGAACTGCAATAAAGCAACATTTTAAATGTGCAGTGGTGAGTGCCCCATTCTACTTCTATATGTTTCAACTAAGACTCTTTCTTGGTGACCACCATTGAGGCGATTTGCTAACGGCTAAATTCTGACATTATAACCATTAATGCTAAATGCACAGAATGTGAATGGGAACAGTGACACATCCCTGTTTTGCTACATATTCTGGTTATTTTGTAAATCTTCCAACATCTCTGCAAATACCTGACCTGTGAAGTGCGTACCTCGGTCAGGATCCACTGTCTCAAGTAGGCCATATCTGTACACAACTTACCAGTTTCCTGGCCTGTACCAAAAAGGGGAGCATAGCCACACATACCAAGACATACTCATATAGACAACACTTGGGTTGTTGAATATAGTCTATTTGTAATCTTTGAAAAGGATTGTCAGGCTTTGTAAAAGGTTTACTCTGCACCTTAGTCATTTTGCCTGAATTGTGTTTGACAAAATTCATACATTTTTAATACATTCTGTTGCAAATTGTGGAAAACCTAGTGCAACTCAGATTTATTTTTTTTACAATGGCAATCATTACTCCTTTGGAAACGTGATGGAAGATGAGATAGGCTTGCTAAAACAGAATACGAGGCTGGATGTACACACAATCACCATCCTCATGTTTCCACACATTGTTAATTGCCTTACATCCAATTTTTCCGCACTTCCTGTGGGTTTAGGGACTTGCCTTTATTCTTCATGGTTGTCAGAGAGTCCATTATCAAAATCTAATCATCATTTGGGGTGTCTTGAAGAAGCATAAAAGCGGTCTTCTTTCCTGCGCCATCTGCCCTGTTGTTACACATAGTGATAGGATCTATTATTGCACTTTGATATGACTGGCATTAAAATCCAAGAAATTTCACCTTTTCCAACAAATCATTTATTATTGCTACACAGCTTTCCCACTAGAGATCAGGAACTCTGATTTGGTTTCATGCCATTAATTTGTTTCAGGCTGAGAGGATACTGTGTAATTGAGCTCTGGGTTTGAGTTTGATAACTACTGGGCCTTCTCGTTTTATCAGGCCCACATGGTCTCCTTTCCAAGTCCAGATTTCTGGTAGAACATCCTCCAGATGAGGAGGATTCTCCTGCTTTGAGGGACTAAAGACTGCCAACACAGGGACCAGACTTTCAAGAGTATTATGGTCTTTTGATCCCTCTGAAGTAGCCATAATGTGCCCATAATCTGTCACTTTATGTTTTCTTTTAGATTCCTCAGTACATCCCTTCCCAGAAAGTTACAGGGAACAGAATCGAGGATGAAAGAAAGTGAGGTGATGATGATGATGAACCCTATCATCATTTGGGTTTATGTTGTTTCATTGAATTTACTAACCAGGACTACATCTTTTATTAATTCTGTGGCCTTTAAGGTAGGAACTTCAGATTTCTTTAGGTGTTGGCAGCGGATTATTCAGGATACTCTCCAAGCGTGTGACAACAGAGCTTCTTTATTTAGGAACAAACAAGGACAATATATGATAAGCTTAATAGATCAGGAATAAATCATTTGTGTGTCTCTGTCTGTGCAGCATCTACAGCAGGCTGCTTCTCTCATACACAGACACAGGAAAAACAGGAAATACAGTCCCATGTTCTCCCTGTGTGAGCCTCTGGGAGTTTTTTAACTTTATAAACAACATACAAATTTAGCAACTAAACACTCATAGACAGGAGTTCTTGCACCAAATGTATTTCAACATTAGGACACTGTGGGCTGCTTCTGTGTAGACCAGACACTCTACTGTGTTAACATTAGAACTACTGATGGAGTCATTTTGACTCCTTTCGTTTTTTATTTCTCTTCTGTGACTACATTTTTCAGAATTCCGGCTTGAAACTCGGTGACTTTTCCTCAAATATGATGTGAAAAAAGATTTTGTGAGAATAAATAATTTTGGTGAAAAATTTGCGCGTTTTTTTCAAAATTTACCAAGAACTACTGAAGGGAGTCATTTTGACTCCCTACTATATTTTGAGGTCCTTTTGTCACTAAATGTTGCTATAAAGTTTTGTGCATAATTTTTTCACTCTGTCTTATTTACCCTGATGTTCATATAGATGTAGTTCAATTTACATGTCAACTTTTCACATTTTCCTTGTGTTTTACCTGCTTGTATTACTGTGTAATGCTGAACAAAATAGCTTGTTTACTCTAGGCTCTTATCTTATGCTAATTTTTGATTCATATATATTGACACATATAAAGAACTGTACGCTTGCAGAAGCATGCAGGAACAATAATTTACAGTTTACTCTATCTGATGAGGAGCTAGATGCATTCATTGCGATATTCTATGCTCGTGGAATATCTGGCACGAACCGTCACTCGATTAGCAGTATTTGGTGTAATGACTGTGGAATACCGTTTTGCAAAGCGACAATGTCTAGGGACCGCTTTGTTGAAATTATAAGGTTTCTCAGATTTGATGAGAAATCTACTCGAT
Organism: Oophaga sylvatica; assembly: GCA_033576555.1. Taxonomy (NCBI): domain Eukaryota; kingdom Metazoa; phylum Chordata; class Amphibia; order Anura; family Dendrobatidae; genus Oophaga; species Oophaga sylvatica. The sequence goes on along the minus strand of JARQOD010000001.1, from coordinate 365,143,362 downwards.
CGGAGAGACTGCAAACGGACAAGTTTGCTCTATTTTCTACTGTGTGGGACAGGTTTATTGAAAATTGTATTGCGTGTTACAAACCTGGCCCATACATAACGGTGGATGAGCAACTTTTCCCACGCAAAACTAGGTGTCCATTCACGCAGTACATGCCTTCCAAACCAGATAAATATGGCCACAAATATTGGCTAGCTGTTGATAAGGAGAGCAAATATCTGGCAAATGGCTTCCCTTATCTAGGCAAAGATGACACACGCCGTGCTGAGGACCGTTTAGCTGACCATGTGGTAATGAAGTTATTGGACCCGTTTTTGAAAAAAGGTCGCAATGTTACAACCGATAATTATTTTACTTCAGTAAAATTAGCTAAACAGCTAAAAAGCAAAGGAACAACCATCGTGGGAACACTGAACAAGATAAGGCGAGAAGTGCCTAAAGAAATAAAATCCATGAAAGAGGAATTGTACAACACTAAAGTGTTTAGAAACGAAGACAATTTTACACTTACAGTATATCAAGGAAAGCCCAACAAAAATGTTGTCATTTTGAGTTCCGTCCATCCAGATGTTGTTGTTGCGTCTGATTCCGCTAAAAAACTCCAGAAACGGTAAAGTTTTACAATGAAACAAAATATGGAGTAGATGTAGTGGATCAGATGGCACGAAAATATACCACACGAACATGCACAAGGAGATGGCCTGTTCATGCATTTGAAATGCCTTAGACTTTGCGGGTATAAATGCATGGATAATATTCAATGAGATAACCCACCAAAAAATGTCACGCAAGGCATTTTTGCAAACGCTTGTGAGAGAGTTGAGTGGTCCTTATGTCACAGATAGGGAAAAGGTTCCACGTCCAAGTTTCTACATGCTCAGAAGTGATGGTTCAAACATAATTTTGCCAGATCAAAGAAAAGTGCAAGAAAAATAGATCTGTCGGCAATTGTAAGACTTGTGGTAAGTACTGCCATAAATCAAAGGCAATGCCTAAAATGCGAAACACCAAATGTTTAGAAGGTGAATTCTGCGCCATATTTTCATTTTTATGCTCCTCCACCTACATTTTCTCTGCTTTTTGTTCTTCAGTTGTTGTTTATATGTGTGCACTTGAATAAAAAAAAATGTTTGAAAAACGTCTATTATAATTATTGTTATTTTCTGTAGAAAAATAAGAAAAGCAGAAAAAAACAATCAAAAGCATTACTGTTGGATCTCACAATAATAATACATTACAAAAAATATAATTATTAATAAATAACCACAAATGAAACTCTAAAAATAAACGAAAACAAGCAAGGAGTCAAAATGACTCCTTTCAGTAGTTCTAGGCGGGGTCACGAGTCCAGTAGTCCTAGTGTTAAAGGGCATGTGAGAAAGAGGACAAAGAAATCACCACTCCTATGTTCAGAAATGACTTGTAGCACTATAAGCCCTTCATGGCAATTGATTTCCTGCCTGCCCTTTTTCTCTTTGGGGCCTTACACTGCTTCTGGAAATGGCCCAGTTCATCACAATTGTAGCACCTCACCTTACTGAGGTCCACCCTTGCTTCTTTATTGTTTGCCTTGTGGGTTTATAGGCATTTTAACCACCATTACCTTCTGGAATTACTTTTCTCCCACCTGTTGAATATTTCTTTTAAATGAATTAGCCAAACTCATTACTGCTGAGACTGACTTTTAACTCCAATCAGCATAAGCAGAAACTAACTTGTCATGAATCTCCTTATTCAGTTTAGATACCAAGGTAGAAATCAAAATTTTTCCCATTAGGCTCCCTACTGCCTCCTCCACTACCTGCCTAAATCTCTTAAATTAATCCTCCACTGGTTCCATAGGCTTTTGTCAAATATTTGCTACTCTGAACCAGGATTGGGAAGGAAAACCTCTCCAATTTGCTCTGGATTGGAGTGACATATTGAAACGCTTTTTGGGGTGAGTTTTCTTGCTAAGTTGGGTTACATTGCAAAATGAGCCTTGTTCAGATAGCAGTTGCATCAATTTGTCCAGCTATTGCTTTAGTTACCTGTAACAAGTTGTAACTGATTGTAATGTTATACAGCTCATTTGCAAACCCATATGGAATTCTCCGTGGTTTGCAGATCGATGAGGCAAAACCTCTTAATTTCCCTAGTGTCTATGAGACATATTGGGTGATTTTCCTGGCTATTTGTACCACATGATAGGCAGAGGCCTGAGGTAAAAATTGTTCTTCAGTTATCCGATTTATCTCTTCTTGATTTATTTTTGGATTTACTTTGTAATCTGTGACGATGCCTGCTCCCTCTGTTTCTATTTTAAGCCAGCACCATGTCTTCGGCTGAGGACGTTGCGGATCAATAGCAGTTGTGTATTTCCTTGGAAGAGTGAGGCTAAGCTCCAGAATTGGAGCATCTAATGGATTCACCATTTCTAGGGTGGCTGAGAGCTGATGTTTTTAGTCTGTAAGGGGGCCAATATACATGTCCCTTTCCTAGGCTATTAATATTTATTTATGTATTTATTTTACTCATTTATATAGCACCATTAATTCCACAGCACTTTACAGACAATATTGGCACTATCCCCAATGGGGCTCACAATCTAGATTCTCTATCAGTATATCTTTGGAATGTGGGAGGAAACCGGAGTACCCGGAGTAAACACACGCAGGCACGGGGAGAACATACAAACTTCTTGCTGATGTCCTTGATGTGATTTGAACCCAGGACCCCAGCGCTGCAATGCTGCAGCGCTAACCACTGAGCCACCGTACTGCCCTAATATCAGCCAGCAACTGTCTGTTTAGCCCCTGCTGTTTATTAAATATAGGGAGGACCCCACGCAATTGTTTTGGGGGGTCTCCTGTACAATAGCCAGTAAAGGCTAGTTCCTCACCTGTCCGACGAGATGAAAATCCATATGTGCGAGAGTTCAGCTGTCAATCCAGGACACAGACACTGAACTGAGGCTGTCAACGCAGCTGCAGGGAAGCAGAGTTCATAGTCCTGGATTCACTGCGGAGCGCTCGCATCATGCCAGCACTCAGCCATGAAATCCAGATGTAGCAGAGTTGGAGCACATTGTGGGACAAATTAATTGTTTTCGGACAGATGAGGAATATGTTGTTTTTTTATTTTTAATTTTTTAAAATAAATGAGTAAAAGAGGGTGTATAGTTTTTATTTCAAATAAAGGAGACTATGTGTTTATTTCAAATAAAAGACTTTATTCTTGCTGTGTCTTGATTGCAATCTGACTATGGGGTTAGTAATGGTTGCATTTTATAATCGCCTCTCCTTCAGAGATAGGCAGACTCCTGGATATTTGGGTTCGGCAGGTTTAGCCGAACAGTTAAAAAAAGTTTTAGTTCTGGTACCAAAACAGTACCTGCACCTGAACCCAAACTTGAATGTGGGGCCTGAACATCCAGTGCTTGCCATGCTGTCATGTGCATGACAATGCGGCAAACACTGCTTCTGTTAAGCGGTAAAATCATTACCGACGGTCAGACAGCCGTGGTTCCTATACTGCCAAATGACAGCGTGAGCCCACAGCTGTGATTGGAGGGGGAAGGTTTACCTCCAGTCACTGACGTCGGCTGGTGGGACTACTGCTCCCATCAGCCTATGCATGCTGCCGCTATTAACAGCTAGAGCAGGCGGTGGCTGATGGGAGTATTCATCAGCCGACACCTGGACTCTAAATAAGTAATTAAAAAAAAAACGGCATGGGTTCCCCTGTATTTTTGATAACCAGCAAGGCAAAAGTCACAGCTGTCAGGTTTAGCAAGGCTGGTTATCAAGAATGGAAGGATCCCAACTCTGATTTTATTAATTATTTAAGTAAATAATTTAAAAAACAGCGTGGTGTTTCCCCCCATGTTTGACAACCAACCAGGCTAAAGCAGACAGCTAGGGGCTGCATTCTCAGACTGGTAAGGGGCCATGGACACTAGCGTGTACAAAACGCGTTCAGTGCTACCTAGGTGTCTCTTCCCTTCTATGCATTTAACTTTATTTTTCTTTATGCCCATATCTTTTTTAACGCAGAAAAATAAAGTTTTTTGAAATTTTTTATCTTGGAGCTGGATTCTTTCTTCTTCTTGTCCGCCATGGACATTGTCCCCAGCCTAAAAATAGCAGCCTGCAGCTGCCCAAAAAAGAAGACAGCTGAGACATTGCCCCCAGCCTAAAAAATTGTTTTATTAGAGAAGACGATGGCTTCAATAGAATGGGCATTAGGCGAGTATAATTATGTTTGCTATTTTTAAATAAAGAATTAAAAGTGTGTTTATAGGATCTAATCCAAGGTCTATAGGATTAGTAATGGATAAGTGTCTCACTAAAAGTGTCCATCACTCTCCATCACTAATCCGTGGGTTTGATGTCACCAGACAATACAAAGGTGACATCAACCCCACAAATTTGAACAGTGAACACCACTTGCCACCGCTACAGGGAAAGTGGGAATAGCTTAGCAAATTGCCAGAATTGGAGCATCTAATAGATAGGGCTGCTAATTTTAGGCTGGGGGGACAATGTCCCAGCTGTCTGCTTTAGCTTGGTTGGTTATCAAAAAAGGTGTTTTTTTTAAATTATTTATTTAAATAGTTAAAAAAATTAGAGTGGGGAACCCTCTATTCTTGATAACCAGCCTTGCTAAAGCTGACAGCTAAGGGTTGCAGCCCACAGCTGTTAGATTTGCCTGGCTGGTTATCAAAAATACAGGGGAACCTACACTGTTTTTTCAAATTATTTATTTAGAAAGCAACACCAACTGATAAATACTCCCATCAGTCAGCGCCTGCTCTCACTTTTATTAATGGCAGCAGGCGTAGGCTGATGGGAGCAGTAGTCCTATCAGCTGACACTGGTGACCAGAGGTAAACTTTTTACCTCCAAACACAGCTGCAGGCTCCCGCTGTCATTTTACAGCATGGGAACCATGGCTCTTGACAGGCGGTAATGATTTTATCACTGATCAGAAACAGTGTTTACCGCGCTGTCATGTGCATGATCGACAAACATTCATTGTTTGAGGTGACGAACCCGAACAGTTACACAGACTGCCTGATGAAGTCTGTGTTCAGTGTCCATGCTCGAACAATAGGTGTTTTGTGTGGATGCCAAACTTTACTGTTTGGGTTGACTCATCTATACACTCCATTACTAGCCTGTGGGCTTGATGTCAGCTGACCTTAAAAAGCTGACATTAACCCCACAACAAATACTCCAATTGCTACTGCACCAGAGCAAGTGGGAAGAGCTGAGCAAAGCACCAGGATTGGAGCATCAGATAGATGTGCCTTTTCTGGAGCGACTGTGAGATGCTATTTTTAGGCTGGAGGGGCCAATAGCCTTTCCAGTCTGAGAATACCAGCCACCAGCTGTCTGCTTTACTTTGGCTGGTTGTAAAAATTGTAAAAAATAAGGGGAATCCCTATGCAATTTTTTAAAATTAATTACTTAAACAATAAAAAAATGATGCGGGGACCCCTCTATTTTTGATAATCAGCCAAGATAGCACTGACAGCTGAGGTCTGCAGCCCGCAGCCGTCTATTTTGCCTGCACTGGTTGTAAAAAATAGAGGGGAATACACCTGCTCTCTGTGCTATCAGCGTAAGCAAAGCAGGCGTACGATGATTAGAGTAGTACTCTCATCAGTCGATGCTTGTGACAAGCAATAACCTTGTTACCGCTGGTCAGAGGCTAACAGTGTGGGAATCAAAGCTCTTTGACTGGCGGTAATGAACTTACCACCTATCAGAGTCAATGGTTCTTGTGCTGCCAAACGCGAGCAGAAAACAGACTTCCTGCAGAAACCCATGTTCGGGGTCCGTGCACAACACTAGTATAGACCTCAAACTTTACCGTTCTGATTCACCCATCACTAGACTACAGCTATCTTTTAAAAACAGGGACACAACAGGAAAGATGGGTTTCAAAGCTTTGCTTCTAAGATGCATTTTTTCCTTAAAGCCACCCCAAATTTGCACCTTTGACTAACCACATAGTCATGTAGGAGATGGAGCAATAATAAAAATCATTATTTTGTTTTTAAATATGTTGCTCCATTGCCCCAAAATACTTTATTGTTTATGCAAATGAAGGTGCTCAATGCACCCTTGACTTTGCTAAATGCCTTGGTGCAACATTCCACCCACTTATTTAGATTACTGCTACTCCTTTGTTGACTAAAAGCACTGGTTTTCCCAAAGCCAAAGCTATCTGAAGATATTACGTGATCATGGTCCCTTTGCAAGAGAGTGCAAGCAAATCACTCTCTCCTTGCTTCTGACATTGCATTGTCACTGTGCAATTCAGTGCTGTCAATCAACATAGGAATGGAAGTAATTCTAAATAAATTTTTGTGGAATGCCAAGTGTAAACAGTGCACCCTGATTTGAATATTACAATAAAATTGTGTATTGGGTAATTGAGGAACAGATGAATCGTTTTATTGTTGCTCCATCTCCTACAAGGCTATTTGGTTAATTTGAAGAGTAAATTTAGGATGACAGACTCCTTTCAAGGAGTTTAGAGAAGGAAATACAGGTTAACTGCCTAAAAAAATGTTTGGTGTAGTTTAGTTTTAGTTTCAATAAAAGATATTTTAATCATATTGGTTATCATGATTTACTAATTATGCTATGTACATTAATCAGTTATAACAATAAAACAGCATATGTAATATTGTAGGTTCCCCTCATGCTGCTAAAACAGTTCTTACATGTCAAATTAACTGCACAAGACCTTTGAGGGTATCTTGTAGTATACATTAAGTAAGTTATGTATTTTCAGCACATCCGGCAGATGTTTAATTGGTTTGAGATTTGGGGAATTTGGAACCAAAGTCAGCACCTTGAACTCTGTCACATTTCTGAAACCACTCCTCACAATTTTTGCAAAATAGCAGAGCATGTTTTCCTGATGCGGGTCACTGCCATTAGGAAATAGCATTGCCTTCTTAAGTTAAAATCCACGTGAATGCCAGTATCCAGGGTTTTCTATCAAAGCATTGCCCATTGTGTCCAAGTATTCAACATCGAGCATCAGTGACACAAACAGAAATATATGCACACACACCCTGGCTGCTATCATTGAGATTGAGGAATGTTCTGTCATGCTGAAAGTACTTGAGCATATAAATTATCAAGATCCACTACTGGCAGCTCCCTTTGCAAGTGTGAACGACTATGGTCAGAGATGTGCTAGATGGGAGACTCTGTAGGCCATAGTAGTACATTTAGACCCTGCAGGCTGCTCATAAGTTGCACAAGAACTATAGGGCCTGGGGAGCATTATGGTCTATGAAATGCCATCCAGGCATGCCAAGTAGTGATGAGCGAGCACTAAAATGCTCGGGTGCTTATTGCTCGGGTTGAGCAAATTGGAATGCTCGGGTGCTCGACCCGAGCAATGAGCCCAATGTAAGTTTATGGGAAACTCAAGCACTTTTACCACGGCCCCCCCAGCGGTCTGCAGATGGACTAAAAATTGCCGAAAATGATGGGAACAGTGCTCAAATGACATGGGAACAGTATGGGGAAGACCAAGGAAGAATTTCTGACTCCCAAGTCACTGCTGTGAACAATGTTGTCAGAGTCTTATGCCACTTTTACAGACGCACACTAAAACATACAAAAACGAAACCAAAATGTATTTTACTGGGAAATATATTAACCCTTTAACGACCGCCGATACGCCTTTTAACGGCGGTCATTAAGGGTAATTAAACCACAGCGCCGTTAATTAACGGCGCTGTGGAAAAAGTGAATAGCGCCCCCCAGAGGTGCATTTTCTCCGGGGTCTCGGCTACCGGGGGTAGCAGAGACCCCAGAAAACATGAATCGGGCCGGTTTTTACCGACACCGATGTTGCGATCGCCGTTATTAACCCTATAACGGCGATCGCAACAACAAAAAAAAAATGTTGTGCCATTTAATTTCTCTGTCCTCTGATGTCATCGGACATCAGAGGACAGAGAAAAAAGGGTCCCCGGGACCCCCATGTGGCCCCTGATCCCCTGCATGTGGCCCCCAATCCCCCTCTTCTTGCCCCCGGGCCCTTCTGCCTCCCCGGTGGGCGCCGCCATTGAGAAAATGGCGGGCGCATGCTTAGTGCGCCCGCCGCTAAGTGCTGGGGGGGATGGGCAATTTTCTCTGGGGTCTCGGCTACCAGGGGTAGCCGAGACCCCAGAGAACATGATCCGGGTCGGTATTCACCGATCCCGGTGTTGCGATCGCAGCTATACAGCATAACTTATTAAATAAATAAATAAATTATTTCTCTCCCCTCTGATGTGATCGCACATCAGAGGGGAGAAAATGAGGGTCCACAGGTCCCCCAATTGTACCCCCCTATACCTCCCGGTGTCCTCGGTCCTCCCGCAGGCCCCAGGATGCCGGCGTCTTCTTCCTGGAAAAAAAAAATGGCATGCGCAAAATTTTTTTCATTCATTCTCATAAAAGTACATTTTGATCACTGTGATAAACTATCACAGTGATCAAAATAAAAAAAACAGTACATAACCCCCCTTTATCGCCCCCTTAGTTAGGGACATATAATAAAATATAGAAATTATATTTATTTTTATTTTTCCATTAGGGTTAGGGTTATAATTAGGGTTAGGGTTATAATTAGGGTTAGCATTAGGGTTAGGGTTATAATTAGGGTTACGATTATAAGGCTGGGTTCATACTGCGTTATGGCAGTCCGTTAGATGGACTGCGTTACACCGCGGTATAACGCGGTGTAACGCAGTCCGTTAACGCTGACATTCACCCCCATTTGAGGGCGCATCGCGACGCATGTCGTAAAGCAGCATGCGTTCGCGACGTGCCATCATTCAGTGATGGAGCCTCGGACGCGGGCTGCAGCACCTGGGCTCCGTCACCGCTAGCACAGATGAATCATATGCTGATTCCTCTGTGCTAGCGGGAATAGCATAACCTTGGGGGGTCTAGTTTCCAAAATGGTGTCACTTGCAGGGGGTTTCTACTGTTTAGGCACATCAAGGGCTCTGCAAACACAACATGACGCCCGCAGAACATTCCATCAAAGTCTGCATTACAAAATAGCGCTCCTTCCCTTCCAAGCACTCCCATGCGCCCAAACAGTGGTTTCACCCCACATATGGGGTATCAGCGTACTCAGGAAAAATTGCACAACAACTTTTTGGGTCCAATTTCTCCTGTTACCCTTGGGAAAATAAAAAAATAGTGGGCTAAAGAATCATTTTTGAGGAAAAAAATGATTTTTTATTTTCACGGCTCTACGTTTATAAATTTCTGTGAAGCACTTGGGGTTCAAAGTGCTCACCACACATCTAGATAAGTTCCTTAAGGGGTCTAGTTTCCAAAATGGTGTCATTTGTGGGGGATTTCCACTGTTTAGGCGTACCAGGGGCTCTCCAAACGCGACATGGCGTCCAATTTCAATTCCAGCCAATTTTGGTTTGAAAAAGTCAAACGGTGCTCCTTCCCTTCCAAGCCCTGCCGTGCGCCCAAACAGTGGTCCCCCCCACATATGGGGTATCAGCGTACTCAGGACAAATTGGACAACAACTTTTGTGGTCTAATTTCTCCTGTTACCCTTGAGAAAATAAAAAATTGGGGACTAAACGATCAGGTTTGTGGAAAAAATATGACTTTTTATTTTCATGCCCGGGAGTTATAAACTTCTATGAAATACTTGGGGGTTCAAAGTGCTCACCACACATCTATATAAGTTCCTTAGGGGGTCTAGTTTCCAAAATGGTGTCACTTGTGGGGGGTTTCCACTGATTAGACACACCAGGGCCTCTACAAACGCGACATGGCGTCCAGCCAATTCTGCATTGAAAAAGTCAAATGTCGCTCCTTCCCTTGCGACCTCTGCCGTGCGCCCAAAAAGTGGTTTACCCCCACATATGGGGTATCAGCATGCTCAGGACAAATTGCACAAAAACTTTTGGGGTCTTGTTACCCTTGGGAAAATAAAAATTGGGGTGAACAGATCGTTTTTGTGGAAAAAATATGATTTTTTATTTTCACGGTTCTATGTTATAAACTTCTGTGAAGCACTTGGAGGTTCAAAGTGCTCACCACACATCTAGATAAGTTCCTTAGGGGGTCTAGTTTCCAAAATGGGGTCACTTGTGGGGGGTTTCCACTGTTTAGACACATCAGGGCCTCTACAAACACGACATGATGTCCAGCCAATTCTGCCTTGAAAAAGTCAAACGGCGCTCCTTCCCTTCCAAGCTCTGCCATGCACCAAAACAGTGGTTTACCCCACATATGGGGTATCAGCATGCTCAGGACAAATTGCACAAAAACTTTTGGGGTCTTGTTACCCTTGGAAAAATAAAAATTGGGGTGAAAAGATTGTTTTTGTGGAAAAAATATGATTTTTTATTTTCACTGTTCTATGTTATAAACTTCTGTGAAGCACTTGGAGGCTCAAAGTGCTCACCACACATTTAGATAAGTTCCTTAGGGGGTCTAGTTTCCAAAATGGGGTCACTTGTGATGGGTTTCCACTGTTTAGGCACATCAGGGCCTCTACAAACGCGACATGGCGTCCAGCCAATTCTGCGTTGAAAAAGTCAAATATCGCTCCTTCCCTTGCGACCTCTGTCGTGCGCCCAAAAAGTGGTTTACCCCCACATATGGGGTATCGGCTTATTCAGGAGAAATTGCACAACAAATTTTGTGGTTCATTTTTTCTTTTAACAGTTGTGAAAATAAAAAAAATTGGTTCCGAAGTAAAGTTTTTGCAAAAAAAGTTAAATGTTAATTTTTTTCCTTCCACATTGCTTCAGTTCCTGTGAAGCACGTAAAGGGTTAATGAACTTCTTGAATGTGGTTTTGAGCACCTTGAGGGGTGAAGTTTTTAGAATGGTGTCACTTTTGGGTATTTTCTATCGTATAGACCCCTCAAAGTGACTTCAAATGTGATGTGGTCCCTAAAAAAAAAATGGTGTTGTAAAAATGAGAAATCGCTGGTTAACTTTTAACCCTTATAACTTCATAACAAAAAAAAAATTTTGTTCCCAAAATTGTGCTGATGTAAAGTAGACATGTTGGAAATGTTATTTATTAAGAAATTTGTGTGACATATCTCTCTGATTTTAGGGCATAAAAATTTAAAGTTTGAAAATTGTTAAATTTTCAAAATTTTTGCCATATTTCCGTTTTTTTCATAAATAAATACAAGTCATATCAAAGAAATTTTACCACTAACGTGAAGTACAATATGTCACGAAAAAACATTCTCAGAATCAGCTGGATTCGTTAAAGCGTTCCAGAGTTATAACCTAAAATTGACAGTGGTCAGAATTGTAAAAATTGGCCCGATCATTAAGCTGCAAAATGGCTCTGTCACTAAGGGGTTAAGGAACATTGTTTCCAGGGTAATGACTTGCATATAAGGCAAAATAAATAACCCAAAACAAAAATGCTCCTCCACACCTTTGGCTATGTTCACACGTAGCGTTTAACAAATAGTGCTTGAGATATCAGCGCAAAAATAGGGTCTTATTCGAGGCAAATGGGATAGATATAATTAGATTGTACTCACCAGATGAAGCTATTATTATAGTATGTAGGATAATCCGCTGCAGCAGATCCACGGGTCAGCAAGTGACCATGCTGTAGATGAATGAACGGGTTAATTTGGATATGATCCGCTCTGCCAATTAACTGAAGGTCCAGATGTAATTCTCATAAAGGTAGGTGGTTTATTTCGAAGTTCAGTGACTTCTTCATTAGGAAATACCACATACATACCACATACATATGTCTGGACCTTCAGTTAATCGGCAGCGTGGATCATATCCACATTAACCCATTCATTCATCCACACATAGCGTTTTTGATGTGTTTTTCAACTTTAGCATTGCTTTCAACCAAAACAAATGCATTCACTGTGAAAAGTCATTTTAACATTTTACAACCTTAGCTGGGCATGCGGTTTGTGACACATCATCAGACACATCCTGTTTCATTTATGAAGGAGGGACTCTGAAAGTCACAAAGCCTATTTTTATAATGCCATCAGGTGGCCTTTACTATTCTTAGAGATCCATCAGCCGACTTTGCTTTGTTGTTCCCATTATTAAACAGTGGGAAACTTATGCTGTTTTTATCCTATGCAGTGAGTGGCAGGGCTGCCAAAAATTAGGACGCACCTCAATACCCCTTTGAAGAGACGTACAGGAGGGCCACATGAAAGCAATGTTCCCATTATTAGGAAGTTGGTACTACCATACTGTTTTCCTATGCAGTGAATGAAACACCTGCCCCAAAGTTGCATGCACCCCAATAAACCTTTGAACAGACGTACTGGATGGCCACCTGAAAGCATTGTTCCCATTATTAGTAATTTGGTACTCCCATACTGTTTGCCCATGAATTGAATGCAAGGCTAGCCCCAAATTTGGACACACACCAATAACCCTTTGAACAGACATACAGGACAGCCACATGAAACTGAAGTTCCTATTATTAGGAAGTTGATACCCCCATGCTATTTGCCTATGAAGTGAATTGCAGTGTTGAGGCTGAAGAACAGGCATTGGAGCTTTGCAGTGTTGAGGCAGAACACCCCGCAGTGGAGTATTGCAGTGTTGAGGCTGAAGAATCTGCATTGGAGAATTGCAGTGTTAAGGATGAAGACCTGGCAATGCAGCATAGCAGTGTTGAGCTGAAGAACCTGCATTGGAAAATGTCAGTGTTGAGGCTGAAGACCCATCATTGGAGTATTGCAGTGTTGAGCCTGAAGAACCTGCATTGAAGCATTGCAGTATTGCGGCTGAACACCTGGCAGTGAAGCATTGCAGTGTTGAGCCTGAAGAACCTGCATTGGAGCATTGCAGTATTGAGGCTGAACACCCTGCAGTGGAGCATTGCAGTGTTGAGGATGAAGAACCTGTATTGGAGCATTGCAGTGTTCAGGCTGTACACCCGGCAGTGAAGCATTGCAGTGTTGAGCCTGAAGAACCTGCATTGGAGAATTGCAGTGTTGAGGATGAAGACCCGGCAATGGAGCATAGCAGTGTTGAGCCTGAATTACCTGCATTGGAAAATGTCAGTGTTGAGGCTGAAGACCCAGTATTGGAGCATTGCAGTGTTAACCCCTTCACCCCAAGGGTGGTTTGCACGTTAATGACCGGGCCAATTTTTACAATTCTGACCACTGTCTCTTTATGAGGTTATAACTCTGGAACGCTTCAACGGATCTTCGCGATTCTGAGATTGTTTTCTCGTGACATATTGTACTTCACGTTAGAAGTATAATTTCTTTGATATAACTTGCGTTTATTTTTGAAAAAAACACAAATATGGTGAAAATTTTGAAAATTTTGCAATTTTCAAACTTTGAACTTTTTTTCCCTTAAAACAGAGAAATATGTCACACAAAATAGTTAAGAAATAACATTTCCCACATGTCTACTTTACATCAGCACAATTTTGGAACCAAAATTTTTTTTTGTTCGGAAATTATAAGGGTTAAAAGTTGACCAGTGATTTCTCATTTTTACAACAAAATTTACAAAGCCATTTTTTTAGGGACCACCTCACATTTGAAGTCACTTTGACGGGTCTATATAGCAGAAAATACCAAAAAGTGACACCATTCTAAAAACTGCACCCCTCAAGGTACTCAAAACCACATTCAAGAAGTTTATTAACCCTTCAGGTGCTTCACAGGAGCTGAAGCAACGTGGAAGGAAAAAATTAATATTTAACTTTTTAGTCACAAAAATGATCTTTTACAAACTTTTTTTTTATTTTGACAAGGGTAAAAGGAGAAAATGGGCAGATAAAGTTGTTGTGCAATTTCTCCTGAGTACGCCAATACCCTATATGTGGGGGAAAACCACTGTTTGGGCACACGGCAGAGCTCGTAAGGGAAGGAGCGCCGTTTGACTTTTTCAAACTAAAATTGGCTGGAGTTGAGATTGGACGCCATGTCGTGTTTGGAGAGCCACTGATGCGCCTAAACAGTGGAAACCCCCACAAGTGACACCATTTTGGAAACTAGACCCCCTAAGGAACTTATCTAGATCTGTTGTGAGCACTTTGAGCCCCAAAGTGTTTCACAAAAGTTAATAATGCCTGGGTGTGAAAAAAAAAAAACAATTTTCCACAAAAATGATTTTTTAGTCCCAAATTTTTGATTTTTCCCAAGGAAATTGGACCCCAAAAGTTGTTGTCCAATTTGTCCTGAGTACGCTGATACCCCATATGTGGGGGGGGGGAAACTGTTTGGGCGCACGGCAGGGCTTGGAAAGGAAGCAGTAACGTTTTGGAATGCAAACATTGATGGGGGTCATGTTCCGTTTGTAGTGCCCCAGATGAGCCTAAACAGTGGAAACCCCCCACAAGTGACCCCATTTTGGAAGCTAGACCCCCTAAGGAACTTATCTAGATCTTTGGTGAGCACTTTGAACCCCCAAGTGCTTCACACAAGTTTATAATGCCCGGGCATGAAAATAAAAAATCCTATTTTTTTCCCACAAAAATTATCTCTTAGTCACTGATTTTTTATTTTCCCATAGGTAACAGGAGAAATTGGACATCAAAAGTTGTTGTCCAATTTGTCCTGAGTACGTTGATACCCCATATGTGGGGGAACCACTGTTTGGGCGCATGGCAGAGCTCGGAATGGAAGTAGCACCATTTGACTGTTTCCAACCAAAATTGGCTGGAATTGAGATTGGACGCCATGTTGCATTTGGAGAGTCCCTGATGTGCCTAAACAGTGGAAACCCCCCACAAGTGACCCCATTTGGGAAACTAGACCCCCTAAGGAACTTATCTAGATCTTTGGTGAGCAATTTGAACCCCCAAGTGCTTCACACAAGTTTATAACGTAGAGCCGTAAAATTAAAAAATCATATTTTTTCCACAAAATTTATATTTTCACCCCAATTTTTATTTTCCCAAGGGTAACAAGACTCCAAAAGTTATTGTGCAATTTGTCCTGAGTACGCTGATACCCCATATGTGGGGGTAAACCACTGTTTGGGTGCATGGCAGAGTTTGGAAGGGAAGGAGCGCCGTTTGACTTTTTCAACGCAGAATTGGCTGGATGCCATGTCGTGTTTGGAGAGCTCCTGATCTGCCTAAACAGTGGAAACCCCCACAAATGACACCATTTTGGAAACTAGACCCCTCAAGGAACTTATCTAGATGTGTGGTGAGCACTTTGAACCCCAAAGTGCTTCACAGAAGTTTATAACGTACAGCTGTAAAATAAAAAATCCTTTTTTTTTTACAAAAATGATTTTTTCGCCCCCAATATTTTATTTTCACAAGGGTAACAGGAGAAATTGGACCCCAAAAGTTGTTGTCCAATTTGTCCAGAGTACGCTGATACCCAATATGTGGGAGTAAACTACTGTATGGGCGCACGGAAGCAGATAGGTTGGACACCAAAAAAACGACAACAGATCCAATTATAATGTAGAAAAAATATATATCAAAATTTATTTATTTAATTATATATGAATAGACGGACAGGTGTACTAGATAAGTGAACAACTAGAAAGGTATGATATCAATCCAGGACATCTACCACTAATTACATCCACCTGGGTCCCCTAATGGTGGTTGGATGGTAAGGGGCACATGTTAATCCGAACAATGGTAAAAGCGGTCACACAAAATCCAATTTTGTATGGGAGATTTATACATATACACATTTGGACAGTATATCAGACACTATATATGTCATACATGTGACTAGACAAAGATAAAGACATCAAATGTGTCAAAATCAAGGATACATAATTGATATAGAATATATGTAGATAGCATGAAGCATCCTCCATATTGAAGGTCCAAGCAGAATATGATATTGAGAGACCTAAAATATTATATAAAAAACACAAAATACAAATGAATAAAATAAGTAAAAGCACACAAATAAAATGAATGGAGATGTCCAAGAGAGGCATCAACCCATAACAGCAGGTGTTTTAAAGAAAAGGTGCAAAACTTAGATTTTCATTAAGCCCGTTGGGATGGACTGTGTTAAGAGTCCATATCCAACGGGCTTCTAATTGAGCAAGGCGCTGTGAAGATTCACCCCCACGAATCCCCAAATCCAGACAATCTATCCCTTTGACCCGTAAGACTTTACTATTACAGTGATGGAAAGTCTTAAAATGTCTGGGAATGGTCTTAAGAGTTGACAAATCCTCCTCGTCTTTTGCTGCCTCTATCCCCAGTACATGCTCCCTGATTCTCACCTTTAGTTGTCGTGTGGTGAGACCTATGTAAATCAGGGAGCAGGGACTCGAACCTTCCTTGACGATTTTAGGAATCGGAAGGGCTGCCATACATGTGGACACTGTGTGGCCTGTATTAATGTAGATTGTAGTAACTCTTTTGTGGATTCATCTGGGAAAAAAACCTTCCAAATTAAAAAATTCATTACATGTACCACTAAATGTGTTGTGTACTATGCCACGTGCCCATGCTCCCTGATTTACATAGGTCTCACCACACGACAACTAAAGGTGAGAATCAGGGAGCATGTACTGGGGATAGAGGCAGCAAAAGACGAGGAGGATTTGTCAACTCTTAAGACCATTCCCAGACATTTTAAGACTTTCCATCACTGTAATAGTAAAGTCTTACGGGTCAAAGGGATAGATTGTCTGGATTTGGGGATTCGTGGGGGTGAATCTTCACAGCGCCTTGCTCAATTAGAAGCCCGTTGGATATGGACTCTTAACACAGTCCATCCCAACGGGCTTAATGAAATCTAAGTTTTGCACCTTTTCTTTAAAACACCTGCTGTTATGGGTTGATGCCTCTCTTGGACATCTCCATTCATTTTATTTGTGTGCTTTTACTTATTTTATTCATTTGTATTTTGTGTTTTTTATATAATATTTTAGGTCTCTCAATATCATATTCTGCTTGGACCTTCAATATGGAGGATGCTTCATGCTATCTACATATATTCTATATCAATTATGATGTTCTTCTGGATGCCATCTATGGACCCTTTTCTATATATGGATGTTATATTGTGTTATTCTATTTAATATCCAATCTTTTCTAAAGATCATCTGAATATATGTTACTGTGGATTAATTGATATGTCTATGATGGT
Organism: Oophaga sylvatica; assembly: GCA_033576555.1. Classification (NCBI taxonomy): domain Eukaryota; kingdom Metazoa; phylum Chordata; class Amphibia; order Anura; family Dendrobatidae; genus Oophaga; species Oophaga sylvatica. The sequence continues at coordinate 365,126,265 of JARQOD010000001.1, read as the reverse complement.
ATATGTTGATTGTGTGTATATATATGCACTTACTTACTGATCCATGTATGTATAATCATGATCCCCAGGTTAGATAGTCATGAGTACAAAGCTGCCTACCTGCACGCGTGTGGGCTGAGTTGTTGCGCGCTGCTCCGCTCCGTGCGTCTCTTACATTTGGTTGCCATGGGTTCGCCGTGGCGTCCATCTGTTTGACGCATGCGCGGTCCATCGGGTGACGTCCTCGGCTCCCCACGCGTCACTTCCGGTATGCCGCTTACGACTTCCGGTCCGGCGGTTTTTAAAGCACAGTCTCACTTATATTGTTATGCCCCCTGACGAAGGAGCTTTATCCGAAACGTTCGTCGGGGCACGTCCTGCACTCACCTGGTGTTCCCTACGTGTGCCGGTTACCATTTGGAGGTAATGTCCTCTGATGTATATACATCCAGCCAGAATGTTTTCGCTGGACATGACCTAATCCCACATGGTTTTGTGGAATATTCTTAGGCACCGGTGTTTCACGATGGGCACAATTTGTTGCTATATTTCCAACATATGGTATTTATGTCTATTTAAAAATTGAGATAGTTTTTCTATCGGATACAAAGCTGCCATAATCCTGTGGTATATGTGCGGCAATTTCATTGTCCCACATATATCGGTATGATATATATATATACCTTCCATACAAATGTGATTATGTATGATTGCGTTTCTTAAACTATGGATATGTATCCTTGATTTTGACACATTTGATGTCTTTATCTTTGTTTAGTCACATGTATGACATATACAGTGTCTGATATACTGTCCAAATGTGTATATGTATAAATCTCCCATACAAAATTGGATTTTGTGTGACCCTTTTACCATTGTTCGGATTAACATGTGCCCCTTACCATCCAACCACCATTAGGGGACCCAGGTGGATGTAATTAGTGGTAGATGTCCTGGATTGATATCATACCTTTCTAGTTGTTCACTTATCTAGTACACCTGTCCGTCTATTCATATATAATTAAATAAATAAATTTTGATATATATTTTTTCTACATTATAATTGGATCTGTTGTCGTTTTTTTGGTGTCCAACCTATCTGCTTCCATGTATAATTTAGCGATAGATCCGTTAGTTTCCTACAAGCAGTATTTAATATAATATGATATATTACACATTCTATTACAGCAATGCCGTGCACATTTATGCTGTTTATAGTTTTGTGTCATATTTTTGCAGTGTATGGGCGCACGTCGGGGCTCGGAAGGGAAGTAGTGACGTTTTGGATTGCAGACTTTGATGGAATGGTCTGGGGGCGTCATGTCGCATTTGGAGAGCCCCTGATGTGCCTAAACAGTGGAAACCCCCCACAAGTGACCCCATTTTGGAAAATAGACCCACAAGGAACTTATCTAGATGTGTGGTGAGCACTTTGAACCCCGAAGTGCTTCCCAGAAGTTTATAACGTACAGCCGTAAAAATAAAAATCCTTTTTTTTTTTTACAAAAATGATTTTTTTCGCCCCCAATATTTTATTTTCACAAGGGTAACAGGAGAAATTGGACCCCAAAAGTTGTTGTCCAATTTTTCCTGAGTACGCTGATACCCAACATGTGTGAGAAAACGACTGTATGGGTGCACGTCTGGGCTCGGAAGGGAAGTAGTGACGTTTTGGATTGCAGACTTTGATGGAATGGTCTGGGGGCGTCATGTCGCATTTGGAGAGCCCCTGATGCGCCTAAACAGTGGAAACCCCCCACAAGTGACCCCATTTTGGAAAATAGACCCCACAAGGAACTTATCTAGAAGTGTGGTGAGCGCTATGAAGCCCCAAGTGCTTCACAGAAAATTTATAACATACAGCCGTAAAAACAAAAAAATCATTTTTTTTTTTACAAAAATAATTTTTTCGCCCCCAGTTTTTTATTTTCCCAAGGGTAACAGAAGAAATAGGACAAATTTCACAATAACTCTTGGGGTACAGAGTACGCTGATACCCCATATGCGGGGGTAAACTACTGTTTGGGCGCATGGCAGAGCTCAGAAGTGAAGGAGCACCGTTTTTTCAACGCAGAATTGGCGGGAATTGAGATCAGACGCCATGTCACATTTGGAGAGCCCCTGATGTGCCTAAACAGCAGAAACCCCCCAATTCTAACTCCAACCCTAACCCCAACATACCCCTAACCCTAGTCCCAACCCTAACCACAAACCTAACCCTAACACACCCCTAACCCTAATCCCAACCATAACCCTAATACTAACTTTAGCGATAATCCTAACCCTAACTTTAGCCGCAACACTAACCCTAATGGGAAAATGGAAATAAATACATTTTTTTAATTTTATTATTTTTCCCTAACTAAGGGGGTGATAAAGGGGGGTTTGATTTACTATTTATAGCGGGTTTTTGTGATTGGCAGCTGTCACGCTAAAAGACGCTTTTTATTGGAAAAAGTAGTTTTTTGCATCACCACATTTTGAGAGCTATAATTTTTGCATATTTTGGCCCACAGAGTCATGTGAGGTCTTATTTTTTGCGGGACGAGGTGACGTTTTTATTGGTACAATTTTTGAGCACGTGACATTTTTTGATCGCTTTTTATTTCGATTTTTGTGAGGTTAGAATGAACAAAAATCAGCAATTCATGAATTTCTTTTGGGGGAGGCGTTTATACCGTTCCGCGTGTGGTAAAATTGATAAAGCAGTTTTATTCTTCGGGTCAGTACGATTACGGCGATACCTCATTTATATCATTTTTTTATGTTTTGGCGCTTTTATAGAATAAAAACAATTTTATATAAAAAATCATTATTTTTGCATCGCTTTATTCTGCGAGCTATAACTTTTTTATTTTTCCGCTGATGATGCTGTATGACGGCTCGTTTTTTGCGGGACAAGATGACGTTTTCAGCGGTACCATGTTTATTTATATTTGTCTTTTTGATCGCGTGTTATTCCACTTTTTGTTCGGCAGTATGATGATAAAGCATTGATTTTTTGCTTAATTTATTTATTTTTTTTAAGGGGTTCACTAAAGGGGTTAACTAGTGGGACAGTTTTATAGGGGGGGTCGTTACGGACGCGGCGATACCAAATATGTGTACTTTTATTGTTTTGTTTTTTTTATTTATAGGAAGAAATGAATTTATTGGGGAATATTTTTTTTTTTGATGATTTTTTTTTACCACTTTTTATTTTTATTTTTTTTACTTTTTTACTTTGTCCCAGGGTGGGACATCACAGTATTTTAGCAGATCGCTGGTGTGACAGTGTGCACAGCACTCTGTCACACCAGCGATCGCTCTGGCACTGCTGCAGGCTTCCCTGCAGGACCCCGGCGCCATCTTGGATCCAGGGACCTGGAGGGAGGATGGACCCTCGGAACAGCGCGACACATCGCGCTGCTCTGAGGGTCTCAGGGGGGCGCGCAGGGAGCCCCCTGCCTGCGCGATCCTCCCCTGTGCCCTGGGCACACCGCGATCATGTTTGATCGCGGTGTGCTAGGGGTTAATGTGCCGGGAGCGGTCCGTGACCACTCCTGACACATAGTGCTGGGTGTCAGCTGTGATATACAGCTGACACCCGGCGGCGATCAGCTACGCTCCCCCCGGGAGCGCAGCTGATCGCCTATGACGTACTATTCCGTCCATGGGAATTAGGTCCAGGGTCACATGGACGGAATAGTACGTCTGATGGCAGAGAGGGGTTAAGGCCGGACACCCGGAAGTGGAGCATTGCAGTGGTGAGCCTGAAGAACCTGCATTGGAGCATTGCAGTGTTGAGGAAGAACACCTGGCAGTGGAGCATTGCAGTGTTAAGCCTAAAGAGCCTACAACCTGCAGTAACCACCGATCCACCAAACCACTTCATGACCAGATCTACCCTCGCCTACTGTATCTTCTACCATCCCTTGTAGATTGTGAGCCCTCACAGGCAGGGTCCTCTCTCCTCCTGTACCAGTCGTGACTTCTATTGTTTAAGATTACTGTACTTGTACTTATTATGTATACCCCATCTCACATGTAAACTGCCATGGAATAAATGGCGCTATAATAATAAATAATAATAAAAAACTGCATTGGAGAATTTTAGTGTTGAGGCTGAAGACCCAGCAGTGGAGAATTGCACTGTTGAGGATGAAGAACCTGCATTGGAGCATTGCAGTGTTGAGGCTGAACATCCAGCAGTGGAGATTGCAGTTTTGAGGCTGAAGAACATGCATTGGAGAATTGCAGTGTGGAGGATAAAAACCCAGCAGTGGAGCATTACAGTGTTGAGTCTGAAGAACCTGCATTAGAGAATGTCAGTGTTGAGGCTGAAGAACCGGCACTGGAGCATTGCAGTGTTGAGGCTGAAAAACCGGCAGTGGAGAATTGCAGTGTTGAGCCTGAAGAACCTGCATTACATTGCAGTTTTGAGGCTGAACACCCGGCAGTGGAGCATTGCAGTGTTGAGGCTGAAGAACCTGCATTGGAGAATTGCAGTGTTGAGGATGAAGACCCGGTAATGGAGCATAGCAGTGTTGAGCCTGAAGAATCTGCATTGAAAAATGTCAGTGTTGAGGCTGAAGACCCAGTATTGGAGCATTGCAGTGTTGATGCTGAACACCCGGCAGTGGAGCATTGCAGTGTTGAGCCTGAAGAACCTGCATTGGAGCATTGCAGTGTTGAGGATGAAATCCCGGCAGTGGAGCATTGTAGTGTTGAGCCTGAAGAACCTGCATTGGAAAATTTTAGTGTTGAGGCTGAACACCTGGCAGTGGAGAATTGCAGTGTTGAGGATGAAGAACCTGTATTGGAGCATTGCAGTGTTCAGGCTGTACACCCGGCAGTGGAGCATTGCAGTGTTGAGTCTGAAGAACCTGCATTGGAAAAATGCAGTGTTGAGGATGAAGATACGGCAGTGGAGCATTGCAGTGTTAAGCCTGCAGAACCTGCATTGGAGAATGTCAGTGTTGAGGCTGAAGACCCGGCATCAGAGCATTGCCGTGTTGAGGCTGAACACCAGGCAATGGAGCATTCCAGTGTTGAGCCTGGAGAACCTGCATTGGAGCATTGCAGTGTTGAGGATGAAGACCTTGCAGAGGAGCATTGCAGTGTTGAGCCTGAAGAACCTGCATAGGAAAATATCAGTGTTGAGGCTGAAGACTCAGCATTGGAGCATAGCAGTGTTGAGGCTGAACCCCCAGCAGTGGAGCGTTGCAGTGTTGAGCCTGAAGAACCTGCATTGAAGCATTGCAGTGTTAAGGAAGAACACGCAGCAATGGAGCATTGCAGTGTTGAGCCTGAAGAACCTGAATTGGAAAATTTTTAGTGTTGAGGCTGAAGACCCAGCAGTGGAGAATTGCATTGTTGAAGCTGACCAACCCCTACAGATCCCATTATTAGGAAGAGGGTGTCCTATACTGTTTGCCTATGCAGTGAATGCAAGGCCCGCCCCAAATTTGCATGCACCCCAATACCCCTTGAAAGAGACATGGAGAAGGACCTCATAAAAATCTTTTCCCATTACAAAGGAGCAGGTCTCCTATACTTTTAATGCCCATGCAGTAAGCATATGGACTGACAAACATTTCCTCCTGGGGGGTATATATCAACATACTGTCTAAAAATGTTGTTTATTGGCTTCATAAACACCCTTTAAAACAATAATGTTTGTGTTGCATCATGTACCACGGTAACCCTGGTTATATAGTTTTGGTGGATGATAAGGATGAGGAGAAGGAGGAGGACAACAGCAAATAGGCCAAATCAGGAAGCGTATACCCATGTGTGGGTGTGAAGAGGTGCATTGGAATAGAACTTCCAAAAAAAGACACTGGATTTGAGTTTATGTTACGCTGCTATCATTCGGTGGTGTTGAGAAGTCTGGCCCAATCCAGCCCTTGTTCATTTTTATAAGAGTAAGACCTAATGCCGAAAAAAACCAAGTTATGTAGCCTGTTCAGCATGAATGATTGGTTAAAGAATTAAAATAATTAACATATCTTAATTACAGACAAAAACAAAAAATCAAGGTAAGAGTAAATGTAAAATGCAATGAACGAGTATGACAGAAAGAGATTAATGCATTTATAAAAAAATAACAATTATATTAGGACTAGATGGTGGCCCAATTCTAACTCATCGGGTATTCTAGAATATGTATGTAGTTTGCTGGAGTGTATATAGAGGCTGCTGGGGGTGTATATAGAGGCTGCTGCTGGGGTGTACGTGGAGGCTGCTGCTGGAATATATGTGGAGGCTGCTGCTGCTGGGATATATGTGGAGGCTGCTGCTGCTGGGATATATGTGGAGGCTGCTGCTGCTTGGGTATATGTTGAGGCTGCTGCTGCTGGTGGGGTGTACATGGAGGCTGCTGCTGGGGTTTACGTGGAGGCCGCCGGTCGGGGTACTTCCGCTGAAAGCAGCCGGGAGATGATTGACTAGCGCCGCAGATCTCCCGACGATAGCGGTGGCGTGTGTGGTTCAAATCCTGCGCCAATTCGCGGCCGGACTACGCCTGTCGCTGATTGGTCACGTCTGGCCGGGCGCGACCAATCAGCGATGCGGGATTTCCGTTACAGACAGACAGAATTAGATGATTATATAGTAGATGTGAAATGTGGTATAAAATGTTATTGAAGTAGTGTGCAACAACGTCAACATAGAAATGTATACGTATATACGTATAAGCTGAGATTTTCAGCCCATTTTTTAGGGCTGAAAGTCCCCTCTCGGCTTATACTCGAGTCACATACCAGGGGGTCGGTGGTGGAGGCAGAGCGCAGCTGTCCTATATACTCACCCACTCCTAGCGCCGTCTCTGCAGCCCTTGCTCTTCTCCTACGGTCTCCGGCGCCTGTGTTCAGCGGTCATGTGGTACCGCTCAATAAAGTCATGAATGTTATGAATGTGCTAGAGATGGTTTCTGAGCAGCGGCTCCCTCTGGTGGTTACAGACAGTACTGAACCTTTCAGCGAGGAGTGGCAATCTGGAATCACGGACTGGTCTGATATAAGGGAGGTTCCCTCCCATGATGGTTGCCGGTGATCAATTGTTCTTGTCTCAATTGTGGTTCCTGGTTCATTTGGAAGTTTGCTGGAGTCTTGCCTGCATCTCCTGCTTTCAGATAAGATATTTTTTGCTTTTCTTTTTGTGCTTGCTTTTTGCATTGTTTTCTGTACTTTTGTGGAGGTCAGCCAGGTCCCCTCCTGGGGCCTGAGCTCCTCACAGTTTTTCTGCAGCCACTGTTATTTGCTCATTTGCTTTTTCCTGTTTTTTCAGCGGCTGTGGCTTGGTTTTTGTTCACACTGAGATCTGATTTAGTGGGTGGCGAGATCGTGTGATCTCAGTATTTTTGTAATCAGAATTGTTGGACTTTTGTAGGGTTTTCTGGGTTGCAGAAAGTAATCTCTCCTGTCCTATCCTATTTAGTCAGCTTGTGGTCCCTGCGTTTGCTCAGTCTATTTTCTGCCTATGTTTGTATTTTCATCTTGTCTAACCGCCAATATATGTTTGGGGGCTTCCTATTTTCTTTGGGGATCTGCTCCGGGGCAGATAGCTTTCATCTTTCTGCCTTTAGGTGTAGTTATCTCTCAGGCTGTGACGATTCGTCTAGGATCAACGTAGGAACGCTCCATGGCTACCTCTAGTTGTGTCGTTAGTATAGGAATCTGCAACCCATCAGTTACCAACATCTCAGGTGTTCGGCTGCCCTGCTGTTGTTCCTGTCCTCCTCAGCTACCGAAACATAACACATGAATATGCACATATTCATGACTTTAATGAGCGGTACCACGTGACCGCTGAAGTTAGGCATAGCTGCCGGAGACCGTGAGAGAAGAGCAGGGGCTGCTGAGACGGCGCCAGGAGGAGGTGAATATAAGCGATATTCACCTGTCCCTGTTCCACCACTGCGCACCGCTGTGTCCTCGCGTCCTCTAGCTGTGAATGTTCACGTCAGAGGGCGCAGTGACGTGGTTAGTGCGCGCCGCGCCGCGCCCTCTGACTGAGCATTTACTGCCGGAGGACCCGGCAGACAGCGGCGTGCAGCGGTGGATCGGGGACAGATGAATATTGCAGGTGCCGGGGCCTGAGCCAGCAATGACACCGGCACCTGTCCCCCATAGCGCGCCGGTGTCCCAGCCTGCTCAGGACACCAGCACCTGGCCCCCAGTGACGAGAGGTGAGTATGTTATTTTTTTTTTTTTTAAATTTGCAGCGGCAGCATAAGGGACCTATACTATCATATGGGGGCATAATCTATGGAGAATCTTGTGGGGCATAATACATGGGGCAGCATATGGGGCACAATCTATGGAGCATCTTGTGGGGCATAATGCATGGGGCAGCATATGGGGCACAATACATGGGCAGCATATGGGGCACAATCTATGGAGCATCTTGTGAGGCATAATCTATGGAGCATCATAAGGGGGCATAATACATGGGGCAGCATATGGGGCATAATCTATGGAGCATCATATGGGGGCATAATACATGGGCAGAATATGGGGCACAATATTTAGAGCATCTTGTGGGGCATAATACATGGGGCAGCATATGGGACTCCTGATTCAATATGGCTATTCAAAAACTTTTAACCTACTTTAATTTTACTTTTATTGGTATCTATTTTTATTTTTGAAATTTATCAGTAGCTGCCTCATTTTCCACCCTAGGCTTATACTCGAGTCGATAAGTTTTCCCAGTTTTTTGTGGCAAAATTAGGGGGGTCGGCTTATACTCGAGTATATACGGTACATGCCGGCCATATTGACTATAGCCGCGTGTGTGCATTGCTATGTTGACTGTTGTGAATGTGTTAGAAATGAATTCTGAGCAGAAGCTCCCTCTGGTGGTTACAAACAGTACTGAACCATTCAATGAGGATTGGCAATCAGGAGTTACAGACTGGTCTTATATAAGGGAGGTTCCCTCCCATCATGGTTGCCGGTGATCAATTGTTCTTGTCTCAACTGTGGTTCCTGGTTCACTTGGAAGCTTGCTGAGTCTTGCCTGCATCTTCTGCTATCAGATAAGATATTTTCTGCTTTTATTTTTGTGCTTGCTTTTTGCATTGTTCCCTGCACTTCTGTGGAGGTCAGCCAGGTCCCCTCCGGGGGCTTGTGCTCCTCTCAGTTTATCTGAGCCATTGTTATTTGTTCATTTGCCTTTTCCAGTTTTTTCAGTGGCTGCGGCTTAGTTTTGTGACACCAGAGAACTAATTTAGGTGGTAGAGGTCGTGTGATCTCAGGTGTTTTTGCAATTAGTAGAGTTGGTATTTTTTATGGTTTTTTGGATGCAGTAAGTGTCCTTCCTATCCTTTTCTGTCCAGGTAGATTGGGCCCCAACGTTTGCTCATACTATTTTCTGTCTGTGTCTGTATTTCCTCTTGTCTAACCGCCATTACATGTTTGGGGGCTTCCTATGTTCTTTGGGGATCTGCTCCGGGGCAGATAGCTTTCCTCTTTCTATCTTTAGGTGTAGTTAACCTCGCAGGCTGTGACGAGGCGTCTAGGACCAACGTAGGAACGCTCCCTTTAGTTGTGGTGGTTAGTCAGGGTACTGCAATCCAGTAGATTCCAACCTCTCTGGTGTATTGCCGTTTTTGCCTGCTCTCCTCAGCTACCAAATCATAACAGTTGACATTGTAGTAGAATTCTTCAATAAAATGGCACTCATATCTCACTACAGCGCCATTTTTTAAAGTCACTGTATATGCAAATTTGTAAACAAAGTGTCAACAAAATGGAGCCGAATATTGTGGGATGCTCACGTGTTTTATTTAATAATTTTGCTACAAAGTCAACATAGTAGTGTTCACGTGCTGGCTTTTGCCTGTATCGCAATAGCCAGCGGGTGTGCATGCTATACTGACGTTCTAGTACATTACTTCAATAGAATGGTGCCAGAGTCAATGCGTGCCCATACTACTATCTCTGGCGCCATTTTATTGAAGAGACTAGATAATTGTACCAATAAAAATGCTTGCCATCTGAGCATAGAACAGTTTTAATAGCTAGTATATACAGCTCTGGCAAAAAATTAAGAGACCACCACATCAAAACCCTGTCATGGGCAGCTCATTCTCCAGACCTGAACCCCATTGAAAACCTCTGGAATGTGATCAAGAGGATGATGGATAGTCACAAGCCATCAAACAAAGAAGAACTGCTTACATTTTTGCGCCACAAGCAGTGTGAAAGACTGGTGGCAAGCATGCCAAGACGCATGATAGCTGTTTTTAAAATCATGGCTATTCCACAAAATAATGATTTCAGAACTCTTCCTGAGTTAAAACATTAGTATTGTTGTTTCTAAATGATTATGAACTTGTTTTCTTTGCATTATTTGAGGTCTGAAAGCACTGGGTTTTTTTAAAAAAATTTTGACCATTTTTCTTTGTTAGAAAAAAATACAAAATTTATTGCTTGGAAATTCGGTGACATGTCAGAAGTTTATAGACTAAAAGAACAATTTACATTTTACGCAAAAATATACCTATAAAGAGACAAATCAGACAAACTGAACATTTGAAAGTGGTATCTTAATTTTTTCCAGAGCTGTATATACTGTACTGTATGGTACAACATCATCTACAATTTCTATTTGTGTGTGTCTTAATAGCTGTACTACATCCGTCATTAAATGTAACACTTAAGAGTTCTACTGACACTCTTCAAAAGTAATTTTGCATTTTTCCTGTTTGGTTCACTTTTTCCAATTTTTGCCCTTTCAAGGAAATTACCCTTAATGATATTCCAAAGGCCACAACATCCATGTTTTCTCTTTGTCATCATTCTCTGTGCAGTGTGGAAAGATAATACCAGAAGTACCACTTATCTCCAATTGAGAAGAGAGACAAGTTGCTAATCCCTTAATAAATGCCACATCGACAGGCTCATTGGCAAGCCGTGCTGGGGGATCTTCAGACGCATGTAAAATCAGCCCTTCCTTGCCAAGGGCGCTTGTGTTTATTTTCTGTTCCAGATGCTCAAGTTTGGTCATATACTCCCAAGCACTCTTTAGTGTTACATCTGTGCCTGTGTCATGGGTAAAAAGAATATAGAATTGTAGAATGAAAAAAGTATTATTTGTGCAAGTAGCATAACTATATGATGAAATGATGAGGGCTTCTAATGTAATCACTTATCCAATTAAATAAATCTGGATTTATGAAAAGAACAATCATGCAATGTAAGAAAAATTAAGAGGCAATAAATGAAACAAGAATAATTCAAAGGACTGACACCACAGAAAAACTTATACTAACAAATGACATGCAAATAATTTTACTAGCATCATTTTATTTTCAGAATGAGTTTCTTTTTATATCTAGCAGAAAATATCCAATGATAACATGGACTTCAAATTCCCCATTTTTTGTATTGAGACTGAAACTGTTGACAAAGCAACTGCTGAACTTAATTTTTTTTAAGTTACCAAAAATAAAAAAGTTTCTTCTTTTATTTAACCCCTTTCCGACATTGCGCGTAATAGTACTCCCCCTGTTTGGTATAACCCGAACTAGGTATGGAGGAGCATGCCTTATTCTCTTTCCGCAAGGGAAAGCCAGACGGGAATTCATGTATGGAAATTGGTATGCAAATTAGGAGAGCTGTGGAGCTGAGTGGAGTATCCCAGGGGTCAGAGATGTCAGAGAGGAGAGGGATAGCTCAATTTTAAGGAACCGTAACTATGACAATGTACTGTGCTGTAACAACAATTGAACGTGGACTGCTCAGTAAAGTTAATGTGTTTGAAAAGAACAAAGTGTCATAGTCGTTGTTGACTGTGTTCCTGGATCTGGGATCGTGGAGACAGCGGAGGCGTCTGGCCAAAATACCAGTGTTATACAATTTACACAGAGCACAGGGGAAACCAGACACTATTTAGTTGTGTGGTGTCAGTGAGAGGGAAAACAGCAGACCCTGCTCATGACTTCCGCCCTGGGAACCTTACATCTGCATACGACAGAGGATTTGATCAGCTGTTATGTGCATGTAACAGCCGTGTATGGAATAGCGATCCACGCGCAGCTGTTAACATGTTATATGCCAATGTCAATCTCTGACAGTGGCATTTAACTCACGCTAACAGGAAGCGGGTCCAAAACACGCCTATCGGCATCGCTGTCATGTGATCATGGTGAGCCGATGGATTGTCATGATAGCCAGCCAGGTGTCCAAAGTCCTGCTATGTGTGCACAGGCATTCAGAAGATTGCAGCTTCAATTCTTCTAAAAGGACTATTAAAGGAAGTAAAAAGTTTTGAAAAATATAAAAAAGTAAAAATGCACAAAAAAATTTAAAATACTGATATCTGGTATCACTGAGTTCAGAAATGTCCGATCTATCACAAAATATAGTGAATTAGTCCAATCGGTAAATGTCATAATGATAAAAAAAAATTGAAACACCAGAATTACATTTTTTTGGCTGTCACAACATTGCAATAAAATGCAATAAGGGTTGAACAAAGCATCTTATATACCCCAAAATGATATCAATAAAGACATCAGCTCGGCATGCAAAAAAAAGTCCTCACCCAGCCCCAGATCACCAAAAATGGAGACGCTACAGGTCTCGAACAATGGCAATATTTTTTTTCTCCTTACAAACTTTGGATTTTTTTTTCACCACTTAAATAAAAAAGAACCTAGACATGTTTAGTGTCTGCGTAATCATAATGTCCTTTCAAATCATAATGGCAAGTCAGTTTTAGCATTTAGTAAACATGGTAAATAAAAAACTCAAAATACAATTGTGGAATTGCACTTTTTTCCACTTCTCCTCACTTGGAATTTTTCTATCGGTTTCCAGTGCACTATTTGGTAAAATCAATGGTGTCATAAGTACAACTTGTCCCATCACCAGGCGATGAAACCCGAGGGCTCTTCATGCTAGGCTGGGATGTCCGACAACACGCATGTGAGTCGCCCGCCAGGGCCGTGGGGTACTCGGAACCGAGCCTGTTGACTTCTATGGGGGATGTCACAGCGGCCACGACTCGGTCCTTGGCCCTGGGTGCTCACCAAAAAGGTGATATTTACAGGGGATAAAGTTTGTGTAGTGATTCGTGATGTCACCTGTAGTGTCTGGTCAGGGTGAACAGCGCTGCTTTGCCGGTCCTCTGGAAGGGATGGTGTTGTGCAGCTAATTGGTAAACCTCCTACAGGTGAGGCTATGTCCTTCCAGGGCAGGTAGAGGTTGTAGTATAGAGATGGTGCTAGTGGATGCAGCAGAGGGGAATGTGCGACGCTGGAAGAAATCTAGGAGACAGTCCAAGTGCAGTTTCAGGGTTTTTACTCACAGTCTGTTGCCAGCAAGACAGATGCCCGTCTGGTACTGTGTCCTCTGGGCGAGTGGTCCAGCAACTCCCAGGTAGATTGGTCGCACTTCCCAAGACTCCCCTTCAGTGTGTTCCTTTCTTGGCCTTTCCTCTCTGTGCTTTTCTACTCCTTTCTTCCTAGCACCTCACCATGCAGTCCTTCAGATCAGAAGCTGCGGTCCTGTCGGGAAACAGATTAGCTCTGTATGTCCTTGGTCCTATATAGCTTCCTTCCAGGGGATGCTGCTGGTGGTAGTGGCAATGACCCATAAAGTGATCACCACCGTCTGCTTACTAGCAGGGCCTGAAGCTTCCCACTAGTCTAGGGGCCGTTCCCTGATGGCTTGGTCCTTCCTATCTTGGATAGGGCCATGGATGGAATAAATCACTGTCCGTGCTCTTGGACCCTTTCGCTGACTTCAGGAGCTTTTCAGGCCCGCTCTCCTCAGAGAGACCACCTAAAGAGTTCTGCCCTCTAAGCTTCTCTTCTCCTCTTGCTGCTGCCTAAGCTCCACCCACCCATATATACACCCTTTGCTAACCAGTCTGAGTCAGACCATCCTCCCGTAGGGTACGTCCGTATGCTCAGCTGGCATGGTGTGTTGGATGCAGGTGTTGTAGTCCTAGGGGTGCTCCCTCCTTACCTGGGAGTGGGGTGTCACACCTCTGGATGAGATGCAACACCTCTGTGGAGACTGAACCCTCAGGGCTCCACACATGCATTGGGAAATAAGGACCTAGCGTGTAGAGACCAATGATTTTAGCGCACAGCAGTA
>JARQOD010000001.1:365075656-365112093 GCA_033576555.1 Oophaga sylvatica | reverse complement strand
AAAAATGTTGTTTATTGGCTTCATAAACACCCTTTAAAACAATAATGTTTGTGTTGCATCATGTACCACGGTAACCCTGGTTATATAGTTTTGGTGGATGATAAGGATGAGGAGAAGGAGGAGGACAACAGCAAATAGGCCAAATCAGGAAGCGTATACCCATGTGTGGGTGTGAAGAGGTGCATTGGAATAGAACTTCCAAAAAAAGACACTGGATTTGAGTTTATGTTACGCTGCTATCATTCGGTGGTGTTGAGAAGTCTGGCCCAATCCAGCCCTTGTTCATTTTTATAAGAGTAAGACCTAATGCCGAAAAAAACCAAGTTATGTAGCCTGTTCAGCATGAATGATTGGTTAAAGAATTAAAATAATTAACATATCTTAATTACAGACAAAAACAAAAAATCAAGGTAAGAGTAAATGTAAAATGCAATGAACGAGTATGACAGAAAGAGATTAATGCATTTATAAAAAAATAACAATTATATTAGGACTAGATGGTGGCCCAATTCTAACTCATCGGGTATTCTAGAATATGTATGTAGTTTGCTGGAGTGTATATAGAGGCTGCTGGGGGTGTATATAGAGGCTGCTGCTGGGGTGTACGTGGAGGCTGCTGCTGGAATATATGTGGAGGCTGCTGCTGCTGGGATATATGTGGAGGCTGCTGCTGCTGGGATATATGTGGAGGCTGCTGCTGCTTGGGTATATGTTGAGGCTGCTGCTGCTGGTGGGGTGTACATGGAGGCTGCTGCTGGGGTTTACGTGGAGGCCGCCGGTCGGGGTACTTCCGCTGAAAGCAGCCGGGAGATGATTGACTAGCGCCGCAGATCTCCCGACGATAGCGGTGGCGTGTGTGGTTCAAATCCTGCGCCAATTCGCGGCCGGACTACGCCTGTCGCTGATTGGTCACGTCTGGCCGGGCGCGACCAATCAGCGATGCGGGATTTCCGTTACAGACAGACAGAATTAGATGATTATATAGTAGATGTGAAATGTGGTATAAAATGTTATTGAAGTAGTGTGCAACAACGTCAACATAGAAATGTATACGTATATACGTATAAGCTGAGATTTTCAGCCATTTTTTAGGGCTGAAAGTCCCCTCTCGGCTTATACTCGAGTCACATACCAGGGGGTCGGTGGTGGAGGCAGAGCGCAGCTGTCCTATATACTCACCCACTCCTAGCGCCGTCTCTGCAGCCCTTGCTCTTCTCCTACGGTCTCCGGCGCCTGTGTTCAGCGGTCATGTGGTACCGCTCAATAAAGTCATGAATGTTATGAATGTGCTAGAGATGGTTTCTGAGCAGCGGCTCCCTCTGGTGGTTACAGACAGTACTGAACCTTTCAGCGAGGAGTGGCAATCTGGAATCACGGACTGGTCTGATATAAGGGAGGTTCCCTCCCATGATGGTTGCCGGTGATCAATTGTTCTTGTCTCAATTGTGGTTCCTGGTTCATTTGGAAGTTTGCTGGAGTCTTGCCTGCATCTCCTGCTTTCAGATAAGATATTTTTTGCTTTTCTTTTTGTGCTTGCTTTTTGCATTGTTTTCTGTACTTTTGTGGAGGTCAGCCAGGTCCCCTCCTGGGGCCTGAGCTCCTCACAGTTTTTCTGCAGCCACTGTTATTTGCTCATTTGCTTTTTCCTGTTTTTTCAGCGGCTGTGGCTTGGTTTTTGTTCACACTGAGATCTGATTTAGTGGGTGGCGAGATCGTGTGATCTCAGTATTTTTGTAATCAGAATTGTTGGACTTTTGTAGGGTTTTCTGGGTTGCAGAAAGTAATCTCTCCTGTCCTATCCTATTTAGTCAGCTTGTGGTCCCTGCGTTTGCTCAGTCTATTTTCTGCCTATGTTTGTATTTTCATCTTGTCTAACCGCCAATATATGTTTGGGGGCTTCCTATTTTCTTTGGGGATCTGCTCCGGGGCAGATAGCTTTCATCTTTCTGCCTTTAGGTGTAGTTATCTCTCAGGCTGTGACGATTCGTCTAGGATCAACGTAGGAACGCTCCATGGCTACCTCTAGTTGTGTCGTTAGTATAGGAATCTGCAACCCATCAGTTACCAACATCTCAGGTGTTCGGCTGCCCTGCTGTTGTTCCTGTCCTCCTCAGCTACCGAAACATAACACATGAATATGCACATATTCATGACTTTAATGAGCGGTACCACGTGACCGCTGAAGTTAGGCATAGCTGCCGGAGACCGTGAGAGAAGAGCAGGGGCTGCTGAGACGGCGCCAGGAGGAGGTGAATATAAGCGATATTCACCTGTCCCTGTTCCACCACTGCGCACCGCTGTGTCCTCGCGTCCTCTAGCTGTGAATGTTCACGTCAGAGGGCGCAGTGACGTGGTTAGTGCGCGCCGCGCCGCGCCCTCTGACTGAGCATTTACTGCCGGAGGACCCGGCAGACAGCGGCGTGCAGCGGTGGATCGGGGACAGATGAATATTGCAGGTGCCGGGGCCTGAGCCAGCAATGACACCGGCACCTGTCCCCCATAGCGCGCCGGTGTCCCAGCCTGCTCAGGACACCAGCACCTGGCCCCCAGTGACGAGAGGTGAGTATGTTATTTTTTTTTTTTTAAATTTGCAGCGGCAGCATAAGGGACCTATACTATCATATGGGGGCATAATCTATGGAGAATCTTGTGGGGCATAATACATGGGGCAGCATATGGGGCACAATCTATGGAGCATCTTGTGGGGCATAATGCATGGGGCAGCATATGGGGCACAATACATGGGCAGCATATGGGGCACAATCTATGGAGCATCTTGTGAGGCATAATCTATGGAGCATCATAAGGGGCATAATACATGGGGCAGCATATGGGGCATAATCTATGGAGCATCATATGGGGGCATAATACATGGGCAGAATATGGGGCACAATATTTAGAGCATCTTGTGGGCATAATACATGGGGCAGCATATGGGACTCCTGATTCAATATGGCTATTCAAAAACTTTTAACCTACTTTAATTTTACTTTTATTGGTATCTATTTTTATTTTTGAAATTTATCAGTAGCTGCCTCATTTTCCACCCTAGGCTTATACTCGAGTCGATAAGTTTTCCCAGTTTTTTGTGGCAAAATTAGGGGGGTCGGCTTATACTCGAGTATATACGGTACATGCCGGCCATATTGACTATAGCCGCGTGTGTGCATTGCTATGTTGACTGTTGTGAATGTGTTAGAAATGAATTCTGAGCAGAAGCTCCCTCTGGTGGTTACAAACAGTACTGAACCATTCAATGAGGATTGGCAATCAGGAGTTACAGACTGGTCTTATATAAGGGAGGTTCCCTCCCATCATGGTTGCCGGTGATCAATTGTTCTTGTCTCAACTGTGGTTCCTGGTTCACTTGGAAGCTTGCTGAGTCTTGCCTGCATCTTCTGCTATCAGATAAGATATTTTCTGCTTTTATTTTTGTGCTTGCTTTTTGCATTGTTCCCTGCACTTCTGTGGAGGTCAGCCAGGTCCCCTCCGGGGGCTTGTGCTCCTCTCAGTTTATCTGAGCCATTGTTATTTGTTCATTTGCCTTTTCCAGTTTTTTCAGTGGCTGCGGCTTAGTTTTGTGACACCAGAGAACTAATTTAGGTGGTAGAGGTCGTGTGATCTCAGGTGTTTTTGCAATTAGTAGAGTTGGTATTTTTTATGGTTTTTTGGACTGCAGTAAGTGTCCTTCCTATCCTTTTCTGTCCAGGTAGATTGGGCCCCAACGTTTGCTCATACTATTTTCTGTCTGTGTCTGTATTTCCTCTTGTCTAACCGCCATTACATGTTTGGGGGCTTCCTATGTTCTTTGGGGATCTGCTCCGGGGCAGATAGCTTTCCTCTTTCTATCTTTAGGTGTAGTTAACCTCGCAGGCTGTGACGAGGCGTCTAGGACCAACGTAGGAACGCTCCCTTTAGTTGTGGTGGTTAGTCAGGGTACTGCAATCCAGTAGATTCCAACCTCTCTGGTGTATTGCCGTTTTTGCCTGCTCTCCTCAGCTACCAAATCATAACAGTTGACATTGTAGTAGAATTCTTCAATAAAATGGCACTCATATCTCACTACAGCGCCATTTTTTAAAGTCACTGTATATGCAAATTTGTAAACAAAGTGTCAACAAAATGGAGCCGAATATTGTGGGATGCTCACGTGTTTTATTTAATAATTTTGCTACAAAGTCAACATAGTAGTGTTCACGGCTGGCTTTTGCCTGTATCGCAATAGCCAGCGGGTGTGCATGCTATACTGACGTTCTAGTACATTACTTCAATAGAATGGTGCCAGAGTCAATGCGTGCCCATACTACTATCTCTGGCGCCATTTTATTGAAGAGACTAGATAATTGTACCAATAAAAATGCTTGCCATCTGAGCATAGAACAGTTTTAATAGCTAGTATATACAGCTCTGGCAAAAAATTAAGAGACCACCACATCAAAACCCTGTCATGGGCAGCTCATTCTCCAGACCTGAACCCCATTGAAAACCTCTGGAATGTGATCAAGAGGATGATGGATAGTCACAAGCCATCAAACAAAGAAGAACTGCTTACATTTTTGCGCCACAAGCAGTGTGAAAGACTGGTGGCAAGCATGCCAAGACGCATGATAGCTGTTTTTAAAAATCATGGCTATTCCACAAAATAATGATTTCAGAACTCTTCCTGAGTTAAAACATTAGTATTGTTGTTTCTAAATGATTATGAACTTGTTTTCTTTGCATTATTTGAGGTCTGAAAGCACTGGGTTTTTTTAAAAAAATTTTGACCATTTTTCTTTGTTAGAAAAAAATACAAAATTTATTGCTTGGAAATTCGGTGACATGTCAGAAGTTTATAGACTAAAAGAACAATTTACATTTTACGCAAAAATATACCTATAAAGAGACAAATCAGACAAACTGAACATTTGAAAGTGGTATCTTAATTTTTTCCAGAGCTGTATATACTGTACTGTATGGTACAACATCATCTACAATTTCTATTTGTGTGTGTCTTAATAGCTGTACTACATCCGTCATTAAATGTAACACTTAAGAGTTCTACTGACACTCTTCAAAAGTAATTTTGCATTTTTCCTGTTTGGTTCACTTTTTCCAATTTTTGCCCTTTCAAGGAAATTACCCTTAATGATATTCCAAAGGCCACAACATCCATGTTTTCTCTTTGTCATCATTCTCTGTGCAGTGTGGAAAGATAATACCAGAAGTACCACTTATCTCCAATTGAGAAGAGAGACAAGTTGCTAATCCCTTAATAAATGCCACATCGACAGGCTCATTGGCAAGCCGTGCTGGGGGATCTTCAGACGCATGTAAAATCAGCCCTTCCTTGCCAAGGGCGCTTGTGTTTATTTTCTGTTCCAGATGCTCAAGTTTGGTCATATACTCCCAAGCACTCTTTAGTGTTACATCTGTGCCTGTGTCATGGGTAAAAAGAATATAGAATTGTAGAATGAAAAAAGTATTATTTGTGCAAGTAGCATAACTATATGATGAAATGATGAGGGCTTCTAATGTAATCACTTATCCAATTAAATAAATCTGGATTTATGAAAAGAACAATCATGCAATGTAAGAAAAATTAAGAGGCAATAAATGAAACAAGAATAATTCAAAGGACTGACACCACAGAAAAACTTATACTAACAAATGACATGCAAATAATTTTACTAGCATCATTTTATTTTCAGAATGAGTTTCTTTTTATATCTAGCAGAAAATATCCAATGATAACATGGACTTCAAATTCCCCATTTTTTGTATTGAGACTGAAACTGTTGACAAAGCAACTGCTGAACTTAATTTTTTTTAAGTTACCAAAAATAAAAAAGTTTCTTCTTTTATTTAACCCCTTTCCGACATTGCGCGTAATAGTACTCCCCCTGTTTGGTATAACCCGAACTAGGTATGGAGGAGCATGCCTTATTCTCTTTCCGCAAGGGAAAGCCAGACGGGAATTCATGTATGGAAATTGGTATGCAAATTAGGAGAGCTGTGGAGCTGAGTGGAGTATCCCAGGGGTCAGAGATGTCAGAGAGGAGAGGGATAGCTCAATTTTAAGGAACCGTAACTATGACAATGTACTGTGCTGTAACAACAATTGAACGTGGACTGCTCAGTAAAGTTAATGTGTTTGAAAAGAACAAAGTGTCATAGTCGTTGTTGACTGTGTTCCTGGATCTGGGATCGTGGAGACAGCGGAGGCGTCTGGCCAAAATACCAGTGTTATACAATTTACACAGAGCACAGGGAAACCAGACACTATTTAGTTGTGTGGTGTCAGTGAGAGGGAAAACAGCAGACCCTGCTCATGACTTCCGCCCTGGGAACCTTACATCTGCATACGACAGAGGATTTGATCAGCTGTTATGTGCATGTAACAGCCGTGTATGGAATAGCGATCCACGCGCAGCTGTTAACATGTTATATGCCAATGTCAATCTCTGACAGTGGCATTTAACTCACGCTAACAGGAAGCGGGTCACAAAACACGCCTATCGGCATCGCTGTCATGTGATCATGGTGAGCCGATGGATTGTCATGATAGCCAGCCAGGTGTCCAAAGTCCTGCTATGTGTGCACAGGCATTCAGAAGATTGCAGCTTCAATTCTTCTAAAAGGACTATTAAAGGAAGTAAAAAGTTTTGAAAAATATAAAAAAGTAAAAATGCACAAAAAAATTTAAATACTGATATCTGGTATCACTGAGTTCAGAAATGTCCGATCTATCACAAAATATAGTGAATTAGTCCAATCGGTAAATGTCATAATGATAAAAAAAATTGAAACACCAGAATTACATTTTTTTGGCTGTCACAACATTGCAATAAAATGCAATAAGGGTTGAACAAAGCATCTTATATACCCCAAAATGATATCAATAAAGACATCAGCTCGGCATGCAAAAAAAAGTCCTCACCCAGCCCCAGATCACCAAAAATGGAGACGCTACAGGTCTCGAACAATGGCAATATTTTTTTTCTCCTTACAAACTTTGGATTTTTTTTTCACCACTTAAATAAAAAAGAACCTAGACATGTTTAGTGTCTGCGTAATCATAATGTCCTTTCAAATCATAATGGCAAGTCAGTTTTAGCATTTAGTAAACATGGTAAATAAAAAACTCAAAATACAATTGTGGAATTGCACTTTTTTCCACTTCTCCTCACTTGGAATTTTTCTATCGGTTTCCAGTGCACTATTTGGTAAAATCAATGGTGTCATAAGTACAACTTGTCCCATCACCAGGCGATGAAACCCGAGGGCTCTTCATGCTAGGCTGGGATGTCCGACAACACGCATGTGAGTCGCCCGCCAGGGCCGTGGGGTACTCGGAACCGAGCCTGTTGACTTCTATGGGGGATGTCACAGCGGCCACGACTCGGTCCTTGGCCCTGGGTGCTCACCAAAAAGGTGATATTTACAGGGGATAAAGTTTGTGTAGTGATTCGTGATGTCACCTGTAGTGTCTGGTCAGGGTGAACAGCGCTGCTTTGCCGGTCCTCTGGAAGGGATGGTGTTGTGCAGCTAATTGGTAAACCTCCTACAGGTGAGGCTATGTCCTTCCAGGGCAGGTAGAGGTTGTAGTATAGAGATGGTGCTAGTGGATGCAGCAGAGGGGAATGTGCGACGCTGGAAGAAATCTAGGAGACAGTCCAAGTGCAGTTTCAGGGTTTTTACTCACAGTCTGTTGCCAGCAAGACAGATGCCCGTCTGGTACTGTGTCCTCTGGGCGAGTGGTCCAGCAACTCCCAGGTAGATTGGTCGCACTTCCCAAGACTCCCCTTCAGTGTGTTCCTTTCTTGGCCTTTCCTCTCTGTGCTTTTCTACTCCTTTCTTCCTAGCACCTCACCATGCAGTCCTTCAGATCAGAAGCTGCGGTCCTGTCGGGAAACAGATTAGCTCTGTATGTCCTTGGTCCTATATAGCTTCCTTCCAGGGGATGCTGCTGGTGGTAGTGGCAATGACCCATAAAGTGATCACCGCCGTCTGCTTACTAGCAGGGCCTGAAGCTTCCCACTAGTCTAGGGGCCGTTCCCTGATGGCTTGGTCCTTCCTATCTTGGATAGGGCCATGGATGGAATAAATCACTGTCCGTGCTCTTGGACCCTTTCGCTGACTTCAGGAGCTTTTCAGGCCCGCTCTCCTCAGAGAGACCACCTAAAGAGTTCTGCCCTCTAAGCTTCTCTTCTCCTCTTGCTGCTGCCTAAGCTCCACCCACCCATATATACACCCTTTGCTAACCAGTCTGAGTCAGACCATCCTCCCGTAGGGTACGTCCGTATGCTCAGCTGGCATGGTGTGTTGGATGCAGGTGTTGTAGTCCTAGGGGTGCTCCCTCCTTACCTGGGAGTGGGGTGTCACACCTCTGGATGAGATGCAACACCTCTGTGGAGACTGAACCCTCAGGGGCTCCACACATGCATTGGGAAATAAGGACCTAGCGTGTAGAGACCAATGATTTTAGCGCACAGCAGTAGTAAGAAGAGATGATGATGGGCTGATGGGGACAGCAAGCAGCAGAGTTGGCCAGAGAGCTGAGCGGTGAGGTAACAGTTTATTTTATTTTTTTAACCTTTTGCCAATACACTGTGATTCTTCAAGATGGCAGATAGTTGATTGCTATTTTGCTGAATACACTTGGAGTGAAATTCAAAAATCCATATTCTGGAGAGCACAGATTTTTGTAAAATTCAAATAGAATTTTATTCCACTCTAATAAATTTGACTTAATATGATCGCTCTGTGCAAATAGAACATTTTGTTGTCGACAGCACATCCTGATTACACAGGATAATATTTTGCCAAGAACAATGATATTTAAGCCTCTCCCGATAAATGAGCATTTTGCTTGTTCATCGGTTGATTACCGACCTATTTAGGAAGGAATGCTCAGTCCTGATTTTTGGTCTGTCTAAATGGGTCTCAAGGGATTGTTTAATATAATATAATATTGTATGTGATATTATTTATGGATGTATTCCTGAAGTTCTTAACCTGAAGCTGTAAACCCAGGTTTTGGTCATAATTGTACACATAGAATGGGACTTTACTGTGGAAAATAATGGAAAAACTTTTTTCTTTTCCTTTAAAGTTATCACTTTTCAGTTAGACAGTTTAAGAAAGTCATTTCCTCAAATGCTCTAAGTAAAATGCACACATTTTAGAAAACAATTACATCTAACTCATTATATGATTGCAAACAGTGTGATCATCCGTACATTGCACATAGTTCTTTACACCACATTGGATATTATTAAATGGTTTGACATAATGTTCTCTGTCTCACAGCCACACAGTAATTCTATCAACTGACCATTCCTCTTCTGATGACAAAAGCTCATTGCCAGGAGTTTGATAAATGGGTTCCTCTGCTTGAGATATGGGAGTAATAAGAGAAGAATCCTCAAGACAGGATGTACTTAACCTCCTCAGTACTGGATGGTAGTTTACGTATTAAAAACCTCAGAGAATTAAACAAAATGTAAATAAATAAATATAGATAAAAACATATAAAAAATGGAAGGTATTAATATTTTATTAAAAAATATATTTTTAATAGCATACAGATTGAAAAATTATTTAAAAACTTTGGATATTTTCAACCCTTAAATCCTAAGGGCTGTAGCTGCTGACATTTGTCGTGAATTCCAAGTGTAATGCCAGCTTACCATACAACAGTTGTAAATGTGGGCAGGATCTGCTCCATGAGTCTGATGTCACTCCTCCCCTTCTGGGCTTTGCAAATGGATGAGAGGATGAAGTTTAGAATCAGTGCAGCACTGTTTTGTTGGAGACTGCTATGTGATACTGTCTTTAAGACCAAGGACTATTGCAGTGCCAATTTTGGCTTTCCTGGTAACTGAGGTGAAAACTGAAATAGTGCCCCACCCCCCACAGTGCAATATAAACATACAGTGAATAAACATAATTTTTTCATTGATTTTTGACATTCATTTTTATGGTGTTCATTGTATGGTAAAAATGACCTGGTAAGTGTAACATGATCAAATACACACCAGAAAATAAAAATCGCAGCGCCCAATGACTGAATAAAAAATAATTAAAAAAATATCGCATCACTTAATTTTATACACTTTTAATGTATATTTCAAATATTAAAAAAAAAATTGTGACACATTTCCTTTGAAGGAGTTTTGGTAAATAACTAGATAATTCCTATGTACCTGATAAAGAAAAATACAATTCTTCAAAATATTTTTAGTATAAAGTCCTCTTTATTTTCATGATCTCTTTTTGTGTCATTTAATATGAAACTTTACTATTCACTTCCAAAGTTTCATAATTTGCCCTGTTCATGTGATGAATAAACAGGTATGTGGCTTGTTATAGAAAAGTTATCAGAGTTGTGTCTTATATCAAGGCCACTATGTCCAAACAACAGGACAACTTTTCTCCTGAACGTGAACAATGATTGCAGGCAGAGATGTTAAAACTATGAGGAATTGACACAAACTATGATGGAAAATGATGTAGTTTTGATTGTACAATGAATAGGTGTTATTCACTGAAATGAAAACTATGTCTTAAAATGTAATAAACACTACAAATGTGCACTTTCCACCAAATATAAAGGATTCCTGATCCTTACAATGAATCCTGTAATCTTGTTTGCCTGTTCTTAACGAGGTTGTCCACTACTTGATCATTGATGGCCTATCCAATGGATAGGTCACCAATGTCTGATCGGTCGGAGCTGCTCCTTCTTCTGATTGTGGCCGCGGCTGAGTACTGCACATCCGCCTCTTTTTGATTTGAATAGGAGGTGGATGTGTAGTACCAAGTCTCGGCCACTATCAGAAGAAGGAGCAGCTTCACAATTGAGCATTTCCGGCCATCAACATCGATAACGGCTGATCGGCATGGGTGCCGAGTATTGGCCCCTGACCGATCAGACATTGATGATGCATCCTAAGGATAGGTCATCGATGATAAAGTAGGGGACAACCTCTTCAATGGCTCCCATCCTTGCATTAATTATCAAATGTGTATTTATTTAAACAATGCAATTGATTTTTTTTCCAGTGTCACACTGCATGTAAATTCCGAGTGGCCTGATACAAGGGTCCGGAGCATCTTTGGAGTCTCAAAGAACTCATAATCTATGCCAGGCTGCGATAGTAAAATACATACATATTACAACACAATGATCTAAGCCATTTACAATAGAAAAATCTAATGACAAATTCCATCCTTTATCTTCATATCTGATAAATATTTATTCGTCATATATACAGGAATCAGATTTATATTATTAGTAGTATCTATAGGGACAAGCACAATATTTGAATTCTACTTCGCTTACTGTCGAAAACAACTATGATTTTATGAAGGCTGCAGATTTATTTCACTCAATAAACATATCCATTTAGACTGGTTTACCCCCCAGGTTATGATGAGACACCTTAAAATGATCATTGATCCATTTTTTTTCTCTGCTTTTAATTAATAAAGGAGTCAGAGCTTTCCTACATTCAGGTCTATAGCCGACTTTTCTACACAATGAAAGCTACGCATTTCTTAAGTGACCGAAAAAGTGCAAATAGGGCTTTTAACTTGAGACTCCCTGGGTTTCTAGGTATTTATAAGCACTGCCAGACCTGAAATAATAAAAAAACATAACCCTGCATATTTATCTTTGAGCTGCGGATATTTTATTCAGTTGAACTGCCTCATGCTGTTCTTGATTGGTGTGCTCATGAATAGAAATCATTGTGTAAACATACCCAGCGTGACTGTCTATCGTGGGGCTAGTGACCGCTGCTGGGAGCCAAGTTAGCAATCAGGAACCTGTCTGACCTTGTAAGCTTTGCCACACCACATAGGAAGCACTGGGGAAAGATATAAAGCTAATATGAATCAGACAATTACTAAAACATTAATAACATAGGCTTAAAATACATTTTAGAGCATCGAGGGAACTTGGACCTAATTACATAAAATCAGCTGAGGGCATTCGCACAAGAGCAGCGTAACGCGTGAACTAAAATACAGTATTAGCAGTGGACGCCAAATACGTCTTCATACCCATACGTATTATTTCTCTGCTGCATGGATGGAAACGTGCACAGTTATAATGGTTGGACTTCTAGGAATCACAGAAATAAAAGTTTTTCTATTTCCACCAACTTCTCCAGTAATCTTCTCTTCGCAGTGCTAAAAAATAAATAGCTATCAGTCTGAAAAGTTTCATTTCCTGAGTGTGCCCCAAGACCTGCAAAAGGGATGTAAAAAAGCTGCAATATCTGTACACAATTACACACCCGGCTGGGTTATTTCATCTAAATCAATGGCCGCAAAGGGACATGCCATTAGGAGCTCTGTAATATAACACACTCCGTGGGCTCTCTTGATGTGTGAGAAGAATGCCTTCTCCCCTTCACTGCATATTTCATCCTGTCTCCAGCTTCAGACAAGCCTCAGCATTCAGATCAGATGGGATCAAAAGTCTTCCCTGCTCACAGATAAACATGCACATGGAAAGTGAGAAAATCCATAGTACGCCATGTTAGTTCATTCTCTTACAAGGGTATTTGTGCTACTCATGTTTCTTTTCGACTCTTGGGCAAGCACTGAAAGGATGAAGAGAAAGACAAGGGCATTTAAAGACAATAAACACATATCAGCTAACAGTCACTTATGCATTGATTGAATCAGTCACTTTCCTGATGGCACACCAGGCACAATTTATCAAAGCAAGCCGATGTGTTTTATTTTTTTCTATCACAATTTCAGCCACGTGGGAGTTAAATAATAGCCAGCTACCACATTTATGAAAGATCTTAAATGCATTTCACTTCTGTTCATTTTATTTGCCGTTTACTTCACCAGTCTTACTTAATTTAATTATTTTAAGTGAACACCAATGTTTCAGATTAAAATAATGTATTTATTAGAAAACTGAAAATAGCATTACCTTAATTTATTATGATTAAAAATTAGTTCAATGCAAAAGTGTTCTGATAAAAATCTGCTTACATGAATTGTCTAGGTTAGGGAACCATTTTCATGCACCCTATCACAGGAGATAGAGGGTCCTGTGATCGGGCCAGATTTGAATGGGCAATGGGTAATGTTTTAATTCTCCTGCAGGGAAAACTGAACATTTACTGGCAGGTTCTCCACAAGTTGCAACTGATTCCAGCAGGGGGACACTGATCAATTTATCATTACAGAAGCAGTTTATTGTTTAGCTTTTTTACCATCCCTGTTTCCTTCCCCCCACCAGATTGTATTTTACAATATGTGCTTATTTTACATATGGTGTACTGACATCTATGAAGTTCAGTCTCCTTTTTCTTCTCTTCAGCGTCCATCTTGATTTCCAGATTTTACTCTGGATATTTTTCCTCTATGATCTGCTATGAATCTCATGATGCATCAGCACAGCATCACTCGGGTAGCTGTAGCTAAAGCCAGTACCATCTATGCCTACTGTGGGAAGAGTGTGATTATCCTTCCCTCTATATTTTCCAAAATAAGAAAATATAGTATAGAGTCAAAGAGGCTGAACTGTGATCTCCTTATATCAGTATAATAGGTGCTGTATAGTCATCATCAGTAACTGTAATAGAAGTTTCTTTCCCCCTATTCCTACTGGTGGGAATTTCACTGATACAGTTTAATCATACAGGACGTTCTAGTAACTGAGATAGTGACCCATGAATTTAATATAATGTAATTCATAGAGAGGTCACCATGAGATCATATGACCCAACTGTTAAGGAGAATAACATGAATTGAGTGGAAAGGCTGAACTGACAGTACTGTGAGAGGAAAGCTGCAGTTTAAGTGGTGTTTATAATAAGACAAAGCTCAGCTCTGCTGTACTGCCCTTTCCTCCACACTGACTACTGTGAGATGAAAGCTAAAAGGTATTTGTAATTACATTCATCTCTGCCCCTAGCACTTTGTAGGCATGCACAGCTCTGCAGACCAGGGTGGAGAGCAGGGCTTTCTTTCTCTACATACCTCACATTGAGAAACCTGCTCTAAACTATTGTGGAATTGTGTTCTTATATCCCCAGTATATTGTTGCTTGCCTACTGTTGGTCAATCTTATGCAGGGAAAAAGTACATGTCCTCAGTGAAAAAAATATCTGGTAACACCAACCTGAACTTAACATAAATTACAGCCTGAACTTTACAAGCTAATGTCTTTGCAGTGGAGAAATTAAAAAATAAAAATGTTTTACTCAGATGTGCAGCCACTACTTCATAATATGACTTGTTTAACATGCTGAAACTGGTGAAACTATAACCACTTCCCAAAGAGACCAATTTCCGTTTTCGCATTTTCATTTTTTCTCCCCTTCTTCCCAAAGCCATAACTTTTTTATTTTTCTGTCCACATAAACATAAGAGAACTTAAATTTTGCAGGACAAGGTGTACTTTGAATGACACCATTCAGTTTACCACATAATGTACTGGAAAACAGGAAAAAAGTTCCAAGTGCAATGAAATTGTGAAAAAAAGCACAATTGTGCCATAGTTTTTTTGGGGAATTGTTTTTACAGCTTACATTGTGTGGTAAAAATGACATTGCAATATAATTCTGCTCATCAATACCATTGAGCAGAAAAAATCATACCTATAAATGATCACTACAATACTCTAAGAAACTCCATGGGCGACTCACAATGAAATATAACCTACCATTACAGCAATACCAAAATATTCAGTTTTATTTTATTATTGTAATGGTGAAAAAAAAATCAGAAGTTCAAAATAAAAATTTGGGGGGTCATATTGTCATGTTCCGAGACATTGTTTTCAATGATACCATTTTGTGATAGATATGACATTTTGAGTGCTTGTTACAGCATTTTTTGTGGTAGTTTAGAAGCTAAAAGACATTAGTTTTAGCTTTAATAATAATAATAATAATAATTTTATTTCTATAGCGCCAACATATTCCCCAACACTTTACATTATAGAGGGGACTTGTACAGACAATAGACATTACAGCATAACAATAAACAGATACCAAGAGGAATGAGGGCCCTGCTCGCAAGCTTACAATCTATGAGGAAAAAGTAGAGACACAAAAGGTAGATAGTAATAATTGCTTTCATTGTTCTGACCAGCCATAGTGTAAGAATCGGGTGTTCATGTAATTCTGCATGAACCAGTTAACAGCCAAAGTATGTAACAGTACAGACACAGAGGACTATTAAGTGCATAAAGCGGGTGAGAACATAATAAGAGGTACCTGATTATGGTAGAAAATTTTTTGAATGGGCCAACAGGGATAGTTAGGTGAATGCGTTGAGGCGGTATGCCAGTCTGAACAAGTGCGTTTTTAGGGCACGCTTAAAACTGTGGGGATTGGGGATTAATCGTATTAACATGGGTAGTGCATTCCAAAGAATTGGTGCAGCACGTGAAAAGTCTTGGAGACCGGAGTGGGAGGTTCTAATTATTGAGGATGCTAACCTCAGGTCATTAGCAGAACGGAGGGCACGGGTAGGATGGTAGGTTGAGACAAAGGAGGAAATGTAGGGTGGTGCTGAGCCATGGAGTGCTTTGTGAGTGAGGGTAATAAGTTTGTACTGGTGTTTAACTGATTTGGTCAATTATTTTTATTTATATATACATCATACTTTTGTGAATGATGATATCACATATGTACAGTACCTACAAGTAGTATTCAACCCCCTGCAGATTTAGCTGGTTGACACATGCGGAATTAACTTGGCATTGTGACATTTGTACTGTAGATCAGCCTGGAAGTGGGAAATGCACTGCTGCAAAAATTTTTTTGTTAATTTTTTTTATTTTTTAAAAAAAACATTAAAAGTTAATTCAGAGTGTCATTTATTATTCAACCCCTCAAACCACAAGAATTCTGTTTGGTCCTCCTAAAGTATTAAGAAGTAGTTCAGGCACCAAGAATAATGAGCTTCACATGTGTGGATTAATGATCTCTTTTGCCAGCCTTTTCTGACTATTTAAGACCCTCCCCAAACTTGTGAACAGCACTCATACATGGTCAACATGGGGAAGACAAAGGAGCATTCCAAGGCCATCAGAGACAAGATCGTGGAGGGTCACAAGGCTGGCAAGGGGTACAAAACCCTTTCCAAGGAGTTGGGCCTACCTGTCTCCACTGTTGGGAGCATCATCCGTAAGTGGAAGGCTTATGGAACTACTGTTAGCCTTCCACGGCCTGGACAGCCTTTGAAAGTTTCCTCCCGTGCCGAGGCCAGGCTTGTCCGAAGAGTCAAGGCTAACCCAAGGACAACAAGGAAGGAGCTCCGGGAAGATCTCATGGCAGTGGGGACATTGGTTTCAGTCAATACCATAAGTAACGTAATCCACCGCAATGGTCTCCGTTCCAGACGAGCCCGTAAGGTACCTTTACTTTCAAAGCGTCATGTCAAGGCTCATCTACAGTTTGCTCATGATCACTTGGAGGACTCTGAGACAGACTGGTTCAAGGTTCTATGGTCTGATGAGACCAAGATCGAGATCTTTGGTGCCAACCACACACGTGACGTTTGGAGACTGGATGGCACTGCATACGACCCCAAGAATACCATCCCTACAGTCAAGCATGGTGGTGGCAGCATCATGCTGTGGGGCTGTTTCTCAGCCAAGGGGCCTGGCCATCTGGTCCGCATCCATGGGAGGATGGATAGCACGGCCTACCTGGAGATTTTGGCCAAGAACCTCCGCTCCTCCATCAAGGATCTTAAGATGGGTCGTAATTTCATCTTTCAACAAGACAACGACCCAAAGCACACAGCCAAGAAAACCAAGGCCTGGTTCAAGAGGGAAAAAGTCAAGGTGTTGGAGTGGCCTAGTCAGTCTCCTGACCTTAACTCAATTGAAAACTTGTGGAAGGAGCTCAAGATTAAAGTCCACATGAGACACCCAAAGAACCTAGATAACTTGGAGAAGATCTGCTTGGAGGAGTGGGCCAAGATAACTCCACAGACCTGTGCCGGCCTGATCAGGTCTTATAAAAGACGATTATTAGCTGTAATTGCAAACAAGGGTTATTCCACGAAATATTAAACATAGGGGTTGTATAATAATTGACCCACACTTTTATGTTTAAAATTTATTAAAATTCAACTGAGCAACATAATTTTTTGGTTTGTAAGATTTATGCTTCTGTTAATAAATCCTACTCTCGTTTGCAGTTTGAAGGCTCTAACTTATTTGCATCTTATCAAACCAGCTAAATCTGCAGGGGGTTGAATACTACTTGTAGGCACTGTATTTAACATTTCTTTGTCTTTATTTTTAGTGGGGAAAAGGGTGATTTGAACTTTTATATTTTAGGTTTCTTTTTTAAAGATTTTTAAAGCATTTTTTCTACCTTTCACTGTATTTGTTAGTCCCCTTATTGGACTGGAACATGCGATCATCTGAACGCTTTTGCGATATATAGCAATGCAGTATTACTACATATAGTAAAAACAGTTTCCTTTGAAGACCAGCTGCAGGCTGGTTTCAAAGGAGCTCCGTAATGAAAAGCATTGAGGTCAATAAGGCAATTAACTAATCCCTCCCTTTCGGACACATTGCATCCAATTTTTCAGGCTAAAATTTCGGCCTGGAAAATTTTGGCTAAATCTAATTGAAAATCTCAAAATGTGATCAAATGCAAAATATTCCACTATTTTTTTATTGAATTTATGACTAAGGAGATAATCCCTGTATACTGGGCTCGTGCAGGAATAAGAAAGATTAAAGATTTACATGACGGGGAGAATTTCATCCCATTCCAGGTACTCAAAAAAATTTGTTTATTACATGCTTATAAAGGAAACAATTGAAACACTTTTATTTGGTATATCTTCTATTTCTGGGGCAGTAGGGCTGCTCCTCGGAAATGTAAATAACAAATTATTTTTGGCAAAGAAACACATATAATTATTTTAATATCGTTACTTCCTTTGTTAAGGGTTCACATATGGTTAAATGGGAGTTAGATCTTAAAAAATCATTTACCGAAGATCAATGAAAGAGAAGTCTCAAATTAGCTTATGCTTCTAACATTTGCATGTCTTTTCATGAATCCTGTTACAAAATTTCCTGAATGTTGGAGGAATTGTGGCCACAATAGTTACCTGTTATATATATTTTGGATTTGCCCCAAAATAAAAAAACTTATGGTTTCATTATTCATTAATAAACTAATTAAAAGAAACGTACTTATTCCTCCACAAATGGTTTTCCTTTTATTAGAAGTGGAACACATAGAGTCTTCTCGGAGACCCATTTTGATTCATATATGTAGTTAAAATTTCCATAGCAGTCTACTGAAAAAAAATTATTTCTCTCAATTTTCCTGACATTTTAGGAAAAATATCTTCTCATAAATTTTATGAATGTAAACATGCTATTGCAAACAACTTGTATGAAAAGCATAAAAGTAAATGGGGACTTTGAACCAATGTTTTCCATGAGAGTAGTGTCTAAAGTGGCACTTCAGGTGTTTTAGTTGTGAATGTTAAACCTTCTTCATAAGTACTGTTTTTACCTTGAATGATTATTCAATGTTATTATTTTGTTTATCTGTTTTATTTGTATTTTGTGTCAAACTTTGGATTTGTTGTTATATAATCTGACTTCTCCTTTCTTTCCTTTCCTTTCACCTACCTTACATTTTTCCCACCCCCCAATAAATTTCCCTTCCCTTCTTTCCTTACCTTCCCTCCCCTCCGCTTTCCTTACCTAAATGTATACATTTAATAAAAACCATTGAAAGGTCTTCAACAGACTGTCGTAACAACCTATCAGTGGCCTGCGATCACATCACGAGCACGCTGATGTACCCATTGAATGCCAGCCCTCTGTTAATTTTGCCATCTGAGGTTGTTAAAGGAAGGTCCTGGCTATAATACACAGTCATTACCTGCCAAGTACGGGATGATCTCACCCCTTGAGCCCACTCCATACACCTGCTATCGACATGCAGTGAATGCCAGTAAGGGGTTAAACAGGAGGTGAGAATGGGAAGGCTAATCATAGTATTAGGTTCTCTTTGGCTTCTAATCGCACTACTCTGCTTGGCTATGAGGTTTTTCCTTATTTATGTATAGAGAAAGACCTATCAATCTAGCAAAAGCTGGACCCTCTTGCAAGACTAGTCTCTCTGTTCCTGGTTCCTGTTTAAACTTTGAAGTAAAACATACATATCGGGAGTTAGGGAATCTGACCCTGATTCTTGCCAACCATTGATTGGACAGCGTCAATAACCTGACACGCTCCCTTTAAAGAATCTGGTATGGTATCTGGTACTTACTTTCCATTTTCCCTTAGTCCAGGTTTATACTTGTCAATGTGATCTGAAATGCTTATTTTTCCATAGTCTGTTTTTTTCTGTATTATTGCATACAGTTATGGTCTATATCATAGCTTCTCATGTTGCAGACTACCCATTATACACATAGGAGCAATTAGTTATGTGCAAGACATGCTTATAATAAAAGGTTGTTGATCCCAAAAAGTCACTTAATGTTTTATTCAGATTTTATAGATCTTGTCCAGCATAGAATCATGAATACAATGTGTCACTGATGGACTGGTGAGGTGCTCAACTTTTTCCCCAGAGCCAAGGAGCTTTAAGGGTTTGATACTAATACTATATATACATTAACCACTGTCTGTATTCTTTGTGTCTTTTTGAAAAACCTATATAGCAGAAATGAAGAGGGTGACTGCATTTTGAGTAGGTGATGTGATTCCTGTATATTTAAAAAAATGTTAATGTTTGCAGATTTGTTAATCTTCATAAAATGAGGTGGTATTTACTGATCTGTATTTTTGTGATCTGTAAGCTTAAGAAATAATATTATAATCATGTTATTATTCACATTCATTAATCTTGAAAACAAGGTAAAATTAAAAGGTATCCAGTATTAGTGTTGGGCATATGGCTCATTTCTATATAATGTTTCAGTATTCTATTACAGTAAAGATGTATATCTTTGTACCGTGTTAGCCAGTAGATAGAAAAATATTTAGAGTTGAGAGTCCTCAGTGGTTGATACCTTTTAATGGCTAACTGAAAAGATGGTAACAAATTGCAAGCTTTCGAGACTACTCAGGTCTCTTCATCGGGCTAAACTAATACAAAATCTGAAGAATCACATATTTTCAGCTGCATCACATCTAATGTGGTGTACCTAATTATATGTACTAAATGTCCAACTGGGGGTCTGTATGTGGGGGAGACAGGGCAAAAACTGAGAACAAGGATGAATTCTCATCCCCACACAATAAGAGAAGAAAGAATGGATCTACCTGTGGCAAAACATTTTTCTTCCCCTGGTCATAGCATGTTGGACATGAAATTACTTGTACTGAAAGGTAGTTTCACATCTCAGAGACACAGAAGAGTTTGCGAATACAAATTGATGATGACCTTTGACACTCTTAATGCTGGAATGAACCTGTCATACGAATTTATGACGTTTTACATCAATTAAGGAATTTACTCCAAAGACCCTGTGAAAACATCACAAAACATTACCAGACCCTAATCAGAGGGCAATAAAACTTTCACACTCCTTATCTATGAACTGTTCCAATATTTATGTTCATCTCTATCTCCCATAATGACAGTTCTGCTTTACGTCACTTGTCTTACCTATTGCATTTTTTCTGTGCGGTGTTGTGCATAAATATGTGATTCTTCAGATTTTGTATTAGTTTAGCCTGATGAAGAGACCTGAGTAGTCTCGAAAGCTTGCAATTTGTTACCATCTTTTCAGTTAGCCATTAAAAGGTATCAACCACTGAGGACTCTCAACTCTAAATATTTTTCAGTATTCTATTGTCAGAAACAATGAAATTCCATACAATAAGCCTGTGGGTAATTACAAGGTAGAAATAATTTTCAACAGCGTATTTTAATCAAAGGTTAATTTAAAGCAATCACATTAGTAAAACATAAATATGGTAACATGAACAGCTAACTATACATGTAGAAAATTGACTTAGGAGAAATAAAAAGGAACTTATCTGTAACAGAAATCACAAATCACAATTTTTAACACTGTCGCAATAATTTTTCAACATTTACATTTTTTATTTGTTTTTAACCATTGGGAAGACTATGAAAATATATTTTACATGTTAAAAAATGTTGAAAGTTCATTGTAAGAGCCATGACTGAATACCATGAGTACCATGCATACTTGAGGGAATGACTGTGAGGACATTAATAATATCGAATGGGTTCCCTACCAACCGACCAAATACAGAAGCAGAAGAATACATTATGTTTAGTGTGTGATTCATGCGTTGTTTTAGTCATGGGGAGCTGATTAATTTATTCTGTGTCACAGTGGAGGATCGGGCGGTCAGTGGGAGTATGCATGAGGCAACGTCTCTAGTCAGACTTGGCCCCAATCATCGGTCACCAGCAGCCTGACACTCCTCTCCACTCAAGTAATGTATTTAAAGAAGTCTTCACTGAAGAATGCTGCTGGTGATTAAGGTACATTTCTTAGGGAATCCTTCTGCAGCCCAGACTAGTCAGCCTTTGTTACAGTATATTGCATCCCTCTTAATTTCAAAGTGCTGCGGAACATATCGGCACCATAGAAATAAAATTGTTATTATTGCATGACCAACTAATGCTACACGCTAAATTCTGTGAGCTCATGAGCAAATTGGAGTAGACACAAGGACATTTATGGCAGATAGGGCAGCAGACAGTAAAATCTCGAGAAAATATTTTTATAATAGATAAAGTGATATCTCATTCTTTCCAATATGCTTGTCATCTTTAATACCAAAATTACATTTTCAGACTGATGGTTTGTTGCTGTGCTGAAATGCACAAGCATTGTAATTGGTCTTTGCTTTTCTCTTCAAAAATTCACATAAAATCCATACTGCAATAAAAAGTGTTAAATCTTACAATAGTTAATCAAATGAGTGAGTAATTCACTTCACTGTTGTTTTTTCAAGGGCAATTTTAGATTACACCGGCATATTTCTTCTGTATAAGACAAAAGTGGATGAAATGGATATGTGTAGTTAAGATAGTTCAACTTTCAGTTATCCAATATATTAGAAATACCGCTCCGTAATAGGAAATTTGTGTCTAAAAAAATACTGGCAAGATTTCTAACAAAAAGTTTTGCCCATCCCTTCTGACAATAATGACCAAATATTAAATCATTTTCTGAAATTGGGAAATTCTATAACTGGTTGTAGAGTACTAGAGTTGATACATTTCAACATCTATGCAAGCTTTTACTTACAGAACAGAGTTAAATGAATCCTTTTTTCACTTATCTGTGTCATGTCCTTCATTTTTTGGCTCAATCCCATATAATACTCACTAACATTTAATTTCCAATATCTTCCATTTTTCGGAATAAACCACTTGGATTTTGCTTTTTACTGTGGCACAAATAGCTTTATCAATACAATATATTTATCTTCAGAGCCAAATATCAAGCCATCTCATGATTTGCTGTGATTAAAGTCCCTTTTTGTAAGCATTGTTATTTTAGACACCTCAAAGCCATTTATCTGAATGGACCATCAAGTGTTATTTCACGACAGAAGGTTTTTAACAGAATAGTGCCGATTTCTAAAAGCATTGCGATTTTTATATAGAAAGGTCCAGCTATAAGCCCTTTTGGGGCTGATGGGGACTGATAAAAGTAGTATTTGCAGCTTTTAAATTCTCCCAAGCTATATTTCTATCCAACACCAAACAATCCCATCGTTCTAGGAACTACGCAAAGTAGACTTGTCATTCAAACCAAAGCTCTTCCTCCAAGATGTTAGGGTCATTACTTGCTACCCAGCTGCAACATAATCCTCTATTCTCTGAAACAAAAAAGTGGGTAATGGAAGCTGACAGCTGTGTCTAAAGTTTTCCTTTCTGTTATATGGTGGTTACTGAACTCTTGTCTAGAAAGATTTCCTTCCCTGTTGTGTAGTTTTTTTCAGACGATCTGTTTTCATAGTAAATAAATTACTGTATATATTAAAGCAAGACTGCCATATTTTACATGCACGTGGATAATAATAATCTTATTTATTTAGCAACAATGGATTCTTCAGCATTTAATATCTTTTAAACTTGAGAAGTATGGATTGCCTGCCCTGTACACATTTCTTCTTTACTATTATTATTTAATTTCATGAGGTCCGAGTGCTGTAAACTGCTGAATCATGAACCTGGGCTTTAACCCCATGCTTTTGTAAATGTACAGCGTATGGGGTTAAAGAAAATATTCCTGCAAGCTACATAAAGGCAGAATTTTTAGGCTAGTGAGTATTTTGACCACATCCTCATTTTTATACAGATTTTTCAACCCCAAGCTGCATAAATGTGAGTGCTTTTTGTATGAAGCAGATCAGGAGATGTGCATCTGTATAATGAGAGAGAGTGAGCCCTAAGGACACAACACTGTTTATCAAGGTGTGCAGAAATTGGCCAAAAAAGAAAATTAACTGACTCTGAAAAGTCAAAGATTGTTAAAAGTCTTACAGAGGGATGCAGCACTCATGAAATTGCTAAGATATTGGGGAGCGATACCAGAACCATCAAAAGTTGTGTTGCAAATAGGCAACATGGTGGCAAAAAAAGTGTTGCACAAAAAAGATGCTCATTAACAGTCAAGGTTTTGAGAAAAATCAAACGTGAAGTGACCAGGAACCCATTATTCTCCACTTCTGCCATATTCCAGAACTGCAACCTCTGGAGGACCCAGAAGTACCAGGTATTTAGTACTCAGAGACGTGGCCAAGGTAAGGAGTGTTGAAACCAGATCACCACTGAATAAGACACAGAAGTTGAAAGATTAAGACTTGGCCAAGAAATATCTGAAGACATATTTTTCAAAGGTTTTATTGACTAAAGAGATGAAAGTGGCTCCTAATGGACCAGATAGATTAGTAAAGGGCACAGACCTACAAGTTGAATCAATACCAGCAAGGTGGAGATGGGTTACTGCTATGAGCCGGTATTATTACAAATTAGCTAGTTGGACCAATTTGGGATGAAGATGGACTCAAAATCAACTCTCAAGCCTACTGCCAGCTTTTAGAAAAAGAAGGACTTTCTTCTTGCAGTGGTACAGAAAAAAAGTCTGCATCTTTAAAAAAACAACAACAAATATTGATCACTAATATAAGAAAGGTATTTTTGCACATTTTTAGTTATTTGATTATTATTCTCACTTTAAAAGAGGAATGTGAACAATTAAGATGGGGATATTTACATTTTTCAATTGGTTGCATAATAATTCTGCACAATAATAGGTGCCCAATTATTCTGCACACATAGATATTCTCCTAAAAAAGAGAAACCATGATTGTGGCTGTCCTGATGAAGGAATTGTAATAACTTTGAAATCCGTTGACTAATAAACCACCTACATTTGGATTCTGCATCCTTTATATTGTTCTGAACGGCTGCGCAGTGCAACCCATTTGCTTCCAGTTTCTGATGCCAAAAAAATTACTTAGAATACTCAGTATGTTATATGTAACTTAAAGCAATGCTAAACAAAATTCAAATTGTTACATATAACAAAAAGCCTCATGCAGTCACACCAGTGAAAAAAATGAAAAAGCTATGTGTTAGGGGTCGAGTTACCGCTCCTGCACAAGGGGAATCTCTAGCTATCCCCGCTGCGGTCTCCCATCCGTCTCCGGCCGCAGTGGAACCTGCTCAGCAGAGACGTCGGTCCCAGCGTCTCACTCAGTCTAGTGCTGTGCAGAGGATGACTGCTGCCTCTCCAGGTCCTGCCATTGTAACCAGTGCAGGTCAGCGGCAAGCAGACTCAGTTGGGACTAAGTGTCCTTTCTGAGCATGCCCAGGGTAAGATCTCTCATAGGAGATCAGGGGTCACATTCTCAGCTACTGCAGCAGCTCCTATTGGTCCGCCAGGAAGGTCCTGAAACTACATGTGTTCTAGAACAGTTTCTCATTGGTCCTTTTCTGGTAGGTCCTGTAGTTGCTACTATAAAAGGGTGGCATGGCCGTGCCACCATGCGCTAGTGTCAATTGTGTTATGTGCTTTGCGCCAGTATGATCATGCACGCATGTGGTTAGGGCTCGGCTGAAATAAGCCCGTAGAATACCGGCACCTCCGGTGAGGAGATTAGTATGCACGTGTTCAGGGCCTGTCTGAAATAAGCCCCTAGAATACTGGCACCTCCGGTGAGGAGATTTGTATGTTTGCGTGCTGACTACATGATCACGGACTGCTATCCGAACAGCAGTTATCTGTGTACTCCTGTGGTGTTAACAGGACACAGTCTCTACCTCTGTGTCATTACCTCAGCGACTATGTGAAGTAACAGAGTTCGCTTATACCGCCA
Source organism: Oophaga sylvatica (assembly GCA_033576555.1). Classification (NCBI taxonomy): domain Eukaryota; kingdom Metazoa; phylum Chordata; class Amphibia; order Anura; family Dendrobatidae; genus Oophaga; species Oophaga sylvatica. Next base: position 365,086,760 of record JARQOD010000001.1, on the reverse strand, counting down.
TCTTACTAGCAGCAGGCTCTGCCTGCACGGTGGACCCAGGGCTGCGAACTCACCCTTTATTTATATTTATTTTGGTGTGTTCCTCAGATCCTAACAGTACTCTAGCGCCAGGGTCTGGCTAGTAAAATGGCGGACGACCAGCGCCTACGGCAGTTCATCCAGAAGCTGGAGGGTAGGTTGGCGTCTCTCGAGCGCACAACCTCAGCTGTAGATGTAACCGCAGTCGCTGTTCAGGCTGCTAGCACAGCGGCAGCCAGTTTGTCCTCCAACACCTCTGCTACGACCTTGTCCCATCTCCCACTTCCAGACAAGTTTTCTGGTGACAGCAAACATTGTCGGGGATTCGTGAGTCAGTGCTCTATACAGCTCGAGCTTCTGGCTGCACGTTTTCACACAGAGCGGGCACAAGTGGGTTTCATAGTGTCACTTCTGTCGGGCAGAGCTTAGAAATGGGCAACGCCGCTGTGGGAGCGTGACGATTGCGTGGTGCGGAGTGCTCCTCGGTTTCTGGAAGCTCTTAAAAAGGTCTTTTTAGGCCCTCAGTCACCCACAATTCGGCGCTTCAACTGCTGGCAATGTCACAGGGTTCGAGCTTGGTCAATCAGTTTTCAGTCCAATTTCGGACTCTTGCCTCTGAGTTAGAGTGGCCGGATAAGGTCCTTATACTGGTATACTGGAGCGGTCTTGCTGACCATGTAAAGGACGCCATGGCCACCAGGGAGATTCCTGCCTCACTGGAGAAGCTTATCTCCATATCTACCCGCATCGACCTTTGTTTTCACGAGCAGAGGTTGGAGCGGGCCCAGTGTAGACGGAGGTTTCGGCTGGCTCCCACCTTTGTCAAATCTCTAGAATCTCCCATTCAGGCGCCCGACTCCCCGGAGGCCATGGAGATTGTTCGAGCGGGACCTAAGTTTCAGTCCATTTGAGTCTCCGTGGTTTGTAGCAATTGTCAGCAGTTAGGACATTATGCCAATAGATGTCCCCAGTGATTGGGAACACGATCGCGTCTAGTGACCATGGGAGGAGGTTCACTAGAGTCAGCGTCATTTGCCTCCAAGCTGTCCTTTAAAGGAACAATCTCTTTTGGTCCATCCACTCTAACAGTTGAGCTTTGTGTGGACTCTGGAGCAGAAGGGAACTTTATGTCCTCTGCTTTTGCTCTCCGCCACACAATGCCTCAGGTGATGATCGCCAAACCGGTGACTGTTCGAGTGGTGAATGGATACATACTGCCCTCACAGATCACACATCAGACAATCCCTCTCACATTAGCTATGTCTCCTTCCCATCAGGAGATTACCCTCTTTCCTTATCCTTCCTGAGGGTATAGATGAGGCTCTGCTGGGAGTTTCCTGGCTTCGTCTTCACTCCCCACATATTGAGTGGTCCTATGGGAAGATACGGGGTTGGAGTGAGTCTTGTAGAGGTAGATGTGTGAGGGAGAGTGTTCAGGTTGCTACTACAGGGATACCCGCAGATCTCACTTCCCTTCCCAAGTGCTATTGGTCCTATGTAGACGTGTTCTCCAAAAAGGTTGTGGAGACGCTTCCGCCTCTCCGTCCCTATAACTGTCCTATTGACCTCTTGCCTGGAGCAGAACCTCCCCGGGGACGGGTCTATCCTCTCTCTCTCCCGGATACGGAGGCTATGTCCCAATACATTCAGGAGAATCTGGCAAGAGGGTTCATTAGGAAGTCAGTGTCACCTGCTGGGGCAGGGTTCCTCTTTGTGCAGAAGAAGAATGGAGAATTACGTCCCTGCATAGATTACAGGGGTCTTAGCGCCATCACTGTTAAGAATAAATACCCGCTGCCTCTGATTTCTGAGCTCTTTGATAGACTCCGGGGAGCAAGGGTATTTACCAAATTAGACCTGCGGGATGCTTACAACCTGATTCGCATCCGCGAAGGGGACGAATGGAAGACGGCTTTTAATACCAGGGATGGGCACTATGAATATCTGGTGATGCCCTTCGGGCTCTGTAATGCCCCAGCCGTTTTCCAAGATTTTGTTAATGACATCTTCCGGGATATGCTTTCCACCTCAGTCGTGGTCTATCTGGATGATATTCTCATCTTCTCTCCAGATATTGATTCCCACCGGAGAGATGTCTGCAGAGTCTTCGACCTCTTGCGGGCAAATTCCCTTTATGCAAAGTTGGAGAAATGTGTGTTTGAGCAGGAGTCTTTACCATTCCTGGGCTATATCATCTCCGCCCAGGGATTGGCTATGGATCCTGCCAAACTACAGGCTGTGATGGACTGGCAAGAACCCCATTCTCTTAAAGCCGTGCAGCGCTTTATGGGGTTCATTAATTACTATAGCCAGTTCATTCCCCATTTCTCAACTTTGGTAGCCCTCACCAAGAAGGGAGCAAATCCCAAATTGAGGTCCGAAGAAGTCTCCAAGGCTTTCACCTCAATTAAGTCTCATTTTGCTAGCGCTCCCATCCTACACCGCCCTGATGTTGACAAGCTATTCATATTGGAGGTGGATGCCTCATCTGTTGGTGCTGGAGCAGTCCTCTTTCAAAAGGATGCTCAAGGTCGGAAGCATCCTTGCTTCTTCTCCAAGACCTTTTCACCAGCGGAGAGGAATTATTCCATCGGGGACAGGGAGTTGTTAGCAATGAAGTTGGCTTTCTCTGAGTGGAGACATCTGTTGGAGGGGGCTCGCTTTCCCTTCCAAGTCTTTACGGATCACAAGAATTTGGTATACTTACAAACACCCCAGCGGCTAAATTCTCGTCAGGTCAGATGGTCCTTGTTTATCTCCCGATTTCACTTTACCCTCCATTATCTCTCAGGAGAGAAGAACATTTGGGCTGATGCTCTCTCTTGATCCGTGGTGTCCTCTGAGGAGGAGGAGGAGGGGGAGCCTCGGCTTATTGTCCCTTATGAGAGCCTGAGAACCATAGCGCCAGTTTCGCTTTAGTCTGTACCTCCGGGCAAGACTTTTGTACCACCCAATTTGCGACCGGAGGTTCTCTCTTGGGCTCATTCGTCCAGGGTGGGTGGACATTTTGGGACCAAAAGGACATCTGAGCTATTGGCGAGGATGTACTGGTGGCCGCATATTGTCCGTGATGTTGGGGATTATGTTCAGGCGTGCGTCTCCTGCGCCAAAAATAAATCTCCTCGACAACGGCCAGCTGGGTTACTTTACCCTTTGCCGGTGGCAGACAGGCCCTGGGAGATGGTCAGAATAGACTTTGTGGTGGGCTTACCCAAGTCTCGGGTTGCACCATCATTTGGGTGATCACCAACCATTTTTCCAAAATGCTGCACGTGGTGCCGTTACCAGGTTAACTTCTGCACTGGCCCTGGCTGCTTGTTTTATAAGACATATCTTTCGTCTAAACGGCATGCCGGACAAAATCGTTAGTGACCGAGGTCCCCAGTTTGCGTCTCGGTTCTGGAGAGAGCTTTGTCGTCTACTCAGTATCAAGTTAAATCTCTCTTTGGCATATCATCCCGAGACAAATGGGTTGGTAGAGAGGGCCAACGAGACCTTGGTCACATATCTGCGACACTTTGTCTCTGCCAGGCAGGATGACTGGGCATCTTTGTTACAGTGGGCAGAGTTTGCATTGAACAACGCCGTGGCAGACTCCATTGGACAGACACCATTCCTCCTTAATTACGGTCAGCATCCGCGGGTTCCTGTGCCTATGCCCGTGTCTTCCACCGACTCCAGGGTGGCAGACTGGGCTGTGGAGGCACGGCACATTTGGGACCATACTCAGGATGCCATTCAGGCCTCCAAGGAGAGGATGAGGTCCTCCGCCGACGCACATCGGCGCCCCTCTCCGACATTTGCTCCCGGTGACTTGGTGTGGAGTCCACTAAGTTGGCACCCCGTTACCTGGGTCCCTTCAAAGTCCTCGAGCAGGTTAACCCTGTGGTATACCGTTTGGCCCTTCCGCCACACCTGGGTATCTCCGACACCTTTCATGTGTCCCTCTTGAAACCCGTGGTCATGTCCCGGTTCTCTGAGTCATCTGCCGGGACATCGGGTTCGTCTACGGATGATCACGAGGTGAACGCTATTTAGGGTGCAAGGTGGTACGGGGCAAAAAGTTTTATTTGGTGGATTGGAGGGGTTATGAACCTGAGGATAGGTCCTGGGAGCCTGTTGAGCACGTTCACACGCCGCAGCTCATTGCTGCCTTTGAGCGTAGTGAGGCCCAAAGGAGGGGGGCCCTAGGGAGGGGGGTAATGTTAGGGGTCGAGTTCCCCTCCTGCACAATGGGAATCTCAAGCTATCCCCGCTGCGGTCTCCCATCCGTCTCTGGCCGCAGTGGAACCTGCTCAGCAGAGACGTCGGTCCCAGCGTCTCGCACAATCTAGTGCTGTGCAGAGCATGACTGCTGCCTCTCCAGGTCCTGCCATTGTAACCAGTGCAGGTCAGCGGCAAGCAGACTCAGTTGGGACTAAGTCCTGTGTTTTCCTTTCTGAGCATGCCCAGGGTAAGATCTCTCATAGGAGATCAGGGGTCACATGCTCAGCTACTACAGCAGCTCCTATTGGTCTGCCAGGAAGGTCCTGAAACTACATGTGTTCTAGAACAGTTTCTCATTGGTCCTTTTCTGGTAGGTCCTGTAGTTGCTACTATAAAAGGGTGGCATGGCCGTGCCGCCATGCGCTAGTCTCAATTGTGTTATGTGCTTTTCGCCAGTATGATCATGCACGCATGTGGTTAGGGCTCGGCTGAAATAAGCCCGTAGAATACCGGCACCTCCGGTGAGGAGATTAGTATGCACATGTTCAGGGCCTGGCTGAAATAAGCCCCTAGAATACCGGCACCTCCAGTGAGGAGATTTGTATGTTTGCGTGATGACTGCATGATCACGGACTGCTATCCGAACAGCAGTTATCTATGTACTCCTGTGGTGTTAACAGGACACAGTCTCTACCTCTGCGTCATTACCTCAGCGACTATGTGAAGTAACAGTTCGCTTATACCGCCATCTTACTAGCAGCAGGCTCTGCCTGCACGGTGGACCCCGGGCTGCGAACGCACCCTTTATTTATATTTATTTTGGTGCGTTCTGCAGATCCTAACACTATGGCTGCTGAAAATCCAAGAAGCAAAAATGAAAAAAAAAAATGGCCTTTCATTAAGGCCCGTACTGACCTGGTAAAGGATTTGCGTAAATAGTGGTTGAAACAAAATCTCATGGGATTCATATAAATCAGGAATCCAGAGTCTTGCTGTTTATGTGCTATTTATCTTAACAATTTATCTGACAAATAAAATTACCAGATTTACTGAGAATACTCTGGTATACATATTAGGCCGGGGTCACACTAGCGTATGGCATCCGATGCTAGAGGTGCGAGTGTGAGCCGAGTGTCATGCAACTGTGCTCCAAGCTTCTCGGACAGAGCGGATCGGAGCACAGCTGCGGAGGAGGTGGAGAAATGAATTTCTCCATCTCCTACATTGCCGGGTTCAGCGTATATCGCACAGCACTCGAATGATATCCGAGTGATTTGCGTTGTCTCACTCGCATCCATAGGCTTATATGGGTGCGAGTGAGCCAAGACTCGGCCAAGTGTCGGGGACAATCACAGCATGCTGCAATTTCACTCGCACGTTGACAACAGCCGAGAAAAAAAACGCTGATGGGAGCTGCCCCATAGATGAATACTGGTCCGAGTGCTATGTTTTATTGCATAGCACTCGTCCGTATTCATCACCAGTGTGACCCCAGGCATTAGAGTGGAATACATACAGTTGTTCCAGAGAGAAACAAAAAATAAAATTCTTACAGGAAATAAGTGTAATGTGTAATTGATAGGATATCTCGACCATCAATTTGTATCTACCATACTGTGAGAAAGTGGTGAAAAGGTAGAGAAGAATATAGTAAATTACAAAATCAAAGGGAAAGAAAAACCGCTAAAGAGAGGAAGGAAATAAAACTTGCATCATGATGATTTTGGAAACTGCCATGAAGCACTGTGGCAAAGTTGAAGGTATTTAAGGATTCCTGATGAGATGAAATTTATAGAAATAGTAATAAATAGAGATGGAGAAATTGATTTGTAACACATTTAATTTGAAAATAAATTTCCTGAAAAGTTTGGATTTGCTAGAAATCACAATTTTGGGGATTTGATCTACCTAAATACAGCAAAATGACTGCCAGCCAACAATGATTTTGCTGGATTCTTTTAATGGATGGTAATGGGGTTAAAAAATAATAAAAGATTTAACTCACCTGTGCTAGACTCGACTTCATGAGACCTAGTCAATGCCAGAATATTAGAAAACCAAAGAGAGTGAACAAATGACTGGCTCTTTGTGAATATAATTTTTTTTATTTTTTAACCTCCCTCTATATATTATAATTTGGGGTCTAGAGAAACCTCTTTTTGAGGCAATTTCGATTCAGACATAATTGAATCTGCAGGCTGTTTTGAAGTGATCTGCCTAGAACTAATTTTGGGAGATTTGCTAATCTCTACAATGAAGTGAAAAGTGATAGCTAGTGAAGAAAAGAGCAGCAGTAACATGCTTGTCTGCATGTAACACTTCCCTGATGAGTCTCAGGACAAAACGCGTCGGGAGACGCATGCACCATTCATAAGGCAACCGCAGCATATCCATATCCGGGGTGAAAGACAGTGTGTTTCAGCATACAGCCCCATGTTCAGGATATTGGGGGAGATCGTTCTGTAGTTTACGATTCTCCATAAGATGATTATCTGCAACAGCGCTTATTTATTGTTTGCATATATGGAATGCTCACGACACACGATGGGAGCTTTATTCCACTAGATGGTTAATAATAGCATTGACTAGTACTGGTTGCCAAAAGTCTGCTTTTCATTTAACCCCTACTATGCACACATACTGATATAAGGTTTTGGATTTATTAAGAGATCAGACAAAAAGATCTATATGGTTTATCACATACAACTGTAAACAGTTTTTATTGAGTTTTGGTATGGTTCTAAAGTTCAATCTGTGTATTATGTGGAGACTGGAATAACACAGTTCGGTTACCTTAACCATATTCATATCATATAGTATGTGGCATTTATAGGTGGGACCTTTAATTGGTTATAAAAGACAGCTGCGCTTTCAGTATTTGCATTATATCCACAGCCGAATTGTCTGATTCCAATTAATCTATCAGGTCACAAGGGGTGCATTTACCCTTAGAGGATTGTATATACCTCCGGGTAATTTTATTATCTGTGTCTGTCGTTATTTGTGTGTTTATTATTATTTTTTCACCTGGCACTTGTTTTTTCACATTTTTTGTTGGTTAGTCCTTTTTAAAGCTTCATTAAAAGTTATATTTTATCCATTGCTTTTTCACACTAGTGAAGAAAAGAGCAGATAGTCATTAGCAAACTTACATTGTAAGCAGAACAAATATGGACATCAGACATACTCCAGCCCAACATAGAAGTGAGGTAAATGTGCGAAGTATAAACCAAAGACTTAGGCCACATTTAGGGATGGGCGGACACCTAGATGTTTGAGTCCGACGTGATTGGCTGAACAGTTAAAAAAAGTCTGCGTTCGGATACCAGAACAGTACCTGGACCCGAACCCAGACCCCATTTATTTGAATGAGGAGCCAAAACATCCAGTGTTTGCTATGCTGTCATGTGTATGACAGCGTGGCAAACACTGCTTCTGATTGACGGTAAAATCATTACCGCCAGTCAGACAGCCGCAGCTCCCACGCTGTCAAATGACAGCGTGAGCACACAACTGTGAACAAAGATAAAAAGTTTACCTACGGTCACTGGCGTCAGATGATGGGAGTACTGCTCCCATCAGCCTATGCCTGCTGCTGCTATTAACAGTGGGAGCATTCATCAGCCGGCGCCTGCACTCTAAATAAATAATTTAAAAAAAACCCCACGGGGGTTCCACTGTATTTTTGATAACAAGCCAGGCAAAACTGACAGCTGGGGGCTGCAACACTCAGCTGTCAGCATTAGCAATGCTGGCTATCAAGAATAGAGGGGTCCCCACACCGTATTTTTTAATTATTTTAATAAATAATTTTAAAAAATTACTTCTGGTCCCCCTCATTTTTGACAACCAATCAAGCTAAAGCAGACAGCTGGGGGTCTGTTATTCTCAGGCTTGTAAGGGGCCACATCATCGGGGAGAGCCACGTCACATGATTAATCACGTGATCGCAACCCAAACCCGGCGGCAGTCGCACAAAACCAACTTGTCAGTGCCTGTCATGTGGTGCGCGCTTACAAGACTGTTGCCAAGGTAATATCAGTACTCTGCGCAGCCGCATTAGAGCGTACTGAGGACTTTAGGGAAAAAAATTCCTCTTCCTTGAAAAGACATAAACTTCCTAAATAACATTTAATCAAACTTATGAAAATAATTTAATACAATCAAGATCGGGGGGCAGAAGGAGGGAACCGAGAATAACAATACAAAATTACAATCAACAATCACAACACATAATTAAAGATCCATGCAGGTATCCACTCCTTTTGTCCACCGATCGTGCCACAAAAGAAAAAATTTACCTATAAAGATAAAAGGAAAAAAGAAGAAAAACAAAAAAAATAATAACCAAATATAAGATCAGAGAAAATATACCATCAAAAAACATAACGATAACACATAAGACTTGTGTGACATAAACATTATATATTATAAGAAGACAAATTAAAATCCAAATTCAAACCCTTAGGGTATAAAGAATCTAATGTGTAGATCCATCTCAATTCTTTCTTTTTCAATAACTTTAATCTGTCACCACCTCTCCTAAGAGTCCACACACTGTCAATGACCCTAAACCTTAATTGATTCACTGAATGTTTACTCTCCAAAAAATGTTTAGGTATTGGTAATTCAGCAAGTCCCATCCTAATAGTACTCTTGTGTTTACTGATCCTTGCCTTCACCTCCATGGTTGTCTCACCCACATATATCAAACCACAGGGGCAGACAATCATGTACAGTCATGGACAAAAGTTTTGAGAATGACACAAATATTAATTTTTACAAAGTCTACTGCTTCACTTTTTCTAATGGCAATTTGCATATACTCCAGAATGTTATAAAGAGTGATCAGCTTGACAGCAATTGCTTGCAAAGTCAATATTTGGCTAGAAAATTAACTTTATCCCCCAAAACACATTTCAACATCATTGCAGCCCTGCCTTAGGCTGGTTCACACATCCGTTTTCCCCTTGCGGCGCCCGGCATTTCCCGCAGCGCCGCATCTGAAATCTATGCGGCGCATGCGGCTTTTTCGCATTGACATGCATTAGCGCGCATGGCGCCGCATGTCAATGCGTGCATGCGTTTTGTCGATGCGGCGCAATGTACATTGCGGCGGCCGGCAACGCTGCATGCAACGTTTTTTTTTTTGCCGGATGGTTTCTTATCTCTCCAAGCATCAGAAACCATCCGGCAAAAAACCGCTTTTTGGGCGCCGGAAGTGTGAAAGCTTTTCACATGCGGCGCTGCGGTAAAATGCCGGGGGCGCCGTTTAGGCGCCCGCCGGATGTGTGAAAGAGGCCTTAAAAGGACCAGCTAACCTCTTTTCAGTGATTGCTCCATTAACACAGGTGTGGGTGTTGATGAGGACATAGCTGGAGATCAATCTGTCATGATTAAGTAAGAATGACACCACTGGACACTTTAAAAGGAGGCTGGTGCTTGGCATCATTGTTTCTCTTCTGTTAACCATGGTTATCTCTAAAGAAACACGTGCAGTCATCATTGCAATGCACAAAAATGGCCTAAAAGGGAAGAGTATCGCAGCTAGAAAGATTGCACCTCAGTCAACAATCTATCGCATCATCAAGAACTTCAAGGAGAGAGGTTCCATTGTTGCCAAAAAGGCTCCAGGGCGCCCAAGAAAGACCAGCAAGCGCCAGGACCATCTCTTAAAAGTGTTTCAGCTGCGGGATCGGGCTACCAGCAGTGCAAAGCTTGCTCAGGAATGGCAGCAGGCAGGTGTGAGTGCATCTGCACGCACTGTGAGGCGGAGACTCTTGGAGCAAGGCCTGGTCTCAAGAAGGGCAGCAAAGAAGCCACTTCTCTCCAGAAAAAACATCATGGACAGACTGATATTCTGCAAAAGGTACAGGCAGTGGACTGCTGAGGACTGGGGTAAAGTTATTTTCTCTGATGAATCCCCTTTTCGATTGTTTGGGACATCAGGAAAACGCCTCATTCGGAGAAGACAAGGTGAGCGCTACCACCAGTCTTGTCTCATGCCAACTGTTAAGCATCCTGAAACTATTCATGTGTGGGGTTGATTCTCAGCCAAAGGAATCGGCTCTCTCACAGTCTTGCCTAAAAACACAGCCATGAATAAAGAATGGTACCAGATTGTCCTCCAAGAGCAACTTCTCCCAACCCTCCAAGAGCAGTTTGGCGATCAACAATGCCTTTTCCAGCATGATGGAGCACCTTGCCATAAAGCAAAGGTGATAACTAAATGGCTCAGGGAACAAAACATAGAGATTTTGGGTCCATGGCCTGGAACTCCCCAGATCTTAATCCCATTGAGAACTTGTGGTCAATCATCAAGAGACCGGTGGACAAACAAAAACCTAAAAATTCTGACAAAATGAAAGCATTGATTGTGCAAGAATGGACTGCTATCAGTCAGGATTTGGTCCAGAAGTTGATTGAGAGCATGCCAGGAAGAATTGCAGAGGTCCTGAAGAAGAAGGGTCAACACTGCAAATATTGACTTGCTGCATTAACTCATTCTAGCTGTCAATATAAGCTTTTGTTACTCATATGTTTGCAATTATTAGATTTCTGTCTGTGATAAAAACATCTGTCAAACACACATAAAAACCAGAAGGCAGCAGATCATGTGAAAATATAATATTTGTGTCATTCTCAAAACTTTTGGCCATGACTGTATACCACATAGTTATAGGAAAGATGTGTATCTTCGTACCGTGTTAGCCAGTAGATAGAAAAATATTTAGACTTGAGAGTCCTCAGTGGTTGATACCTTTTAATGGCTAACTGAAAAGATGGGAACAAATTGCAAGCTTTCGAGACTACGCAGGTCTCTTCATCAGGCAAAGACTAAAACAAAAGCTGAAGAATCACATATTTATATACACAAAAG
>JARQOD010000001.1:364947661-365075556 GCA_033576555.1 Oophaga sylvatica | reverse complement strand
TTTTGGGGTTTTGGATGCTTCCTTCCCCAAAACCTCCCATATCTCAGATTTCTTTTCCGCCCCTCCCTGTTTCTCAAGATACCCATCTGGGTATTTGCGATGGTTTTCCAAGATGATAATCTTGTGCCATTACCTAATTTGCCTTCCTCCTCTAATTGGTCCCTTTGTTTCCTTCACACTGGTTCGTTACACGGCATTCCTGAGAACATTGTGTCTGACAAGAATCCAGTTTGTTTCCAGTTTTGGAGGCCCTTTTGTTCTAAAATTTGGTGTTCAATTGTCTTTCCCCCTGCGTTTCATCCTCAACCAATGGTCAAACTGAGAAACAAACCAACATTGGAGACTTATCTAAGAGCTTTGTGTCTGCTGACGGGATGACGGGGTCTCTTTTTTGCCTTTGGCTGGTTTGCTCTTAATAAAAGGCTAGCTCTGCTACTTTGATGTCTCCATTTTTCTGAAATTTCTGGGTTTCACCCTCGATTTTCTTCTGGACAGACGGGGGTTTGTCTGCCCGGTGTTGACTCTTTTGTGGACGTATGCAAAAAGTTGGGACCAGGTAGTGGAGAGGTTGTCCCTCTCTCAGAGAGGCCCAGCGGTTTGCTAACCGGCATAGGACTGATGGTCCTCGTTAAAGTGGGGACTTGGTCTGGTTGTCCTCAAGAAATATTCCTATGAGAGTGGCATCTCCTAAATTTAAGCCTAGTTCATTGGACCTTATAAGATCATGGAGATTCTTAACCCTGTTTCTTTTCGTTTGCTTCTTCCAGGACATTTAAGATCCATAACTGTTCCACAAGTCCTTGTTGAAGAGTTTGTTGAGCCATGGTTCCTACTACTGTGCCTCCTGACCCTGTTTTGGTTGAGGCAATCTGGAGTATTGGTTGAGAAAATATTGAATTCTCGTTTTTCTAGACGAAACTCCAGTATTGGTTAAATGAAAAGGTTATGGTCAGGAAGACAATTCTTGGGTGTTTGCTTCGGACATCCATGCTGGGAGACTCATCCGTGCGTATCATAGAACTCATCCTGACCAACCTGGTTGCTCAAATGAGGTTGGGTGACCCCTCCTCAAGGGGGGTACTGTTGTGAATAGGCTGGAAATGAGTTCTGAGCAAAGCTCCCTCTGGTGTTACAAACGTACTGGACTGTCCAGTGAAGATTGTGAGGATTGGGAATCAGTGTTACTGACTGGTCTTATATAAGGAGTCACCTTCCCATCAGGTTGCCGTGATCAATGTTCGGTCTCAATCCTTGATTCCTGTTTCCTTGGTAGCCTGCTGTGTCGTGTCTGAATCTCCTGCTAACAGATAAGACATTTTCTTCTTTTTGTTTTTGTGCTTGATTTTGCATTTTTGTCCTGCACTTCTGGGGGGGCCTTCAGGGTCCCCTCTGGGGCTTTTGCCTCTCATTCAGTTCAGCCACTGTTGTTTGTACATTTGCTTTTTCCAGTTTTTTCAGTGGCTGCTGTTTTGTTTTTGGTTACACCAGAGAACTAATTTAGGGGGTAGAGGTCGTGTGATCTCAGTGTTTTTGAAATTAGTAGTGTTGGTGCTTTTCAGGGTTTTTGGGATTGCAGTAAGTGCCCTTCCTATCCTTTTCTATTTAGTAAGTTTGGGCCCAACGTTTGCTCATACTATTTTCTGTCTGTGTCAGTATTTCTTCTTGTCTAACCGCCATTACATGTTTGGGGGCTTTCTATGTTCTTTGGGGATCTGCTCCGGGCAGATAGCTTTCCTCTTTCTATCTTTAGGTGTAGTTAGTTTCTCAGGCTGTGACGAGGCGTCTAGGACCAACGTAGGAACGCTCCACGGCTGCCTCTAGTTGTGGTGGTTAGTCAGGTACGCAATCTCATAGTTTCCAACTGCTCTGGTGTATTTCCTTTTTTGCCTGCTCTCCTCAGTTACCAAATCATAACAACGAACGTTGCATATTTGGAGTTGTGTTTGCTTCCACAAGCATTTTACTCAAAGTCAGCGAAAGTCAGTCACAGTTCAGTAAATCATTGAGTTTCCACTAATGCTTTTGTTATTACTTTGGCTAGGATAGCGGTGCTGTATGATGAGCGGGGGAAAGTGTTTAATGAGGGAGGGATGTGGAGGGTTTTAGAGGAGCGGTGTGCTCTTTTTTTGCCCTTAACTTTATGTGTGTTGATTCTGGCACCCAATCAGGCGCAGAAACCATCCACAACGTTTAATGATTGTCTGCCGAAGTCACATGTCCCTAGCTATATAAAAAGCGGACATCTTGTTTTTGCTGCGCCATTGTCTCAGTGTCGCAGTGCTGAGAGATCGCTCTTGTGCTAGTGCTGTGCTGAAAGTGAACTTGTCAGTCAAATAAATAGGATCCTGTCTAGTAATGGCAAGCACTAAAATGCTCGTTGCTCGGGTCAGCAAATTGGAATACTTGGTACTCAGACAGATCAACGAGCCCAATGTAATTCTAGGGGAGACACGAGTATTTTTGCCGCAATCCCCCCGGGGTCCTTTTAAGGTCTAAATACATCTGAAAATGATAAAAACACTGCTCTAATGACACAGGGACATCATGGGATGCCCCTGGAAGCATTCCTGACTCCTAGTTCACAGCTTTAAACAATGTTTTTCAGAGTTTCATGTCATTTTTACCGTGCACCAAAAAACATACCCAAACAAAACCAAAATGGATTTTGCAGGAAATATGTTAAGGTACATCCTTTCCAGGTTAATGACTTGTATATAAGGCAAAATAATTAACCCCAGACCAAAATGTTCCTCCCCCATTTGGGGTATGTTCAGACGCAGTATTTTTTAAGCGTTTTTCAAGATGTGTCTGCTTTTGTGTCCCCACACCACATGGCCAGCACATGATTGTTTTAAAAGTTACAATGACATTTCCCAGTGAATGCATTTGTTTTGGTTGAAAGCAATATTAACATATTGCTTTCAACCAAAACAAATGCATTCACTGGGGAAATGTCATTGTAACATTTAACAATCATGTGCTGGCCATGTGGGGTGTGACACATAAGCAGACACATCTTGTTTCATTTATGAAGGAGGACTCCTAAAGTCACAGAGCCTATTTTACAGGGCATCAGGCGCATTAATCTGCTTAATGGCCATTATTAAACAGTGGGTCTCCTAAACTTTTATAGCCTATGCTGTAAGTAAATGGGCTGCCAAGAATTATGACGCACCCCAATACTCCTTTTGCGAGATGTCCAGGAGAGTTTCAATAAAAATGTTGCATTGAATGCAAGGCCTGCCCTGCTACCAAGTCATATGCACCCCAAAAAGCCTTTGACCCGGTACTGGATGGGCCCAGGAAAATCCAGTTCACATCATTCATTTTGTACACCCATTCTGTTTTCTTATGCATTTGTGAAGGACTAAATTAAGAACGATCAAAACTGAATGTTCCATTTTGTGTTTGTAACTCCATCTTGTCTTTATGAGATAAATTCTGTTACTAGGCAATAGTTTCTGGCCGTTGTAGAGAAGTAGAGTAAAGGTTATGGGCTGTGATAAAACCAGACTGCTCCAGTTTGGACAAGATATGAGACCTTGGGATTTATCACTGTAGAATGAGTATGTTATTGTTCTGTCCTATGTTACGTAGACATGACCATATATGTATTTCCTATTTTCTTGTATTCTTATAGGTTAATTTCCTTGTATTCTTATAGGTAAATTTTCTTGTATTTTCATTGGTTAAATGTTGTAGGTGTGGTTTTATACCATTGGTTGAAGTACAAGCTCACTAAAACTATAAAAGATGATGATGTAATATATGGGATAGGAATCTTGCTTGATCCTCCCAGATGGAAACACACGTGTCTGTTTGGTTATTTATGTTGCTAGCAACGTTCTATGAATTAATTTGGAAATCACTAGGTCAACCGTGAAGGGTCACTTAGATCCTACCTTAACACATTGACTGCAAGGCCTGCCCTGCTACCAAGTCATATGCACCCCGATAAGCCCAATCCTACCATGGAAGAAACATGGAGAGGGCCTCTTACCAAAAAATGTCCTATTAAAAAGAAACGGGTCTCCTAGACTTGTAATGCCCATATCCTAAGTGTGTTGGCTGGCCAACATTTTACCCTGTGGGTACACCTCAACCTTTTCCATAACAAGTATTTAACACCCAGCAAAAACACCCACCCTTGTTAGGATTTTGACACTGGCTGTTGCAGCATGGAACACGTTAACCCTGGTGATCTACTGGCAGCGGATGATGAGACGTGGAGGAAGACCTGATTAAAAACTATGCCCAATTTAAAGGAGCAGGTCTCCTACACTTGGAATGCCCATACACTAAGTATATGGGCTGACAAACATTTTCCCTTGTGGGGTACACCTCAACCTTTTCCATAACAAGTATTTCATGCCCAGCATAACCACCCACCCTTGTTAGGAATTCGACACGGGCTGTAGCATCACGGAACACTTTAACCCTGGTGATCTACTGGCAGCGGATGATGAGACGTGGAGGAAGGCATGATTAAAAACTAGGCCCAATTTAAAGGAGCGGGTCTCCTACTCCTAAGTGTATGGGCTGGCAAACATTTTCCCCTGTGGGGTACACCTCAAACTTTTCCCTAACAAGTATTTAACACCCAGCAAAAACACCCACCCTTGTTAGGATTTTGACACTGGCTGTTGCAGCATGAACACGTTAACCCTGGTGATCTACTGGCAGCGGATGATGAAACGTGGAGGAAGACCTGATTAAAAACTATGCCCAATTTAAAGGAGAAGGTCTCCTATACTTGGAATGCCCATACACTATGTGTATGGGCTGCAAAAATTTTTCCCCCGTGGATACAACGCAACTTTTTTATAACAAGTATTTATGCCCAGCATAACCACCTACCCTTGTTAGGAATTCGACACTGGCTGTAGCAGCATGGAACACGTTAACCCTGGTGATCTACTGGCAGCGGCTGGTGAGACGTGGAGGAAGCCTGATTAAAAACTAGGTCCAATTTAAAGGAGCGGTCCCTGAGGACTTAGGTTTTAAGGCAAAAAACAACTTACAGTTATTTTTGAAATTCAGAAATTTAGCTCGATCCCCTAAAAACAAATCTGGCATGGGGATCCTAGGTTCCACAACCGGCAACCCTGCAAGATAGGTAGCAATACTCCGAACTTCAGTGGCAAGTTGATCCACACGGCCAGACAACTATGCAAACTCCATTGAGAGAAAAAAAATCCTCAGCACCCAGAGAAAAAGAGGGAAAGAAAAAAAAAAAAATCTCTGACAACTCTGACAACTTTTTTTTTTTTTTTTTACACTATCTTTCCCTTCTGTGAGTACCATATAATTTTCAGTTTGGCCGGTGATACTGTTATGATTTGGTAGCTGAGGAGAGCAGGCAAAAAGGCAATACACCAGAGAGGTTGGAATCTACTGGATTGCAGTACCCTGACTAACCACCACAACTAAAGGCAGCCGTGGAGCGTACCTACGTTGGTCCTAGACGCCTCGTCACAGCCTGAGAAGCTAACTACACCTAAAGATAGAAAGAGGAAAACTATCTGCCCCGGAGCAGATCCCCAAAGAACATAGGAAGCCCCCAAACATGTAATGGCGGTTAGACAAGAGGAAATACAGACACAGACAGAAAATAGTATGAGCAAACGTTGGGGCCCAATCTTCCTAGAAATAAAAGGATAGGAAGGACACTTACTGCAATCCAAAAAAACCTAAAAAAATACCAACTCACTAATTGCAAAAACACCTGAGATCACACGACCTCTACCACCTAAATTAGTTCTCTGGTGTAACAAAACTAAGCAGCAGCCACTGAAAAAACTGGAAAAGGCAAATGAACAAATAACAGTGGCTCAGATAAACTGAGAGGAGCAAAAGCCCCCGGAGGGGACCTGGCTGACCTCCACAGAAGTGCAGGACAAAATGCAAAAAGCAAGCACAAAAAATAAAAGCAGAAAATATCTTATCTGTTAGCAGAAGATGCAGGCAAGACAAAGCAAGCTTCCAAGTGAACCAGGAACCAAAGTTGAGACAAGAACAATTGATCACCGGCAACCCTGATGGGATGGAACCTCCCTTATATAAGACCAGTCTGTAACACCTGATTGCCAATCTTCACAATCTTCATTGAATAGTTCAGTACTGTTTGTAACCACCAGAGGGAGCTTCTGCTCAGAATTCATTTCTAACACATTCACAACATAGATGGTACGGTTGATACTTCCAAATTGATCAACTGTAAGCTGAAATTCCTAAAAGTCAATTTTTTATTTTGTAATTTTAAAGGTAAGTTTGATGTGCCTGTCATTGGTGTTCAGATATGTTAAGAATTTATCTAGTTCCAGTTTGTTACCCTGCCAAATAAAGAGGACGTCATCAATAAATAGCATCAATAGCATCTCCAGACTTGTTTTCATCAAGCCCATTTGGGGCATCATTGGTCAACAATTGCAGAAGTAGTTGCCAGCAGCGCATCTTAATGATTTTTCTATCAAAATGCATTTAAAGTGCAGAACATTCTTTAGACAACCATTAATAACCTCATTGATAGCATGCCATGGCATGTAAGTGTGTGTGTGTTTCTACATGCAGCGCAAATACAATAATAAATTTATTGAGATGTTATGATTATTTTTTCTCCAGTTTTTCATCATTTGCAATTATTAATATGTCTATTGATCCTGTAATTTAAAGAATTTCATATATTTACTTTTTGGTCATGCAATCTCAATGTTAAGGATTGTAAAAAAGTAGTTAGCAATTATTTTGAATAGATTTAAAAATTAAATGATGTTCACGGGAGAAAATATAATAATTAGGGGTATCTACCCTTTTAAATGTTTGTTTTCTAAAAATGGACAATTTTTAGTATTAGCTTTTACTTTCATCTATAAATGCTGTAAGATGATTGCTCTCTTTCTTGCCAGCAATAACCATTTCCCTCCTTATGTAATCTGTATGTAAATAGTTCTGGACCAGTAGTCAGACCTATAATTAGTCTGACAGAGAAAATGGAACAAAAATGACATTCTAATCAAATGTTTTTATTTACAGTTGTATTTCCACAACTTTGAGTGCAATACAGCTATGAATCTAAAACATATCTAATCTGAAGCAAGGTGATCTTTGCTTTCAATGGTAACATAGTGGTGATTCCATGTATGAAGAAGAACCCAAGGAATTCTGTTGTCAAATATATCATCTATGAAATGAGAACAGATCCTGAAACCCAATGCAAAGTCTTTAAGGCCATGTCACCAGTCTACTTGCATAGTTTTTGAAGCAGAAGATGTTTCAGGAAAATGCTGTTAGTGTTTTTTCTGTAGAGACTTTTCTGAACGTCTTTAGTGGGCGACTTTGCCACCTGCGTTCTTTTTCAATTCAATATATAGCATACTGTCAGCTTCCAAGAAGAAAAATGGACCAAGCACTACTTTTAGGAACTTCAAGGCTTTCGAAGACTGAAGCAGTTAAAAGATGTTACAAAAGACGGAAAATATGCACAGCTGTTGTAACTAGAGATGAGCGAACATGTTCGGAAAACATTCGCCAATTTCAAATTCTACACAAACTGTTGTGAATAGGCTGGAAATGAGTTCTGAGCAGAAGCTCCCTCTGGTGGTTACAAACGGTACTGGACTGTCCAGTGAAGATTGTGAGGATTGGGAATCAGGGTGTTACTGACTGGTCTTATATAAGGGAGTCACCTTCCCATCAGGGTTGCCGGTGATCAATTGTTCTGGTCTCAATCCTTGATTCCTGTTTCCTTGGTAGCCTGCTGTGTCGTGTCTGAATCTCCTGCTAACAGATAAGACATTTTCTTCTTTTTGTTTTTGTGCTTGATTTTTGCATTTTGTCCTGCACTTCTGTGGGGGCCTTCAGGGTCCCTCTGGGGGCTTTTGCCTCTCAGTTCAGTTCAGCCACTGTTGTTTGTACATTTGCTTTTCCAAGTTTTTTCAGTGGCTGCTGTTTTGTTTTTGGTTACACCAGAGAACTAATTTAGGTGGTAGAGGTCGTGTGATCTCAGGTGTTTTTGAAATTAGTAGTGTTGGTGCTTTTCAGGGTTTTTTGGGATTGCAGTAAGTGCCCTTCCTATCCTTTTCTATTTAGTAAGTTTGGGCCCCAACGTTTGCTCATACTATTTTCTGTCTGTGTCAGTATTTCTTCTTGTCTAACCGCCATTACATGTTTGGGGGCTTTCTATGTTCTTTGGGGATCTGCTCCGGGGCAGATAGCTTT
This sequence comes from Oophaga sylvatica, assembly GCA_033576555.1. Classification (NCBI taxonomy): domain Eukaryota; kingdom Metazoa; phylum Chordata; class Amphibia; order Anura; family Dendrobatidae; genus Oophaga; species Oophaga sylvatica. The sequence goes on along the minus strand of JARQOD010000001.1, from coordinate 365,067,339 downwards.
CCTCTTTCTATCTTTAGGTGTAGTTAGTTTCTCAGGCTGTGACGAGGCGTCTAGGACCAACGTAGGAACGCTCCACGGCTGCCTCTAGTTGTGGTGGTTAGTCAGGGTACTGCAATCTCATAGTTTCCAACTGCTCTGGTGTATTTCCTTTTTTGCCTGCTCTCCTCAGTTACCAAATCATAACAGTATCACCGGCCCAAAACTGAAAATTATATGGTACTCACAGAAGGGAAAAATATTGTGAAAGAAAAAAAGTTGTCAGAGTTGTCAGAGATTTTTTTTTCTGTTTGTTGCATTTTTTTTTTCCCTCTGTATCTCTGGGTGCTGAGGAGGATATTTTTTTTTTTTTTCCTCAATGGAGTTTGCACAGTTGTCTGGCCGTGTGGATCAGCTTGCCACTGAAGTTCGGAGTATTGCTACCTATCTTGCTAGGTTGCCTGTTGTGGAACCTAGGATTCCCATGCCAGATTTGTTTTTAGGGGATCGAGCTAAGTTTCTGAATTTCAAAAATAACTGTAAATTGTTTTTTGCCTTAAAATCTAAGTCCTCAGGGAACGCAGCGCAGCAGGTTCAAATTGTCATCTCTCTCCTGCGCGGCGACCCTCAGGATTGGGCTTTTTCCCTGACACCTGGGGATCCTGTTTTGAGTGATGTTGATGCGTTTTTTCAGGCTTTGGGGTTATTGTATGATGAGCCTAATGTCACTGATCAAGCTGAAAAAACTTTGTTGGCATTAAGTCAGGGGCTTGAGGACGCTGAGTTATACTGTCAGAGATTCCGTAGGTGGGCAGTCCTGACCAAATGGAATGACGACGCTTTGGCAGCTCTTTTTCGGAAGGGACTGTCAGATAATGTAAAGGATGTTATGGTGGGATTCCCTGTTCCCTCTGGTCTCAATGATTCTATGTCATTAGCGATTCAAATTGACAGACGTTTGCGTGAGCGGAAAGGTATGCGTGGAATAATGTTGCCTTGTGAACCTGCTTCTGAATCCATGCAGTGTGATAGAGTGGTTTCTGGGGCACAGCGTCATGAATTTCGAAAGCGCAATGGGTTATGTTTCTACTGTGGTGATGCCTCTCATGCTATTTCTGTCTGCCCTAAGCGGGGAAGACGTTTTGCTCGCTCAGTTGTCTTGGGTAGTGTTCAGACTAAGTTTTTGTTAACTGTTACCCTGATATGCTCTCTGTCCTCATTTTCTGCTCAGGCTTTTGTTGATTCTGGAGCAGCTATTAACCTGATGGATTTTGATTTTGCTAAACGTTGTGGGTTTCCCTTGATACCCCTACGGAAGTCTATTCCCCTACTGGGGATCGATTCTACCCCTTTGGCTGAGAATAAACCTCAGTTCTCTACTCAGGTGATAATGAAGGTAGAACCTGATCATCAGGAGAGTTGCAAATTTTTGGTTCTGTATAATCTGCATGACATTATCGTACTGGGTTTCCCTTGGTTACAGTCTCATAATCCTGTTTTGGATTGGAAATCTGTGTCTGTTACCAGTTGGGGCTGTCAATGTGTTAATACCAACACTCCTGTTTTTTCTGCCTCCCCCCAGGCTCAGGATGTTCCTGACTTTTTGATTGATTTTTCTGATGTGTTTAGCGAAAGTAAATCTGCATCCTTACCTCCCCATAGGAGCTATGACTGCGCTATTGAATTAGTGCCTGGTAGTAAATTCCCTAAAGGTCGCCTTTTTAACTTGTCTGTACCTGAACATGACGCTATGCGGTCTTATATCAAGGAGTCATTGGAGAAGGGTCATATCAGACCATCCTCTTCACCCTTAGGTGCCGGTTTTTTCTTTGTGGCCAAAAAGGATGGTTCATTAAGGCCGTGTATTGATTATCGTCTCTTGAACAATATTACTGTGAAATATCAATATCCGTTACCCTTGATCTCTGATCTGTTTTCCAGGGTGAAAAACGCTACTTGGTTTACCAAGCTTGACCTCAGGGGGGCATATAACCTTATTCGCATAAAGCACGGGGATGAATGGAAGACGACATTTAATACCCCTGAAGGGCATTTTGAGTACCTTGTGATGCCCTTTGGGCTCACTAATGCTCCTTATGTCTTCCAGTCCTTCATGAATGACATTTTCAGGGATTTTGTGGATAAATTTCTGATTGTTTATTTGGATGATATCTTGATTTTTTCCAATGACTGGGACTCTCATGTAAAACATGTTCGGACTGTGTTCCAGATTTTGAGAGAGAATGCTCTGTATGTGAAGGGATCAAAGTGTTCTTTTTGGCGTTCAGAGGATCTCATTTCTGGGTTTCATTTTGTCCCCATCTGTTATTGAAATGGACCCGGTCAAAGTTCAGGCTATCTGTGATTGGGTCCAACCTACTTCTTTAAAGGCTCCTCAAAGATTCTTGGGTTTTGCCAATTTTTATCGTAAATTTATTGGTAATTTCTCTGTTATTGTTAAACCATTAACTGATTTGACCAAGAAGGGTTCTGATGTGGTGAATTGGCCTCCTGAGGCAGTCTCTGCATTTCAGGAACTTAAGCAGAGATTCACTTCTGCTCCTGTTCTACGGCAGCCTGAAGTTTCTCTACCATTTCAGGTGGAGGTTGATGCCTCTGAAATTGGGGCAGGTGCCGTTTTGTCCCAAAGAGATCCAGAGACCTCTAAAAGTAACCCTTGTGCCTTTTTCTCTCGAAAATTTTCTCCCACTGAACGTAATTATGATGTGGGTAATCGGGAGTTGTTGGCCATGAAGTGGGCTTTTGAAGATTGGAGACATTGGCTGGAGGGAGCCAAACATCAGGTGGTGGTCCTTACTGACCATAAGAATCTAGTTTATCTGGGATCTGCCAAGCGACTTAATCCTAGACAGGCCAGGTGGGCCTTGTTTTTCACACGTTTTAATTTTGTGGTTTCATTTCTTCCTGGCACTAAAAATGTTAAGGCTGATGCCCTCTCGAGGAGTTTCCTGGCGGACTCTCCTGAGTTATCTGATCCTTCTGTTATTTTGAAAGAGGGTGTAGTTCTTTCCGCCATCTCGCCCAATTTGAGACTGGCTCTGGAGGGGTGCGAGGAAGATAAGCCCGAGCGCTGCCCTGTTGGGAAATTGTTTGTACCGGACCAGTGGAAAAAGAGTGTAATGTCTGAGATTCATTGTTCCGCGTTGGCCGGTCATCCCGGAATTTTTGGTACCAGGGACTTGGTTGGTCGGTCCTTTTGGTGGCCTACCTTGTCTCGTGATGTCAGGGAGTTTGTGCAGTCCTGCGGGACTTGCTCTCGCTCCAAGCCTTCCTCTCGTTCTAGTGGTTTGTTGATGCCATTACCTGTACCCAAGAGACCATGGACCCATATCTCTATGGATTTCATTTCCGACCTCCCTGTTTCTCAGAGAATGACCGTCATCTGGGTGATTTGCGATAGGTTTTCCAAGATGATACATCTTGTGCCATTACCTAAGTTGCCTTCCTCCTCTGAATTGGTGCCTTTGTTCCTTCAGCACGTGGTTCGTTTACACGGCATTCCTGAGAACATTGTGTCTGACAGAGGAGTCCAGTTTGTTTCCAGATTTTGGAGGACCTTTTGTTCTAAAATTGGTGTTCAATTGTCTTTCTCCTCGGCGTTTCATCCTCAGACCAATGGTCAAACTGAGAGAACAAACCAGACATTGGAGACTTATCTAAGATGCTTTGTGTCTGCTGATCAGGATGACTGGGTCTCTTTTTTGCCTTTGGCTGAGTTTGCTCTTAATAAAAGGGCTAGCTCTGCTACTTTGATGTCTCCATTTTTCTGTAATTCTGGGTTTCACCCTCGATTTTCTTCTGGACAGACGGAGGCTTCTGTCTGCCCGGGTGTTGACTCTGTTGTGGAGCGTATGCAACAGATTTGGGACCAGGTAGTGGAGAGGTTGTCCCTCTCTCAGGAGAGGGCCCAGCGGTTTGCTAACCGGCATAGGACTGATGGTCCTCGGTTTAAAGTGGGGGACTTGGTCTGGTTGTCCTCAAGAAATATTCCTATGAGAGTGGCATCTCCTAAATTTAAGCCTAGGTTCATTGGACCTTATAAGATCATGGAGATTCTTAACCCTGTTTCTTTTCGTTTGCTTCTTCCAGGGACATTTAAGATCCATAACGTGTTCCACAAGTCCTTGTTGAAGAGGTTTGTTGAGCCAGTGGTTCCTACTACTGTGCCTCCTGACCCTGTTTTGGTTGAGGGCAATCTGGAGTATGTGGTTGAGAAAATATTGAATTCTCGTTTTTCTAGACGGAAACTCCAGTATTTGGTTAAATGGAGAGGTTATGGTCAGGAAGACAATTCTTGGGTGTTTGCTTCGGACATCCATGCTAGGAGACTCATCCGTGCGTATCATAGAACTCATCCTGACCAACCTGGTTGCTCAAATGAGGGTTCGGTGACCCCTCCTCAAGGGGGGGGTACTGTTGTGAATAGGCTGGAAATGAGTTCTGAGCAGAAGCTCCCTCTGGTGGTTACAAACGGTACTGGACTGTCCAGTGAAGATTGTGAGGATTGGGAATCAGGTGTTACTGACTGGTCTTATATAAGGGAGTCACCTTCCCATCAGGGTTGCCGGTGATCAATTGTTCTGGTCTCAATCCTTGATTCCTGTTTCCTTGGTAGCCTGCTGTGTCGTGTCTGAATCTCCTGCTAACAGATAAGACATTTTCTTCTTTTTGTTTTTGTGCTTGATTTTGCATTTTGTCCTGCACTTCTGTGGGGGCCTTCAGGGTCCCCTCTGGGGGCTTTTGCCTCTCAGTTCAGTTCAGCCACTGTTGTTTGTACATTTGCTTTTTCCAGTTTTTTCAGTGGCTGCTGTTTTGTTTTTGGTTACACCAGAGAACTAATTTAGGTGGTAGAGGTCGTGTGATCTCAGGTGTTTTTGAAATTAGTAGTGTTGGTGCTTTTCAGGGTTTTTTGGGATTGCAGTAAGTGCCCTTCCTATCCTTTTCTATTTAGTAAGTTTGGGCCCCAACGTTTGCTCATACTATTTTCTGTCTGTGTCAGTATTTCTTCTTGTCTAACCGCCATTACATGTTTGGGGGCTTTCTATGTTCTTTGGGGATCTGCTCCGGGGCAGATAGCTTTCCTCTTTCTATCTTTAGGTGTAGTTAGTTTCTCAGGCTGTGACGAGGCGTCTAGGACCAACGTAGGAACGCTCCACGGCTGCCTCTAGTTGTGGTGGTTAGTCAGGGTACTGCAATCTCATAGTTTCCAACTGCTCTGGTGTATTTCCTTTTTTGCCTGCTCTCCTCAGTTACCAAATCATAACAACGAACGTTGCATATTTGGAGTTGTGTTTGCTTCCACAAGCATTTTTACTCAAAGTCAGCGAAAGTCAGTCACAGTTCAGTAAATCATTGAGTTTCCACTAATGCTTTTGTTATTACTTTGGCTAGGATAGCGGTGCTGTATGATGAGCGGGGGGACGTGTTTAATGAGGGGAGGGGATGTGGAGGGTTTAGAGGAGCGGTGTGCTCTTTTTTTTGCCCTTAACTTTATGTGTGTTGATTCTGGCACCCAATCAGGGCGCAGAAACCATCCACAACGTTATATGATTGTCTGCCGAAGTCACATGTCCCTAGCTATATAAAAAGCGGACATCTTGTTTTGCTGGCGCCATTGTCTCAGTGTCGCAGTGCTGAGAGATCGCTCTTGTGCTAGTGCTGGTGCTGAAAGTGAACTTGTCAGTCAAATAAATAGGATCCTGTCTAGTAATGGGCAAGCACTAAAATGCTCGTTGCTCGGGTCGAGCAAATTGGAATACTTGGGTACTCAGACAGATCAACGAGCCCAATGTAATTCTAGGGGAGACACGAGTATTTTTGCCGCAATCCCCCCGGGGGTCCTTTTAAGGTCTAAATACATCTGAAAATGATAAAAACACTGCTCTAATGACACAGGGACATCATGGGGATTGCCCCTGGAAGCATTCCTGACTCCTAGTTCACAGCTTTAAACAATGTTGTCAGAGTTTCATGTCATTTTTACCGGTGCACCAAAAAACATACCCAAACAAAACCAAAATGGATTTTGCAGGGAAATATGTTAAGGTACATCCTTTCCAGGTTAATGACTTGTATATAAGGCAAAATAATTAACCCCAGACCAAAATGTTCCTCCCCCATTTGGGCTATGTTCAGACGCAGTATTTTTTAAGCGTTTTTCAAGATGTGTCTGCTTTTGTGTCACACACCACATGGCCAGCACATGATTGTTAAATGTTACAATGACATTTCCCAGTGAATGCATTTGTTTTGGTTGAAAGCAATATTAACATATTGCTTTCAACCAAAACAAATGCATTCACTGGGAAATGTCATTGTAACATTTAACAATCATGTGCTGGCCATGTGGTGTGTGACACATAAGCAGACACATCTTGTTTCATTTATGAAGGAGGGACTCCTAAAGTCACAGAGCCTATTTTTACAGGGGCATCAGGCAGCATTAATCTGCTTAATGGGCCATTATTAAACAGTGGGTCTCCTAAACTTTTATAGCCTATGCTGTAAGTAAATGGGCTGCCAAGAATTATGACGCACCCCAATACTCCTTTTGCGAGATGTCCAGGAGAGTTTCAATAAAAAATGTTGCATTGAATGCAAGGCCTGCCCTGCTACCAAGTCATATGCACCCCAAAAAGCCTTTGAACCCAGGTACTGGATGGGCCCAGGAAAATCCAGTTCACATCATTCATTTTGTACACCCATTCTGTTTTCTTATGCATTTGTGAAGGACTAAATTAAGAACGATCAAAACTGAATGTTCCATTTTGTGTTTGTAACTCCATCTTGTCTTTATGAGATAAATTCTGTTACTAGGCAATAGTTTCTGGCCGTTGTAGAGAAGTAGAGTAAAGGTTATGGGCTGTGATAAAACCAGACTGCTCCAGTTTGGACAAGATATGAGACCTTGGGATTTATCACTGTAGAATGAGTATGTTATTGTTCTGTCCTATGTTACGTAGACATGACCATATATGTAGTTTCCTATTTTCTTGTATTCTTATAGGTTAATTTCCTTGTATTCTTATAGGTAAATTTTCTTGTATTTTCATTGGTTAAATGTTGTAGGTGTGGTTTTATACCATTGGTTGAAGTACAAGCTCACTAAATACTATAAAAGATGATGATGTAATATATGGGATAGGAATCTTGCTTGATCCTCCCAGATGGAAACACACGTGTCTGTTTGGTTATTTATGTTGCTAGCAACGTTCTATGAATTAATTTGGAAATCACTAGGTCAACCGTGAAGGGTCACTTAGATCCTACCTTAACACATTGACTGCAAGGCCTGCCCTGCTACCAAGTCATATGCACCCGATAAGCCCAATCCTACCATGGAAGAAACATGGAGGAGGGCCTCTTACCAAAAAATGTCCTATTAAAAGAAACGGGTCTCCTAGACTTGTAATGCCCATATCCTAAGTGTGTTGGCTGGCCAACATTTTACCCTGTGGGGTACACCTCAACCTTTTCCATAACAAGTATTTAACACCCAGCAAAAACACCCACCCTTGTTAGGATTTTGACACTGGCTGTTGCAGCATGGAACACGTTAACCCTGGTGATCTACTGGCAGCGGATGATGAGACGTGGAGGAAGACCTGATTAAAAACTATGCCCAATTTAAAGGAGCAGGTCTCCTACACTTGGAATGCCCATACACTAAGTATATGGGCTGACAAACATTTTCCCTTGTGGGGTACACCTCAACCTTTTCCATAACAAGTATTTCATGCCCAGCATAACCACCCACCCTTGTTAGGAATTCGACACGGGCTGTAGCATCACGGAACACTTTAACCCTGGTGATCTACTGGCAGCGGATGATGAGACGTGGAGGAAGGCATGATTAAAAACTAGGCCCAATTTAAAGGAGCGGGTCTCCTACTCCTAAGTGTATGGGCTGGCAAACATTTTCCCCTGTGGGGTACACCTCAAACTTTTCCATAACAAGTATTTAACACCCAGCAAAAACACCCACCCTTGTTAGGATTTTGACACTGGCTGTTGCAGCATGGAACACGTTAACCCTGGTGATCTACTGGCAGCGGATGATGAAACGTGGAGGAAGACCTGATTAAAAACTATGCCCAATTTAAAGGAGAAGGTCTCCTATACTTGGAATGCCCATACACTATGTGTATGGGCTGGCAAAAATTTTCCCCTGTGGGATACAACGCAACTTTTTTTATAACAAGTATTTTATGCCCAGCATAACCACCTACCCTTGTTAGGAATTCGACACTGGCTGTAGCAGCATGGAACACGTTAACCCTGGTGATCTACTGGCAGCGGCTGGTGAGACGTGGAGGAAGGCCTGATTAAAAACTAGGTCCAATTTAAAGGAGCGGGTCTCCTACACTTGGAATGCCCATACACTAAGTGTGTTGGCTGGCAAACATTTTCCCCTGTGGGGTACACCTCAGTCTTTTTCATAACAAGTACTTAACATCCAGCATAACCACCCACCCTTGTTAGGAATTCAACACGGGCTGTAGCAGCACGGAACACGTTAACCCTGGTGATCTACTGGAAGCGGCTGGTGAGACGTGGAGGAAGGCCTGATTAAAAACTAGGTCCAATTTAAAGGAGCGGGTCTCCTACACTTGGAATGCCCATACACTATCTGTATGGGCAGGCAAACATTTTCCCCTGTGGGGTACAACTCAACTTTTTTTATAACAAGAATTTTATGCCCAGCATAACCACCCACCCTTGTTAGGAATTCGACACTGGCTGTAGCAGCACGGAACACGTTTACGCTGGTGATCTACTGGCAGCGGCTGGTGAGACGTGGAGGAAGGCCTGATTAAAAACTAGGTCCAATTTAAAGAGCGGGTCTCCTACACTTGGAATGCCCATACACTAAGTGTGTTGGCTGGCAAACATTTTCCTCTGTGGGGTACACCTCAGTCTTTTCCATAACAAGTACTTAACATCCAGCATAACCACCCACCCTTGTTAGGAATTCGACACTGGCTGTAGCAGCACAGAACACGTTAACCCTGGTGATCTACTGGCAGCGGATGATGAGACGTGGAGGAAGGCCTGATTAAAAACTAGGCCCTACACTTGGAATGCCCATACACTACACAAGTGTATGGTCTGTCAAACATTTCCCCTTGGGGGTGTACATATTTTTTGCATTTTGGTGACGGGCATCATAACATCCTTGCCAAACCATAGAGTGGCCAGAGCATGACTGAATACGTTCATCCTGGTGTTCAAGTGGTGGTGGACGGTGAGGATAAGAAGGAGGAGGAGGAGGACACCAACTAGCCAAAATCAGGAAGCGTATATCCATGTTTGACTGTGAAGAGGTGCATGGGAATACACCTTCCAAAAAATCACTACATTGGATTTAGGCTTCGCTGTCACCATTTGGTGGTGTCGAGAAGTCAGGCCCAATCCATCCCTTGTTCATTTTTATAAGAGTCAGCCTGTCTGCATTTTCCGTAGAAAGGCGAATGCTCTTATCTGTGATAATGCCATCAGCACCACTAAAAACCCGCTCAGACAAAATTCTAGCGGCAGGGCAGGACAGGACCTCCAAGGCGTAGAGAGCCAGCTCATGCCACGTGTCCAGCTTGGATACCCAAGCACAGAGGAATTACGGTGGACGTTTGTACTGTCAGCAAGGTACTCCCTCAGCATCTTAGAAAAGATTGCATTCCTTGTCAGATTACCCCGCGCCTCAGTGCATGGGCGATGGGAGGGTCTGAGAAAACTCTCCCAGAACTTTTCCACTGTTCTCCTTCCTCTGCTTGATTCGAGTTGTGTCTCTCTCGCCTGTACTCCTTGGTTGTCCAACGAACTGTGACCTCTGCCACTAGCGTTTTCAGATGGGAATTTTTTTAATAATTCTGCAACAATGGCCCTATGGTACTGCACCATTTTGGTACACCTGTCTGCCTCTGGAACAAGAGATTGAAAGTTATCCTTGTACTGTGGGTCTAAAAGTGTCACTATCCAATAATGACTTTTACCCAATATTTTGACAATATGAGGGTCACAGGAAAGGCAGCGCAACATAAGGTCAGCCATGCGTGCCAGTCTGGTAACAGGCAAGCCTTACGTGTCCTCACCAACAGGACAACTGACCAAGGTGTCCTCCTCCTCCTCTTCCTCTTCTTCCCTGTCCTCAGGCCATCCACGCTGAACAGACGGTATGACAGTTGTGGTTGTAGTCCTGTCTATAGTGCATGAAAGTAGCTCCTGTTCTTCCTCCACGTTGGGATGACAAGAGGCTGGGCTGTGTGTAATCACCCTGTATGGTTTCTTGATCCATGTCCTAGTACTCCACCTGCAATGCCTCCTCTTTCATTGTGAGCAGAGAGCTTTTCAGAATGCAGATGAGTGGGATGGTGATGCTAATTATGGCGTCATCACTGCTCACCATCTTGGTGGATTCCTCAAAGTTTTGGAGGATGCTACATATGTCTGACATCCATGTCCACTCCTGAGGTCTTATGTGTGGAGTCAAACCTGACAAACGATGGCCTTGTTGATACTGGTATTCAACAACTGACCACTTCTTCTCACAAATCCTTTCTAACATATGCAGTGTAGAGTTACAACGTGTGGGGACATCACACACCGGTCGGTGAGATGGAATCTGCAATTGCTGCTGAAGCACGGCAAGGGCGCCTGAAGCTGTAGCTGACTTTCTAAAATGCGCACACAGGCGGCGTACTTTAACCAGCAGATCCGGCAGCTCCGGAAAGCTTTTTAGAAAATGTTGAACAACGAGGTTCAGCACATGGGTCAGGCATGGTACGTGTGTCAGTTCACCTCGCCTCAAAGCCGCCACCAGGTTCCTGCCATTGTCACACACAACCATGCCTGGCTGGAGATTTAGCAGTGTCAGCCACACATCTGCCTGCTCATCAGAGCTGTCAGTAACTTTTCTGCATTGTGCAGTTTGTCACCTAAGCAAATTAGCTTCAGCACAGCCTCTTGCCACTTTGCTTTGGCAGTGCTGCAGTGCTTCCAGCTTGTGACTGATGTGCTCATTTCTGACATGGTGGCTGAAGAGGAGGAGGAGGAGGAGGTGCAGGAGCTGTACACAGTGGGGGCAACCCTGATTGACGTAGGGCCCTTGGCATCGGGAGGACATGTTCCATCCCAAGGTCTGACTGGTTACCGGCTTCCACTATGTTAACCCAGTGTGCCATCAGCGAGATGTACCGTCCCTGACCACAAGCACTTGCCCACGTGTCCGTGGTTAGGTGTACTTTCCAGTAACTGCATTGTTGAGGGCACTGGTAATGTTGTGGGACACATGCTTGTGTAATGCTGGGATGGCACAGAGGGAGAAATAGTGGCGGCTGGGGACAGAGTACCTAGTGACGGCCACCGCCATCAAGTTGCGGAAAGCTTCCGTCTCCAAGAGCCTAAAAGGCAACATTTCAACCGCAAGCAAACAAGAAATATGTGAATTGAGTACTGTGGCCTGTGAGGCATTGGCTGCGTATTTCCGCTTACGTTCCAATGACTGGGGTATGGACAACTGAAGGATGCGCTGGGACAAGGACGTGGATGTGCTTGATGATTGTGCTATTTGATTGTGGTCAATGGCAGGTGCAGGGCAGAAGGCATCTTCGCATGCACTGTGGACAGGGGATTGGCTTGCACGCACAACAGTGGAAGAAGCAGTGGTGTCACCCGCAGACACTGTTCCTGGAGCCTGGGGTTGGGCCCACAAAGTCAGGTGCTTTGCTGCCATGTGCCTTATCATGCTGGTGGTGGTAAGGCTGGTATTTTTGCTACCCTGCTGATGGTGGCATGACAGGTGTGGCAAGAGGCCTGTTTTGGGTTGTAGGCAGAGTCTTTAAAAAATAACCAGACTCGGGAAGACCTAACAGTTGGACTGGCAACTTCCGTCAGGTTGGTGTTACGGGGAACAGTTGCCCGCCTTCTGTCAGTGGCCACCACAATGCTTCTTCCTGCCTGAAGTGGTGCAACGCCTACCTCCCCCTGTGTGCTGCTGTCCTCACTCTGCATGTTCTCCTGCCAGGTTGGGTCTGTTACTACATCATCCACGACCTCATCTTCCACTTCCCGACCCTGGTCCTCCTCCTGACTATTGTGTCTCATCATCGTCCACCTCTTGTGACCGTGGCTGCTCAAAGATTTGTTCATCACTACATGGAGGATCAGGGTAAGGAATATGTGGTCCAGATTCATGGATACTGTGACATGACCGTGTTGAAAACAGGGTGCTTGTGGTTGTGGATAAGTAACTGGAAGTACTATCTGCTATCCAACCAACAACATTTTCACACTGCTCGGGCTTCAATCGTGCTGTCTTGCCGGGGTCCCCTAGGACTTCGGACACTAAGGTCCAGCGAGAAGATGTGGGTGTTTTCGGCGGGCCAATTTTAGCTTGCCCACGGCCTCGGCCTGCACCATCACGTTCACGTCCACTTCCCTGTCCCTTGCCACGCTCCTTGCCCAATGTAAATAGAATAGAATATTATACACGTTCACTACAAAAGGGTGATTTGGGAGTCAACTTGTATGTGATACATGTGCTTGAAAACCACACTTTTACATATCTGCAGGGCCTGCTCCAGGTTTTTATGGGCCCCGGCGAAAGAGTCTCAGTGGGCCCCTTTAACACAGACCACGATTCATGATGCACAGATACTGCAGAGAAATATGGGTATAGTACAATGCCAAACACTTCACTTCTTCCATTACATGAGTGATATCTATTGTAAATTGTACAATAGCTCAAAAACCGCCAAATCCTCACAGTACAGACTGGACAGTACAGTCCTCCATACAATATTATGGGCACCACATAGTCCTCCATACAGTATTATGGGCCAAATATAATGCTCCATAAAGAATATTGGACCCCAAATAATGCTCCATACAGGATACTGGTCCCCATATAATGCTCCATACAAAATATGAAGCTCTCCTCTGCACTGCGCTGCGTTCTGCACTGTTACGAGCCGGCTCAGGAAAGGGCGCTGTGGAAAGACTCCCCATCATCATCATCATCGCCTCCCCATCATCATCGCCTCCCTATCATCATCATTGCCTCGTCACCACCATCACTGCCTCCCCCACACCATCACACATACAACACCACACACAGACAGCACCGCAGCACTCTCTCATATACACACACAAACAAAGCACCGCACTACATACACACACACTGATACACACACACAGACACAGACACATACACCTCACATCTCACCTGTCTCACCTGTTGTGAGAGAAAGCACGGGCGCCCTGCAGGCGCCCCCTGGAGCCCGGAGCTGCGGAGGCACGGGGAGAGGTAAGTATTGCGCCCGCTGCTGCCAGGGCCCTGAGCAAGCGGGGGGGGGCCCAGTGGTGGCACTGGCACCGCTCTCATCCGCTAACGGGCACCAGGGTGCCCGATGGCGAGTGGGCCCCCCCCGCCTGCTCAGGGCCCCGGCACTTGCCCGGGTAGGCCGGGTGCTGACGCCGCCCTGCTCACAAGCTCAGTATGGATTAGACCAGAATATAAAAAGCAGAAAAAGGGTACTGTATCACAAGCGTACAGCTGTATGCAGTATAGGGGTAATTGTAAATCTCTGTATATATTTCCGGAGTCACTCACAGATAGTCAGCATGTATTTGTCCGTCATACCAGCCAGTACATGGTAGTGTGTGAGGAGCGTACACCTCTATACGGTGTGGGAAAAAATGAACGCTCGGTAACTGTGCAGAAAAAAAGAATACAAAAATTAGTGCTGTGTAAAAATCAGTCTGCACCACAGTGTACACACAGCAATACAGCTATCAGGCAGCCTAATAACCAGCGCTGCTGCACACAAGAAATTCCTCCCCTGTCACTGCACACTAACTGTACAGCACAATTGCTATCAGTACAAGCACAGAAGAACTTCTGTTTACAGCCCTAACTCTCTCCCTACTGATAAACAGCATCAGCAACCTCTCCCTACTGTTAAGATCAGCAGAAGTAAAATGGCGGTCGGCGGTCAGGGCTTTTATAGACACTATGACGCCCCCCAAAGCAGCCAATCACTAGAATGCCCTTCTCTAAGATGGCGGTGGATGCTGCCCATGTCATCTCGTTGCCCACAGTGTACGTCCTTTCTCATTGGCTGAAAAAAGGCGCCGGCAAGCATTATGGGAGAACCGACTTTGGCGCTCGGGTCGACGACCGCATGGCTGACTTCACGCTATGGTCAGGTTTCGCTTGGTGAAACCCGACTTTGGCGAAAGTCGGCGACTTTTGAATCTGACCGACCTGCTTCGCTCAACTCTACCTGCAGGCCTTGCACTGCTGTGTATAGAGCTAAGTACACTCCCCTTCCCTAACACTGGAACCTATATACTCCAGAATTAGTCCTTAGAAGGACTGTTGGTTTATCTGGATTTGAGTAGTTTAGGATGGTAGACCCCACACTGACTAAATCGCCAAATCTGACCCTATCTAGGCAGCAGTTCTCCCTACACTATCTCAATCTGGAGCTGAATGCGGCGAGCAGGGCGGCATCCAGTTTCTTATATCCCCGATGATGCAGTGCTGCCAGCCAATCACTGCACGACCACAACAAAGATGGCTGCGGCGTTTCATTTCCTGGCACACAATCCCTGCATTGTGATTGGGTCTGTAAAGTCCGCCAAAAATGCTGAGTTCCCGCCGAGAAATACTCGGTGCTCGCCGAGTACACCGAGTACCGTGATACTCGGGCGAGTAACGAGTAGTGGCGAGCATGTTCGCTCATCACTAATCCTGTACTGTGTGAAATAGATCTTCCAGCATCGAAATAGATTGTGTAAAAACTGTGTGGCAGTCTCTGGAAGCTCCATTTGCTACTCCAAATAATTTGGGAAAAAACTGTGCATCAGTTGCAAATCAGAAGGCCAGATTTTCACATAAAAATTGTTAGGCCTAATGTTGGGGTGCAGCCTAGAGGGCCCATTAGCTAATCCAAATAATTTGTGATAAAACTGTGCTTGAGTGGCAAATCAAAAGGCAAGATTTCCAATTTAAAATTATTAGGCCTAATATTGTGATTCAGCCAGGAGGCCCAATTAGCTACTCCAAATCATCTGTGTTAAAACTGTGTTTCAGTGGCAAATCAGAGGACAAATTTCCACTTAAAAATCGTTAAGCCTAATATTGTTGTGCAGCCATGAGGCCCAATTAGGTACGCCATATGGTTTGTGATAGAACAGTTTTTCAGTGGCAAAACATAGGCCAGATTTCCACTTAAAAATCATTAGGCCTAATATAGTGGTACAGCCACAAGGTCCAATTATCAACTACAAGTCGTTTGTGATAAAACTGTGTTTGAGTGGCCAATCAGACGGGCCAATTTCCACTTAAAAATTGTTAGGACTAATATTGGCGTACAGCCTGGAGGGCCAATTAGTTAATCCAAATAGTTTTTGATAAAAGTGTATTACAGTGGCAAATCAGAAGGCCAGATTTCCACTTAAAAATCATTAGGTCTAACAGTGTTGTTCAGGCACACTATCTAAGAAAATAAATAGTGATTCTTAATTTAGTGACAGGTGACTGACAGCTGTGGGCCTAAGGTTGTGAAACAGCAGGTTACAAGAGGGGAAGGCTACTTTCAACACGAGTGGGAAAAAGCGATGTGTTGGTGTTCGACATGTATGTGGGTTAGGTGGTAATGTGAATGAAAGCTCAACTGTAGAAACACCGTCCCATCCCGTCCTATCCAAAGACCATTGACAACATCTGTTATTGGCTGGGCTACTCAAAATTTGAGTCTCCATCTGGTGGGTTGCCTGTAGTAGAAGGTGTGTCAGAGGCTTTTTATACTGTTTCTACTCTTTGGAAATGTATGCCACTTTAGTGCTGTATGACAAGTATTTTTTGAAATGTGGAGATTCCAAGTTGGGTCTCCATCTGGTGGGTTGCCTGTGATGGAAGATGTGTCAGAGGCCTATTATACTGTTTTTACTCTGTGGAAATTGATGCCAGTTTAGTGCTGTGTGAAATGTGGAGACTCAAAGTTGACTCTCCATCTGATGGGTTGTCTGTGTAAGTAGGGCTCCCAGACAGGCAGGCCTGCACTCACTTTTAGTCAACTGCCTGTGTTAATTTCCTTATATTTTTGTACCAGTAGTACTGTATGAAACTTATGTTTGTGTCATCTGAGTGTGGCTGGGAAAAAAAGGTGTTGCATGAGGTTTCAGGGCTCCCACATAAAAGGCTTACATTGCTCCCATAGCCACCACGTCTTAATTGAAACTTCAATTCAAAGCTCTAAATGCAGGCCCAGACCTTGATACCTCATTCATGATACATGACTGACTGCTGCTGTGACATTATCAAATTTCTACTGTAGGTAAACTGATGCCACTTTTCCTGTTGTTTGCCCCTACTTTTGGAAAATATTTGTACTCCAATTTGGGTCGCCTTCATGTGTATTGCCTACTGCAGTATGGCTCCCAGACCGGCAGACCTGCACTTAATTTTAGTCAACTATCCTCACATTTTTCTAACATTACTGCTTTTCCAAGGTGATATTTGTGACACCTGAGTCTGGCTGGGAGCAAAAAAATTGAGCTGTTGCATGAGTTATCAGGGCTCCTTGCACAGCCGGCCTACCCTGGTCCCTCACTCACCTCGTATTAATTTAAACTTAAATTCAATGCTCTAAATGCTGGCCCAAACCCTGATAACACATGCATGTCCTATTGCTAACTGCTGCTGTGCCATTATAAAATGTTCTACTGTGGGTCAATTGATCAGTCACCTACCTATGTTACTATTAGTGTTGAGCGATACGATACCGCAAGTATCGGGTATCGGCCGATATTAGCTCTATATTTTCGTCATATCGGATACCGGAATCGGGATTGTCACTGTCACTGTCAGTGTCCGTCGGTCGGGTCTGTCAGGAGTCAGCGGCACTTACCTGGCAGAAGATCTCCGGCGGTCACGGGCTGGACTGCTTCATGGCCGCCATCATCTTTCCCCGGCGGTCACATGCAGTTTCTCGCGATAACTGCAGTGACTGCTGGGTAATCCCGGCCGTAAAGCAGTCAGTCCGATGACGTCACCGCCGGGGAAGCAGGTAATCAGCTGTGCTGCGTTGCGATGACAGGCCCTGCCTGTCATTGCGATGTAGCAGAGCTGGATCGTCGTGGGACTGTCGTTACTATGGACTGCGTCGGACAGGTGGTATACTGTTGGTTTGTTTTTTTTCTTTTTTTTACAGGAGATCGATGGCGTCGCAGGAATGAGAGTACAATAAAAGAAATGAAAACTGTGTTGTCTCTTTTATTTCATTAAAAGACTTTTTTCTTGCTTTGTCTTTTTTTTATACATTTAATAACTTTGGGATTAATAATGGATCGGTGTCTTATTGACACCTCTCCATTATTAACCGGGCTTATTTTCACCGTGCAATCAACGGTGACATTAACCCCTTATTACCCCACTTGCCACCGCTACAGGGCAGTGGGAAGAGCCGGGTAAAGTGCCACAATTGGCACATCTTTTGATGCGCCAAATGTGGGCTACTGTAGCCTGGTATTATCAGGCTGTTGAGGGCCAAAATCCATGGGCCTTGACAGTCTTTTAATACCAGGCCGCAGCAGTCTGCATTTTACTTGGCTGGTTAACAAAAATAGGGGGACCCCTACGCCGTTTTTTTTTTGAGGGGATCCCCTATTTTTGTTAACCAGCCAAGCTAAGCAGACTGCTGTGGCCTGGTATTATCAGGCTTGCAAGGTCCATGGATATTGGATCCTTACCAGCCTGAAAAACCAGGCCTCAGCGGTCTGCTTCATCTGGCTGGTTAACAAAAATAGGGGGGACCCCACGCCAATTTTTTTTGAGGGGATCCCCTATTTTTGTTAATCAGCCAAGATATGCAGACTGCTGTGGCCTGGTATTATCAGGCTGGCAAGGTCCATGGATCTTGGCTCCTTAACAGCCTGAAAATCCAGGCCTCAGCGGTCTGCTTCATCTGGCTGGTTAACAAAAATAGGGGGGACCCCACGCCAATTTTTTTCGAGGGGATCCCCTATTTTTGTTAATCAGCCAAGATATGCAGACTGCTGTGGCCTGGTATTATCAGGCTGGCAAGGTCCATGGATCTTGGCTCCTTAACAGCCTGAAAATCCAGGCCTCAGCAGTCTGCTTCATCTGGCTGGTTAACAAAAATAGGGGGGACCCCACGCCAATTTTTTTCGAGGGGATCCCCTATTTTTGTTAATCAGCCAAGATATGCAGACTGCTGTGGCCTGGTATTATCAGGCTGGCAAGGTCCATGGATCTTGGCTCCTTAACAGCCTGAAAATCCAGGCCTCAGCGGTCTGCTTCATCTGGCTGGTTAACAAAAATAGGGGGGACCCCACGCCAATTTTTATTCGAAGGGAACCCCTATTTTTGTTAATCAGTTCCCTCTGACGTCACTGATTGTGTCCCTGGCTGACCTGAAGTGAAAGTGGAAAGCAATCAATTAAGCTTTCCACTTCCTCTCCTGTCAGCCAGGAGAGGAGCTCATTCATTTGGGGGTTTACTGTGAGGCTGCAGCATTAGCTGCGGTCCCTGCAGTAAACATTAACCCTTTCTGAAGGATTACACCGTGGGACCTGACTGTGCATGGGATAGGTAAGAATAATTTTGCTTTTTTATTTTATTTTTATTACAGGAAATGGTTTTTGCAGTCAAATAAAAGATGGTCAAAAACATGTGTCTTTATTTCATTAAAGTGATTTTTAATTAAAGTGTGTGTGTTTTATTTTTATTTCATGCAATAGGATTAATAATTGATAGTTGTCTAATTGACAGCTCTCAATTATTAACCTGGCTTAAGGTCACCTTTCAATTGCAATGTGGCTTTAACCCCATATTAACCCATTCGCCACCGCTACAGGGCAATGGGAATAGACGGGCAAAGTGCCAGAAAGGGCGAATCTAATTATAGATTTGTCTTTTCTGGGGTGTCTGGGGGCAGATGTTAGTAGCCAGGGGGGGCAAAAATAATGGTCCCTCTCTGGGCTATTATTATATGCCCCCATTCGCTGGCTTTGTCTGTCTGGTTGCGAAAATAGGGCGGGAGCCCACGCATTTTTTTTAAACAATTTTACACCTCATATATATATATATATATATACATGTCATTGAATTTGTGACACATATATATATATATTTATATTTATAGTTCATACACTTCTACATAGTATAATAGCCGCTAATTCAATTGACGGCTTTTGTGAAAATGCAGAACCCGACATGAAATGACACTTGGTGTACATAGGGTTAACCATGTCTTTTCATGTCCTTTGCTATCTGATTTGCACAAACAATTACATCAGTCTATGTGTGCAAAATTTCACACCTGTAGGGGTTAATTAAAGGTGTAAATTCGTAGCAAAAAAGTCCGTTTTTTTTACAACGAATTTACACCTTTAATTAACCCCTACAGGTGTGAAATTTTGCACACATAGACTGATGTAATTGTTTGTGCAAATCAGATTGCAAACGACATGAAAAGACATGGTTAACCCTATGTACACCAAGTGTCATTTCATGTCAGGTGCTTCTGTCTTTTCACAGAAGCCGGCTTTACCCGGCATTTGAATCAGAGGATATTTTACTATGTAGAAGTGTATAAACTATACATATATGTATATATATATATGTCACAATGACATGTATATATATATATATATGCTATGTGTGTATATTTAGTGTTTACAAGGAAATAAAGGTTTTTTTTAGTTGCGATATTTTGTTCCCATAGACTTACATGGGACTTCCGGTATCGAAATCGGATATCGCCGATATTTAGTGATATCGGCGATACCATTCCGATCCGATATTTTTAGATATCGAGCAGTATCGCTCAACACTAGTTACTATCCTTACATTTTTCTATCAATAGTAGTGTATGAAACTGATGTTTGTGCCACTTGAGTGTGCCTTGGAAGCTAAAAAAAATTGAGCTGTTGCATGAGGTATCTGCTCTCCCAGCAATGAAGACTTACACTGCTCCCTTAGACACCATGTCTTAATTGAAACTTCACTTCAAAGCTGTAAATTCTGTCCTAGACCCTTATACCTCATACATGGCCCATGGCTGACTGCTTCTGTGCCATTATAAAATGTTCTACTGTGGGTCAATTGATCAGTCAACTACCTGTGTTACTATTATTACATTTTTCTACCAATAGTAGTCTATGAAACTGATGTTTGTGCCACCTGAGTGTGACTAGGAAAGTAAAATAAATTGAGCTTTTGCATGAGGTAACAGGTCTCCCAGCTAAGAAGGCTTACATCGCTCTCTTAACCACCAGGTCCTCATTGAAACTTCGATTCCAAGCTGTAAATGTTCGGCCAGACCCTGATAACTCATACAAGGCCTATTGCTGACTGCGTTTGTGTCATTAAAAAAGGTTCTACTTTGGGTCATTTGATCAGTCAAATAATTTTGTTATTTTCCATACATTTTTCCACCAATAGTACTGTATGAAACTCAGGGCGGACACTGATAGCTTGGGGCCCCTGTGCAAGAAATATATCTGGGCCCTCCTTTTTTATGGTGACAAATAGAAATGGGCGGACCCCTGGATGTTCGGGTCCAGTGGGTTTGGCCGAACAGTTAAAAAAAGCTCTGGTTCGGGTACCAGAACAGTACCCGGACCCAAACCCAAACCAAGACCCCATTCACTTGAATGGGGGCCCAAACATCCAGTGTTTGCAACACAAACACTGCTTCTGATCGGTGAAATCCTCCCCACCTGTCATAGAGCTATGGTTCCCATACTGTCAGCAGACAGCTGTGTACTCCGGTCACTGGTGTCTGCTGATGGGACTACTGATCCCATGATCTGACTCCTGCTGCCGCTAATAACAATGAGAGCAGGATCAGCGGACTGGAGTATTCATCAGCTGCTCCTGCGCTGTAAATAAATAATTTAAAAAAAAACGGCATGGATTCCCCTGTTTTTTTCATAACCAGCCAGGTAAAACTTACAGCTGTGAGCAACCCTCAGCTGTCAGCTTCAACAAGGCTGGTTATCAAGAATAGAGGGGTCCCAATGCTGTTTTTTTAATTATTTAAATAAATAATTGAAAAAAAGGTGTGGAGTCCCCCACATTTTTGACAACCAGCCTTGCTAAAGCAGACAGCTGGGGGCTGGTATTCTAAGGCTGGTTAGTGGCCATGGTGTTGTGAATGAGCAGAGGCTCCCTCTGGTGGTTACAGACAGTACTGAACCTTCCAGCGAGGAATAGCAATCTGGGATCACTGACTGGACTGATATAAGGGAGGTCCCCTCCCATGATGGTCGCCGGTGATCAATTGTTCTGGTCTCAATTGTGGTTCCTGGTTCATTTGGAAGTTTGCTGGTGTCTTGCCTGCATATGCTGCTTTCAGATAAGATATTTTCTGCTTTTCTTTTTTTGCTTGCTATTTGCATAGTTTTCTGCACATTTGTGGAGGACAGCCGGGTCCCCTCCTGGGGCCTGTGCTCCTCACAGTTTGTCTGTAGCCACTGTTGATTTTTCATTTGCTCTTTCCTGCTTTTTCAGCATCTGCGGCTTGGTTTTGTTCACACTGAGATCTGATTTAGTGGGTGGCGAGATCGTGTGATCTCAGTATTTTTGTAATCAGAATTGTTGGATTTTTGTAGGGTTTTCTGGGTTGCAGAAAGTAATCTCTCCTGTCCTATCCTATTTAGTCAGCTTGTGGCCCCAGCGTTTGCTCATTCTATTTTCTGTCTGTGTCCGTGCTTTCTTCTTGTCTAACTGCCATTACATGTTTAGGGGCTTCCTATTTTGTTTGGGGATCTGCTCCGGGGCAGATAGCTTTCATCTTTCTGCCTTTAGGTGTAGTTATCTCTCAGGCTGTGACGAGGCATCTAGGATCAACGTAGGAACGCTCCACGGCTACCTCTAGTTGTGTGGTTAGTTTAGGAATCTGCAACCCATTAGTTACCAACATCTCAGGTGTTCGGCTGCCCGGCTGTCGTTCCTGTCCTCCTCAGATATCTAACATAACACCATGGATATTCATCCCCCACCCTAAAATAGCAGCCCGCAACTGCCCAGAAAAGGCACATTACTAGATGCAACAATTCTGCTGCTTTGCCCGCCTCTTCCCACTAGCCCTGAAGAGGTGGCAAGTGGAGTTCATATTTGTGGGCTTGATGTCACCTTTGTGTTGTCAGGGGACATCAAGCCCATGGCTTTTTAACGGAGAGGTGTCTATAAAACACCTCTCCATTACTAATCCTATAGTTGTATGGTAAAGACACAGCCAGAATAAAGTCCTTTATTAGAAATAAAACAAAACACACTTTTTTTTTATTTAAAAATAACAAACTGTCACGCTCACGGCCCTGATTGGTGGGCGCGAGCCGGGGAGTTGTGGCCCCACTATGCCACAAACCAGACTACCCTGGAAGGGGCGTGACTAGGACAGCTGCCTCGGTCTTCACTGGAGCCTCTGATGGTGAGGTCATGCTTGTGCGACCGGCAGTTGCCAGGGTGGTGTCTGGTTGTGGCTGCTGATCCCACTTGGGGAGACGGTGGCACGGCTGAGACGCTGGCAGGGAGGCACGGAGGAGACACAGGGCTGGCAAGCACGGAGGAGACACAGGGCTAGCAGTCACGGAGGAGACACAGGGCTGGCAGGCACGGAGGAGACACAGGGCTGGCAAGCCCTGTTCACACAGCAGGTACCGGTACTGGTACAGACAGAAAGTAATGGAGTATGGAGGAACAGGTATAGACCTGTTCACACAGGAGGAGAACCGCAAGGCTGTGGAGAAGGACTGTAGAGCAGCAAGAGGTTCTGCAGTGGCAGGAACAAAGCAAAGCGGAACTGCAAGGTATGCAGAGAGGAGCTGCAGCAAGAGGTTCTGCAGCTGCAGGAGTGAAGTAGAGCGGAACCGCAAGATGTGCAGAGAAAAGCTGCAGCAAGAGGTTCTGCAGCTGCAGGAGTGAAGCAGAGCGGAAACGCAAGATGTGCAGAGAGAAGCTGCAGCAAGACGTTCTGCAGCTTCAGGAGTGAAGCAGAGCGGAACCGCAAGATATGCGCAGAGGAGCTGCAGCAAGAGATTACTGCAGCGGCAGGAGCAAAGCAGAGTGGAATGGAGCAGAACCGCAGGAGTGCGGACAAGAGGCAGAAAGAGATTCAGAGAGAACACTAGGCAAGACACAGCAGGGAAGGAAACCAAAGACAAGGAGACTAAGAGACAGAGGTAGGACAGAATTTAGACAAGGTAATGACACGAGACAAGGTACAGGAACAAGGTATATTCTGCCTCCTGGAGGGCGGAAAGGACAAGTACAAGATAAGGTCAGAAGCAAGAGCACAGAGACCAGGATATTCTGCCTCCTGGAGGGTGGACATACAGGTACAAGTCAAGGTCAGGAACAATAGCACAGAGACCAGGATATTATGCCTCCTGGGGGGCGGACACACAGGTACAAGGCAAAGCTAGGAGTGAAGCCTCCAAGATGGAGGAACATAAAGCAAGACCTGGCAGCTCAGTAGCAAGATACTAACTGAGTTAACACATTGCACAGGCCAGATCTACAGGGTAGAGCTGCCTTAAATACTAGAGGGCTAATGGTAATTGGTCAGTCAGGTGCACCCAGACTCCATAAGAGCCAGAGAGTTCTGGCGCCGCCCCCTTATGGACACAGCCAGGAGACATGCAGAGCACAGATAGCAAGCAAGAGGTACAGAGTCTGGAGCTGGCAGCAGACAGAAATCATAGCATGACCTGGAGCAGTGAGCAAGTAGGTGTGTGAGGGATGGGAGGCCATGCAGTGATGCCAGCAGGATTGTTACACAAATGCAGTTATACTCACCAAACGCTTATTCCACCAAAGCCCTCTTACTTCTGTAATAAAAATAAAATAATAAAACACAAGTATACCATACCTGTCTGTCATTCTGCTCCTTGCCATAATCCATGTTTGGGGGATAAACAGTTTTCAACCTGAACGGTGCTAAGATGCGTGCGACTTTTCAGGTTGAGAAATACTGGTGACTGAACTACTGCGAGTGTAGTCTCAGAGATCAGTGGTAACGTCATTGAGGTTACCTACGGTCCCTGAGGTTCCATTCCCAGCCATGCTGAACTGCGGTGACCTCAGTGAAATCCCGCTAGCAGC
The DNA here is from genome assembly GCA_033576555.1 of Oophaga sylvatica. Taxonomy (NCBI): domain Eukaryota; kingdom Metazoa; phylum Chordata; class Amphibia; order Anura; family Dendrobatidae; genus Oophaga; species Oophaga sylvatica. Next base: position 365,043,209 of record JARQOD010000001.1, on the reverse strand, counting down.
GTGAGAGTTTGTAAGTATGGTTAACTTAAAACTATTAAAGGAGTCTGTGTCATTTTTTCAATTAAAGGACATTATTCTTGGTGTGTGTTTTTATACAATGTGACTATGGGATTAGTAATGGGAGAGTCTTATTGACGCCTATCCATTACTAACCTCAGGGCTTGATGCCACCTGACAATACATCTAATAGATGTGCCTTTTCTGGGCAGCTGAGGGCTTATATCCATGACCCCTTACCTGCCTGAGAATACCAGCCCCCAGCTGTCTGCTTTAGCAAGGCTGGTTGTCAAAAATGGGGGCACCCCCCGCCATTTTTTAAAATTATTTATTTAAATAATTAAAAATACAGTGTGGTGACCCCTTTATTCTTGATAACCAGCCTTGTTGAAGCTGACAGCTGAGAGTTGCAGCCCACTGTTAGGGATCAAGTTCCCGCTGCCGCGAAAGGGGAATCTCGAACCAGTCCCGCTGCAGTCCCCCATCCATCTCCGGCTGCAGTGGAGCCTGCTCAGCAGAGACGTCGGTCCCAGCATCTCGCTCGGTCTAATACTGTGCAGAGGCTTGTTGCTGCCTCTTCTGGTTCCTCTATTATAACCAGTGCTGGAGCAGGCAGTCTTGGGACTAAGTCCTGCGTTTCCCCTTCTGAGCATGCCAAGGGTAAGATCTCTCATTGGAGATCAGGTGTCACATGCTCAGGTACTGCAGCAGCTCTGTTATGATTTGGTAGCTGAGGAGAGTAGGCAAAAACGGCAATACACCAGAGAGGTTGGAATCTACTGGATTGCAGTACCCTGACAAACCACCACAACTAAAGGCAGCCGTGGAGCGTTTCTACGTTGGTCCTAGACGCCTCGTCACAGCCTGAGAGGTTAACTAGCACCTAAAGGTAGAAAGAGGAAAGCTATCTTCCCCGGAGCAGATCCCCAAAGAACATAGGAAGCCCCCAAACATGTAATGGCGGTTAGACAAGAGGAAATACAGACACAGACAGAAAATAGTATGAGCAAACGTTGGGGCCCAAAGGATAGGAAGGACACTTACTGCAATCCAAAAAACCCGAAAAAATACCAACTCTACTAATTGCAAAAACACCTGAGATCACACGACCTCTACCACCTAAATTAGTTCTCTGGTGTAACAAAACTAAGCCGCAGCCACTGAAAAAACTGGAGAAGGCAAATGAACAAATAACAGTGGCTCAGATAAACTGAGAGGAGCACAAACCCCCGGAGGGGACCCGGCTGACCTCCACAGAAGTGCAGGGAACAATGCAAAAAGCAAGCACAAAAAAAAACCCAGAAAATATCTTATCTGAGAGCAGGAGAAGAGGCGAGACTCAGCAAGCTTCCAAGTGAACCAGGAACCACAGTTGAGACAAGAACAATTGATTACCGACAACCATGATGGGAGGGAACCTCCCTTATATAAGACCAGTCTGTAACTCCTGATTGCCAATCATCATTGAATGGTTCAGTACTGTTTGTAACCACCAGAGGGAGCTTCTGCTTAGAATTCATTTCTAACACATTCACAACAGTACCCCCCCCTTGAGGAGGGGTCACCGAACCCTCATTTGGGCAACCAGTTCGGTCAGGATGAGCTCTGTGATACGAATGGATCAGTCTCCTAGCATGGATGTCCGAAACAAACACCCAAGAATTGTCCTCCTGACCATAACCTCTCCACTTAACCAAATACTGGAGTTTTCGTCTAGAAAAACGAGAATCCAATATTTTCTCAACCACATACTCCAGATTGCCCTCAAACAAACCAGGGTCAGGAGGCGCAGCCATAGGAACCACTGGCTCGACAAACCTCTTCAATAAGGACTTGTGGAACACGTTATGGATCTTAAATGTACCTGGAAGAAGTAAATAAAAGGAAACTGGATTAAGAATCTCCATGATCTTATAAGGTCCAATGAACCTAGGCTTAAACTTAGGAGATGCAACTCTCATAGGGATATTTCTTGAGGACAACCAGACCAAGTCCCCCACTTCAAACCGAGGACCATCAGTCCTATGCCGGTTGGCAAACCGCTGGGCCCTCTCCTGAGAGAGGGACAACCTCTCCACTACCTCGTCCCAAATCTGCTGCATACGCTCCACAACAGAGACAACACCTGGACAGACAGAAGCCTCCGTCTGTCCCGAAGAAAATCAAGGGTGAAACCCAAAATTGCAGAAAAATGGAGACATCAAAGTGGCAGAGCTAGCCCTATTATTAAGAGCAAACTCAGCCAAAGGCAAAAAAGAGACCCAGTCATCTTTATCAGCAGACACAAAGCATCTCAGAAAAGTCTCCAATGTCTGGTTTGTTCTCTCAGTTTGTCCATTGGTCTGAGGATGAAAAGCAGAGGAGAAAGACAATTGAACACCAAGTTTAGAACAAAAAGTCCTCCAAAATCTGGAAACAAACTGGACTCCTCTGTCAGACACAATGTTCTCAGGAATGCCGTGTAACCGAACCACGTGCTGAAGGAACAAAGGCACCAATTCGGAGGAGGAAGGCAACTTAGGTAATGGCACAAGATGTATCATTTTGGAAAACCTATCACAAATCACCCAGATAACGGTCATTCTCTGAGAAACAGGGAGGTCGGAAATGAAATCCATAGAGATATGGGTCCATGGTCTCTTGGGCACAGGCAATGGCATCAACAAACCACTAGAGCGAGAGCAAGGCTTGGAGCGAGAGCAAGTCCCGCAGGACTGCACAAATTCCCTGACGTCACGAGACAAAGTAGGCCACCAAAAGGACCGACTAACCAAGTCTCTGGTACCAAAAATTCCGGGATAACCGGCCAACGCGGAACAATGAATCTCAGACATCACACTCTTTTTCCACCGGTCTGGGACAAACAATTTCCCAATAGGGCAGCGCTCGGGTTTATCCTCCTGACACCCATCCAGAGCCAGTCTTAAATTGGGCGAGATGGCGGAAAGAACTACACACTCTTTCAAAATAACAGAAGGATCAGATAACTCAGGAGAGTCCGCAAGGAAACTCCTCGAGAGGGCATCCGCCTTAACATTCTTAGTGCCAGTAAGAAAGGAAACCACAAAATTAAAACGTGTGAAAAACAAGGCCCACCTGGCCTGTCTAGGATTAAGTCGCTTGGCTGATTCCAGATAAACCAGATTCTTATGGTCCGTGAGGACCACCACCTGATGTTTGGCTCCCTCCAGCCAATGTCTCCACTCTTCAAAAGCCCACTTCATGGCCAATAACTCCCGATTACCCACGTCATAATTACGTTCAGTTGGAGAAAATTTTCGAGAGAAAAAGGCACAAGGGTTACTCTTAGAGGTCTCTGGATCTCTTTGGGACAAAACGGCACCTGCCCCAATTTCAGAGGCATCAACCTCCACCTGAAATGGCAGAGAAACATCAGGCTGCCGTAGAACAGGAGCAGAAGTGAATCTCTGCTTAAGTTCCTGAAATGCAGAGACTGCCTCAGGAGGCCAATTCACCACATCAGAACCCTTTTTGGTCAAATCAGTCAATGGTTTAACAATAACAGAGAAATTACCAATAAATTTACGATAAAAATTGGCAAAACCCAAGAATCTCTGAAGAGCCTTTAATGAAGTAGGTTGGACCCAATCACAGATGGCCTGAACCTTGACCGGGTCCATTTCAATAACAGATGGGGACAAAATGAATCCCAGAAATGAGATTCTCTGTACGCCAAAAAGACACTTTAATCCCTTCACATACAGAGCATTCTCTCTCAAAATCTGGAACACAGTCCGAACATGTTTCACATGAGAGTCCCAGTCATTGGAAAAAATCAAGATATCATCCAAATAAACAATCAGAAATTTATCCACAAAATCCCTGAAAATGTCATTCATGAAGGACTGGAAGACGGAAGGAGCATTAGTGAGCCCAAAGGGCATCACTAGGTACTCAAAATGCCCCTCTGAGGTATTAAACGTCGTCTTCCATTCATCCCCATGCTTAATGCGAATAAGGTTATACGCCCCCCTGAGGTCAAGCTTGGTAAACCAAGTAGCACTTTTCACCCTGGAAAACAGGTCAGAAATCAAGGGTAACAGATATTGATATTTCACAGTGATATTGTTCAAGAGACGATAATCAATACACGGCCTTAATGAACCATCCTTTTTGGCCACAAAGAAAATACCGGCACCCAAGGGTGAAGAGGATGGTCTGATATGACCCTTCTCCAATGACTCCTTGATATAAGACCGCATAGCGTCATGTTCAGGTACAGACAAGTTAAAAAGACGACCTTTAGGCAATTTACTACCAGGCACTAATTCAATAGCGCAGTCATAGCTCCTATGGGGGGGCAAGGATGCAGATTTACCTTCACTAAACACATCAGAAAAATCAGTCAAAAAGTCAGGAACATCCTGAGCCTGGGGAGAGGCAGAAAAAAACAGGAGTGTTGGCATTAACACATGGGCAGCCCCAACTGGTTACATACACAGATTTCCAATCCAAAACAGGATTATGAGACTGTAACCAAGGGAAACCTAGTACAATAATGTCATGCAGGTTATACAGCACCAAAAATTTGCAACTCTCCTGATGATCAGGTTCAACCCTCATTATCACCTGAGTAGAAAACTGAGGTTTATTCTCAGCCAAAGGGGTAGAATCAATCCCCAGTAGGGGAATAGACTTCCGTAGGGGTGTCAAGGGAAACCCACAACGTTTAGCAAAATCAAAATCCATCAGGTTAATAGCTGCTCCTGAATCAACAAAAGCCTGAGCAGAAAATGTGGACAGGGAGCAAATCAGGGTAACAGTCAAAAGATATTTAGTTGAAAACACTACCCAAGACAACTGAGCATGCAAAACGTCTTCCCCGCTTAGGGCAGACTGAAATAGCATGAGAGGCGTCACCACAGTAGAAACATAACCCATTGCGTTTTCGAAACTCATGACGCTGTGCCCCAGAAGCCACTCTATCACACTGCATGGGTTCGGAAGCTGGTTCACAAGGCAACACTATTCCACGCATACCTCTACGCTCACGCAAACGTCTGTCAATTTGAATCGCTAATGACATAGAATCATTGAGACCAGAGGGAGCAGGGAAACCCACCATAACATCTTTTACTTTCTCTGACAGACCCTTCCGAAAAAGGGCTGCCAAAGCATCATCATTCCATTTGGTCAGGACTGCCCACTTTCAGAATTTCTGACAGTACAACTCAGCGTCCTCAAGCCCCTGATTTAATGCCAACAAGGTTTTTTCAGCTTGATCAGTGACATTGGGTTCATCGTACAATAACCCCAGAGCCAGAAAAAATGCATCAACATTACTCAAAACAGGGTCCCCAGGTGTCAGGGAAAAAGCCCAATCCTGAGGATCGCCGCGCAGGAGAGAGATGACAATTTGAACCTGCTGTGCTGCGTTCCCTGAGGACTTAGGTTTTAAGGCAAAAAACAACTTACAGTTATTTTTGAAATTCAGAAATTTAGCTCGATCCCCCAAAAATAAATCTGGCATGGGGATCCTAGGTTCCACAACCGGCAACCCTTCAAGATAGGTAGCAATACTCCGAACTTCAGTGGCAAGCTGATCCACACGGCCAGACAACTGTGCAAACTTCATTGAGAGAAAAAAAAAATCCTCCTCAGCACCCAGAGAAAAAGAGGGAAAAAAGCAACAAACAGAGAAAAAAAAATAAAAAATTTCTGACAACTTTCCTTTTTCTTTTTCCTTTTACTATTTTTCCCTTCTGTTGAGTACCATATCATTTTCAGTTTGGCCGGTGATACTGTTATGATTTGGTAGCTGAGAAGAGTAGGCAAAAACGGCAATACACCAGAGAGGTTGGAATCTACTGGATTGCAGTACCCTGACTAACCACCACAATAAAGGCAGCCGTGGAGCGTTCCTACGTTGGTCCTAGACGCCTCGTCACAGCCTGAGAGAGGTTAACTACACCTAAAAATAAAAAGAGGAAAGCTATCTGCCCCGGAGCAGATTCCCAAAGAACATAGGAAGCCCCCAAACATGTAATGGCGGTTAGACAAGAGGAAATACAGACACAGACAGAAAATAGTATGAGCAAACGTTGGGGCCCAATCTTCCTTGACAGAAAAGGATAGGAAGGACACTTACTGCAATCCAAAAAACCCTAAAAAGTACCAACTCTACTAATTGCAAAAACACCTGAGATCACACGACCTCTACCACCTAAATTAGTTCTCTGGTGTAACAAAACTAAGCCGCAGCCACTGAAAAAACTGGAGAAGGCAAATGAACAAATAACAGTGGCTCAGATAAACTGAGAGGAGCACAAGCCCCCGGAGGGGACCCGGCTGACCTCCACAGAAGTGCAGGGAACAATGCAAAAAGCAAGCACAAAAAAAACCCAGAAAATGTCTTATCTGAGAGCAGGAGAAGAGGCGAGACTCAGCAAGCTTCCAAGTGAACCAGGAACCACAGTTGAGACAAGAACAATTGATCACCGCAACCATGATGGGAGGGAACCTCCCTTATATAAGACCAGTCTGTAACTCCTGATTGCCAATCATCATTGAATGGTTCAGTACTGTTTGTAACCACCAGAGGGAGCTTCTGCTCAGAATTCATTTCTAACACATTCACAACACAGCTCCTATTGGTCCGCCAGGAAGGTCCTGAAACTGCTTGTGTTCTGAAACAGTTTCTCATTGGTCCTTTTCTGGAAGGTCTTGTAGCTGCTGCTATAAAAGGGTTGCATGGCTGCTCGGCCATGCGCTAGTATCAATTGTGTTATGTGCTTTACGCCAGTGTGATCATGCACGCATGCGGTTAGGGCTCGGCTGAAATAAGCCCCTAGAATACCGGCAACTCCGGTGAAGAGATTTGTATGCACGTGTTCAGGGCTTGGCTGAAATAGCCTCTAGAATACCGGCTACTCCGGTGAGGAGTTGCTTGTTTGCGTTGCTGACTGCATGACCATGAGCTGCTATCCGCACAGCAGTTATCTGTGTACCCCTGTGGTGTTAACAGGACACAGTCTCTATCTCTGCGTCTCTACCTCAGCGACTCTGTGGTGTAACAGAGTTTGCTTATACCGCCATATAGTGCCACAGCATCTATGTTTGCGACTCTGTGAAGTAACAGAGTTCGCTTATACCGCCATCTTACTAGCAGCAGGCTCTGCCTGCATGGTGGATCCCAGGCTGCGATGAATACACCAATCAGCTGCTCCTGCTCTCACTGTTATTAGCGACAGCTAACATCTCACTGTTATTAGCGACCTTCAGTTCAGGTCAGCCGGGGACTGCCTCTGACATCACTGAGGCTGTGCGGAGTCCCCAGCAGACCTGAACTGAACTGATTAGCATGGGAAACAATCAATTAAGCTTCCAGCTAATCACTTCCTCTCCTGTCAGCCCAGAGATGAGCTCATTCATTCGGGGGTTTACATCGAGGCTGCCAGCATTAGCTGAGCTGCTTGCTGTAAACCTGTTAACCCTTTGTGAAGGATTACAGCGTGGGTCCTGACTGAGCGACGGAGAGGTAAGAATAAGCTTTCTTTATTATTTTCGTTTTATTACAGGAGAACAAGGGAATCGTATGGAGTACCAGTACAATAAAAGATGGTCAAAAACTGAGTATTTATTTCATTAAAATTATTTTTAATTAATGTGTGTTTTTTTTAACCATTTCAGACAATAGGATTAATAATTGAGAGTTGTCTAATTGACAACTCTCAATTATTAACCTGGCTTAAAGTCACCTTTCAATAGCAAGGTGGCCTTAACCCATTATTAACCCATTAGCCACCGCTACAGAGCAATGGGAATAGACGGGCTAAGTGCCAGAAAAGACACATCTAATCATAGATGTGCCTTTTATGGGGTGGCTGAGGGCAGATGTTAGTAGCCGGGGGGGGCACAAAAATAATGGTCCCTCTCTGGGCTACTAATATCTGCCTTCAGTTGCTGGCTTTCCCTGCCTGGTGGAGAAAATAGCACGGAAGCCCACACATTTTTTTACAACAAATTTACACATTTAATTAACCCCTACATGTATGAAATTTTGCACACATACACTCATGTAATTGTTAGTGAAAACCATATATCAAACTACATGAAATGACATGGTTAACTGTATGTAAACCATGTGTCATTTCATGTCGGGTTCTGAAATTTCACAAAAGCCGGCAATTGAATTAGCGGCTATTATACTATGTAGAAGTGTTTGAACTATAAATATATATACATATGTCACAATGACATGTATACATACAGGTCCTTCTAAAAAAATTAGCATATAGTGCTAAATTTCATTATTTTCCATAATGTAATGATTACAATTAAACTTTCATATATTTTAGATTCATTACTAGAGTTGAGCGATACTTTCCGATATCCAAAAGTATCGGAATCGGAATGGTATCGCCGATACACAAAAAATATCGGCGATACCCGATACCGATACCGGAAATACAATGTAAGTCTATGGGAACAAAATATCGGAATTAAAAAAAAACCATTCTTGCCTTGTTGGTTAATTGTACATGAAGGAAAACAACAAAGAGTAATGTAGAATTTATTGGGGGAGGTTGAGGAGACATTAAAGGCATAGATGTTTAACACAATGCAATGGAATAGCATTAATATTTCTTTTTTTGAAATACGTTTGGATTGACGAAGAAATTGACAATGTTGTTAACCTTTTTTCTATTTTGTCAAATATGTCTGTTTCACAACTTCCATGCTCTTCACCTTTTTAACTTTTCACACACTTTCTCCTTCATAATCTTCAGCAGCATCATCTTTCTCATCAAATTATTCTTCATCTTCACCTTCTTAATCTTCTAAAACTTCTTGCTATTCATCTTTTTGTTAACATTACTTATATTGTTCTTATTAAACAGTTATTATTCTTCATATTCTACTTCTTCATCTTCTTCCTATTCATCCTTTTCATCATATTCTTATTTGTGACAGACATTCCTGTACTTGTAATCTGTAAAACTCTGAATTTTCATCCTTCCGTTCTTGCTGTCACGAAAGATTTTAATTACAACAGTATTTGTCCGCGTTCAGTTTAGCCTGCAGCAGCATCAGGCATTTTCCAGGGGCACCACGAGGAGGAACGGACTCACCCCCATACACTGCTTAGTCTTCTTCTGCTTAGAATTTAGAGCATATATTTTACTCTTCATTTTGGTCTTATACTTAATGTTCTTCTGCTTTTTGATCTTCTGCTTATTGTTCTTCTGTTCTTGTTCTGTATCTTGTAGTTTGTCTTAACCTTCTTTGTCCTGTTGGTGATGGTACAAAAGCCAATGGAAGTAACGAGGACCAGCTGACTGTGCTGGAACCCGGAGGGTCAGCAGAAGGAAAAGAGCCAATGGCACAACCGAGGACCAGCTGACGTTACTGGGACACGGTTACTAAGCAGGAGGTACCTGTGCTCCAAAGCACTACCAAGGACCAGCAGACGTTGCTGGAACTCGGATACCGACATGGAGGCACCTAGGCCAAAGGCACTGCGGAGAACCAGCTGACGGTACTGGAACCCGGATGGGTAGCAGAAGGTACAAGAGCCAATGAAAGTAACGAGGACCAGCTGACTGTGCTGGAACCCGGAGGGTCAGCAGAAGGAAAAGAGCCAATGGCACAACCGAGGACCAGCTGACGTTACTGGGACACGGTTACTAAGCAGGAGGTACCTGTGCTCCAAAGCACTACCAAGGACCAGCAGACGTTGCTGGAACTCGGATACCGACATGGAGGCACCTAGGCCAAAGGCACTGCGGAGAAACAGCTGACGGTACTGGAACCCGGATGGGTAGCAGAAGGTACAAGAGCCAATGAAGTACGAGGACCAGCTGACTGTGCTGGAACCGGAGGGTCAGCAGAAGGAAAAGAGCCAATGGCACAACCGAGGACCAGCTGACGTTACTGGGACACGGTTACTAAGCAGGAGGTACCTGTGCTCCAAAGCACTACCAAGGACCAGCAGACGTTGCTGGAACTCGGATACCGACATGGAGGCACCTAGGCCAAAGGCACTGCGGAGAACCAGCTGACGGTACTGGAACCCGGACGGGTAGAGAAGGTACAAGAGCCAATAAAGTGACAGCAGGACTGTTGCGTTACTAGCAGGGGAACGAGGACTACACCAGAAAGGACAAGAGCATGGCACAACCCGAGAAACAACTGACGTTTGTAACCAGGTTAATAAGCAGGAGGACGCTTGCGTTCAACAGCAAACAGGACTGACATTGCTGGAACTCCCGTACACTGGAGCAAGTGTAACTGTGCAAAGCACTCGGAGAAACACTGCGGTTGTAGCCCAGGGATGAGAAGGTACCATGGAATGTGAGGCAGCAGGACTGTTTTGCCGTTACACACAGCAGGGGAACAGCTGACATTACTGAACCCCAGTAACACGGAGCAAGTGTTAACTGTGCTAACAGCACTTCCGAGAAACAACTGGCGGTGTTGTAACCCAGGGATGAGAAGAGAACATGGTGGAGGCAGCAGGACTTTTTGCCGTTCACACAGCAGGGGAACAGCTGACATTACTGAACCCCAGTAACACGGGAGCAAGTGTTAACTGTGCTAACAGCACTTCCGAGAAACAACTGGCGGTGTTGTAACCCAGGGATGAGAAGAGAACAGGGTGGAGGCAGCAGGACTTTTTGCCGTTCACACAGCAGGGGAACAGCTGACATTACTGAACCCCAGTAACACGGAGCAAGTGTAACTGTGCTAACAGCACTTCCGAGAAACAACTGGCGGTGTTGTAACCCAGGATGAGAAGAGAACATGGTGGAGCAGCAGGACTTTTGCCGTTCACACAGCAGGGGAACAGCTGACATTACGAACCCCAGTAACACAGGAGCAAGTGTTGACTGTGCTAACAGCACTTCCGAGAAACAACTGGCGGTGTTGTAACCCAGGGATGAGAAGAGAACATGGTGGAGGCAGCAGGACTTTTTGCCGTTCACACAGCAGGGGAACAGCTGACATTACTGAACCCCAGTAACACAGGAGCAAGTGTAGACTGTGCTAACAGCACTTCCGAGAAACAACTGGCGGTGTTGTAACCCAGGGATGAGAAGAGAACATGGTGGAGCAGCAGGACTGTTTGCCGTTCACACAGCAGGGGAACAGCTGACATTACGAACCCCAGTAACACAGGAGCAAGTGTGACTGTGCTAACAGCACTTCCGAGAAACAACTGGCGGTGTTGTAGCCCAGGGATGAGAAGAGAACATGGTGGAGGCAGCAGGACTTTTTGCCGTTCACACAGCAGGGGAACAGCTGACATTACTGAACCCCAGTAACACGGAGCAATGTTAACTGTGCTAACAGCACTTCCGAGAAACAACTGGCGGTGTTGTAACCCAGGGATGAGAAGAGAACATGGTGGAGGCAGCAGGACTTTTTGCCGTCACACAGCAGGGGAACAGCTGACATTACTGAACCCCAGTAACACGGAGCAAGTGTAACTGTGCTAACAGCACTTCCGAGAAACAACTGGCGGTGTTGTAGCCCAGGATGAGAAGAGAACAGGGGGGAGGCAGCAGGACTTTTTGCCGTACACACAGCAGGGGAACAGCTGACATTACTGAACCCCAGTAACACGGAGCAAGTGTTAACTGTGCTAACAGCACTTCCGAGAAACAACTGGCGGTGTTGTAGCCCAGGGATGAGAAGAGAACATGGGTGGAGGCAGCAGGACTTTTTGCCGTTCACACAGCAGGGGAACAGCTGACATTACTGAACCCCAGTAACACGGGAGCAAGTGTTAACTGTGCTAACAGCAATTCCGAGAAACAACTGGCGGTGTTGTAGCCCAGGGATGAGAAGAGAACATGGTGCAGGCAGCAGGACTTTTTGCCGTACACACAGCAGGGGAACAGCTGACATTACTGAACCCCAGTAACACAGGAGCAAGTGTAGACTGTGCTAACAGCACTTCCGAGAAACAACTGGCGGTGTTGTAGCCCAGGGATGAGAAGAGAACAGGTGGAGGCAGCAGGACTTTTTGCCGTACACACAGCAGGGGAACAGCTGACATTACTGAACCCCAGTAACACAGGAGCAAGTGTAGACTGTGCTAACAGCACTTCCGAGAAACAACTGGCAGTGTTGTAACCCAGGGATGAGAAGAGAACAGGGTGGAGGCAGCAGGACTGTTTTGCCGTCACACAGCAGGGGAACAGCTGACATTACCGAACCCCAGTAACACAGGAGCAAGTGTAGACTGTGCTAACAGCACTTCCGAGAAACAACTGGCGGTGTTGTAACCCAGGGATGAGAAGAGAACATGGTGGAGGCAGCAGGACTTTTTGCCGTTCACACAGCAGGGGAACAGCTGACATTACTGAACCCCAGTAACACGGAGCAAGTGTTAACTGTGCTAACAGCACTTCCGAGAAACAACTGGCGGTGTTGTAGCCCAGGGATGAGAAGAGAACAGGTGGAGGCAGCAGGACTTTTTGCCGTTCACACAGCAGGGGAACAGCTGACATTACTGAACCCCAGTAACACAGGAGCAAGTGTAGACTGTGCTAACAGCACTTCCGAGAAACAACTGGCGGTGTTGTAACCCAGGGATGAGAAGAGAACAGGGTGGAGGCAGCAGGACTGTTTGCCGTTCACACAGCAGGGGAACAGCTGACATTACCGAACCCCAGTAACACAGGAGCAAGTGTAGACTGTGCTAACAGCACTTCCGAGAAACAACTGGCGGTGTTGTAACCCAGGGATGAGAAGAGAACATGGTGGAGGCAGCAGGACTTTTGCCGTTCACACAGCAGGGGAACAGCTGACATTACTGAACCCCAGTAACACAGGAGCAAGTGTAGACTGTGCTAACAGCACTTCCGAGAAACAACTGGCGGTGTTGTAACCCAGGGATGAGAAGAGAACAGGTGGAGGCAGCAGGACTTTTTGCCGTACACACAGCAGGGGAACAGCTGACATTACTGAACCCCAGTAACACAGGAGCAAGTGTAGACTGTGCTAACAGCACTTCCGAGAAACAACTGGCGGTGTTGTAATCCAGGGATGAGAAGAGAACAGGGTGGAGGCAGCAGGACTGTTTGCCGTTCACACAGCAGGGGAACAGCTGACATTACCGAACCCCAGTAACACAGGAGCAAGTGTAGACTGTGCTAACAGCACTTCCGAGAAACAACTGGCGGTGTTGTAACCCAGGGATGAGAAGAGAACATGGTGGAGGCAGCAGGACTTTTTGCCGTTCACACAGCAGGGGAACAGCTGACATTACTGAACCCCAGTAACACGGAGCAAGTGTTAACTGTGCTAACAGCACTTCCGAGAAACAACTGGCGGTGTTGTAGCCCAGGGATGAGAAGAGAACAGGGTGGAGGCAGCAGGACTTTTTGCCGTTCACACAGCAGGGGAACAGCTGACATTACTGAACCCCAGTAACACGGTAGCAAGTGTTAACTGTGCTAACAGCACTTCCGAGAAACAACTGGCGGTGTTGTAGCCCAGGGATGAGAAGAGAACAGGGTGGAGGCAGCAGGACTTTTTGCCGTTCACACAGCAGGGGAACAGCTGACATTACTGAACCCCAGTAACACGGGAGCAAGTGTTAACTGTGCTAACAGCACTTCCGAGAAACAACTGGCGGTGTTGTAGCCCAGGGATGAGAAGAGAACAGGGTGGAGGCAGCAGGACTTTTTGCCGTTCACACAGCAGGGGAACAGCTGACATTACTGAACCCCAGTAACACGGGAGCAAGTGTTAACTGTGCTAACAGCACTTCCGAGAAACAACTGGCGGTGTTGTAGCCCAGGGATGAGAAGAGAACAGGGTGGAGGCAGCAGGACTTTTTGCCGTTCACACAGCAGGGGAACAGCTGACATTACTGAACCCCAGTAACACAGGAGCAAGTGTAGACTGTGCTAACAGCACTTCCGAGAAACAACTGGCGGTGTTGTAACCCAGGGATGAGAAGAGAACAGGGTGGAGGCAGCAGGACTGTTTGCCGTACACACAGCAGGGGAACAGCTGACATTACTGAACCCCAGTAACACAGGAGCAAGTGTAGACTGTGCTAACAGCACTTCCGAGCAACAACTGGCGGTGTTGGAGCCCAGGGTCAAGGAGGATGTTTAAATACTAGATCAAGTATTTTCCTTGTTACGTGTCAATTAAAAATGTCTATGAAAAAATAACCGTGTGCACAACCAAGAAGGTGCCAGAGTAGGTTCCCACACCGTATCTAATAGAAAATGAACTCGGCACTCAACTTTAGTATAGTGAGAATAAAGATTTTTATTCACAGTAGTAACACGAAACGTTTCGGTCCTATATCATGGACCTTCATCAGTCACAGATGCTACTGGGAAGGGGTTGATCCACATAGGGAAGAAAGAAAGGGCTGGATATAGCCTGTATTGGTGGGGTGAGATGAGGAAGAGGACAATGCCTCTATTGCACTAGTAACCTGTTGTCAAGGAGTCCGGTAGTGAGGATAGGTCTCTGCATTGGACGCGGTGTCCACCGCTAGTCTGAGTGCCAATCACTCAGACTAGCGGTGGACACCGCGTCCAATGCAGAGACCTATCCTCACTACCGGACTCCTTGACAACAGGTTACTAGTGCAATAGAGGCATTGTCCTCTTCCTCATCTCACCCCACCAATACAGGCTATATCCAGCCCTTTCTTTCTTCCCTATGTGGATCAACCCCCTTCCCAGTAGTATCTGTGACTGATGAAGGTCCATGATATAGGACCGAAACGTTTCGTGTTACTACTGTGAATAAAAATCTTTATTCTCACTATACTAAAGTTGAGTGCCGAGTTCATTTTCAATTAAAAATGTCTATACTCCAAACAAGAGAAATATAACCTTTAGTACCATAAGATGATGATTTTACTTTAAAAAATATATGTAAATTAATAATTGACAAACATAAACGCATACATTAACATGTTGAAAAGCAATGCAAACCACAATAAAAATCGGTTAAATAATCTGCTATACGGTTTTAAATAAAAGCATACAAGTACATATCAGAATCCATTAATGATGGATAAGTAACAGTATGTACACCATTTTCATTTGCTGAATAATATCACTAAAAAGTTTTTAAAAATATCTAAAATTTCCATCATGTAATACTGATAATATGTGCCAATCATTTATATTAACAAAAAAAACCTTTAAAAAGTGCATAGTGAAAACAGCTATTTATGCCTGACTGTGGACTTGCAAGCATGACAACGGATAGATAAGGTATATATAGATGAGACTGCATAGCCACAGATGGTGAATGGCGATGTAATACTGTACCTCAATAAAGTGTGCGTTACTACTACATCCTTTTTTTTATATAGCTTTATAAAAGGGTACGTGCATGTATGCTTGCGCCTTTGTTTGGACGCACAGACTGGCTTCCTGCTGTGACGCGTTGGGTATTGGAGCGTCTGTGCGTCTTATGACGCAGACTAACATTCACGGTGCGCATCGTTCATCATCGCAAGCGTACCGACAACACAAAGGCGTTGTCATGACTGCTTTACTCAGTAAACATGCACCTATGATGAAACATACACGCATGTGCCCTATTACATAACAAGCTACAAGAAAAATGCGTGTGAGGTGTGACACAGCTGTTTTGTTAAGGTACAGTATTATATCGACATTGTACAGGTGTCGCTATTCAGTCTGATAAATAGATATCATTCACCTATTCTATCAGTTGTCGTTCTTTCAGCACCACTTACAGGTATATATTTTGCTATTGTGACTATGCACTATTGACTTTACCAAGGTAATGCATGATTTTTGTTAGCGATTATCATGTTTACATGAAGGACCTTTATGATATGGGCTGTTAACTTTCTAATCAAATATGTATTTTTTAAAATGACACAAATATAAGTAATGTTGAAGAGGACTATTCCTACATGCATTGTTTGCACAATATTACAGGTGTACATCACGTCCCTTAATCAACATTGGATATTATATTTACTTGTATGCTTTTATTTCAAAGGCAAGAACACTGAAGTATAACCTTCGCACTGCAGCAGTTGTCAAAGTTCAACCCACATTATGCACTTCCAACATTGCAGTATTTGAGTCATCATGATGTGAGTTGGATTTGTCTAAGCTATGGAGTGACAAGGTTGACCATCAGTATCCTATAGCATAAGTAGGCTTTTGTGTTTGCATTTGTTTTCGACATGTGCATATCTGTAATAATATGTCACAATTATTTTGTTACCGATTTGTGACAGACAAATCATTTTATGGTTTGAAAGTTGACGTTTCAAATGTTTACAGCTTAGAAATCAGGGTGTAGCCTCATATCTATGTGTAGCACTAGACACTTTGAGATGTCATGTTTTTTTCACCATGATTAGGTAGCTAGCAGTAATTTTTGCCGGACACACAGCAGGGGAACAGCAGGCGTTACTGAACCCCACAAACACATCAGCGATTGTTTTCATCTGTGCATCTAACACTTCTGAGCAGCAACTGGCGCTGTTGAAGCCCAGGGTCAAGGAGGGTGTAGGCAGAGGCCTAGTATGAGACGTTTGAAGTTGAAGTTGTAGTTAGCAGCAGTAATTTTTGCCAGACACACAGCAGGGGAACAGCAGGCGTTACTGAACCCCACAAACACATCAGCGATTGTTTTCATCTGTGCATCTAACACTTCTGAGCAGCAACTGGCGCTGTTGAAGCCCAGGGTCAAGGAGGGTGTAGGCAGAGGCCTAGTATGAGATGTTTGAAGTTGAAGTTGTAGTTAGCAGCAGTAATTTTTGCCAGACACACAGCAGGGGAACAGCAGGCGTTACTGAACCCCACAAACACATCAGCGATTGTTTTCATCTGTGCATCTAACACTTCTGAGCAGCAACTGGCGCTGTTGAAGCCCAGGGTCAAGGAGGGTGTAGGCACAAAATATTGACTTATTGCCTTGTTACGTGGCCATTGCAAATGTATGTACTTCAAACAAGAATAAATGAAGTTTTACTACGACAATAAAATGATGAATTTCAATTACAAGAATAGAAAAATATTTATACTTGACAGTCCTCTGTGGTTGATAACGTTTAATGGCTAACTGAAAATATGGTAACAAATTCAAAGCTTTCGAGACTACTCAGGTGTCTTCATCAGGCTAAGAGTAAAGGCAAAAATGAAGAATCACATATTTCTACACACAACAGGACACAGGAATAGCTAAGACAAGTGAGGGAGGGACAAGTGAGGGGAGACTGGCAACAAAAAGGAGAACAAGGATGAATTATCAGCGCCACACAATCACAGATAAATTAATGAATTTACCTGTGGCAAAAGACTTTTGTATGCCCGGTCATAGCATCATGGATATGGAATTACTGGTATTAAAATTAACTTCAAATATGAGAAACGTACAAAGGTTTCAGAATATAAGCTCATCATGACCTTTGACACTGTTAGTGATGGAATGAATAGATCACATGGATTTATGTCATTCTATATCAATTAAGGAATCTGCGTCTATGCCCTTCCAGGGTCATGAAAACCCAAAAAAAGACGCCAATGAGAGGGCAATCAAAATTTCTATCCTTATCTAGGAACTGTTCCAATATTTATGTTCATCCCTGTGAGATAATGACAGTTCTGATACACGTCACTTACTTGTCTTACCTATTGCACTATTCCTGTGTCCTGTTGTGTATAGAAATATGTGATGCTTAATTTTTTTATTTAGTCTTTCCCTGATGAAGAGACGTGAGTAGCCTTGAAAGCTTGCAATTTGTTTCCATCTTTTCAGTTATCCATTAAAAGGTATCAACCACTGCTGACTCTGAAGTCTAAATATTTTTCTATCTACTGGCTAACACGGTACAAAGATACACATGTTTTCTAATTTCAAGAAGGAAAAATAAAGAAAATACAAATATAAACGCATATATGCACATGCCAAAAATAAATGGAACAACACAACACCCAAAAAATTGGTAACAAAATATAGTGTTGTAAATTTAAGAATAAAAGTCCATTTTTTTTTTTATGAATAATGCTTAAGGAACGCTATGTTAAACCATAACATAGTGAAGACAATGGATTTTGTAATAGTCACTCATCATCATCATCGCAAATTTTATGTGACAGTCACAGACATTTCAATTATTTAAGTTCATAAAATCTTAACTTTCTATAGCATGTATGCCATGTCCAGCATGGACTCATCAATGTGATTGATGACACAATAATGTACGATAAAAAATAACCATTTAAAAAAACATTAGGCATTGTTTGTCACAATTTAAGTGTGTGCCTGCAAGTGTAGGTGAAACAAAGGCTACGGATAGCAAAGGTATATTCTATGTCTGTATCAGACAGTGGACAGCCTCTGATGGGTAATGCCGATGTTATACTGTACGTCAATAAAGTCTGCGGCTGAAATCATGCATTTTTTGCTTGTAGAGTGTTGAAGAGGGTAAAAGAATGTCTGGTTGCGCAAAGCTTTATCCGTCAACACTACCTTCCTACTGTCACGCGTAGGGTAGGGTAGCGTGTGGCAATTAGCTGACTATCAAATGTGAGGTTAGGCTGCGTTATTGCGCACTAGGGACGCAAAAAAAAATACAGCAGTAATAATTTAATGTGTAATACTCCACCTATGACAAACAAAAAAATTACGTTCCCTCTTTAACAATGTACAAGACTAATAATCCTAATGGTTGACGCTGACTTAATTGAGATACAGTATTACATCAACATTGTCCATGAGTAACTATGCACTGTGATACCTATATACCAGTATTAATTTATATCTCTTGTGGTTGTTTCAACAGCACTTGCAGGTATAACTACCTATTGTCAGTATGCATGATGCACTTTCTAGATGTAATAATTTATTATTGGACATTATTACCATGTTTACATGCTGGCCATTTCATATATGGTGTTTGAAGTTACAGTTGGCATCAGTATGTGTATTTTATAATGTCTGTCATAAATAAAACTCGTGATGATGATGATGAGGATTTAATGATTCGTACATCCATTGACTGCATTATCTTACAGGTACAGATAAAGTTCCTTAAAAAGCATTAATTCATAAGTCTGAAATGTACTTTTATGCATTAATTTCAAAATGTGAAGAGTAGACTATGTTTTATTTTTTGTTACCATTTCTAATAGACATGTGCAGATATGCGCTGTGATGACAAATTATTATTTGTCCATATTTGTCATAAAAATTTATCATTCTAGGCGTGCAAAACTTCACAATTTCATGTTTTCAGCATAACAAGCAGGGTGACGGCTCTTCCCTATTTGGAGCATGTTGGTCATGTGTTTTTCTGTCCATGTGTCGGGAACAGGAGACTTCTTGCCGTTCACACAGCAGGGGAACAGCTGGCGTTACTGAACCCCACTAACAGTAGAGCTTGTGTTTTGTTCTGTGGACACGACACTTCTGAGCAGCAACTGGCAGTGTTTGAGCCCAGGGAGTAGAGTTCAGGTGGTAGAAAGATGAACATAACAGGAGACATGGATAACGTTGCGAACCAGTTATTTAATCTGAAAACGGACAGACAAATTCTGCCGAGATCCATGCCTTGTTCATTTTCAGAAAAGTAAGCCGGTCTACATTATCGGAGGATAGTCGCATGCGACGGTCTGTTAGTACACCACCTGCAGCACTAAAGACGCGCTCCGATAATACACTGGCAGCAGGGCAAGCCAGCACCTCCAATGCATACTGGCTAAGCTCTGGCCATGTATCCAGCTTAGAGACCCAAAACTTGAATGGGGAAGAGCCATCTGGGAGTACACTGAGAGGCAAAGCCAAGTAGTCTGTCACCATCTGACGGATACGTTGCCTCCCGCTGACTGGAGCCCTCTCGGATGGTGTAGACATTTGTGGCGCTGCCACAAAACTTTGCCACATTTTTAACATACTGGTCTTTCCCTGTGCAGAGGCACTGCGTATGCTCCCTCTTGTTGCAGAGCTCTCTACACTGCCTCGACGCACAGAGCTGCTTTGTAAAGCAGTAGCAGCAGCAGTGCTCTCGGCAGTAAGGTAGAACATTAGGGATTGCACCAGTGTGTCTTGGTACTCCCGCATTTTACGCTCCCGGTTCAACGGTGTGATGAGGCTTTTGACGTTGTCCCGGTAGCGAGGGTCTAGGAGGGTGTACACCCAATAATCAGACGTCGTGAGAATGTGGGCGATGCGGCGGTCGTTTCTTAGGCACTGCAGCATGAAATCAACCATGTGCTGCAGACTCCCAATTGGCAAAGAAACGCTGTCCTCTGCAAGAGGCGTTATCTCTGCCTGCTCTGCATCACCCCACCCTCGCTCTACATACTGACTAGAGCGTTGTGTACCTCCCTCTGGAGCGATGTCTTCCTCCTCCATTGACTCCTCCTCCTCATCCTCCTCACAAAGTGAGCCCTGCCCAGCCTTTTGTGAGGAACCACGTTGCGCTGACTTTCCAGAAGGTGATGGAATTTGTGACTCCTCATCCTCCACCTCTTCCAAAACCTCATCCCTTATTGCTTGCAGTGTTTTTTGAAGCAGGCAGATAAGGGGGACAGTCAGGCTGACTAGTGCATCATCTGCACTCGCCATCCGCGTTGACTCATCAAACGCACGCAAAACGTGGCACATGTCCTTCATAGTGGCCCACTCATTAATGGTGAAGTGTGGACGGCGCAAATTGCGTGTTGATTGCGCCTGATGCAGCTGATACTCCATAACTGCTGGCTGCTGCTCACACAACCGCTCCAACATATGTAACGTTGAATTCCACCTGGTGGATACGTCACATATGATGCGATGTTCAGGAAGGCGCAATCTGCGTTGCAGAGCTGCAATGCGCGATCTGGCCATGCTGGAACGTCGCAAGTGAGCGCACTCTAGGCGGACCTTGTGCAGCAGTGCATCAAGATCCGGATAGTCCCTCAAAAAACTCTGCACGACCAAGTTGAGCACATGTGCCAGACATGGTATGTGAGTGAGGTTGCCAAGGCCCAGAGCTGCCACCAGATTTCGGCCATTGTCACACACTACCAAGCCTGGCTGGAGATTCGCTGGCAAAAACCACACGTCGCTCTCCTGCTTGATGGCATTCCAGACCTCCTGCGCTGTGTGGCTTCGATTCCCCATGGGAATTAATTTCAGAACGGCCTGTTGCCGTTTGGCCACGGCTGTGCTCATATCGGTCGCATCAGGTAAGCGTCCACGGGTCCATGTGGAGGTAGACCGTGACGGCTCCTGCAGCGATGATTCTGAGGAACTGGAGTAGGAGGAGGAGTCAATGTGGACAGACTTGATTCTGGCAATCCTTGGAGTTGGCAGAACACGTACAGCGCCACTCGCAAGATCTGTACCCGGATCCACAACATTCACCCAATGGGCAGTGAGTGAAAGGTATCGTCCCTGGCCATGGGTACTGGTCCACGCATCGGTGGTCAGGTGGACCTTGCTACTGACGGCGTTTAGTAGCGCATGTTTAATTTTTGCCTCAACATGCTTTTGCAGACCAGGGACGGCTTGCCTGCTGAAATAAAATCGGCTGGGCACATTGTATTGTGGGACTGCCAATGCCATTAATTCACGGAAACTGTCAGTCTCCACCAGCCTGAATGACAGCATTTCAAGGGACAGGAGTTTTGCAATGCCAGCATTCAGAGCCTGTGCTCGTGGATGGTTTGCCGAGTATGGCCGTCTTTTATCCCATGCCTGTGCTACCGATGGCTGTTTTGTGGCCTGGGTGTGTGAGGATGACAGGGAACTTGCAGCTGTGGGTGGAATAACACTGTGTCTCTGGACAACAGTGACAGAGGTTCTTCCATGGCGATCCTTTGAGGAAGCCGAACCAGCTGTGTGTGAACTGGAGGAAGAGGCTCCAACACGAGCTGAAGATGTAGGTGCTGCTGCAGGTTGGCCTACATCTCCAGTGTGTCTTTGTAACTCAACAAAGTGCTTTGACCGCACATGTTTCCACATATTTGTTGTATTAAGGTTACTGACACTTTTACCTCTTTTAATTTTTTGATTACACAGCTTGCATTTGACATAGCAAATATCATCTGCAACTGTATCAAAAAAGGACCACGCAGAGCAAGTCCTGGGAGCGCCCGGTTTGGCTGTTGGAAGAGAACTGCTCCGAACGGGTGTCAAACTGGAGGCTACAGGCAAGCGAGTCTGCAGCCTACCTCTCCCTACTGTTTGGACCGTTGGGGCAATCTCTTCCTCAGAGCTGCTCCCACCACCTTCCTGTTCCTCACGCCATGTTGGGTCTTGGACCTCATCATCTCCACCACTACCCTCTTCCAACACCTGCTGTTGTTGGGTGGTCTGGCCAGCACCATGCTCAACAGAAACTGGCAACTGAGTCTCATCATCATCAGATGCGTTCTGCGGTGTGCTGACCATCGGCACTGGCTCACCCGCCTCTTCAGATTCAGAGAGACACAGCTGTTGCGCATCACTGCATACTGCCTCTTCTTCACATTCCAGAATGCTGCTTGGCTGGGCCCCTGTTTCCAAGCCAACAGATTCTGAGAACAGAAGCAGAGACTCAGCTGGCTCCTGTACAGAGCTCTCTGACTGCCTGGGCAATTTGGCAGGCGGTGAAGAGACTGATGGTTGTTCAACAGTGCTGTGGTCCTGAGAGGAGGTGGAAGCTATTGAAGTCGATGCATTGGCTGCCATCCAACCAACAACGGCTTCAATTTGTTCTTCACGCAGCAGGGGGTACGCTGAGCTCCTACAAAAGTGCGCATAAAGGAACGCTCACGGGGAAAACTGGTGGATGCTGTGTCACTGGGTGCGGCAGCAGCCACAGAATCCCCACGTCCTCTCCCTGCTGCAAATCCACGGCCTCGACCACGACCACGTGCCTTACTCACTGACTTCTTCATCTTGGTAGATTGATAAAGAAAGTCAGAAAAGTTATAAGGCCTAAGTGTGGTTATTCCTCACAGACTACAGTGAACCTTGCAGACAACTGTTCAGTATCTGTGAAAGGCCCCTTTGTGTACTTCTATAGTGTTTGCAACCAATGTATTGTATACGGATGGAAGCGCGTCACACTAATAGATTAGTTTTTTTTCCACTAAAATGGAGCAGCACCAATTAGAGAAAAATGTGAAGGATGAGGCAGTGACACACGCTCAGCAGACTACAACCGGCAGTGGTTGAAGAACAAACTGGAGCGTAATCTGCACTCACAAAATGAAAAGCTCACAGACTACAGTGAACACTGAAACACAACTGTTCAGTAGCTGTTAAAGGCCCCTTTGTGTACTTCTATAGTGTTTGCAACCAATGTATTGTATACGGATGGAAGCGCGTCACACTAATAGATTAGATTTTTTTCCACTAAAATGGAGCAGCACCAATTAGAGAAAAATGTGAAGGATGAGGCAGTGACACACTCTCAGCAGACTACAACCGGCAGTGGTTGAAGAACAAACTGGAGCGTAATCTGCACTCACAAAATGAAAAGCTCACAGACTACAGTGAACACTGAAACACAACTGTTCAGTAGCTGTTAAAGGCCCCTTTGTGTACTTCTATAGTGTTTGCAACCAATGTATTGTATACGGATGGAAGCGCGTCACACTAATAGATTAGATTTTTTTCCACTAAAATGGAGCAGCACCAATTAGAGAAAAATGTGAAGGATGAGGCAGTGACACACGCTCAGCAGACTACAACCGGCAGTGGTTGAAGAACAAACTGGAGCGTAATCTGCACTCACAAAATGAAAAGCTCACAGACTACAGTGAACACTGAAACACAACTGTTCAGTAGCTGTTAAAGGCCCCTTTGTGTACTTCTATAGTGTTTGCAACCAATGTATTGTATACGGATGGAAGCGCGTCACACTAATAGATTAGATTTTTTTCCACTAAAATGGAGCAGCACCAATTAGAGAAAAATGTGAAGGATGAGGCAGTGACACACGCTCAGCAGACTACAACCGGCAGTGGTTGAAGAACAAACTGGAGCGTAATCTGCACTCACAAAATGAAAAGCTCACAGACTACAGTGAACACTGAAACACAACTGTTCAGTAGCTGTTAAAGGCCCCTTTGTGTACTTCTATAGTGTTTGCAACCAATGTATTGTATACGGATGGAAGCGCGTCACACTAATAGATTAGATTTTTTTCCACTAAAATGGAGCAGCACCAATTAGAGAAAAATGTGAAGGATGAGGCAGTGACACACGCTCAGCAGACTACAACCGGCAGTGGTTGAAGAACTAACTGGAGCGTAATCTGCACTCACAAAATTAAAAGCTCACAGACTACAGTAAACCCTGCAGACAACTGTTCAGTAGCTGTGAAAGGCTCCTTTCTGTACTTCTATAGTGTTTGCAACCAATGTATTGTATACGGATGGAAGCACGTCACACTAATAGATTTGATTTTTTTCTAATATAATGGAGCTGCACCAATTCCACAAAATAAAATAAAAAAAAAAAGAGTCAGTGACACGTGCAGATGCCTACAAACAGCGGTGGATGCAGAGCAAACTGCAGCGTCACCTGCACTGTCACACACACACCTTGCACAGAGCTGTTAAAACAACACTGGCAAAATGAAGCTTTACACAGCGGTTGGTAAACTAGCCTGCCTCAAGCACAGTAGTACACAAAATCGCAATATCTAACTGTCCCTCAGAGTGAGCAGAGTAGCGTTCTGTCCCTAACTGAGTTCACAGCACAGTGACGCTAAAATGGCTGCGGCGCCTTTTATAGTGCATTCTGACATCATTTCAGCAGCCAATCACAGCCATGCCATTAGTTAAGATGACCGCAGCATTACAGGATGTGCCCACACTTCATAAGATTCATCATTGGCTGACTAACATCAAATTGCCTCTCAAAGAATTATGGGAACTTCCGATTCCGGTATACGATATTGAAAAAGTATCGGAATTAAGTATCGGAATTCCGATAACGCGAATATCGGCCGATACCCGATACTTGCGGTATCGGAATGCTCAACACTATTCATTACACACCAACTGAAATTTGTCAGGTCTTTTATTGTTTTAATACTGATGATTTTGGCATACAACTCCTGATAACCCAAAAAACCTGTCTCAAAAAATTAACATATTTCAACCATCCAATAAAATAAAAGTGTTTTTTAAAAACAAACAAAAAAAACATCAAATAATAATGTTCAGTTATGCACTCAATACTTGGTCGGGAATCCTTTTGCAGAAATGACTGCTTCAATGCGGCGTGGCATGGAGGCAATCAGCCTGTGACACTGCTGAGGTGTTATGGAGGCCCAGGATGCTTCGATAGCGGCCTTAAGCTCATCCAGAGTGTTGGGTCTTGCGTCTCTCAACTTTCTCGTCACAATATCCCACAGATTCTCTATTGGGTTCAGGTCAGGAGAGTTGGCAGGCCAATTGAGCACAGTAATACCATGGTCAGTAAACCATTTACCAGTGGTTTTGGCACTGTGAGCAGGTGCCAGGTCGTGCTGAAAAATGAAATCTTCATCTCCATAAAGCATTTCAGCCGATGGAAGCATGAAGTGCTCCAAAATCTCCTGATAGCTAGCTGCATTGACCCTGCCCTTGATGAAACACAGTGGACCAACACCAGCAGCTGACATGGCACCCCACACCATCACTGACTGTGGGTACTTGACACTGGACTTCAGGCATTTTGGCATTTCCTTCTCCCCAGTCTTCCTCCAGATTCTGGCACCTTGATTTCCGAATGACGTGCAAAATTTGCTTTCATCAGAAAAAAGTACTTGGGACCACTTAGCAACAGTCCAGTGCTGCTTCTCTGTAGCCCAGGTCAGGCGCTTCTGCCGCTGTTTGTGGTTCAAAAGTGGCTTTACCTGGGGAATGCGGCACCTGTAGCCCATTTCCTGCACACGCCTGTGCACGGTGGCTCTAGATGTTTCTACACCAGACTCAGTCCACTGCTTCCTCAGGTCCCCCAAGGTCTGGAATCGGTCCTTCTCCACAATCTTCCTCAGGGTCCGGTCACCTCTTCTCGTTGTACAGCGTTTTCTGCCACATTGTTTCCTTCCAACAGACTTCCCATTGAGGTGCCTTGATACAGCACTCTGGGAACAGCCTATTTGTTGAGAAATTTCTTTCTGGGTCTTACCCTCTTGCTTGAGGGTGTCAATGATGGCCTTCTTGACATCAGTCAGGTCGCTAGTCTTACCCATGATGGGGGTTTTGAGTAATGAACCAGGCAGGGAGTTTTTAAAAGCCTCAGGAATCTTTTGCATGTGTTTAGAGTTAATTAGTTGATTCAGAAGATTAGGGTAATAGGTCGTTTAGAGAACCTTTTCTTGATATGCTAATTTTTTGAGACAGGTTTTTTGGGTTATCAGGAGTTGTATGCCAAAATCATCAGTATTAAAACAATAAAATACCTGACAAATTTCAGTTGGTGTGTAATGAATCTAAAATATATGAAAGTTTAATTGCAATCATTACATTATGGAAAATAATGAAATTTAGCACTATATGCTAATTTTTGAGAAGGACCTGTATGTATTCTATGTGTATATATCTATTCTTCCCATTCTTTATTAAACCTGTCAGTGTGATTTTACAGTGTAGCCGGGGATGCGTATTTCTCGCAAGTCACACGTGTGGTCCGTGTGTAATCCGTAGTTTTCTCGCACCCATAGACTTGCATTGGCGTACAACGGGCGTAATACGCTGACAATCGCAGCATGCTGTGGGTGTCTCGCACCGTAACATACGCCCGAGAAAAATACGCATGATCAGAGCTGCCCCATAGAGAAATATTGGTCCGAGTGTAATGCGTGATTTTCACACCTCTCACTCGTCCGTATTCCTCCTTAGTGTGACGCCGGCCTTATACCTCTGATCACAGCTGAGCACTCACGCTGTCATTTGACAGCATGGGAACCGCGGCTCTCTGCCCAGATCGAACTAAATCGGCCGACTATCGGAAAAAGTCGAAGGTATGACTGAAACACGAAACCCAATGCAAGTCAATGGGGAAGAAAAGTTGGCAGGGAGTGAAGAACAGTAAACACACCTACAGTGCCCATTTTAATGCCAACGACATCAATTCTTATTACTTACCCTTGTCAGCCTAAATTATTTTTTATAATAATAGTAACGCATTGAAAACTGGGGGTTATTTGGCTAAAGTTGTGGAGGGGGCAGGGCTGGCTACAGGTTTTCGTGGGTCCCGGGCCAAAGAGTCTCAGTGGGCCCCTTTAACACATACCACAATTCATGATGCTCCGATACGGCAGAGAAATATAGGTATAGTACAATGACAAATACTTCACTTCTTACTTTACATGAGAGATATCTATTGTAAATTCTACAATAGCTCAAAAACCGGACAGTATATTCCTCCTTACAGTATTATGGCCACCACATAGTGCGCCATACAGAATAATGAGCCCCATATATTGCTCCATACATAATTGGTCCCATATAATGTTCCATACAGTATATGATGAGCTCCACATAATGCTACAGTATATGATGGTCCCCATGTAATGTGCCATACAGCATCAACAAAGCCGTCGGTATTCAGCTCAGACTCCACACATAAGACGTCTTTAGTGGATATGGATGTCAGACATATGTACCATCCTCCAAAACTTTGAGGACTACACCAAGATGGTGAGCGCCGATGACACCACAATTACTGTCACCGCTTCTCTGTGTTCTCATAATAATAATAATAATCTGTATTTATATAGTACCCACGTATTCCGCAGCGCTTTACAGTTTAACAGTTTCAAACACAACAGTGATAAATAACAACGTTAACAATAATACAATAATTAAAGCTAAATAAAATTACCCTGCTTATGAGAGCTTACAATCTACAATGAGGTGGGGGAGATACAAACTGCAGGTGTGTATTTACAATGATGTATTTACAATGCTGGTCCAGCCATCTTGAGGTAGTGGGGATAGATAGAGATAGTGAATGGGCTAAACACACCCACACTTACACATAAAATGACTTTGATTAGGGAACATGAAAGTCTGCTCTGAACAAATGTGTTTTGTGGGAGCGCCTAAAACTGTGCAAGTTGTGGCTGGTCCTAATTTATTGGGGTAGAGCATTCCAGAGGATTGGCACAACATGGGCAAACTCTTTGAGTCGGGAACTGGAGGTACGGATTAGTGCAGAGGTTAGTTGAAAGTTGTTTGCAGAGCGTAGCGATCGGCTACTCCAATAGATAGGAGAGCTTTGTGGGTGAGAACAACTCCATTGAATTGGATCCTATTATGAATGGGCAGCCAGTGTAACGACAGGCAAAGAGCGTATGGACGACCCTAGCTGCTGCATTAAGGATGGACTGGAGAGTGGAAAGTAGAGTGAGGGGGAGGACAATTAATAGAGTGTTAAATGCTCTCTACTCACAATCAAAGAGGATGCATTGCTAGTGGAGCATGATGAGATGGAGCAAGGAACCATACAGGGTGATTACACACAGGCCAGCCTCATCTCATCCCAACATGGATTGGTTGACAATAAGGAAGAGGAAGAGGAGGAAGAACAGGAGCTAATTTCATGAGCTATAGACATTACTACACACACAACTGTCATACCGTCTGTATCAGAGGACCCTTCTTGTGGAATTATTAAAAAAATTCCCATCTGAAAACGCTGGCGGCAGATGTCACAGTTCGTTGGACAACCGAGGAGTACAGGTGAGAGAGACACAACTCCAATCCAGCAGAGGTAGTGGAACACTGGCAAAGTTATTGGAGAGTTTTCTCAGACCCTCCCATTGCCCTAGCCCTGACGCGCGGGGTACTCTCACAAGGACTGCACAGTTTTGGAAGATGCTGAGGGAGTACCTTGCTGACTGTACCAACATCCTCCGTGATTCCTCTGTACCTTATAATTATTGATTATCCAAACTGGACACTTGGCATGAACTGGCTCTCTCTCCTGCGCACGTGCGCTGTACTCACGGTCACAGAGCACACTGGGCCTCGCTTGTTTTGCAATTCTGACCAGTGTCCCTTTATGAGGTAATAACTCAGGAACGCTTCAACGGATCTTAGCGATTCTGAGAATGTTTTTTCGTGACATATTGGGCTTCATGATAGTGGGGAATTTAGGTCGATAATTTTTGCGTTTATTTGTGAAAAAAATGGAAATTTGGCGAAAATGTTGAAAATTTAGCAATTTTCACATCTTGAATTTTTATTCTGTTTAACCAGAGAGTTATGTGACATAAAATAGTTAATAAATAACATTTCCCACATGTCTACTTTACATCAGCACAATTTTGGAAACAATTGTTGTTTTTTTTAGGAAGTTATAAGGGTTAAAAGTTGACCAGCGATTTCTCATTTTTACAATAAAATTTACAAAACCATTTTTTTCAGGGACCACCTCACATTTGAAGTCACTTTGAGGGGTCTATATGACAGAAAATACCTCAAAGTGACACCATTCTAAAAACTGCACCCCTCTAGCTACTCAAAATCACATTCAATAAGATTATTAACCGTTCAGGTGCTTCACAGGAACTAAAGCAACGTGGAAGGAAAAAATGGACATTTTAATTTTTCCAACAAAAATTTTCTTTTAGCCTCGGTTTTTTCATTTTCACATGGGCAACAGCATAAAATGGATCCTAAAATTTGTTGGGCAATTTCTCCTGAGTACACCAGTACCTCATATGTGGTCATAAACCACTGTTTGGGCGCACGGTAGGGCTCAGAAGGAAAGAAGCGCCATTTGACTTTTTGAATGGAAAATATGCTGGAATATTTAGCGGTTGCCATATTGCGTTTGGAGAGCCCCTGTGTGCCTAAACATTGGAGCTCCCCCACAAGTGACCCCATTTTGGAAACTAGACCCCAAAAGGAACTTATCTAGATGCATAGTGAGCACTTTGAACCCCCAGGTGCTTCACAAATTGATCCGTGAAAAAAAGTACTTTTTTTCACAAAAATTTTCTTTTAGCCTCGGTTTTTTTCATTTTTACATCGGCAACAGGATAAAATGGATCCTCAAGTTTGTTGAGCAATTTCTCCTGAGTACACCAATACCTCATATGTGGTCACTGTTTGGGCGCACTGTTTGGGCACTGTTTGGGCGCATGGCAGAGCCCGGAAGGGAAGGAGCGCCATTTGACTTTTTGAATGGAAAATTAGCTCCAATCGTTATTGGACACCATGTCGCATTTGAAGAGTCCCTGTGTGCCTAAACATTGGAGCACCCCCACAAAGTTACCCCATTTTGGAAACTAGACCCCTCAAGTCATCTAGCTAGATGTGTGGTGAGCACTTTGAACCCCCAAGTGCTTCACAGAAGTTTATAACACAGAGCCGTGAAAATAAAAATTCATTCTTTTTCCTCAAAAAATTATAATTTTAGCCCAAAATTTTTTATTTTCACAAGGGTAACAGGAGAAATTGGACCCCAAAATTTGTTGTCCAGTTTGTCCAGAGTACGCTGGTACCCCTTATGTGGAGGGGAACCACTGTTTGGGCATACGTGGGGGCTTGGAAGAGAAGTAGTGATGTTTTGAAATGCAGACTTTGATGGAATGGTCAGGGGCATCATGTTACGTTTGCAGAGCCCCTGATGTGCCTAAACAGTAGAAACCCCTCACAAGTGACCACATTTTGGAAACTAGACCCCAAAGGAACTTATATAGATGTGTGGTGAGCACTTTGAACCCCCAAGTGCTTCACAGAAGTTTATAACGCAAAGCAGTAAAAATAAATACTGATTTTTTTACTCAAAAAAAGATTTTTTAGCCTGCAATTTTTTATTTTCACAAGGGTAACAGGAGAAATTGGACCCCAAAAGTTGTTGTGCAATTTATCCTCAGTACGCTGGTACCCCATATGTGGGGGAACCACTGTTTGGGCACACGTCGGGCCTGGAAGGGAAGTAGTGATGTTTTGAAATGCACACTTTGATGGAATGGTCTGCGGGAGTCATGCTATGTTTGCAGAGCCCCGGATGGGCCTAAACAGTAGAAACCCCTCACAAGTGATACCATTTTGGAAACTAGACCCCACAAGGAACTTATCTAGATGTTTGGTGAACACTTTTAACCCCCAAGTGCTTCACAGAAGTTTATAACGCAGAGCCGTGAAAATAAAAAAATCATTTTTTTTTCCACAAAATTAATATTTAGCCCCCAAATTTTTATTTTCCCAAGTGTAACAGGAGAAATTAGACCCCCAAACTTGTTGTACAATTTTTCCTGAGTACGCTGATACCCCATATGTAGGGGTAAACCACTGTTTGGGCACACTTCGGGGCTTGGAAGGGAGGGATCACCGCTTGACTTTTTGAACGCAAAATTGGCTGGAATCAATGGTGGCACCATGTCGCGTTTGGAGACCTGATGTGCCTAAACCGTGGAAACACCTCAATTCTAACTCCAACCCTAACCCCAACACACTCCTAACCACACCCCTAGCCCCTAATCCCAACCCTAACCATAACCCTAACCCCAACACACCCCTAACCCTAATCCCAACCTGAAGCATAACCCTAACCACAAGCCTAACCCTAATCCCAACCCTAACCCCAACACACCCCTAACCCTAATCTTAACCCTGATTCCATCCCTAACCCTAATTCCAACCCTAATTCTAACCCTAATTCTAACCCTAATCCTAACCCTAACCATAATGGAAAGATAAAAATATTTTCTTTATTTTATTATTGTTCCCTACCTATGGGGTTGATAAAGGGGGGTTATTTACTATTTTTTTATTTTGATCACTGTGATAGGGTCTATCACAGTGATCAAAATGTACCTGGAAAGAATGAATGAATCTGCCGGCCGACAGATTCAGTGGGCACACTGCGCATGTGCCCTCCATTTTGGAAGATGGCGGCGCCCATGGACCGGGCTCAAGGGACACCAGGAGGGACACTGGGACAACAGAGGTACCAGGGGGGATCGGAAGGCAGGGGGAGGATCAGAAGGCTGGCTGGAGCGGAAGGAAGAGGAGGGGGAGCAGATGCTGACGGCGGCAGTCAGTGTCGGTGTGGGGGGCAGATTAGTGTCTCCAGCCATGGCTGATGATATTGCAGCATCGGCAATGGCTGGATTGTAATATTTCACCAAGTTTCGTTGGTGAAATATTACAATCGCTGTGATTGGCTGTTTCACTTTCAATAGCCCATCAGAGCGATCGTAGCCACAGAGGGGCAAAGCCACCCCCCCGGGGTGAAGCACAAAGCCTCCTGTGCCTGAGGGTCAGGTGACTTTCAGTGACCCTGGTCACCCGACCCGCAGGAACACGATCTCCCCATGACGCCACATAGGCATCACAGGTCGGATTGGCACCGACTTTCATGACGCCTAAGTGGCGTCACAGGTCGGGAAAGGGTTAAATGTTTATCTCAAAATAGTGTATTGAACTAGGGTAACTGACAGCAAAAATAGAGGAATGGAGGCCTGCAATGTCATATTTTGTAGCCCACAGATAGGTGAGGCGTCTGACAGAGATAGCCCACTTTAAAATATCTGGCCTGTATATGTATGTGTATAGGACTAGGGTAAGACACAGCAAAAACAGTTTGATGAAGGCCTGAATTACTACAATTTGTAGCCCACAGATAGATGAGGCATCTGACGGAGATACCACACTGTTCAATATGTGGCTTGTATTTTTTAAATTTTTATCCCAAAATAGTGTATAGGATAACAGACAGCAAAGAGTGGATTGGAGGCCTGAAATGCTACAATTTGTACCACACAGATAGGTGAGGCGTGTGACGGAGATATCACACTCTTCAATCTGTAGCCATTATTTTTTTAATTTTTATCCCAAAATATTTTATTGAAGTGGGGTAACAGACAGCAGAAACAGTGGAATGGAGGCCTGAAATGCTACAATTTGTAGCCCACAGATAGATGAGGCATCTGACAGAGATAACATACTCTTCAATATGTGGCCTGTGTTTTTTATTTACCCCAAAATAGTGTATTGAACTAGGGTAACAGACAGCAGAAACAGTGGAATGGAGGCCTGAAATGCTACAATTTGTAGCCCACAGATAGATGAGGCATCTGATGCAGATACCACACTCTTCAATATGTGGTCTGTAATTTTTAAATTTTTTTATCCCAAAATAGTGCATTGAACTAGGGTAACAGACAGCAAAAAAAGTGGAATGGAGGCCTGAAATGCCAAATTTTGTAGCCCACAGATAGATGAGGCATCTGACAGAGATAGCCCACTTTAAAATATCTGGCCTGTATTTTTCTTTTTTCCTGCACAATAGTGTATAGAACTATGGTAAGACACAGAAAAACAGTTTGATGGAGGCCTGAAATGCCACAATTTGTAGCCCACAGATAGATGAGACGTGTGACGGAGATAGCCCACTGTAAAATATCTGGCCTGTATTATTTTTTTTGGCCCAGCTAAATTGTGTCAACAAGTTGGCTATGACACAACAAAAAAATTCTATGGAGGCCTGAAATGGCACAATTTTGAGCGCAATGATATGTGATCCATGTGGCGGACAAAACACAGTGTAAAATATCTTCCCTGTACCTAAATATTTTTTTGACAGCTAAATATTTTTTGCCCAGCAAAATAATGTCAAGAAATTATATAACACACTCCAAAAAAATGTCAGAAATTTTTGCGCACTCAGATGGCTGGGATAGGCAAAAACGTTTAAAATAGCTGGATTTTCACCCTATACTATGAAAAGGAGCTGACTGTATTCTGCAGTGTCAAAAAGCAAATGGATAAAAAAAGGGGGCTCTAGATTGCTTTGGAATAAAATAATCAGAATTAAGATGCAAAAAAAACTGCTGCCCATTGAGACCTAGGGCTATGTAGATACGATCAATATATGTAATATGCTGCAGCAGACAGTAGTGGGATGGACCCTCTTGATGTATGCAATGAAGTATGCCACATACAATGCCTGCTACTGAGATCTATATACCCACATACAGTGCATGCATGCCTTGCACTGATATGTATATACGCACATACACTCCCTGCCCACCTAGCACTGCAATCTACAGTACAGACTAAAAGTTTGGACACACCTTCTCATTTAAAGATTTTTCTGTATTTTCATGACTATGAAAATTGTAAATTCACACTGAAGGCATCAAAACTATGAATTAACACATGTGGAATTATATACTTAACAAAAAAGTGTGTAACAACTGAAATTATGCCTTATATTCTAGGTTCTTCAAAGCAGCCATCTTTTGCTTTGATGAGTGCTTTGCACACTCTTGGCATTCTCTTGATGAGCTTCAAGAGGTAGTCACCGGGAATGGTTTTCACTTCACAAGTGTGCCCTGTCAGGTTTAATAAGTAGTATTTCTGGCCTTATAAATGGGGTTGGGACCATCAGTTGTGTTGTGCAGAAGTCTGGTGGATACACAGCTGATAGTTCTACTGAATACTGTTAGAATTTGTATTATGGCAAGAAAAAAGAAGCTAAGTAAAGAAAAACGAGTGGCTATCATTACTTTAAGAAATGAAAGTCAGTCAGTGCAAAAAATTGGGAAAACTTTGAAAGTGTCCCCAAGTGCAGTTGCAAAAACCATCAAGCGCTACAAAGAAACTGGCTCACATGAGGACCGCCCCAGGAAAGGAAGACCTAGAGTCACCTCTGCTTCTAAGGATAAATTTATCTGAGTCACCAGCCTCAGAAATCGCAGGTTTACAGCAGCTCAGATTAGAGACCAGGTCAATGCCACACAGAGTTCTAGCAGCAGACACATCTCTACAACAACTGTTAAGAGGAGACTTTGTGCAGCAGGCCTTCATATTAAAATAGCTGCTAGGAAACCACTGCTAATGACAGGCAACAAGCAGAAGAGACTTGTTTGGGCTAAAGAACACAAGGAATGGACATTAGACCAGTGGAAATCTGTGCTTTGGTCTGATAAGTCCAAATTTGAGATCTTTGGTTCCAACCACCGTGTCTTTGTACGACACAGAAAAAGTGAACGGATGAACTGTACATTCCTGGTTCCAACCGTGAAGCATGGAGGAGGAGGTGTGATGGTGTGGGGTGCTTTGCTGGTGACACTGTTGGGTATTTATTCAAAATTGAAGGCATACTGAACCAGCATGGCTACCACAGCATCTTGCAGCAACATACTATTCCATCCGGTTTGCATTTAGTTGGACCATCATTTATTTTTCAACAGGACAATGGCCCCAAACACACCTCGAGGCTGTGTAAGGGCTATTTGACCAAGAAAGAGAGTGATGGGGTGCTAAGCCAGATGACCTGGCCTACACAGTCACCAGACCTGAACCCAATCGAGATGGTTTGGGGTGAGCTGGACCGCAGAGTGAAGGCAAAAGGGCCAACAAGTGCTAAGCATCTCTGGGAACTCCTTCAAGACTGTTGGAAGACCATTTCCATTTCCGGGGACTACCTCTTGAAGCTCATCAAGAGAATGTCAAGAGTGTGCAACGTAGTCATCAAAGCAAAAACGTGGCTACTGAAGAACCTAGAATATAAGACATCATTTCAGTTGTTACACACTTTTTTATTAAGTATATAATTCCACATGTGTTAATTCATAGTTTTGATACCTTCACTGTGAATGTACAATTTTCATAGTCATGAAAATGCAGAAAAATCTTTAAATGAGGTGTGTCCAAACTTTTGGTTTGTACTGTATATACCCCGTAATTAGTTCTTAGAAGGACTGTTGATTTAGCTGGATTTGTTTATTGTTTTATAGTATACCCACACTACCTTATAAACCCCCAAATCTGACCCTATATCAGCAGCAGCGCTCCCTACACTCGCTGATTCCAGAGCAGACTGTGATGAGCATGGCGGAGCCACGTTTCTTAGACATCTGATGACGCTGTGTGGCCAGTCAATCACTGTAATACCACAACCAAGAGGCTGTGGCATTACAGTGCATGGCAGACAATCCCTGCATGTTGATTGGTGCTCTAAAGAGCACCAAAAATGCAGGGCATGCACCAGAACTCCCGCTGAGCAATCCCGGAAATGCTCGGCACTTACTTATTTCAATTTAGGAAGTAGCCTTGGGTGAGCTACAACCATTGTGCACAGACTGATAATAGTGCATGAGAGAGTACATTCTCCTCTGCAACAGCCGTTGATTTTATTCATGCTAAATAGCCCTTACTTTCACTGTGAATCTATTATAAAATGTTTTGCTAGTTAAATGAGTATAAAGGTCATGTGTAAGTGTTTGTCATATGACAGATTTTACATCTCTGTGAAGGATAATTGAATTGAACAGCTCTGTAAATATACAGCATGCGGCTGCTGTCCTCTAGAACGTAACAGTCAGCTTTGCTTTAGCGGTGCAACACAAAATTTCATATCTAGATACAACTCTAATCTACTCATATAAAAAATGGGGGAAGAAAAACATTTTTTTATTTCCCATAAGAAGAAAGAAAAATAAATAGGAGAAAGTTCTGATGCTTCATTTTCCCTGCAGCATTTAATCACAACTTCAAAGTTTAATTGCTCTTTTCATCCATCCCAGCAGAAAATAACAGTAATGGAAAGAGACAGGTCCAAAGATTAATTGTTTTTTTTCTTGGCATGTCCTTGCAAGGAGATAACCCTGTGTTCTGGAAGTCATTACAAAGAGAGATACAAAGTTGGCTCCTACCTAGTCCTCCTCTGGCCTGGACCTTATTCATCCTATGGTAGCCAGCAAATATTAATATTGTCAGCTGTTCTGAGGATGTTTCAAAGCACCTCCATGTCACAACATCTCTGTCTCATTCTTCCCATTATCTTTCAAATCAAACTTATGATAGTCTGAACAGCAAGGATCAGATCCCAAAGGATAGTTGGTTATCGTAGACATGTTACATCATCATTAGTGTTGAGCATTCCGATACTGCAAATATCGGGTATCGGCCGATATTAGCTGTATCGGAATTCCGATTCCGAGTTCCGATATTTTCGTCTTATCGGATACCGGAATCGGGATTGTCACTGTCACTGTCAGTGTCCGTCGGTCGGGTCTGTCAGGAGTCAGCGGCACTTACCCGGCAGAAGATCTCCGGCGGTCACGTCCTGCACTGCTTCATGGCCGCCATCTTCTTTCCCCGGCGGTCACATGCAGTTTCTCGCGATAACTGCAGTGACTGCTGGGTAATCGCGGCCGTAAAGCAGTCAGTCCGATGACGTCACCGCCGGGGAAGCAGGTAATCAGCTGTGCTGCGTTGCAATGACAGGCTCTGCCTGTCATTGCGATGTAGCAGAGCTGGATCGTCGTGGGACTATCGTTATGGACTGCGTCGGACAGGTGGTATACTGTTGGTTTGTTTTTTTTCTTTTTTTACAGGAGATCGATGGCGTCGCAGGAATGAGAGAGTAATAAAAGAAATGAAAACTGTGTTGTCTCTTTTATTTCATTAAAAGACTTTTTTCTTGCTGTGTCTTTTTTTTATACATTTAATAACTTTGGGATTAATAATGGATCGGTGTCTTATTGACGCCTCTCCATTATTAACCGGGCTTATTGTCACCGTGCAATCAACGGTGACATTAACCCCTTATTACCCCGCTTGCCACCGCTACAGGGCAAGTGGGAAGAGCCGGGTAAAGTGCCACAATTGGCACATCTTTTGATGCGCCAAATGTGGGGCTGCTGTAGCCTGGTATTATCAGGCTGTTGAGGGCCAAAATCCATGGGCCTTGACAGTCTTTTAATACCAGGCCGCAGCAGTCTGCATTTTACTTGGCTGGTTAACAAAAATAGGGGGGATCCCCACGCCGTTTTTTTTTCGAGGGGATCCCCTATTTTTGTTAACCAGCCAAGCTAAGCAGACTGCTGTGGCCTGGTATTATCAGGCTTGCAAGGTCCATGGATATTGGATCCTTACCAGCCTGAAAAACCAGGCCTCAGCGGTCTGCTTCATCTGGCTGGTTAACAAAAATAGGGGGGACCCCACGCCAATTTTTTTCGAGGGGATCCCCTATTTTTGTTAATCAGCCAAGATATGCAGACTGCTGTGGCCTGGTATTATCAGGCTGGCAAGGTCCATGGATCTTGGCTCCTTAACAGCCTGAAAATCCAGGCCTCAGCGGTCTGCTTCATCTGGCTGGTTAACAAAAATAGGG
The DNA here is from genome assembly GCA_033576555.1 of Oophaga sylvatica. Lineage (NCBI taxonomy): Eukaryota > Metazoa > Chordata > Amphibia > Anura > Dendrobatidae > Oophaga > Oophaga sylvatica. The sequence goes on along the minus strand of JARQOD010000001.1, from coordinate 365,005,169 downwards.
GGGACCCCACGCCAATTTTTTTCGAGGGGATCCCCTATTTTTGTTAATCAGCCAAGATATGCAGACTGCTGTGGCCTGGTATTATCAGGCTGGCAAGGTCCATGGATCTTGACTCCTTAACAGCCTGAAAATCCAGGCCTCAGCGGTTTTCTTCATCTGGCTGGTTAACAAAAATAGGGGGGACCCCACGCCAATTTTTTTCGAGGGGATCCCCTATTTTTGTTAATCAGCCAAGATATACAGACTGCTGTGGCCTGGTATTATCAGGCTGGCAAGGTCCATGGATCTTGGCTCCTTAACAGCCTGAAAATCCAGGCCTCAGCGGTTTTCTTCATCTGGCTGGTTAACAAAAATAGGGGGGACCCCACGCCAATTTTTTTCGAGGGGATCCCCTATTTTTGTTAATCAGCCAAGATATACAGACTGCTGTGGCCTGGTATTATCAGGCTGGCAAGGTCCATGGATCTTGGCTCCTTAACAGCCTGAAAATCCAGGCCTCAGCGGTCTGCTTCATCTGGCTGGTTAACAAAAATAGGGGGACCCCACGCCATTTTTTTTTCGAAGGGAACCCCTATTTTTGTTAATCAGTTCCCTCTGACGTCACTGATTGTGTCCCTGGCTGACCTGAAGTGAAAGTGGAAAGCAATCAATTAAGCTTTCCACTTAAGGGCCCGTCTCACATAGCGATATCGCTACCGAGATCGCTGCTGAGTCACTAGTTTTGTGACGCAGCAGCAAGCTCACCAGCGATATCGCTGTGTGTGACATTCAGCGACGATCAGCCCCCCTGCCGGGTATCGCTGATCGTCGCTGAAATGTCAGGACCTTTGATCGCTGGTTTCCCGCTGACAGGCACACATCGCTGCGTGTGACAGGCGGGAGACCAGCGATCCGCTGGTAACCAAGGTACACAGCGGGTTTCCAGGCGCGGGGCTGTGCCTAGAAACCCGCTGTGTACCTTGGATACCAGCGCCCTGATGCAGGGAGCTGGTATCCAAGGTACACAGCGGGTTTCCAAGCGCTGCGCGGTGCCTGGAAACCCGCTGTGTACCTTGGTTACCAGCGGATCGCTGGTCTCCCGCCTGTCACACGCAGCGATGCGTGCCTGTCAGAGGGAAACCAGCGATCAAAAAAAGGTCCTGACATTTCTGCGACGATCAGCGATACCCGGCAGGGGGCTGATCGTCGCTGAATGTCACACACAGCGATATCGCTGGTGAGCTCGCTGCTGCGTCACAAAACTAGTGACTCAGCAGCGATCTCGGTAGCGATATCGCTATGTGAGACGGGCCCTTAAGCGATGTTACCCGCAGTGTCGCTGTCCCAGATCGCTGCCTGAGCTGCCTGTTTGGCAGCTCAGCAGCGATCATGTAGCGATACACCAGCGATCCTGACAAGTGCATATTCGTTGTCGGGATCGCTGGTGTATCGTTATGTGACACCCAGCCTTTACTCTCCTGTCAGGCAGGAGAGGAACTCATTCATTTGGGGTTTACTGTGAGGCTGCAGCATTAGCTGCGGTCCCTGCAGTAAACATTAACCCTTTCTGAAGGATTACACCGTGGGACCTGACTGTGCATGGGATAGGTAAGAATAATTTTGCTTTTTTATTTTATTTTTATTACAGGAAATGGTTTTTGCAGTAAAATAAAAGATGGTCAAAAACATGTGTCTTTATTTCATTAAAATGATTTTTAATTAAAGTGTGTGTGTTTTATTTTATTTCATGCAATAGGATTAATAATTGATAGTTGTCTAATTGACAGCTCTCAATTATTAACCTGGCTTAAGGTCACCTTTCAATAGCAAGGTGGCTTTAACCCCATATTAACCCATTCGCCACCGCTACAGGGCAATGGGAATAGACGGGCAAAGTGCCAGAAAGGGCGAATCTAATTATAGATTTGTCTTTCCTGGGGTGTCTGGGGGCAGATGTTAGTAGCCGGGGGGGGCAAAAATAATGGTCCCTCTCTGGGCTATTATTATCTGCCCCCACTCACTGGCTTTGTCTGTCTGGTTGCGAAAATAGGGCGGGAGCCCACGCATTTTTTTTCAGCAATTTTACACCTCATATATATATATACATGTCATTGAATTTGTGACACATATATATATATATTTATATTTGTAGTTCATACACTTCTACATAGTATAATAGCCGCTAATTCAATTGCCGGCTTTTGTGAAAATGCAGAACCCGACATGAAATGACACTTGGTGTACATAGGGTTAACCATGTCTTTTCATGTCCTTTGCTATCTAATTTGCACAAACAATTAAATCAGACTATGTGTGCAAAATTTCACACCTGTAGGGGTTAATTAAAGGTGTAAATTCGTAGCAAAAAAGTCCGTTTTTTTTACAACGAATTTACACCTTTAATTAACCCCTACAGGTGTGAAATTTTGCACACATAGTCTGATTTAATTGTTTGTGCAAATTAGATAGCAAAGGACATGAAAAGACATGGTTAACCCTATGTACACCAAGTGTCATTTCATGTCGGGTGACATGAAATGACACTTGGTGTACATAGGGTTAACCATGTCTTTTCATGTCCTTTGCTATCTAAGGCCGGAGTCACACTGGCGACAAAATCGGACGACTGCAATGCGATGAAATATCGCATTGCAGTCGGACCTATGTTAATCTATGGAGCAGCTCCCAGTATCAGATTTTTTGTGGTCCGTTTTAAACGTCCGTGTACAATCGCAGCATGCTGCGATTGTCACCGATTGTCGGTCGACAATCGCCAATGCAAGTCTATGGGAGCGATGAAAAATCTGATTACAAACGGACCACACTGTGTGACTTGCGATGAAATCGCATCGGTGTCCTTTAGAAAAGCCGGCAATTCATCCCCGCCTATACTGTAAAATCACACTGACAGCTTTAATAAAGACTAGAAAGAATAGATATATACACATAGAACACATACATATATATATACATGTCATTGTGACATGTATATATACATATATTTATAGTTCCTAGACTTCTACATACTGTAATAGCCGCTAATTCAATTGCCGGGTTTTGTGAAATCACAGAAGCCGACATGAAATGATACATTGTTTCCACACATTTAACCATGTAATTTCATGTATTTTTATATATGTTTGAAACATACAATTACATGAGTGTATTTGTGCAAAATTTCAGACATGTAGGGGTTAATTAAAGGTGTAATTTCGTTGAAAAAAAATGCGTGGGCTCCCGCTGTATTTTCTCCACCAGACAGACAAAGCAAAGCGAGTGGGGGCAGATAATAATAGCCCAGGGAGGGTGCATTTTTTTGTGCCCCCCCTGGCTACTAACATCTGCCCCCAGACACCCCAGAAAGGGCAAATCTATAATTAGATTCGCCCTTTCTGGCACTTTGCCCGTCTATTCCCATTGCCCTGTAGCGGTGGCGAATGGGTTAATCTCACCTTACTGTCACCTTGCAATTGAAAGGTGACCTTAAGGCAGGTTAATGATTGATAGCTGTCAATTAGACAACTATCAATTATTAATCCTATTGAAGTAAATAAAAAAACACACACACTGTAAGAATAAATAATTTTAATGAAATAAAAACACATTTTTTTGACCATATTTTATTTTACACTAAATCCGTGCGAAGCCATTGATCTCCTAAAATAAAGAAAAAGAAATAAAACAACATTATTCTTACCTATTCCGCCGATCTGTCACGTCCCACGCTGTAATCCTTCACAAAGGGTTAACTAGCTTTGAGCCAAGCAGTGCAAGTAATCCTGCATGCTCAGCTCAAAGCTCATGAATGAATAAGTTCCTCTCCTGGCGACAGGAGAGGATGTGTTTCATGAATGAAGCTTAATTGATTGTGTCCACTTTCCCTTTAGGTCAGGTCACTACAGTTAAATTGGCAAGAAATCAATTAAGCTCCATTCATGAATCTATTCCTCTACTTTCGCTGGGAGAGGAAGTTATTCATTCAGGGGAATACAGGTCTGAGACAGCATTATTAGCTCTCTGCGACCTTTAACCTGTTAACCCTTTCTGATGGATTACACCGTGGGACCTGACTGTACATCGGATTGGTAAGTATAATTTTGCTTTTTTATTTTATTTTTATTACAGGAAATGGTTTTAGCAGGAAAATAAAATATGGTCAAAAACTGTGTGATTATTTAATTAAACTTATTTTTTATTAAAGTGTGTGTGTTTGATTTTTCTTTCATACAATAGGATTAATAATTGATAGTTGCCTAATTGACAGCTATCAATTATTAACCTGGCTTAAAGTGACCTTTCAATTGCAAGGTCATTTTAACCCCTTATTAACCCATTCGCCACCGCTACAGGGCAATGGGAATAGACGGGCAAAGTGCCAGAAAGGGCGAATCTAATTATAGATTTGCCCTTTCTGGGGTGTCTGGGGGCAGATGTTAGTAGCCAGGGGGGGCACAAAAAAAATGTACCCTCCCTAGGCTATTATTATCTGCCCCCACTCGCTTGCTTTGTCTGTCTGGTGGAGAAAATACAGCGGGAGCCCACGCATTTTTTTTTAACGAATTTACACCTTTAATTAACCCCTACATGTCTGAAATTTAGCACACATATACTCATGTAATTGTATGTTTCAAACATATATAAAAATACATGAAATTACATGGTTAAATGTGTGGAAACAATGTATCATTTCATGTCGGCTTCTGTGATTTCACTGAAGCCGGCAATTGAATTAGCGGCTATAACAGTATGTAGAAGTGTAAGAACTAATAAAATATATGTAGATATATATATATATATATATGTCACAATGAACTATATAAATATATATATATATATATTATGTGTATATATCTATTCTTTCTTTTGGCATTTAAATACTATTCTTTTGGATCCATTATATGTCAGTTTTGCAAGCCTGCGAGAAAATCTCGCAAGTCGGATGAAAATCGGATGTTACAAGGTACACACACATGCGATTAAATCGCATCTTTGAAGGAAAATCGGATGCCAGAAGGATGTGTGATGTTTTTATTTTGATCCGATTGTCGACCGTCTAAAACGGACCGATTTTTTGTGGTTGTGTGTGACTCCAGCCTAATTTGCACAAACAATTAAATCAGACTATGTGTGCAAAATTTCACACCTGTAGGGGTTAATTAAAGGTGTAAATTCGTAGCAAAAAAAGTCCGTTTTTTTTACAACGAATTTACACCTTTAATTAACCCCTACAGGTGTGAAATTTTGCACACATAGTCTGATTTAATTGTTTGTGCAAATCAGATAGCAAACGACATGAAAAGACATGGTTAACCCTATGTACACCAAGTGTCATTTCATGTCGGGTGCTTCTGTCTTTTCACTGAAGCCGGCTTTACCCGGCAATTGAATGAGAGGATATTTTACTATGTAGAAGTGTATAAACTATACATATATGTATATATATATGTCACAATGACATGTATATATATATATGTATTCTATGTGTGTATATTTAGTGTTTACAAGGAAAGAATGGGTTTTTTTTAGTTGCGATATTTTGTTCCCATAGACTTACATGGGACTTCCGGTATCGGTATCGGGTATCGCCGATATTTTAGTGATATCGGCGATACCATTCCGATTCCGATACTTTAGGATATCGGAAAGTATCGCTCAACTCTAATCATCATAGATTATTTTTTGGATAGGGTAAGATTGGTATCCAATCAAGAAGTCCAAATAAATAGTAATGTGGTAACTTAACCACATTTAAAAGTGTTTATATGCCTTAGAAAACAAAGAAACAAGCCAAGCTAGCCACCAGAATTTGCTTTCCCCACTCCAGCCATGCCGCACAAATGGTCTTTTACTAGAAGGCCAATCAGTGATTTCACCAGTTAGGTCAATGGTGGTTAGAAGATCATCACTTCCAGTCCAGTGGAGACCAATAAAGAAGCAGCTCTGGAGCAGGGGGGTGGATTGAAGGAGTAAATTTGATGCAAGAGAGGTCTTTTTAGATTTTTGTTGTCGGCACTGTAGGAATATCATACAGTGAAGGAAATAATTATTTGATCCCTTGCTGATTTTGCAAGTTTGCCCACTGACACAGACAGAAACAGTATATAATTTTAACCCCTTTACTCCCGAGTGCTGTTTGCACGTTAATGCCCGGGCCAGTTTTTACAATTCTGACTACTGTCTCTTTACGAGGTTATAACTCTGGAACGCTTCAACGGATCTTCGCGATTCTGAGATTGTTTTCTCGTGACATATTGTACTTCACGTTAGTGGTAAAATTTCTTCGATACAACTTGCGTTTATTTATGAAACAAAATGGAAATATGGCAAACATTTTGAAAATTTTTCAATTTTCAAACTTTTAAGTTTTATTCCCTTAAAACAGAGAAATATGTCACACAAAATAGATACTAAATAACATTTCCCACATGTCTACTTTATTTCTCATTTTTACAACAAAATTTACAAAACCATTTTTTTAGGGACCACCTCACATTTAAAGTCACTTTGATGGGTCTATATGGCAGAAAATACTCAAAAGTGACACCATCCAAAAAACTGCACCCCTCAAGGTATTCAAAACCACAGTCAAGAAGTTTATTAACCCTTCAGGTGCTTCACAGGAGCTGAAGCAACGTGGAAGGAAAAAATTAACATTTAACTTTTTAGTCAAAAAAATGATCTTTTACAAACAATTTTTTTTATTTTCACAAGGGTAAAAGGAGAAAATGGACAGATAAAGTTATTGTGCAATTTCGTCTGAGTACGCCGATACCCCATATGGAAACTCCCATGTCCGCTGATTTTGGAAGGATTCCCATCCTTGAACCTGAGTGCCTAAAAAGTGGAAACCCCCCACAAATGACACCATTTTGGAAACTAGACCTCCTATGGAACTTATCTAGATCTGCTGTGAGCACTTTGAATCCCCAAGTGTTTCACTAAAGTTTATAATGCCTGGGTGTGAAAAAAAAATGTCCACAAAAATGATTTTTTAGTCCCCAATTTTTGATTTTTCCCAAGGAACTTTAACGCCAAAAGTTGTTGTCCAATTTGTCCTGAGTACGCTGATACCCCATATGAGGGGGGGAACTGTTTGGGTGCACGGTAGGGCTCGGAAAGGAAGTAATGACGTTTTGGAATGCAGACTTTGATGGGTGTCATGTTCAGTTTGCAGAGTCCCTGAGGTGCCTACACAGTGGAAAATCCCCACAAGTGACCCCATTTTGGTAACTAGACCCCCCAAGGAACTTATCTAGATGTGTGGTGAGCACTTTGAATCCCCAAATGCTTCACAGTAGTTTATAACGCCCGGGCATGAAAATAAAAAAAGTCATATTTTTTCCACAAACATGATTTTCCCTAGGGTAACAGGAGAAATTGGACCCCAAAAGTTGTTGTCCAATTTGTCCTGAGTACGCTGATACCCCATATGTGGGAGAAAACTACTGTATGGGCACAAGTTGGGGCTCGGAAGGGAAATAGTGACGTTTTGGAATGCAGACTTTGATGGAATGGTCTGCGGGCGCCATGTCGCGTTTGGAGAGCCTCTGATGTGCCTAAACAATGGAAACCCCCACAAGTGACCCCATTTTGGAAACTAGACCCCCAAGGAACTTATCTAGATGTGTGGGGAGAACTTTGAACCCCCAAGTGCTTCACAGATGTTTATAACGTAGAGCAATAAAATTAAAAAAATTAAATTTTTTTCCGCAAAAATTATATTTTTGCCTCCAATTTTTTATTTTCCCTAGGGTAAGAGAAGAAATTGAATCCTATGAGTTATTGTGAAATTTGTCCTGAGTATGCTGATATCCCATATGTGGGGGTAAACCACTGTTTGTGCACATGGCAGAGCTTGGAAGGGAAGGAGCTCCGTTTGACTTTTTCAACACAGAATTGGCTGGAATTGAGATAAGACGCCATGTCACATTTGGAGAGCCCCTGATGTGCCTAAACTGTGGAAACCCCCCAATTCTAACTCCAACCCTAACCCCAACACACCCCTAACCCTAATCCCAACCCTAACCATAACCCTAACCACAAACCTAACCCTAACACACCCCTAACCCTAATCCTAATGGGAAAATGGAAATAAATACATTTTTTAAATTTTATTATTTTTCCCTAACTAAGGGGGTGATAAAGGGGGGTTTGATTTACTACTTATATTGGGTTTTTTATAGTGGGTTTTTATGTTTGACAGCTGTCACATGCTAAAAGACGCTTTTTATTGCAAAAAATAGTTTTTGCATCGCCCGCCACATTTTGAGAGCTATAATTTTTCCATATTTTGGTTCACAGAGTCATGTGAGGTCTTATTTTTTGCGGGACGAGTTGATGTTTTTACTGGTACCATTTTTGGGCACATGACTTTTTTTGATCGCTTTTTATTAAGATTTTTGGGAGACAGAATGAACAAAAGCCAGCAATTCATGAATTTCTTTTGGGGGGGCGTTTATACCGTTCCGTGTGTGGTACAATCGATAAGGCAGTTTTATTGGTCAGGTCAGTACGATTACAGCAATACCTTATTTATATCATTTTTTATGTTTTGGCGCTTTTATACAATAAAAACATATTAAAATAAAAAATAATTATTTTTGCATCGCTATATTCTTTACTCCCTGCAGGACCCCGGATCCAAGTTAGCCGCGGGGTCCTTCCGGGTCCTGCAGGGAGGTGGCTTCTCAGCATCTGCTGAGAGCAGGCGCTGAGAAGCCTCCTGCACTGCCTGTCAGATCGCTGTAAACTGTCAGATCAGCGATCTGACAATATACAGTGATGTCCCACCCTGCAAAATGCAAATAAATTTATATAATTTATACAATGTGATTTTCTGTATTTTATTTTTGATATTCTATCTCTCAATGTTAAAATTAACCTACCCTTAAAATTATAAACTGTTCATGTCTTTGTCAGTGGGCAAACTTACAAAATCAGCAAGGGATCAAATAATTACTTCCTTCACTGTATGTTGTGCAATGTACACTAATTTGATAGTAATATGCATCCCAGAATTTGAGGATTATTTGAGGGGTAAATATCGTTATTTGTAAAAAATACAGTAAAACAAAAAAAATGGAAAAAAAATTTCTGGCTTTAGCTCTTTTTACCTAAATAATCCCTTCAAAAGGAAGTAAATTTGGCATTAATTTACAAATTAAATAATCAGGAGTCAATTTGTCTCCTATGAGAAAGAAAATAACAAAAACATGTGGGGTAGAGCAAGAAAAAATGCTTTTCCAAAGCACAAAAATTTGCTCTGGGCATATAGAGACCAACATATTCTCAGTAGTGATGAGAGAGCAATAAAATGCTCGGGTGCTCGTTGCTTGGGTCGAGCAAATTGGAATGCTCGGGTGCTCGACCCGAGCAACAAGCCCAATGTAAGTCTATGGGAAACCCAAGGATTTTTGCAGGGACCTCCAAATCTTTTTAAGGTCTAAAAACGTCAGACATCGATGGGAAATGACATGTGAACATCATGGGGAAGACCCTGGAAACATTTCTGACTCCTAGGTCACTGCTGTGAACAATGTTGTCAGAGTGTTCTGCCACTTTTACAGGCGCACAATAAATATACAAAAACGAAACCAAAATGGATTTTCCTGTGAAATATGTTAAGGAACATTCTTTCCAGGGTAATGATTTGTATGTAATGCAAAATAAATAAGCCAAAACAAAAAAGTACCTCCACCACTTGGGCTATGTTCACATGTAGCGTTTTTGATGCGTTTTTCATCTTTAGCATTGCTTTCAACCAATACAAATGCATTCACTGGGAAACGTAATTTTAATATTTAACAACCTTATCTGGCCATGATGTGTGTGACACATCATCTGACACATCCTGTTTCATTTATGAAGGAGGGACTCTGAAAGTCACAAAGCCTATTTTTATAGGGCCATCAGGTGGCTTTCACTATTCTTAAAGGGCCAGCAGTTGGCCCTCACTATTCTTAGAGAGCCATCAGCCGGCTATGCTTTGTTGTTCCCATTATTAAACAGTGTGTGTCTTATACTGTTATTGTGTAGGCAGTGAGTGGCAGGGCTGCCCAAAATGTGGACACACCCCAATAACCCTTTGAACCAACATACTGGATGGCCACATTAAATAAACCAAAGTTCCCATTAATCTTTATTTGGTACTGCCATACTGTTTGCCTATGCATTGAATGCAATGCCTGCCCTGCCCCAAAGTTACACGCACCCCAATAACCCTTTGAACCAACATCCTGGATGGCCACATTAAACCAAAGTTCCCATTAATCTTTATTTGGTATTGCCATACTGTTTGCGCTATGCATTGTAACATCGCAAGGCTGCACATGCCAAACAACCATACGCTATACACGCACGCCCAATTAACACCCTTTGAACCAATGTACTGGATGGCCACATTAAACCAAAGTTTCCATTCTGATTTATTTGGTATTGCCATATTGTTTGCCTATGCATTGAATGCAAGGCTCGCCCTGCCCCAACGTTACACACACTCCAATAACTCTTTGAACCAACCTACTGGATGGCCACATGAAAGCAAAGATCCCATTACTCTTTATTTGGTACTGCCATACTGTTTTCCTATGCATTGAATGCAAGGCTTGCCCCGCCCCAATGTTACACACACCACAATAATGCTTTGAACCAATGTGCTGGATGGCCACAGTAAACCAAAGTTCCCATTAATCTTTATTTGGTACACAGAGAAGCGGGATGGTGACACTAATTATGGCGTCATCGACGCTCACCATCTTGGTGGACTCCTCAAGGTTTTGTAGGATAATACATACAGCTCTGGCAAAATTTAAGAGACCACTTTCAAATGTTCAGTTTGTCTGATTTTTCTCTTTATAGGTATATTTTTGAGTAAAATATAAATTGTTCTTTTAGTCTAGAAACTTCTGACATGTCACTGAGTTTTCAAGCAATAAATTTTGTATTTTAAAATAAAAACAGTGCTTTCAGACCTCAAATATTGCAAAGAAAACAAGTTCATAATCATCTAGAAACAACAATACTAATGTTTTAACTCAGGAAGAATTCTGAAATCAATATTTTGTGGAATAACCATGATTTTTAAAAACAGCTTTCATGCGTCTTGGTATGCTTGCCACCAGTCTTTCACACTGCTTCTGGGGCAAAAATTTAAGCAGTTCTTTTTGTTTGATGACTTGTGACTATCCATCATCCTCTTGATCACATTCCAGAAGTTTTAAATTGGGGTTCAGGTCTGGAGAATGGGCTGCCCATGACACGGTTTTGATGTGGTGGTCTCTTAATTTTTGCCAGAGCTGTATATCTGACATACATGTCAATTCCTGAGGTCTTATGTGTGGAGTCTGAACTGAATACCAATGGCCTTGTTGATGCTGGTAGTCAACAACTGCCCTCTTCACTCACAAATCCTTTCCAACATCTGCAGTGTAGAGTTCCAACGTGTGGGGACATCACAACCGGTCAGTGAACCGGAAGTTGCAAACAATGCTGAAGCACGGCTAGGGCGGCGGAAGCTGTAGCTGACTTTCTAAAATGGGCACACAGGTGGCATAAATTCACAAGCAGATCCGGCAGCTCCAGGTAGCTTTTGAGAAACCGTTGAACAATGAGGTTAACGTAGGATAAATTGGCCTGCACTCTGTCCAATAGTGAGGTGCCGGTGCAATGGACCCTTAGGACCCCTGATCAAAAATTGAAGAAAACTCACCGCACACTCTATCCGTAAAGTCATGCCAAAAGAAATTTATTTCTTCACATATGTTCGCGGAGCAGAGAAGGAAAGAACTTAATAAAGCGACTCTGACGTTTCGACCGTTCACCGGTCTTATTCAATATGTCGCCTTGTGATGTGTAATGCCTGCGTGGTCTTAGAGAGTAGGTAATCTGGGTAGCGCTCCCGCGCTTTGTCCCCTTTAAGTAGTATGCCACAGCTGGCTGGTGTGAGCAGATGCAGCTTGATTCGCAAAGATTAACCTGCCCAATTCCAGCCTTTCAGAAGCATCCCCAGATCATCACTGATTCTCCACCAAATTTCACAGTGGGTGCAAGACACTGTGGCTTGTATGCCTCTCCAGGTCTCCGTCAAACCATTAGACGACAAGGTGTTGGGCAAAGCTGAAAATTAGACTCATCAGAGAAGATTACCTTACTCTAGTCCTCTATGATCCAATCCTTATGGTCTTTAGCAAACTTTAGCCTGGCTCTCCTTATCTTCTCATTGATGAAAGGCTTTTTTCTAGCTTTACATGACTGGAGCCCTACCTCTAGGAGCCTGTTCCGAACTGTTCTTGCCGTGCACGTAACCCCAGCTGCCATTTGCTATTCCTTTTGTAGGTCACTTGATGTCATTCTGCGGTTGCTGGGTGACATTCGAATAAGATGACGGTCATCCCGGTCAGTGGAGAGTTGTTTTCGCCCTCTGCCAGTCTGTCTTTGTTGTCACCAATGTCTGCTGCTTGACCTTGTTGTAATGGACTACCGTCTTAGAAATTTTAAGGATGGAGGCAACATGATGCTCACTGTGTCCATCTGCAAGTAAATCTAGAATTGAACCCTTCGTTTCCTCACTCAAGACTTTTCTTTTCAACTCCTTTGACACGGTTAAAAGTTATTTTTTCATTCCTGTTACTTTTGGGATATTACTAGCACTTGCTTTGCCATCCAGCTTATCCTATTGTAAGAGGATTGTGAACACTACAGCAGTGTTTTTTATACTTTCCTTCGTTAAATAAGATTTTGTTCAGGTGATCACCTAATCAGAAGCACATTAAGTAGAATGAGGTGTACTCTGGTTGGAATTCAACTGACACTGGAATGGAATGGCTGTCAGACATGTAGAAAAGCTTGGTTTTTATAAAACTGTGCAGTAGTCTCTTAATTTTTGCCAGAGCTGTATGTGATCTGTGTGCAGGAAAGCAACAGTTTAAAATATCTGGCCTGTAGGTAACACATTTTTTGTTAAGCAAACTGGTGTCAATTAACAGACTAATACACAGCAAAAACAGTTCAATGGAGCACCAAAAATGCCCCAATTATTACCCCACAGATAGGTGTGGCGTGTGGCAGAGATAACAGACTTGAAATGATCTGGCCTGTATTTTTTTTAAAAACAGAAAAAACTGTGAATAACTAGGCTAAGACACAGCAAAAAAAGTTCAATGGAGCACAGAAAATGACCCAATTTTTTCCCCACAGATAGGTGACGCGTGTAACAGAGATACCAGACTTGAAATGATCTTGCCTGTATTTTTTTTAAAACAGCACAAGAGTGGAAATAACTAGGCTAAGACACTGCAAAAAAAGTTCAATGGAGCATAAAAAATGCCCCATTTTTTTCCCACAGATAGGTGATGCGTGTAACAGAGATACCAGACTTGAAATTATCTGGCCGGTATTTTTTTAAAAACAGCACAAGAGTGGGAATAACTAGGCTAAGACACAGCAAAAACAGTTCAATGGAGCACAAAAAATGCCCCAATTCTTTACCCACAGATAGGTGATGCATGTAACAGAGATACCAGACTTGAAATTATCAGGCCTGTACTTTTTTTAAAAACACCACAAGAGTGGGAATAACTTGGCTAAGACACATCAAAAAAAGTTCAATGGAGCACAAAAAATACCCCAATTTTTACCCCACAGATAGGTGATTGCGTGTAACAGAGATACCAGACTTGAAATTATCGGGCCTGTATTTTTTTTTAAAACAGGACAAGAGTGGGAATAACTAGGCTAAGGCACAGCAAAAAAAAAGTTCAATGGAGCAAAAAATGCCCCAATTTTTTCCCCACAGATAGGTGATGCATGTGACGGAGATACCAGACTTGAAATTATCGGGCTTGTTTTTTTTTACAGCAAAATTGTGTCAATAAGTTGGCTAAGACACAGCACAAAAAAATTAAACAGAGGGCTGAAATGGTACTATTTTGAGCGCAATGATATGTGATGCCTGTGACGCAGATACCCCACTTTAAAATATCTGGGCTGTTTTCCTTTTTTATAGGCAGCAAAATAGTGTCAAAAACTAGGCTAACACACAACAAATAAATTCAATTGGGCCCTGAAATGCCACAATTTATAGCACAATGATAGGCGAACTTTGTGGCGGAAAAAACACAGTGTAAAATATCTGCCCTTTAGGTAAATATTTTTTTAAGCAAACTGGTGTCAAGAACTTGTATAAGACACTCCAAAAAAAATTTACACTACCACAAAAATGGCAGAATTTTCTGCGCACTCAGATAAGATCAATGTGACGGCCAAACCCCTGTTTCAAATAGCTGTATTTTAATGCTGTACTATGGAAAGGATCTGGCTGTATTCTGCAGTGCCAACAAGCAAATGGAGAAAAAAAAGTGTTCTTTGGATTGCTTTTAAATAAAATAATCAGGATTAAGATGCAAAAACAAATTATTCCTGGCCATTGATACCTGGGGCTATGTATATATGGTCAATATTTGTAATGGGCAGCAGCAGGACCAGACAGTAATGGAATGGACCCTCCTGCTGTATGCAATAAAGTATGCCACATACAATGCAATGCCTGCCTACCTAGCACTGATATCTAAATACCCACATACACTGCCTACATTCCTATCACTGATATATATATATATATATCCCATAATTAGTCCTTAGAAGAACTGTTGGTTTAGCTGGATAAGTAGATTCAACAATGGTATACCCACACTAATAACATTCTAAATCTCTCCCTATCTCAGCAGAAACTCTCCCTAGACTGCCTGAGTCCGGAGCTGACTGACTGTGCTGAGCAGGGAGGCGCCAGGTCTGATATTGACCTGATGACACTTTGCGGCCAGCCAATTACTGTAATGCCACAACCAACATGGCTGCGTCATTACAGTGCGTGGCAGACAATCCCTGCATGTTGATTGGCACACTAAAGAGCGCCAACACATGCAGGGTGGTGACCCGAACTCCCGCCAAACAATCCCGGAAATACTCGCTGCTTGCCGAGCATCCCGAGCACTGCGATGCTTGGGCGAGCACCAAGCATTACTGAGCATGCTCGCTCATCACTAATTCTTAGTTATAAAGAGTTAAAGAATATCTTAAAAGGACCCATCTGATATATTTAAATGAGTCATAAGATATATTTGTTCTCCATGCCAATTTTTCAGTCTTTTTTTATAATACATCCAACCTGCCATCTATTCCTACCTAGAAAAACCCTTCTCTATAGAAACCAAGCAGTGCCTATTTATTGAACTAGTTTTTTAGTTGCTACGAGACATAATTGAATCTTTTGAAGTTTGAATACACCAGCTTCAACAAATTTTTCTAAAGAATTTGATTCTCTACTAAATAATGTGCAGCAAATCTCAAGAGCTGCTAAGCCTATAATAGCCCAGAAAATATGTGCAACACTCTGAGGTGTCATAGGACTGTGTATGTAACTGATTGTAACCACCAGCCTGTTTGGAACACACAGCAGAGACAAACCTTTCATGCTTTTTGTGATCAGGCACACTAATCTTTCATTCCCTGAAAGACCATGATAAAGAATGAAAATTTACTATCTGGGGACAACTCAGAATTCACCTACCTAGGTCTGTGGTCTACGCAATACCTGATTGACCATATACTTTATGTACGATGCACAAAAGGATTTTGAACTTGATGATGGCCACCAATTCTTGTGGCAATGACAACATGTCTGTGTGCCCTATCAACTTTGGACGGTACTTTCCGTGGGTAACATGGTATCTAGACCATGGAAACAGAATAAGAGTTCTATTCCTTGAGTGACCACTCTCTTCATCAATGTAACTCAATGCCAACAAATTACTCTGCTGGATTAAGAACCTGTGTTGGAGAATTGTCATTTTGTTGCTGAAGAACTGGAAAAATATATTTCATCACCAGAGGAATTAGCCATCTGTATATATAAAGTTGAGTATACGTATGTGTGTGTGTGTGTGTGTATCAAGCCATGCCCACTCCACATAGCCCCGTCCACTCTGCATAGCCACACGCAAAGCCCCATATAATAAATATCTAATATATACTGTATATATGTACAGTACAGACCAAAAGTTTGGACACACCTTCTCATTCAAAGATTTTTCTGTATTTTCATGACTATGAAAATTGTACATTCACACTGAAGGCATCAAAACTATGAATTAACACATGTGGAATTATATACTTAACAAAAAAGTGTGAAACAACTGAAAATATGTCTGATATTCTAGGTTCTTCAAAGTAGCCACCTTTTGCTTTGATTACTGCTTTGAACACTCTTGGCATACTCTTGATGAGCTTCAAGAGGTAATCACCGGAAATGGTTTTCACTTCACAGGTGTGCCCTGTCAGGTTTAATAAGCGTGATTTCTTGCCTTATAAATGGGGTTGGGACCATCAGTTGTGTTGTGCAGAAGTCTGGTGGATACACAGCTGATAGTTCTACTGAATAGACTGTTAGAATGTGTATTATGGCAAGAAAAAAGAAGCTAAGTAAAGAAAAACGAGTGGCCATCATTACTTTAAGAAATGAATTTCAGTCAGTCCGAAAAATTGGGAAAACTTTAAAAGTGTCCCCAAGTGCAGTTGCAAAAACCATTAAGCGCTACAAAGAAACTGGCTCACATGAGGAACACCCCAGGAAAGGAAGACCAAGAGTTACCTCTGCTTCTGAGGACAAGTTTATCTGAGTCACCAGCCTCAGAAATCGCAGGTTTACAGCAGCAGCCACACAGAGTTCTAGCAGCAGACGCATCTGTACAATAACTGTTAAGAGGAGACTTTGTGCTATGGACAGGCAACAAGCAGAAAAGACTTGTTTGGGCTAAAGAACACAAGGAATGGACATTAGACCAGTGGAAATCTGTGCTTTGGTCTGATGAGTCAAATTTGAGATCTTTGGTTCCAACCACCATGTCTTTGTGCGACGCAGAAAAGGTGAACGGATGGACTCTACATGCCTGGTTCCCACCATGAAGCATGGAAGAGGAGGTGTGCTGGTGTGGGAGTGCTTTGCTGGTGACACTGTTGAGGATTTATTCAAAATTGAAGGCATACTGAACCAGCATGGCTACCACAGCATCTTGCAGCGGCATGCTATTCCATCCGACTTGCGTTTAGTTGGACCATTATTTATTTTTCAACAGGACAATGATCCTAAACACACCTCCAGGCTGTGTAAGGGCTATTTGACCAAGAAGCAGAGTGATGGGGTGCTACGCCAGATGACCTGGCCTCCACAGTCACCAGACCTGAACCCAATCGAGATGGTTTGGGGTGAGCTGGACCGCAGAGTGAAGGCAAAAGGGCCAACAAGTGCTAAGCATCTCTGGGAACTCCTTCAAGACTCTTGGAAGACCATTTCTGGTGACTACCTCTTGAAGTTCATCAAGAGAATGCCAAGAGTGCGCAAAGCAGGAATCAAAGCAAAAAGTGGCTACTTTGAAGAACATAGAATATAAGACATATTTTCAATTGTTTCACACTTTTTTGTTAAGTATATAATTCTACATGTGTTAATTCATAGTTTTGATGCCTTCAGTGTGAATGTACAATTTTCGTAGTCATGAAAATACAGAAAAATCTTTGAATGAGAAGGTGTGTCCAAACTTTTGGTCTGTACTGTATATATACAGTATATACTTATATAATATCTACTATATAATCGTCTAATTCTGTCTGTAACAAAAATCCCGCTTCGCTGATTGGTCGCGCCTGGCCGGACGCGACCAATCAGCGACAGGCGCAGTCCAGACGCGAATTGGTGCAGGATTTGAACCACGCACACCACCGCTATCGTTGGGAGATCAGCGGTGCTAGCCGCTGATCTCTCGACAGTAGCCGCAGGTCATCTCTTGACGCATAGAGGTCAGCGGCGACACAGCCGGGAGATGACCGGCGCCAGCCGGTCATCTCCCGGCTGCTCGCAGCGGAAGTACCCCAACCGGCGGCCTCCACGTAAACCCCAGCAGCAGCAGCCTCTATATACCCACAGCAGCAGCAGCCTCCACATATACCCCAGCAGCCTCTATATACACCCCAGCAGCAGCCTCCACATATACCCCAGCAGCAGCCTCTATATACACCCCAGAAGCCTCTATATACACTCCAGCAGCCTCTATATACACCCCAGAAGCCTCTATATACACCCCAGCAGCCTCTATATACAGCTCAGCAGCCTCTATATACACTCCAGCAGCAGCAACCTCTATATACACCTCAGTGTTGATGTACTTCTTTCGTCATATGATTTATTTAAATACAGTTAGATATTCATGTAATAGTTTATATATTTTGATGATCTGTTTAATAATTTTGTTCAGTTGTATTAAGTTCTATGAGCAATAACATTTAATGACAATGTATATATTTTACCCGGAAAATCCTGTGTATTCATTGCATTATTCTTAAATCTTCATAAATAAACTACATACATATTCTAAAATACCAGATGCATTAGAATCGGGCCACCATCTAGTCTAATATAGATTTCATGGGCACATCTTCTTGACCACAACAGGTTACACTTGCCTGTGTTGCACATAGCAACCAATCATTAAGCTTCTTTTATTTCACCAGAGCTGTCTAAAAGATGAAAGCTGAGATGTGATTGGTTGCTATGAGCAACAGTTTTCCTACTCCACAACACCTCAGCAGACACTGACCGGGTGGGAGAAATCTAGCATCCCCGGGAACATAAGCTCCTAGCCATTTTCTGCCCCCTAGAAAGGAGCAGAGAGCACATGACAGAAATGAATCCCCCCCTCCATTACTGCCGTGCTCTATTGTCACCGGCGTAGAAATTCGCATCATCAGCGGCCGCACACAGAGCCACACTGCCAGGTTACATAACAGCACATCTCCAGGAACTCCCTGCACAGCTCCACCCAGCTCGGTACTATGTGATGGAGGATGTGTGATGGGTATATGGGCACGGGACTGTGGGATGGAGGATATGTATGATGGGTATTTGGGCACGGGACTATGGGATGGAGAATATGTATGATGGGTATTTGGGCACGGGACTATGGGATGGAGGATGTGTGATGGGTATATGGGCACGGGACTATGGGATGGAGGATATGTATGATGGGTATATGGGCACGGGACTATGGGATGGAGGATATGTATGATGGGTATATGGGCACGGGACTATTGGATGGAGGATGTGTGATGGGTATATGGGCACGGGACTATGGGTTGGAGGATATGTGATGGGTATATGGGCACTGGACTGTGGGATGGAGGATGTATGATGGGTATATGGGCACGGGACTATGAGATGGAGGATATGTATGATGGGTATATGGGCACGGGACTATTGGATGGAGGATGTGTGATGGGTATATGGGCACGGGACTATGGGATGGAGGATATGTTATGGGTATATAGGCACTGGACTATGGGATGGAGGATAATCATTATAATTTGTTATAACTAACCACAGTTAGTTACTATGCCCAGGCAACGCCGGGCTCTTCAGCTAGTTTCTAATAAAAATAAAATTCAATTGAACCTGAAATTCTTGAAGAAGTAATGCCTTCTCAAAATAACTCTTTAACCCCTTTCTGCCATATGACTTACTATCCCGTCCATGTGACCTGGGACTTAATTCCCAAGTACGGGATAGTACGTCATCACCGATCAGCTGCGCTCATGGGTGGAGCGCGGCTGATCGCTGCCGGGTGTCAGCTGATTCTCACAGCTGACACCTGGCACTAAGTGCCAGGAGCGGTCACAGACTGCTCCCAGCACTTTATACCCCGGAACACTGCAATCAAACATGATTCCCAATCGCTCCCATGGTAACCCGATGTCCTCATCAATAAATAAATAAATACTTGAATATTTGAATTTAAAAAAATCTGAACAATAAAAGTACACATATTGGGTATCGCCGTGCCGTAACGACCCGACCTATAAAACTGTCCCACTAGTTAACCCCTTTAGTGAATGCCAAAAAAAAAGTAAAGAAACAATGCTTTATCATCATACCGCCGAACAAAAAGTGGAATAACACATAATCAAAAAGACGGATATAAATAAACATGGTACCGCTGAAAACGTCATCTTGTCCTGCAAAAAACAAGCCACCATATAGTTCCATCACCAGAAAAATAAAAAAGTTATAGCTCTTAGAATAAAGCGATACAAAAATAATTATTTTTTATCTAAAATAGTTTTTATTGTATAAAAGCGCCAAAACATAAAAAATAATATAAATGAGGTATCGCTGTCATTGTACTGACCTGAAGAATAAAACTGCTTTATCAATTTTACCACATGCGGAACGGTATAAACACCCCCCAAAATGAAATTCATGAATTGATGGTTTTTGCCCATTCTGCCTCACAAAAATCAGAATAAAAAGCTATCAAAAAATGCCTGAAAATGGTACCAGTAAAAACGTCAACTCGTCAGGCGAAAAGCAAGACCTCATATGACTCCGTGGTGCAAAAACTATTTTTTGCAATAAAAAGCGTCTTTTAGTATGTGACAGCTGCCAAACATAAAAATATGCCATAAAAAACTGCAATGAAAAATAAACCAAACCTCCCTTTATCTCGCCCTTAGTTAGAGAAAAAAATAAAGTAACATTTTTTTATTTATTTCCATTTTTCTATTAGGGTTGGGGTTGGGGTTAGGGTTGGGGATAAAGTTAGGGTTAGGGTTGGGGCTAAAGTTAGGGTTAGTGTTGGGGCTAAAGTTAAGGTTAGAGTTGGGGCTAGAGTTAGGGTTTGGGTTGGGGCTAAAGTTAGAATTAGGCTA
The DNA here is from genome assembly GCA_033576555.1 of Oophaga sylvatica. NCBI lineage: Eukaryota > Metazoa > Chordata > Amphibia > Anura > Dendrobatidae > Oophaga > Oophaga sylvatica. Next base: position 364,984,439 of record JARQOD010000001.1, on the reverse strand, counting down.
AGGGTTGGGATTAGGGTTAGGGGTGTGTTGGGGTTAGGGTTGGAGTTAGAATTGGGGGTTTCCACTGTTTAGGCACATCAGGGGCTCTCCAAACGCAACATGGCATCTTATCTCAATTCCAGCCAATTCTGCGTTGAAAAAGTCAAACAATGCTCCTTCTCTTCTGCGCTCTGCCATGTGCCCAAACAGTGGTTTACCCCCACATATGGGATATCAGCATACTCAGGACAAATTGCACAACAACTTTTTGGGGTCCAATTTCTCCTGTTACCTTTGGGAAAATAAAAAATTAGGGGCGAAAAATCATTTTTGTGAAAAAATATTTTTTATTTTTATGGCTCTACATTTTAAACTACTGTGAAGCACTTGGGGGTTCAAAGTGCTCACCACACATCTAGATAAGGTCCTTATGGGGTCTGCTTTCCAAAATGGTGTCACTTGTGGGGGGTTTCCACTGTTTAGGCAAATCATGGGCTCTTCAAACGCAACATGGCGTCTGATCTCAATGCCAGCCAATTTTGCATTGAAAAGTTAAATGGCACTTCTACCCTTCCAAGCTCTGTCATGCGCCCAAACAGTGGTTTACCTGCATATATTGGGTATCAGCGTACTCAGGACAAATTGTACAACAACTTTTGTGGTCCATTTTCTCCTGTTACCTTTGGTAAAATAAAACAAATTGGATCTGAAGGAAGATTTTTGTGAAAATAACTTAAATGTTCATTTTTTTTAAACATTCCAAAAATTCCTGTGAAGCACCTGTAGGGTTAATAAACTTCTTGAATGTAGTTTTGAGCACATTGAGGGGTACAGTTTTTAGAATGGTGTCACTTTTGGGTATTTTCTATCATATAGACCCCTCAAAGTGACTTCAAATGAGATGTGGTCCCTAAAAAAAAATGGTTCGTAAAAATGAGAAATCGTTGTTCAACTTTTAACCCTTATAACTTCCTAACAAAAAAAAAATTTGGTTCCAAAATTGTGCTGATGTAAAGTAGACATGTGGGAAATGTTATTTATTAAGTATTTTGTGTGACATATCTCTGTCATTTAAGGGCATGAAAATTCAAAGTTGGAAAATTGCTAATTATTTTTTCACAAATAAACGACAGTCATATTAAAGAAATTTTACCACTATCATGAAGTACAATATGTCATGAGAAAATAATGTCAGAACCATCGGTATCCATGGAAGCGTTCCAGAGTTATTACCTCATAAAGGGACAGTGGTCAGAATTGTAAAAATTGTCCCGGTTATTAACGTGCAAACACCCTTGGGGGTTAAGGAGTAGAGCCCCAAAGGAATAGATAGCCCCCAAACATATATTGCCGGTGAGAGAGATGAGGCACAAAACACAGGCAGAAAATAGAGTAAGCAAATACTGGGGCCCAAACTAACTGGATAGAAACATTACAGGAAAGGATACTGTCTGCAATCCTGCAAAAACCCTAAGAAAAATTCCAACACATCTGATATGCAAAAATACTGAAGCCACTTCTTCAGTAAACAATAACCATATCTTATATATTATTTGTGTTTCCTGAGAAAGAAGTGGGCTACACTTCGAAACACGTAGAAAAATAAAATAAACTTTTTTACATTATCTCTGGCATTTGATGTTTCTTCTTCACCTGGCAGAGCGGATACAAACCACAAACTTTCCATTTTTTACATGTGCTGACAGAGTGATGTAGTTCTTTGACATAGTTCCTTGTTGATGTGTGCCAAGTAGAGTTGAGCGATACTTTCCGATATCCAAAAGTATCGGAATCGGAATGGTATCGCCGATACCCAAAAAATATCGGCGATACCCGATACCGATACCGGAAATCCAATGTAAGTCTATGGGAACAAAATATCGGAATTAAAAAAACCCCATTCTTGCCTTGTTGGTTAATTGTACATGAAGGAAAACAACAAAGAGTAATGTAGAATGTATTGGGGAAGGTTGAGGAGACATTAAAGGCATAGATGTTTAACCTAATCAAATGGAATAGCATAAATATTTTTTTTTTAAAGATGTTCGGATTGACGAAGAAATTGACAATGTTGTTAACGTTTTTTCTATTTTGGCAAATATGTATATTTCACAACTTCCATGCTCTTCACCTTTTTAACTTTTGACACACTTTCTCCTTCATAATCTTCAGCAGCATCATCTTTTTCATCAAATTATTCTTCATCTTCACCTTCTTTATCTTCTTCTTAAACTTCTTGCTATTCATCTTTTTGTTAACATTACTCATATTCTTCTTATTAAACTATTATTCTTCTTCATATTCTACTTCTTCATCTTCTTCATCATATTCTTATTTGTGACAGAGATTCCTGTACGTGTAATCTGTCAAAGTATGAATTTTTCATCCTTCCGTTCTTGCTGTCACAAAAGATTTAAATTACAACAGTATTTGTCCGTGTTCAGTTTAGCCTGCAGCAGCAGCAGGCATTTTCCAGGGGCACCACGAGGAGGAACGGACTCACCCCCATACACTGCTTAGTCTTCTTCTGCTTATAATTTAGAGCATATATTTTGCTCTTCATTTTGGTCTTATACTTCATGTTATTCTGCTTTTTGATCTTCTGCTTATTGTTCTTAAGTCTCTTGTTCTGTATCTTGTAGTTTGTCTTAACCTTCTTAGTCCTGTTGGGTAATCTTTTATTTCTTCTTTGTGATAGTGTTTAGGCTGGTTGGCTTGATGCTCGTCGTCCTTGTGGTCGTCATCTTCTTGGGGTGGTCATCAGGGTCGTCGTCTTCATTGTTGGAGATCCAGGGTGATTACCCAAATAAACATTTAAAAAATCTTCAATTTGTAAATGTAGCAGAAGGTACAAGAGCCAATGCAAGTAACGAGGACCAGCTGACTGTGCTGGAACCGGAGGGGCAGCAGAAGGAAAAGAGCCAATGGCACAACCGAGGACCAGCTGACGTTACTGGGACACGGTTACTAAGCAGGAGGTACCTGTGCTCCAAAGCACTACCAAGGACCAGCAGACGTTGCTGGAACTCGGATACCGAGATGGAGGCACCTAGGCCAAAGGCACTGCGGAGAACCAGCTGACGTTACTGGAACCCAGAGGGGCAGCAGAAGGAAAAGAGCCAATGGCACAACTGAGGACAGCTGACGTTACTGGGACACGGTTACTAAGCAGGAGGTACCTGTGCTCCAAAGCACTACCAAGGACCAGCAGACGTTGCTGGAACTCGGATACCGAGATGGAGGCACCTAGGCCAAAGGCACTGCGGAGAACCAGCTGACGTTACTGGAACCCGGAGGGGCAGCAGAAGGAAAAGAGCCAATGGCACAACCGAGGACCAGCTGACATTACTGAACCCCAGTAACACAGGAGCAAGTGTTGACTGTGCTAACAGCACTTCCGAGCAACAACTGGCGGTGTTGGAGCCCAGGGATGAGAAGAGAACAGGGTGGAGGCAGCAGGACTTTTTGACGTACACACAGCAGGGGAACAGCTGACATTACTGAACCCCAGAAACACAGGAGCAAGTGTTGACTGTGCTAACAGCACTTCCGAGCAACAACTGGCGGTGTTGGAGCCCAGGGATGAGAAGAGAACAGGGTGGAGGCAGCAGGACTTTTTGACGTACACACAGCAGGGGAACAGCTGACATTACTGAACCCCAGTAACACAGGAGCAAGTGTTGACTGTGCTAACAGCACTTCCGAGCAACAACTGGCGGTGTTGGAGCCCAGGGATGAGAAGAGAACAGGGTGGAGGCAGCAGGACTTTTTCACATACACACAGCAGGGGAACAGCTGACATTACTGAACCCCAGTAACACAGGAGCAAGTGTTGACTGTGCTAACAGCACTTACAGGCAACAACTGGCGGTGTTGGAGCCCAGGGTCAAGGAGGATGTTTAAATACTAGATCAAGTAATTTCCTTGTTACCTGTCAATTTTAAATGTCTATACTTCAAACAAGAGAAAGATAACCTTTACTACCATAAGATGATGATTTCATTTAAACTAATATCTAGATAAATAAAGAATTGACAAACATAAACACATACATTAACATGTTGAACAGCAATGCAAACCACAAAATAAATTAGTTAAGGAATCTGCTATACGGTTGTACATAAAAGCATACAAGTACATATCTGAATCCATTAATGATGGATAAGTAACAGTATGTACACCATTTTTATTGTATAGACAATGAATGTCTGACTTCAAAACATCATCAGCATTACAAGTTATCTGTGACATTACTAAAATGTTACATTTGCTGAATAATGTCACTAAACAGTTTATACAAAATTATGCAATTTCCATCATGTAATAATCATAATATGTGGCAATAATCATTTTTATTAACAAACATAACCTTTAAAAAGTGCATAGTGCATAGTGAAAATTGCTATTTATGCCTGACTGTCGACTTGCAAGCATGACAACGGATAGATAAGGTATATATAGATGAGACTGCATAGCCACAGTTGGTGAATGGCGATGTAATACTGTACCTCAATAAAGTGTGCGTCACTACTACATAATTTTTTTTATATAGCTTTATAAACAGGGTACATGGATGTATGCTTGCACCTTTGTTTTGACGCACAGACTGCCTTCCTGCTGAGACGCGTTGGGTAGTGAACAGTTGTGTGCAGTGTTCACTGTAGTCTGAGGTTTTCCTTTTTGGAGTGCAGATCACACTCCAGTTAGTTCTTCAACCACTGCTGGTTGTAGTCTGCTGAGCGTGTGTCACTGGCACATCCTTGAAATTTTTCTCTAATTGTTGCTGATCCATTCTATTACAAATAAATAAAATCTATTAGTGTGACGCGCTTCCATCCGTATACAATACATTTGTTGCAAACACTATAGAAGTACACAAAGGGGCCTTTCACACCTACTGAACAGTTGTGTGCAGTGTTCACTGCAGTCTCTGCGGAATAACCACACTTAGGCCTTATAACTTTTCAGACTTTCTTTATCAATCTACCAAGATGAAGAAGGCAGGGAGTAAGGCACGTGGTCGTGGCCGTGGAGTTTCTTCAGGGAGAGGACGTGGGGATTCTGTGGCTGCTGCGGCCCCCAGTGACACAGCATCCACCAGTTTTCCCCAGTGAGCGTTCCTTTATGCGCACTTTTGTAGGAGCTCGGAGTACCCCCCTGCTGCGGGAAGAACAAATTGAAGCCGTTGTTGGTTGGATGTCAGCCAATGCATTGACTTCAATTGCTTCCACCTCCTCTCAGGACCACAGCACTGTTGAGCAACCATCTGTCTCTTCACCGCCTGTCAAATTGCCCAGGCAGTCAGAGAGTTCTGTACAGGAGCCAGCTGAGTGTCTGCTTCTGTTCTCAGAATCTATTGGCTTGCAAACAGGGGCCCAGCCAAGCAGCATTCTGTAATGTGAAGAAGAGGGAGTATGCAGTGATGCGCAACAGCTGTGTCTCTCTGAATCTGAAGAGGCGGGTGAGACAGTGCCGATGGTCAGCACACCGCAGAACGCATCTGATGATGATGAGACTCAGGTGCCAGTTTCTGTTGAGCATGGTGCTGGCCGGACCACCCAACAGCAGCAGGTGAGATGATGAGGTCCAAGACCCAACATGGCGTGAGGAACAGGAAGGTGGTGGGAGCAGCTCAGAGGAATCCTAATAATAATAATATTAATTTATATAGCGCCATCATATTACGCATCGCTTTACAGTTTTGCAGTTTAAGAACACAAGTCATAAGTAACAACGTTAACAATACAATAATTTAAGCTAAATAAGTCGCCCCTGCTCGTGACAGCTTACAATGTACAATGAGGTGGGGGAGATACAAAGTATAGGTGTTTATATACAATGGTGCATTTACAATGATGGTCCAGCCATCTTAAGGGACTGAGGGATGGAGATAGTGAATGGGCTAGAGACACACACACACATACACACTTACACAGAATACATAGAATGACTTTGATTAGTGAATGTGATAGGCCGCTCTGAACAAATGTGTTTTGAGGGAGCGCCTGAAACCATTCAAATTGTGGATAGTACTAATTTCTTGGGGTACAGCATTCCAGAGGATTGGCGTAGCGCGGGAGAAGTCTTGGAGTCGGGAGTGGGAGGTACATATTAGTGCAGAGGTTAGTCGAAAGTCGTTTGCAGAGCGCAGCAGTCGGTTAGGCCGATAGATAGAAATGAGGGAGGAGATGTAGGAGGGGTGCTGCACTGTGGATAGCTTTGTGGCTGAGAACCAGTACTTTGGTTGAAAGCTGGGAGAGGCCTAGAGAAGTGGTTAGTGATAGAAGGAAGATAGAGGAAGACATTGCCCCAACGGTACAAACAGGAGGGAGAGTTAGGCTGCAGACTCGGTTGCCTGTAGCCTCCAGTTTGGCACCTGTTCGGAGCAGTTGTCTTCCAAAAGTCAAAACGTGCGCTCCCAGGACTTGCACTGCGTGGTCCTTTTTTCACACACTTGCACATGATATTTGCTATGTCAAATGCAAGCTGTGTAATCAAAAATTAAAAATAGCTAAAAGTGTCAGTCACCTCAATACCACAAATATGTGGAAACATGTGCGGACAAAGCACGTAGTTGAGTTACAAAGACACACTGGAGATGTAGGCCAACCTACAGCAGCACCTACATCTTCAGGTTGTGTTGAAGCCTCTTCATCGAGCTCACACACAGCTGGTTCTGCTTCCTCACAGGATCGCCATGGAAGAACCTCGGCCACTGTTGTCCAGAGACAAAGTGTTATTCCACACACAGCAGCAAGTTCCCTGTCATCCTCACACTCCCAGGCCACAAAACAGCCATCGGTAGCACAGGCATGGGATAAAAGACGGCCATACTCCGCAAACCATGCACGAGCACAGGCTCTGAATGCTGGCATTGCAAAACTCCTGTCCCTTGAAATGCTGTCATTCAGGCTGGGGGAGACAGACAGTTTCCGTAACTGAATATCATTGTCAGTCCCACAATACAATGTGCCAAGCCGATTTCATTTCAGCAGGCAAGCCGTCCCTGGTCTGCAAAAGCATGTTGAGGGAAAAATTAAACATGCGCTACTAAACGCCCTCAGTAGCAAGGTCCACCTGACCACCGATGCGTGGACCAGTACCCATTGTTATGATCTGCTACAACCAGTAAGGAAAGAAGGGAATTCTGTCCCTACAATACAACTAAACTGAATCCCTACGATGTAACGGGGAACCTGATCCTGCGACCAGACCCGCTAAAGTCCTCATCTAGTGTGAACGAAGACCTATAGTTGCGAGGGAGGAATCCCTACAAGATCTAGGGACTGGGAGAAAAGGTGGACACCTCCTAACATAAATTGTAGCATGGATAATTAAACAGAAAAAAAAATACTTTGCGATCCTAACATCAAGCAAAACTGACTGATTAAGGCACCTAAGCACCCGGCTAGCTTAACAGTAGATAATACAATGAAGTCAAGCAAAGCCAGAAGGGCGGAGCCAGACTAAATAGGGAAAAAAGGTCATGTGACCAGCAAACTGAAACAAAACCTAACAAGAGGCTTCTAACACCCATGGCCAGGGACAATACCTTTCCCTCACTGCCCATTGGGTCAATGTTGTGTAGCCGGGTACTGATCTTGCGAGTGTCGCTGTACGTGTTCTGCCAACTCCAAGGATTGCAGTAATCAAGTCTGTACACATTGACTCCTCCTCCTACTCCAGTTCCTCAGAATCATTGCTGCAGGAGCCGTCACGGTCTACCTCCACATGGACCCGTGAACGTTTACCTGTTGCGACCAATATGAGCACAGCCGTGTCCAAATGTCAACAGGCCGTCCTGAAATTAATTTCCATGGGGAATCTTAGCCACACAGCGCAGGAGCTCTGTAATGCCATAAAGCAGGAGAGCGACGTGTGGTTTTTGGAAGCGAATCTACAGGCAGGCTTGGTAGTGTGTGACAATGGCCGAAATCTGGTGGCAGCTCTGGGCCTTGGCAACCTCACTCACATAGCATGCCTGTCATATGTGCTCAACTTGGTCGTGCAGAGTTTTTTGAGGGACTATCCGGATCTTGATGCACTGCTGCACAAGGTTCGCCTAGAGTGCGCTCACTTGCGACGTTCCAGCATGGCCAGATCGCTGATTGCAGCTCTGCAACGCAGATTTCGCCTTCATGAACATCGCATCATATGTGACGTACCCACCAGGTGGAATTCCTCGTTACATATGTTGGAGCGGTTGTGTGAGCAGCAGCCAACAGTAATGGAGTATCAGCTGCATCAGGCGCAATCAACTCGCAATTAGCGCCGTTCACACTTCACCACTACTGAGTGGGCCTCTATAATAATAATAATAATAATAATAATAATATTCTTTATTTATATAGCGCCATAATATTCCGCAGTGCTTTACAGTTTAACAGTTTCAAAACAAAAGTCATAAGTAACAACTTAACAATACAATAATTAAAGCTAAACCAGCCGCCCCTGCTGGTGAAAGCTTACAATCTACAATGAGGTGGGGAGATACAAAGTACAGGTGTTTATATACAATGGTGTTTTTACAATGATGGTCCAGCCATTTTAAGGGAGTGAGGGATGCATGGAGATAGTGAATGGGCTACACACACAGACTTACACATAGAATGACTTTGATTAGTGAATGTGATAGGCCACTGTGAACAAATGTGTTTTGAGGGAGCGCCTGAAACCATCCAAATTGCGGATAGTCCTAATTTCTTGGGGTACAGCATTCCAGAGGATTGGCGCAGCGCGGGAGAAGTCTTGGAGTTGGGAGTGGGAGGTACGGATTAGTGCAGAGGTTAGTCGAAGGTCGTTTGCAGAGTGCAGCAGTCGGTTAGGCCGATAAATATAAATGAGGGAGGAGATGTAGGGGGGTGCTGCACTGTGGAGAGCTTTGTTGGTGAGAACCAGTAATTAGAATTGGATCCTATAATGAATGGGCAGCCAGTGTAATGAGTGGCGAAGGACTCTATGAAGGACATCTGCCACGTTTTGCGTGCGTTTGATGAGTCAACGCGGATGGCGAGTGCAGATGATGCACTAGTCAGCCTGACTGTCCCCCTTATCTGCCTGCTTCAAAAAACACTGCAAGCACTAAGGCATGAGGTTTTGGAAGAGGTGGAGGATGAGGAGTCACAAATTCCATCACCTTCTGGACAGTCAGCGCAACGTGGTTCCTCACAAAGGGCTGGAGGACTTTCAAAGTACCATGCTGTATCAACAATTGAACCTCCAGAGTCGCTGTCTATATTTTCATAACCATTGCAAACTTTTAATGTATTTACAAAGCACATAATGTACAGTTTTTGTCTATCCTTTTGTAATGCTATTGTGTTTCCATAAAGTGATGTTACAGAATTATGATACAATGTTTTTAAATTTTGAGTTTTAAATTTTGTAAATTTTTATGTATTTGAAGGACTTTGTGAGGAGGATGAGGAGGAGTCAATGGGGAGGAAGGAAGACATCGCTCCAGAGGGAGGTAGACAATGCTCTAGTCAGTATGTAGACCAAGGGTGGGGTGATGCACAGCTGGCAGAGATGACGCCTCTTGTAGAGGACAACGTTTCTTGGCTAGTTGGGAGTCTGCAGCACATGGTTGATTTCATGCTGCAGTGCCTGAGAAACGAACCGCCGCATCGAACACATTCACACCACGACTGATTATTGGCTGTACACCCTCCTAGACCCTCGCTACCGGGACAACTTACAAAGCCTCATCACACCGTTGAACCGGGAGCGTAAAATGCGGAAGTACCAAGACACACTGGTGCAATCCATAATGTTCTCCATTCCAGCCGAGAGCACTGCTGCTGCTACTGCTTTACAAAGCAGCTCTGTGCGTCGAGGCAGTGGAGACAGCTCTGCAACAAGAGGGAGCACAAGCAGCGCCTCTGCACAGGGCAAGAACAGTATGTTCCAAATGTGGCGAAGTTTTGTGGCAGCGCCACCAATGTCTACACCATCCGAGACGGCTCCAGTCAGCAGGAGGCAACATTTCCATAAGATGGTGACAGATAAGTGAAGAGCCTCCGTGAGCTCAAGGAACACTGGATTTTGGCTGTTGCAGCTGAAAGGAGGACATCAGTAAACCAGGGGAAGAGTCCCGAGGAGATAATTTGCATATTCCCAGTGCCTTCTGGGATAAGTGAAGAGCCTCCGCGAGCTCAAGGAACACTGGATTTTGGCTGTTGCAGCTGAAAGGAGGACATTAGTAAACCTAGAGTTTTGGCTTATATTTCACCGCTTGATTATCTCTTGAACAATAAGAACATGGAAGAGGCTAGGAGCCATGTGGTGAGCTGCATTTCTTGCTACATGTTCATAGACTTACCAGTGGAAAAGCCAAACTTCACATGCCAGAAATGCAAGCTTGTGTCCCTGTTGGAGGAAAAGTTGCAAAATCTGGAAGAGAGGTTATCTACATTGAAGACCATTAAGGAAGGTGAAGAGTTCTTAGACAGAGCAGAATTATCTCTTCATGGTACAGAAAGAGAAGAAATTTGAAGTGCAACTGAAGAAACAGAGGAATGGAAGCATGTGACCCAGAGAAGCAGGAGGATCAGGAGGCAGTCAGCACCAATTCTGCTCAGGAACCAATACCAGGCTCTTACACAGGAGAACGATGAAGAAATACATCAGGATAAGACTTTGCCCACAAACAACCTTGTACGCCCTCTGAGTCCTCCTGAATGGAGAAAGAAAACTGTTGTGAAGAAGAAACGGAGAGTTGTTGTCATGGGCGATTCCCTGTTGAGAGGAACAGAGGCCGCTATCTGCAGACCGGATATAACCTCAAGAGAAATGTGCTGTCTTCCAGGTGCAAAAATTAAAGATGTGTCTGACAGGATATCAGGACTCTTCAGACCTAAAGATAACTACCCATTCCTGCTAATACATGTGGGGACAAATGACACCGCTAGAAACGACCTGGAAACCATCTGCAGTGACTTTGAAAACTTAGGTAAGAAAGTGAAAGAACTGGGAGCGCAGGTGGTCTTCTCTTCCATCCTCCCAGTGGATGGCCATGGAACAAGGAGGTGGAATAAGATTCTGCAGGTGAACAACTGGCTACGTCGATGGTGCCGTCAGCAAGGATTTGGATTTCTGGATCATGGAGTGAATTACCTATACGATGGACTACTTGCTAGAGATGGGGTGCACCTTACGAAGACTGGAAAACATGTATTTGGAAGTCGCCTTGCTACACTCATCAGGAGAGCTTTAAACTAGAACAATGTGGGAAGGGAAGCAAAACGCCAGCAAAAGCCATACACTTGACAAATACTATTGAGATTTCTGCTATTAGAAGTGAAGGGGAAGAACAAAGACAAAAAAATTTACATAATAAAAATATTGAAGGAAGAGAAACCAATCACAAACTAAAGTGTTTCTATACGAATGCACAAAGCATGGGCAACAAACAAGGAGAACTGGAGCTACTAACGCAGGAGAAGAAATATGATGTCATTGGAATCACTGAGACTTGGTGGGACGATACACATGATTGGAATACAAGGCTAGAAGGATACAACTTATTTGCAAGAAACAGACTTGATAAACGAGGAGGAGGTGTTGCATTGTATGTTAGAAAAGCGTATATCTGCACAGAGATTGACGCTTCAAAGACTGGGAGTTCTGTGGAAACTGTTTGGGTAAGAATACAAGGACAGAACAATGGAAAGGACACCATTGTAGGCATTTACTACAGGCCGCCTGTGCAAGCTGAAGATATGGATGAACTCTTTATGCATCAAATGGCCAAGTTCTCCAAAAAATATGACATAGTGGTCATGGGAGATTTCAACTATCCAGACATTTGTTGGGAATCTCTCTCAGGCAAAACTAACAGGTCCAGGAAATTCTTATCCTCTCTTGCTGACAACTTTATCTTCCAAAAGGTAATGGAGAAAACAAGGGGATCTGCTACCTTGGATCTAATCCTCATAAACAGGGAGGAAATGGTGGAGGAGGTAAGAGTGGCTGGGACTCTAGGAGGTAGTGACCATGCTATTTTAGAATTTTGGATAACAAGAGGAGGAAGACCTGTGAAGACTCAGACGTCAAGGTTAGAGTTCAGAAAGGCAGATTTTAAGGAACTCAGAAAGAGAATTGGAGGGATCCAATGGCTGGATATCCTTAAGGACAAAATGTCCAGGAAGGATGGAAAATCTTGAAAAATGAGATTCTCAAAGCACAATCGTTAACAATTCCGAAAAGAGGGAAGAATGGGAAGCATTTAAGGAAACCAGGATGGATGAACATAGAACTTAAACACATGCTAAAAAGGAAGAAAGAAATGTTTATCAAATGGAAAGAGGGAGGCATATCTAAAGAAGAATATAATGCCGTCTGCAGAACCTGCAGGGCACAAATCAGATTATCTAAAGCTGACAATGAATTAAGGCTTGCAAGTGACGTCAAAAGCAACAAAAAGGATTTTGGGGATACGTCAAAAGTAAAAGAAAAGTCAAAGATGCTATAGGGTTTTTACAGGATGAAAATGATGAAATGGTAAGTCAGGATGTTGAGAAGGCTGAACTTTTAAATTCCTATTTTGCATCTGTTTTCTCTCAGAAAGGAAATGTAACATCAACTGATCTTCACTGTCCTATTAAAGGAATAGAAGAATACAGGATATCTATAAACAGAAAGACAGTGAGGAAACACTTAGCTAACATAAATGAATTCAAGTCTCCAGGTCCAGATGAATTACACCCCAGGGTACTGAAGGAGATAGCAGAAGAAATTCTTGAACCACTGTCCATAATCTTTGAAAATTCTTGGAGAACAGGAGAGGTCCCAGAAGACTGGAGAAGAGCAAATGTTGTTCCTATCTTCAAAAAGGGGAAGAAGGTGGACCCAGGGAACTACAGGCCGGTGAGTCTGACTTCTATACCAGGAAAGATCTTTGAACAAATTATTAAAGAACATGTATGCAAGTACCTGGATAAGAATGAAGTGATTAAACAGAGTCAGCATGGGTTTGTAACTAATAAGTCATGTCAGACTAACTTAATTTCCTTCTATGACAGAATCACTGACTGGGTGGATCAGGGAAATGCTGTAGATATAGTATATCTTGACTTCAGCAAAGCATTTGACAAAGTATCTCACACAATCCTTATTGAAAAAATGACTAAGTATGGAATGGACAAGGCAACTGTTAGGTGGATTCATAACTGGCTTAGTGATCGGACCCAAAGAGTGGTTGTAAATGGCTGCACATCCAGTTGGAAGAATGTCTCAAGTGGGGTACCACAAGGCTCTGTTTTGGGCCCTGTATTGTTCAACATCTTTATCAATGATTTAGATGAAGGAATTGAGGGTAAACTGATCAAATTTGCTGATGACACAAAGCTAGGAGGGGTAACTAATACTAGAGAAGAGAGAGAGAGGATTCAAAAAGATATACATAAACTGGAGCAGTGGGCAGCAACTAACAGAATGGATTTTAACAGGGAAAAATGCAAAGTACTACATCTGGGCAATAAAAATGAAAAAAGCATATACAAAATGGGAGGAATTAGGGCTAAGTAACAGCACATGTGAAAAAGACTTGGGTATACTAATTGATCACAGACTTAACATGAGTCAACAGTGTGATGCAGCAGCAAAAAAGGCAAATGCAATTCTAGGATGTATCAACAGAAGCATACAGTCTAGATCACGTGAGGTCATTATTGCCCTCTACTCCTCTTTGGTCAGACCTCATCTGGAATACTGTGTCCAGTTTTGGGCACCACATTTTAAAAAAGACATCAACAAACTGGAGCAAGTTCAGAGAAGAGCCACCAGAATGGTGACCGGTCTGCAAACCATGTCCTATGAGGAATGGTTGCAGGATTTGGGAATGTTTAGCTTGCAAAAAAGAAGACTGAGAGGAGACTTAATAGCTGTCTACAAATATCTCAAGGGCTGTCACATTGTAGAAGGATCATCTTTATTCTCATTTGCACAAGGAAAGACTAGAAGCAATGGGATGAAACTGAATGGGAGGAGACACAGATTAGATATTAGAAAAAACTTTTTGACAGTTAGGGTGATCAATGAGTGGAACAGGCTGCCACAAGAGGTGGTGAGTACTCCTTCAATGGAAGTCTTCAAACAGAGGCTGGATAGACATCTGTCTGGGATGATTTAGAGAATCCTGCTTTGAGCAGGGGGTTGGACCAGAAGGCCCAGGAGGTCCCTTCCAACTCTACCATTCTATGATTCTATGATTCTATGACTACATGTCTTGCCCTCTCAGTGTACTCCAGATTTCTCTTCCCCATTCAAGTTTGTTGTCTCTAAGCTGGATACATGGCCAGAGCTTAGCCAGTATGCATTGGAGGTGCTGGCTTGCCCTGCTGCCAGTGTATTATCGGAGCGCTTCTTTACTGCTGCAGGTGGTGTACTAACAGACCGTTGCATGCGACTCTCCTCCGATAATGTAGAACGGCTTACTTTTCTGAAAATGAATTAGGCATGAATCTCGCCTGAATTTGCCTGTCCGGTTTCAGATTAACTAACTGGTTAGCAACGTTTTCCATGTCTCCTGTTATGTTCATCTTTCTACCACCTGAACTATACTCCCTGGGCTACAACACTGCCAGTTGCTGCTCAGAAGTGTCGTGTCCACAGATCAATACACAAGCTATAGTGATAGTGGGGTTCAGTAACGCCTGCTGTTCCCCTGCTGTGTGTCTGACAAAAATTAATGCTGCTAACTCCAAATTAAAGTTAAAATTAAAGTTCAAACATCCCATACTAGGCCTCAGCCTACACCCTCCTTGACCCTGGGCTCAGAAGTGTTGGATGCACAGATCAAAACAATCGATGATGTGTTTGTGGGGTTCAGTAACGCCTGCTGTTCCCCTGCTGTGTGTCCGGCAAAATTACTGCTACCTAGCTACACATGTTGAAAAAAACATGACATGTTAAAGTGGCCAGTGCTACACATAGATATCAGGCTACACCCTTATTTCTAAGCTGTAAACAAGTCAAACGTCACATTTAAAACCATTCAATGATTAGTGTTGGTAACAAATCTGTAACTAAATAATTGTGACATATTATGGCAGATATCCACATATCTAACACAAATGCTAACACAAAAGCATACTTATGCTATAGGGTACTGATGGTGAACCTTCTCACTCCATAACTTTGACAAATCCAACTGACATCATGCCTCAAATGCTGCAATGTTGGAAGTGCATAATGTGGGTTGAACTTTGACAACAGCTGCAGTGCGAAGGTTATCCTTCTGTGTTCTTGGCTTTTAAATAAAAGCATACAAGTAAATATAATAATACATTGTTGATTAAGGGACGTGATGTACACCTGTAATATTGTGCAAACAATGGATGTAGGACTATTCCTCTTCAACATTACTTATATTTGTGTCATTTGAAAAAATATATATTTTAGTTCAAAATTAAACACCCATGTTCACTAGCTGTGAAAGGCCCCTTTGTGTACTTCTATAGTGTTTGAAACCAATGTATTGTATACGGATGGAAGCACGTCACAGTAATAGATTTGAATTATTTGAAATAGAATGTAGCAGCACCAATTTTAGAAAAATGACAAGGATGAGCCAGTGACAGACACTCAGCAGAGTACACGCAGCGGTGGTTGAAGTAAGTGGAGCGGGATCTACACTCCTACCAAAAATTTAAACCTCAGACTAGAGTGAACACTGAACACAACTGTTCACTTGCTGTGAAAGGCCTTTTTGTGGACTTCTATTATGTTTGCAAGCAATGTATTGTATTTTGATGGAAGAGCGTCACACTAATAGATTTTAGTAAATTGAAAATAGAATAAAGCAGCACCAGTTTTAGAAAAATGACAAGGATGAGCCAGTGACAGACACTCAGCAGAGTACACGCAGCGGTGGTTGAAGTAAGTGGAGCGGGATCTACACTCCTACCAAAAATTTAAACCTCAGACTAGAGTGAACACTGAACACAACTGTTCACTTGCTGTGAAAGGCCTTTTTGTGGACTTCTATTATGTTTGCAAGCAATGTATTGTATTTTGATGGAAGAGCGTCACACTAATAGATTTTAGTAAATTGAAAATAGAATAAAGCAGCACCAATTTTAGAAAAATGACAAGGATGAGCCAGTGACAGACACTCAGCAGAGTACACGCAGCGGTGGTTGAAGTAAGTGGAGCGGGATCTACACTCCTACCAAAAATTTAAACCTCAGACTAGAGTGAACACTGAACACAACTGTTCACTTGCTGTGAAAGGCCTTTTTGTGGACTTCTATTATGTTTGCAAGCAATGTATTGTATTTTGATGGAAGAGCGTCACACTAATAGATTTTAGTAAATTGAAAATAGAATAAAGCAGCACCAATTTTAGAAAAATGACAAGGATGAGCCAGTGACAGACACTCAGCAGAGTACACGCAGCATTAGTTGAAGAAGTAACTGGAGCGTGATCTGCATTTAAAAAAAAAAAAAAAATACCTCACAGACTGCAGTGAACACTGAAACACAACTGTTCACTATCTGTGAAAGGCTCCTTTCTGTACTTCTATAGTGTTTGCAACCAATGTATTGTTTACGGATGGAAGCGCATCACACTATAATTTCTATTGAATGGAGCAGCTAGAATTACACTAAAGAAAAAAAAAAAGAGTCTGTGAGTGACACGTGCAGATGCCTACAGACAACGTTGGATGCAGAGCAAACTGCAGCGTCACCTGCACTCTCCACACACACACCTTGCACAGAGCTGTTAAAACAACACTGCAAGGCAAAAGGAAGCTTTACACAGCGGTTGGTAAACTAGCCTGCCTACAGCAAAGTACACAAAATCGCAATCTCTAACTGTCCCTCAGAGTCAGCAGAGCAGCGTTCTGTCCCTAACTGAATTCACAGCACAGTGACACTAAAATGGCGGCGGCGCCTTTTATAGTGCATTCTGACATCATTTCAGCATCCAATCACAGCCATGCCATTAGTTAAGATGACCGCAGCATTACAGGATGTGCCCACACTTCATAAGATTCCTCATTGGCTGACTAAAATCACAGTGCCTCTCAAAGAATTATGGGAACTTCCGATTCCGGTATACGATATAGGAAAAATATCGGAACTAAGTATCGGAATTCCGATACAGCGAATATCGGCCGATACCCGATACTTGCGGTATCGGAATGCTCAACACTAGTGCCAAGATGTACGTGGCTTACTTTACAACAGCACAACTGGCATAGTGCAATAGATTGGAAAAGAATTCCCGCACATAGGAATATATCAACTGGAAAAAGTTGTTCAGATGAAGTAGTTAGGTACACGTTAACTTGGTTGAAGGGCTTTTGCACTCTGATCAAAAATGCGAAGTACCTCATGTTTGCAGCAATATTGGAATTCATATATTCACTAAATGCAGTGTGTTGACACATTGCGTATGTATATGTTTTGCGACAGGGTCACTGGCAATGTATATGATAGAAGATATGTATCACGAAGATTGCTATCTTCTGTGATGTGAAACTCAGAAGTTTCTCTCTAGCATGTTATGTGCTGAGATTGGTTAATTAGCCATGACAGAACTTGTTATTTCTGTGAGCAGCTGTAAGAGAAGGGCAGGATGGTTACTCACCATCACCATATCTCCGCCTCAAGGGTGTGGTTCGGCAAGTTAAATGTCCAGCCACTGAGTTTTTTTTCTCTGTCTCTGTGTTTGGAGACAAGGAAGTCTCCAGCCTTGAGCTCCAGTGGGAGCTGAAGTTTACTGAAACTTGAGCAGGCGAAACTCACAGGCATATGGACTGTGCTAGAGGTTATCTTTTGTTTTGCCATTGTGCCAGAAAGTCTATGTTTATTTTGTTAAATCATGCACTGGTTTATGCCATATTTAAATAAACCAGTAGAAGAAACATTCCTATGTCAACCTCTGATAGCAGCTGAGTGAGCCAATCTACATCAGTTTGTATATTGGCCACATAGCGTTTTTATGCACCTGTACATTTAATAAGTACTAAAAGTGTGGGTTTTTTTTGCATACATTGGGGGCATGGCCCCTTTCAGGGCTCAGCACCCTTATCTACACATCTTTCCCAGGCAAAGTTTTAATTACAAGCTGGGTGCCTGGTTTTCTTTCACTTCCCCATTCAGATGAGACTGGTTTGGCACATCGCAAAATAATACTTTAGTGATAGGAGTCATCCATATTTAGGTACACATTGACATGGTTGGATGACTTTTGCGCTCTTTGATCAAAAAGCACTATCTAATTACCTTACAGTTTTAATGATTACAACAATTGTGGAGTTCATGTATTCATTAATCACAGTATGTTGATGTATAGTATATGTATATCTTCTGATAAAGTATCTACCTAAGCCACCGTGTAAAATATTGCATAGGCAAATGTTTTGATATATATCTATTACGCCTTCTACTTCATCCAGTGCTGCTGCTAATAGCTTCCACATTTTTTGACGTGGCATGGAGGTATTTTCTTTCACACTATAATTCCAAAGACATACCGATAGGGAATTTAGATTGTGAGCCCCATTGGTGACAGCAAAAATAATGTATGTAAAGCGCTGCGGAATAAGATAGTGCTATATAAGCAAATCATAATAAATAACAATAAATATCGTCTGTTGCCAGTATCACTTCGTTTTCCATATATTTGGATATGAATATCCCATTTCTAATTTTTGTTTACACTTATACAAACATGAAAAAATATGGAATCAACCAGGAATGGTAGGTAGGGTACACATGATGGCTAGTAAAGCTAAAGAAACAACAGCCTGGCCTTAATATCAGTTTAATGTGTATGTACAGTCATGGCCAAAAGTTTTGAGAATGACACAAATATTAATTTTTACAAAGTCTACTGCTTCACTTTTTCTAATGGCAATTTGCATATACTCCAGAATGTTATAAAGAGTGATCAGCTTAACAGCAATTACTTGCAAAATCAATATTTGGCTAGAAAATGAACTTTATCCCCCAAAACACATTTCAACATCATTGCAGCCCTGCCTTAAAAGGACCAGCTAACCTCTTTTCAGTGATTGCTCCATTAACACAGGTGTGGGTGTTGATGAGGACATGGCTGGAGATCAATCTGTCATGATTAAGTAAGAATGACACCACTGGACACTTTAAAAGGAGGCTGGTACTTGGCATCATTGTTTCTCTTCTGTTAATCATGGTTATCTCTAAAGAAACACGTGCAGTCATCATTGCAAAGCACAAAAATGGCCTAACAGGGAAGAGTATCGCAGCTAGAAAGATTGCACCTCAGTCAACAATCTATCGCATCATCAAGAACTTCAAGGAGAGAGGTTCCATTGTTGCCAAAAAGGCTCCAGGGCGCCCAAGAAAGACCAGCAAGCGCCAGGACCGTCTCTTAAAAGTGTTTCAGCTGCGGGATCGGGCTACCAGCACTGCAGAGCTTGCTCAGGAATGGCAGCAGGCAGGTATGAGTGCATCTGCACGCACTGTGAGGTGGAGACTCTTGGAGCAAGGCCTGGTCTCAAGGAGGGCAGCAAAGAAGCCACTTCTCTCCAGAAAAAACATCACGGACAGACTGATATTCTGCAAAAGGTACAGGCAGTGGACTGCTGAGGACTGGGGTAAAGTTATTTTCTTGATGAATCCCCTTTTCGATTGTTTGGGACATCAGGAAAACGCCTCATTCGGAGAAGACAAGGTGAGCGCTACCACCAGTCTTGTCTCATGCCAACTGTTAAGCATCCTGAAACCATTCATGTGTGGGGTTGCTTCTCAGCCAAGGGAATCGGCTCTCTCACAGTCTTGCCTAAAAACACAGCCATGAATAAAGAATGGTACCAGAATGTCCTCCAAGAGCAACTTCTCCCAACCCTCCAAGAGCAGTTTGGCGATCAACAATGCCCTTTCCAGCATGATGGAGCACCTTGCCATAAAGCAAAGGTGATAACTAAATGGCTCAGGGAACAAAACATAGAGATTTTGGGTCCATGGCCTGGAAACTCCCCAGGTCTTAATCCCATTGAGAACTTGTGGTCAATCATCAAGAGACGGGTGGACAAACAAAAACCTAAAAATTCTGACAAAATGAAAGCATTGATTGTGCAAGAATGGACTGCTATCAGTCAGGATTTGGTCCAGAAGTTGATTAAGAGCATGCCAGGGAGAATTGCAGAGGTCCTGAAGAAGAAGGGTCAACACTGCAAATATTGACTTGCTGCATTAACTCATTCTAACTGTCAATATAAGCTTTTGTTACTCATATGTTTGCAATTATATTTCTGTCTGTGATAAAAACATCTGTCAAACACACACATAAAAACCAGAGGGCAGCAGATCATGTGAAAATATAATATTTGTGTCATTCTCAAAACTTTTGGCCATGACTGTATCTCCAACTTGAGAATTTAAACAGGTGTGCCAATATAGACTGGCATAATTGGATGTCTAGATTTAGTGTAATTTTTTTTAATAGAATTTTGGGTTAAGCAGTAGAGATGAGCGACTTTGCCTTTTTTCGGGTCGAGTCGGGTTTTGGACTATCCGACTTTCGCAAAAGTCGAGTCGAACGAGATCGGCCGACTAGCTCGCGGCAAAAGTCGGAGTTTGGCCAAGAAACGAAACCCGACCCCAATGCAAGTCAATGGGGAATAACAGCTGCCCCCCCACCGCCAACGTCCTCTTCCACCATACTTCCTCATGTTTGGGAAAATGTACCCAATATACCAGCAGATATATGGTACTGTATCAGTAGGGTTCAGCTGTATACAGTGTTGGGGTAATTTTAAATCTCTGTATATATTTCCGGAGTAACACACAGACGCTCACTCAGTATGGATTTGACCAGAATACAAAAAGCAGAAAAAGGGTACTGTATCAGAAGGAAAAAGCTGTATACAGTGTATGGGAAATTGTAAATCTCCGTATATATTTCCGGAGTCACACACAGATAGTCAGCATGTATCTGTCCGTGATACCAGCCGGTACACAGTAGTGTGTGAGGAGCGTACAGCTCTATACGTTGTGGGAAAAAATGAACGCTCAGTAACTGTGTAGAAAAAAAGAATAAAAGTATTAGTGCTGTGTAAAAAGCAGTCTGCACAGCAGTGTACACACAGCAATACAGCTAGCAGGCAGCCTAATAACCAGTACTGCTGCACACAAGAAAATCCTCCCCTGTCACTGGCAGGCAGCCTAATAACCAGCGCTGCTGCACACAAGAAAATCCTCCCCTGTCACTGCACACTAACTGTACAGCACAATTGCTAACAGCACAAGCACATAAGAACTTCTCTTTCCAGCCCTAACTCTCTCCCTACTGATAAACAGCGTCAGCAACCTCTCCCTACTGTTAAGATCAGCAGAAGTAAAATGGCGGTCGGCAGTCAGGGCTTTTATAGACACTATGACGCCCCCAAAGCAAGCCAATCACTGCAATTTCCTTCTCTAAGATGGTGGTGGACGCTGCACATGTCATCTCGTTGTCCACAGTGTATGTCCTTGCTCATTGGCTGAAAAAAGGCGCCTGAAAGCATTCTGGGAAACTCTACTTTGGTGCTCGTTTAGACATCGCATGGCCGACCTCACGCTATGGTCATGTTTCGGCCAATGAAACCCGACTTTGGCGAAAGTCGGCAACTTTTGATCTGACCGAACTATTTCGCGCAACTCTATTAAGCAGGTTAATTCCCTGTCAGGATCCCGTCTGGGTTGGAGCCGATGTTACTGCAAACACTAGGGGAAGCAGAGGCAGGTAGCGTAGTCAGGTGGCAGCCGGAGGTCGGTACACAGGAGAGCAGTGTTTGTAGCAGAGGAGCAGGCAGATAATGTAGTCAGGTGGCAGGCCGAGGTCAGTTCACAGGAGAGCAGTGTTTGTAGCAGAGGAGCAGGCAGATAACGTAGTCAGGTGGCAGCCGCAGGTCGGTACACAGGAAAGGCAGTTCGATAGCAGAGGAGCAGGCAGATAACGTAGTCAGGTGGCAGGCCGAGGTCAGTTCACAGGAGAGCAGTGTTTGTAGCAGCAGGAACGGCAGGAGAAAGAGCTTGACTAAAGGCTGGAAGCACAATAATCTCGCAATGACACACCCACAGGGCCAGGTTTATATAGGGCGTGTAATTGGCAATCAGAGGCCAAACGAGAGAGCACTGGGTGAAGCCGATCAGGAAGAACAGTCAATGGTATCCGGGTTCAGCAAGGAACTTTGTAGCCAGCAGAATAGCTCAGATGGTAGAGCTGCTGGCCGGTGGACAAGAGACACTGGGTTCGATTCCTGACAGTACTCCCCTCCTTCCAGGATGGCCTCTGGACATCTCAGGAGCTGGCCTATCTGGGTACCTCTGATGGAAGGCTCTTGTAAGTCCAGGAGCATGGACGTTGTCCTTTGGTTCCCATGAATTTTCCTCTGGTCCGTAACCTTCCCACTGCACCAGATACTGCAGTTTACCTCTGAATTTTCGGGAGTCCAGAATCTTATTCACAATGTATTCTTCTTCACCACGGATCCTTCCTGGTGGAGGAGGTGGCTGAATTCTTCCTGGAAACGGGTTTGAGCAAGGATATGTGAAATACTGGATGAATCTTTAGATTGTTGGGAAGTTTTAAACGAAAAGCAACCTGGTTAATTTTTGCAGAAATTTGAAAAGATCCAATGAATTTCTGACCCAATTTGGAGGATGGCACATGTGTCTTAAGGTTTTTAGTGGACAGCCAAACTTTGTCTCCAACCTGAAGAGCAGGGGGCACTCTCCGATGTTTATCTGCTGCTTCCTTATATACTTCCTGGGTCTTGAGTAATATCTCTGATAATTCCTTCTGGGATTCCTGTAATTTTGCAAGCCTGTCATTAACAGCAGGAATGGGAGTGTTCACTGGCAGATTAGGGATAAATACTGGATGTACTCCATAATTAGCAAAAAATGGGGTTTGAGATGTAGCGCTATGTATGGAGTTGTTGTAGGCAAACTCTGCTGTTGGTAAATAGTCCACCCAGTCATCCTGAAGATAGGAAATGAAGCAACGGAGGTATTGCTCCAAAGTCTGGTTCGTTCTCTCCGTCTGGCCATTGGACTGAGGATGGAAAGCGGTAGAAAGATTCACCGTGACTCCCAAGGCTGTACAGAAACTGTTCCAAAATTTTGACGTAAACTGAACGCCTCTGTCAGACACCACGTTGTCAGGAATTCCATGTAACCTGAATACCTCTTTGATCATCAGTTCTGCAGTTTTTTCAGCAGTAGGAATTCCTTCAGTTGGAATAAAGTGGGCCATTTTTGTGAGTCGGTCCACTATGACAAGGATGACGGTCATCTGTTTGGAAGGGGGTAGTTCCACAATAAAATCCATGGAAATAGATCCCCAAGGCCTGGATGGAACTGGGAGTGGTTGCAAGAGTCCTAGAGGAGACGATCGTGGGGTCTTGTTTCGTGCGCATGTTAAACAGGTTGAAACATATTTCCTCACATCCTTCCTACAATTAGGCCACTAAAAGAAACGAAGTAGTAAGTCTTGTGTTTTTGCAACTCCAGGATGTCCTGCCAGTTTAGAATCATGGACACTTTTGAGGACTTCAAGGCGAGAAGATTCAGGTACATATATTTTGTGTTTCTGCATCCAAAACCCCTCTTTGAATGAAAGATCGACGTCTTCCGAAGGATGGTTAAGGAAAGAGTCCTCTTGATATCCATCTTTAATTCTATTACATAGTCCTCTAGAGTGCAATATTCCCAAAAAAATTTTAGGGCCTAGAATTGTATCATCATTACTAGACCTCTCCTGAGGTTCCGAACACATCCTGGACAGGGCGTCAGCCTTGCCATTTCTTGAACCAGGCCGGTAAGAAATTATAAAATTGAATCTTGAGAAAAATAAGGCCCATCGTGCTTGTCTTGCAGACAATCTTTTTGCTGTACGGAGGAATTCAAGATTCTTGTGGTCCGTGAGGACAGTCACAGGGTGATTGGCACCTTCCAGAAGATGTCTCCACTTGGAGAAGGCAACTTTAATGGCTAACAGTTCTTTATTACCGATATCGTAGTTCTTTTCTGCAGATGACATGGTGTGGGAAAGAAACGCACATGGGTGAAGTTGCATCTTGTCTCCAACTCGCTGAGACAGAATGGCTCCCACTGCAGAGTCCAAGGCGTCCACTTCGACAGTAAATGGCAATTCAGGATTTGGGTGTACTAACAATGGAGCAGACGTAAAAAGAGTTTTCAACTTGTCAAAAGCCTCCTGTGCCTCCGGAGACCAGAAAAATGTTTTGGTCTTTTTTGTTAGTGTAGTAATTGGTAGTATGATCCGTGAAAAGTTCTTTATAAATTTTCGGTAAAAATTTGCAAATCCTATGAAACGCTGGACGTCTTTTAAATTTCTTGGAACAGGCCAGTCCACTACAGCATTGATTTTGCCGGGATCCATGCTCAGACCTTCTGGGGAGATGATATATCCCAGAAATTGGATACTGGTTTGTTCAAACTCACATTTTTCAAGTTTAATGCAAAGATGGTTCTCCTGTAGTCGTTCCAGGACTAACTGGACGTGCCTGCGATGCTCTTCCAAGGTGTCTGAAAATATAAGAATGTCATCGAGATAAGCCACAACGAATTGGTCCAAGAAATCTCGAAATACATCATTAATAAAATGTTGAAAGGTGGCTGGGGCATTGCTAAGGCCAAAGGTCATAACCAGAGATTCAAAATGTCCATATCTCGTTCTGAAGGTGGTCTTCCACTCATCTCCTGGGCGAATCCGTATGAGGTTGTAAGCCCCTCTAAGATCCAGCTTCGTAAAGATTTTCGCAGAACGGAGTCTCTCAAATAGTTCAGGAATCAAGGGTAGCGGGTAGCGATTCTTGACAGTGATATTATTCATCTCTCTGTAGTCAATACATGGCCGCAGAGTGGAGTCTTTCTTTTCAACAAAGAACAGGGGTGCCCCAGCTGGAGATGTGGAAGGTCGAATAAAGCCTTTCTCTAAATTTTCATCCAGGAACTTTCTTAATACCTTCAATTCAGGTTCGGAAAGATTGTAAATCCGTCCAAATGGAATGGTTGCGCCTGGCAGCAATTCAATGGCACAGTCGTAAGGACGGTGAGGAGGTAATTGATCTGCTTTCTTCTTACTGCAGACATCAGAGAACTGCTGATATTGAGGTGGTAGTTTCTCTTCCTTCTCATGCGAAATCTCAGAGATTTGGACTTGTTGGAGAACAGGGGGTTCCTTATGACAATTATTCTTACAGTAGTCAGATGGAAAGGTGATGGTCCTTGATGCCCAGTTGATAGAAGGGTTATGGACTGAAAACCAGGGGATCCCTAGAATAACCGGAAATTTCGGAGATGAAATAAGGTGGAAACTGACAGCTTCATGATGATCCGGTTCGATACAAATCTCCAGTTCGATTGTCTCATGCGTGACAGGTCCAGAAGACAAAGGTGATCCATCCACAGTTTCCATTTCAATTGGTGTGGATTTGGTCCTACTGGAAATATTATTATCACGTGTAAATTTTAAGTCCATAAAATTTCCTCCTGCTCCCGAATCCAACAGGGCAGAGCATTGTATTTTTTGGGTGCCCATTACAACCTGAATGGGGATTACAAAATGAGATGATGTAGTATGTATTTTGTCTATTTCTGGCGTAACTGATGAGATAGTCTGCAAGATGGAATCCGACTGCTGAGAAAGGTCCATATTGCTGGCAGACCTGTTGTTGGTAAAGGTTATAGTCCTTTTGTTAGGACAGTTGATGGCATAGTGTCCAGGGTCCCCACAATAGAGGCAGAGATGTTCTGCACATCGCCTCTCCTTCTCCTGTGCAGAGAGTGGTCTTCGGATGACGTCGATCTGCATCGGTTCAGACACGCCTTGCGTCTTTTCTTGGTGGTCTGATGCTGAAAATGAGAAGCCAGGGCTATTCCCAAGTGCTTGCAGTCTCTCCTTTCTCCTTTCAGTAAGTCTTTGGTCAATCCGGATACATAGTTGAATAAAGTCCTCCAACTGATCAGGGGTCTCAACCCTGGCAAGCTCGTCTTTCACTGGTTCTGATAACCCTCGTCGAAATTGACTTCTCTGGGCCGCTGGATTCCAGGTGGTGTCGGCCACCCAGCGACGGAACTCCGATGTATATTCCGCAACAGAGCGACGTCCTTGGCGCAAATTATGTAATTTGGTTTCTGCTGTGGCACAGCGGTTTGGGTCATCAAAAACTTGATTCATAGCTGCGGTGAAGGCTTCCAGGTCATTAAGGAGGTCATAGTCCTTTTCTACATAAGGCGAAGCCCAAGCAAGAGCTTCATCCGTCAGGAGATTTATCATGAAAAAAACTTTCTTCCTCTCACTGGTAAAGGGAGCAGGTTGCATCTGGAAGTATATGCGGCATTGATTGAGGAATCCTCGGTACTGCTGGCGATCTCCACTGAACTTTGCAGGCAGCGGCAGTCGCGCGTTTGATTCGGACCCTGAATTGCGCACGTCCAGAAGTTGTTTTTGTAGCTCAATTACTTCCTGTTGTATCACCGTGAAATCAGTTTGTAACTTGGAATATTTTCATTGAGAATCAGTACAAAAACTTTGAAGCTCCGTAACTTGCCGCCTCAGGGTGTTCACAGCGTACTCCATTTTGGCGCGAGATTATTCTGTCAGGATCCCGTCTGGGTTGGAGCCGATGTTACTGCAAACACTAGGGGAAGCAGAGGCAGGTAGCGTAGTCAGGTGGCAGCCGGAGGTCGGTACACAGGAGAGCAGTGTTTGTAGCCGAGGAGCAGGCAGATAACGTAGTCAGGCGGCAGGCCGAGGTCAGTTCACAGGAGAGCAGTGTTTGTAGCAGAGGAGCAGGCAGATAACGTAGTCAGGTGGCAGCCAGAGGTCGGTACACAGGAAAGGCAGTTCGGTAGCAGAGGAGCAGGCAGATAACGTAGTCAGGTGGCAGGCCGAGGTCAGTTCACAGGAGAGCAGTGTTTGTAGCAGCAGGAACAGCAGGAGAAAGAGCTTGACTAAAGGCTGGAAGCACAATAATCTCGCAATGACACACCCACAGGGCCAGGTTTATATAGGGCGTGTAATTGGCAATCAGAGGCCAAACGAGAGAGCACTGGGTGAAGCCGATCAGGAAGAACAGTCAATGGTATCCGGGTTCAGCAAGGAACTTTGTAGCCAGCAAAATAGCTCAGATGGTAGAGCTGCTGGCCGATGGACAAGAGACACTGGGTTCGATTCCTGACATTCCCTCTGCCCAAAAATGTCGTTAAAACAAATGCAAAGAGATAGATTCATGGCTTCCAACTGTGGCAACAGTACACAATATTGATATGGAGTGTACAGTTGTTAATCCCTTAGTGACCGAGATAATTTTGACCTTAATGACCAAGCCAATTTTTACAATTCTGAGCACTGTCACTTTATGAGGTTATAGGTCTGGAACGCTTCAACGGATTGCACTGATTCTGAGTACGTTTTTTGCTGTTAGTGGTAAAATTTATTTGATATGACTTGCGTTAATTTATGAAAAAAACAGAAATTTGGCAAAAATTTTGAAAATTTTGCAATTTTCAAATGTTTAATTTTTGGGCTCTTAAATCAGAGAGTCATGTCACTCAAAATAGTTAATAAATAACATTCCCCACATGTCTACTTTACATCAGCACAATTTTGGAAACAGAATTTTTTTTTGTTACGAAGTTATAAGGGTTAAAAGTTGACCAGCGATTTCTCATTTTTCCAACAAAATTTACAAAACCATTTTTTTAGGGACCACCTAACATTTGAAGTGACTTTGGGGGGGTCAATATGACAAATAATACCCAAAAGTGACACCATTCTAAAAACGTCACCCCTCAAGGTGCTCAAAACCACATTCAAGAAGTTTATTAATCCTTCAGGTGCTTCACGAGAACTAAAGCAATGTGGAAGGAAAAAATGAAACATTTTACTTTTTTCACAAAAAATGTACTTTAAACCAAACTTTTTATTTTCACAAGTTTAACAAAAGAAAGTGGATCACAAAATTTGTTGTGCAATTTCTACTGAGTACACGATACCCTGTTTGTGGGGAAAAGCCACTGTTTGGGTGCATGGCAGGACTCAGAAGGGAGGGAGTACGTTTGACTTTTTGAATGCAAAATTAGCTGGAATCAAAGGCGGGCGCCATGTCGCGTTTGGAGACTCCCTGATGTACCTAAACAGTGTAAACCCCACAATTCTAACCCTAATCCAACCCTAACACAACCATAACACAACCCTAACCCCAACACTCCCCTTATCCCAACCCTAACCACAATCATAACCCTAACCAAAACCCTAACCCAACATCACCCAACATCCCCCTAACCCCAACACTACAACTGTAACCCCAACACAACACCATCCTAACCCTAGCTCTAACCCTAATCCTAACCCCAACCTAACCCTAGCCCAACCTTAACCCAGCTCTAGCCCCAACCCTAACCTAGCCTACCCTAGCCCTAGCCCCAACCTAACCCTAGCTCAATCCTAACCCTCTCTCTATAGGAGAGAGAAATGAATGGGAAATCTGAATTTTTTTTTTTTGCAATTGCCGTTATTCACAGCACTGAAGATGGTAAAAACTGACCTGAATCATGTTCTACGAGGTCTCAGCTACCCCAAGTAGCCAAAACCCCAGAGATTTTCAGATGATGGAAGGCACTATACTCATTTCTCAGTGCTATTAAAAAGCGGCGCTGAGGAATAAGTCCTTTAACTGCGGCCGTTAAAAGGCGTTTTGGCGGTCATTAAGGGGTTATATTGGACCAGTAAAACAGCTATGTAAAACATTAACCTTTTCTTTTATTTTTTTATATATATTTTTGTTTAAATTCTTACACTCCATTTACCAAAATAACGAAACAATATAAGCTATGTTGCTATGTAGGTACATGCATGGAAAGGAAGATGCATCAAAAGCCAGCAGTTTGTTGTACAGTTTACAGTTATGAAATTGAGCTGATTATGCTAAAAGTTATCCTTCTTTACATTTTTTTTTATGGCTCATCTGTCTCCAGATAAGCCTTGGCTTGAGTAATTTTCTTCGGTACGAAAATTTGCATTAACAGGAATTAAACTACTCTTTTTTGTTATGCAATGCATCAACAATGAAAAAAATTATTTTATTAAAGTGTTGTATTGCAATATTTCATGTATTATTCAATTCACAATCACACAGACTCTGCAGATCCTGCTCCTCCCGATCATGTAAGTCTGTGTATTAGTAGTCACAGATTGGGACTTAGCGCTCCAATTTTCTATGCTTGTCAATGGCTACAGTACAGTAGTTTACCACCATTTAATTTATACCTTTCTATCCCTATGTGTAATGATGACCTGTGATCCCTGACCTCTTATTGATAGACCGTAAAACTGTAAAATAGCTCTGCTTTCATAGTGCCTGTGATAGTTGCCCCTGAGTAACTGCGCTGGACCACGTGATGTGTGTTTGAAGCCAATTCAATTTGATCATCTCTAGGTGCTACCATAATCGGCTTATACCAATGTTTACAATATTATATAATAGTCTGTAGAAATTGTTGCTTAATTCAACTAATCAATAAATTTTGCAGTTTAGTAACATAGTTCATATCATATGTATTTTAGGAATTGTACAGTTATTGTAAATCTGTCAATGTTCGGCCTCACTTTAATGCATTTTCCCACAGAGGAAATGTATTCCTGTCCTTATTCCTGGCAATGAGAACTGAAATTACTGCAAACAAGTTGCTAATTGTTATCAACAACCCTTGTCTTTTTCCTTGTCATTTACTGTTAGCCAACCAATTCCAGCTCTGACTACTATAATTTTGGTTGATCTTAAACAAAAGTGCAGTTCATGCCACAAATAGACATAGAAGTAATGAATCCTTACTATTAAATTAGAATACATAGTAGTAAAAGGAAAAGCATGAGTCTGCTAAACCAGGCGTCAATAGACACTTTATGTACTTTAATTGTATGAATAAATGTATTTTATATACCATATATACTCATGTATAAGCGACCCCTAATTTTGCCACAAAAAACTGGGAAAACTTATTGACTCGCGTATAAGCCTAGGGTGAAAAATGATTATGCCCCATATGATGCTCCACAGATTAGGCCCCATAAACTGCACAAATTATGCCCCGTATGATCCACAGATTATGTCCCCATATCCTGCAAGATTATGCCCCATATGCTCCACAGATTATGCCTCATATGCTCCACAGATTATGCCCAATATGCTCCACAGATTATGCCCCCATATGCTGCACAGATTATGCCCCCATATGCTCCACAGATTATGCCCCATATGCTGCACAGATTATGCCCCCATATGCTCCAGATTATGCCCAATATGCTCCAGAGATTATGCCCCCATATGCTCCACAGATTATGCCCCATATGCTGCACAGATTATGCCCCATATGCTCCAGATTATGCCCAATATGCTCCAGAGATTATGCCCACATGCTCCACAGATTATGCCCCCATATGCTCCACAGATTATGCCCCCCATATGTTCCACAGATTATGCCCCCATATGCTCCAGATTATGCCCATATGCTCCAGAGATTATGCCCCATATGCTCCAGATTATGCCCAATATGCTCCACAGATTATGCCCCCATATGTTCCACAGAT
Source organism: Oophaga sylvatica (assembly GCA_033576555.1). Taxonomy (NCBI): domain Eukaryota; kingdom Metazoa; phylum Chordata; class Amphibia; order Anura; family Dendrobatidae; genus Oophaga; species Oophaga sylvatica. The sequence goes on along the minus strand of JARQOD010000001.1, from coordinate 364,953,865 downwards.
TATGCCCCTCATATGCTCCACAGATTATGCCCCCATATGCTCACAGATTATGCCCATATGTTCCACAGATTATGCCCCCCATATGTTCCACAAATTATGCCCCATATGCTCCAGATTATGCCCCCATATGCTCCAGATTATGCCCCCATGTTCCACAGATTATGCCCCCATATGCTGCACAGATTATGCCCTGTATGATCCACAGATTATGCCCCATAGTATACGTCCTTATGCTGCGCGCTGCTGCTGCAAAAAAAAATGACATACTCACCTCTCGTCGCTGGGGGCCAGGTGCCGGTGTCCTGAGCAGGCGGTGACACTGGCGCGCTATGGGGGACAGGTGCCGGTGTCATCGCTCGCTCAGGACCCCGGCACCTGAGATATTTACCTGTCCTCTCTCCACTGCTGCGCACTGCTTCCTCTTCCGGGTCCTCGGCAGGTGAATGATTAGGCAGGGGGCGCAACGCGCACTTACAACGTCATCGCGCCATCTGCTGAACATTCACAGTCAGGGAGTCGGACGAGGGAGCAGCGCGCAGCAGTGGAATGGGACAGGTAAATATCGCTATACTCACCCCTACGCCGGCGCGGTCTCTGCAGCCTCTCCTCTTCTCCCGGCGCTCTCCGCAGCGCTTCAGTCCTACAGCGGTCACGTGGTACCGCTTATTTTAAAATCATGAATATGCGTATATTCATGACTTTAATGAGCGGTACCATGTGACCGCTGCAGGAAGGAGCCGGAGATCGTGGGAGAAGCAGGGGGGCTGCAGAGACCGCGCCGGCGGAGGGGTGAGTATGATCCGACACCCCAGCTCCCCTCCCTCGCCGACCCCGTATATGACCCGCGTATAAGCCGAGAGGGGGACTTTCAGCCCTAAAAAATGGGCTGAAAATCTCGGCTTATACAGAGTATATACTGTACATACTTGTTTTATTCAAACTTATGTAATGAATTTGGAAGCCCATACCAAAAATACACACGTGTATCTTGTGAACTCATCCTAAGGTTATGTGCACGCAACGTAAATGTCATGTATAGTGTACAGTTCCTATAGCGTCTTGTGCTTGGGTGCGAGGAAAACACAGGAGACATAGGTTGAAATGAAATGACTTGTATTACTTCATACAAGCATGCTGAAAAGTTCACACAGTTTGCAGGAAAACAGCGACAGGAGACACAGCAGGCAGAGTAACTTCAAGCACTACAGTAAATCTCCAAAGCAGGTTCAGGATCTCTTCTCTGTACCGTAATTCCTCTGCAAACATGGATTCACCAAACAGCAGGTTTCCAGAGTCCAAAAGTGTTCCACGGTTCCTCAGTAGGGAATAGCTGGAGTACAAGTCCAAGGCTTCCAGGAGTCAGGTCACAGACTGACTGAGGCTTGATTCAGGAGCACTGATTGTTCAGCTGAGGTTGCTTAAGAAGCAAGAGGGAAGAATCAGGGAGGGAACATGAAAACTGGAAACTCCATATTAACTGAGGGCAAGAGCTGCAGAAAGACAGAAAGCAAAATGGCCGACGGAAAACTGAGTTTCAAGGAACATGTCAACAGAGACAAAGAACCTTACTTTACTCCCCCCTTAGGGACAACCTCCGGATGACCTCAGGACCAGGCTTGTCAGGGTACCTCTGATGAAACTGGCGGAGCAGGCGAGGAGCATTTACATTATTGACTGGTTCCCATGAGTTGTCCTCCACTGGGTAGCCCTGCCATTTAATCAAATATTGCAACTGATTTCTCTACAACCTGGAATCTAGAATCCTTTCCACCATAAATTCTTCCTGACCATCGACCAGCACTGGGTCAGGGCAAGGAGAAGAACGTCCAGGAAACGTATTGGGTGTTGCAGCTTTAGTAGGGATACATGAAAGACAGGGTGGATTCTCATAGTTCTGGGCAGTTGAAGACGACAAGCAACAGCACTTATAATCTTATTGATTTATAAGGTCCAATGTACTTATGTCCCAATTTAGACGATGGAATCTTTAATTTATAGATTTCTGGTTGACAGCCAGACCAAATCTCCTACCTTGAAAGCTGGTGCAGGTTTACGAAATGTATCTGCTGCTTTCTTGTACCTTTCTGAGCCAATTCTAGATTTTCTTTAGAAGATCCATATTCTTTTGTAAAGAAGTGATTCTTTCAGCCACTGCCGGCAAGGGCGTATCTATGGGGAAATCGAAGAAGAATGTTAGGATGATAACCTAGATTGGAGTAAAAAGGAGACTGTTAGTGGAGGCGCTCTGAGAGTTGTTATAAGAGAACTCAGCCAGTGGAAGTAGATCCACCAATCATCCTGTAGGTGGCAGATAAAACGCGGAGATACTGCTCCAGGGTCTAATTGGTTCGTTCTGTCTGTCCATTAGTCTGGGGATGAAAAGCAGAAGAAAGGTTTACTTTAATGTCCAATGCTGCACAGAAATTTTGCCAAAACCTTGAAGTGAATTGCACCCCTCGATCCGAAATGACCTCATCCGGTACTCATGTAAGCGAAACACATTCTTAATCATCAAGTTGATGCTGTTTTGCAGTGGGTAAGCCGACACAAGGATAAAATGAGCTGCCTTTGTTAGCGGTCAAACCACCCGCTATGAATTGGGGTTTCTTCCCTTGAGAGGTTGGTAACTCCACAATGAAGTCCATAGAAATGGATCCCCACGGGCGGGAACGGGGTGGGAAGAGGTTGCAACAGACCAGTTGGTGAGGAGCGAGGTGTTTTGCATTTTTGCACAGACTTCACATGAAGTGACATAGTTTAAGACATCTTTCCTGTAAGTGGGCCACCAAAAAAAGAGAGAAGAAATTCTTGTGTCTTTAGAATTCCCCTATGCCGGCTATCTTGGAATCGTGGATGAGTTGCAATACTCTCAATCTGACTGTTTCAGGTATATACAGACTGTAGCGCCAACGTCCCTGCCCCCCGCCAGGCAGGGACGCTGTTCCCCTGCGACGCGTCCTCTGGCAGGCAGGGACGTCGCCCCCCTTACCCGCGCCTCAGCGTCCTCCTTCCGCCCCGCTGGGGCCGCGCGCTCCTTCCCTGCTGCTGGACTTAGGGCGCGCGGGCCCCCGCCCTCCCCCGCTCTTAAAGGGGCCGCGCGCATCTTTCAAAAAGGTCCCCGGCCAATGCCGGAGGACTCCACCCTATATAAAGTACTTCCTCCTTAATGGAGGTGCCCGAGCAATGTTGTTGTTGCATTGTTTTCTCTGCTTAGCCCTCAGGTGCCGTTACCAGTTACCTGCCCGTTTTCCCGCCTGTTTGCTGTCCGTACCTGTCCGCAAGCCTGTCTGGAGGTTCGGCCGTCACATGTGGTGACCATCAGCTATTCCAGAGACTCTCGCCGGCTCACTTGGGAGCGCTCATCTGCCATCTGACTGCAGTCCTACCGAGGTCCGGACGTCACAATGCGGTGACCCTCGGCTAATCCAGAGACTCTCGCCTGCTCACTTGCGGCGCTCATCTGCCATCTGACTGCAGCCCTACCCGGAGGTTCGGACGTCTCATGCGGTGATCCTTGGCTATTCCAGGACTCTGGGCCTGCTCACTTGGGAGATTCATCTGCCACCGTCCTGCTAGCCTCCCGGGAGGCTCCACCATTAGGTCATATATACCTGCCTGTCTTTCCAGAGACTGCCCCGGTCACTTGCCGTGACTCCCTGCCTACTTATCCAGAGACTGCCCGGTCACTTGCCGGGGACTCCCTGCCTCTTTCCAGAGACTGCCCCGGTCACTTGCCGTGACTCCCTGCCTACCTATCCAGAGACTCCCCCGGTCACTTGCCGTGACTCCCTCCCTACTTATCCAGAGACTGCCTCGGTCATTGCTGTGACTCCCTGCCGTTTATCCAGAGACTGCCCGGTCACTTACCGTGAATACCTGTCCGTTATCCAGAGATGCCCCGGTCACTTGCCGTGACTACCTGTCCGTATATCAGAGACTGCCCCGCTCACTTGCCGTGACCCCTTCCCGTTTTGTCCAGAGACTGTCCCTGTCACTTGCCGTGACTTCCTATCCGTCTCCCCGGGCGCCACCCGCTCCTTTACAAGGAAAGCCTTCTTGTATAATAAAGCTCAGAGGTTCCGCCTACCAGACCGTTACAGTTTGCTCGGGCATGGAACCGGTGGCACCCAAACCCCCTTCGCTCTCGGACCTATGTCATGAACTATCTCGTCAGAGGTCACAACCAGGAGTCCATCCTGGGTCACTTACGGAATGTTAATTCCCGCCTGGACACCCTGACTACTTCACAAACAACCACCGCGGGCGCCATGACTCGCAATCCGGCAGTCCCGCTGCTTATCCAGTTCCGTGGTTTCCATTCCTGGACCTCGACTCTCAGCTCCTCCTCGGTTTGGAGGCGATCCAGCTCTGGCTCGGGGTTTCATTAACCAGTGTACCTGCATTTTGAACTTCTAGCACACCAGTTTAACTCCGACCGGGCCAAAATTCCCTTCATCATGCCCCATCTCACCGGAGAGGCCTGGCCTGGCTTAATCCTCTTGGGGGGGAGGATCATCTGGTGTCTGACCCGCCCGTTTCCTCTCGGCCTTTCGGAAGGTATTTGACGAACCCGGACGGAAGACCTCCTCTGCATTTTCCTGCTGCGTCTCCGTCAGGAGAGTTCACCGTTGGTCAATATGCCATACGGTTCGTACCCTTGCCTCAGAGTGGCTTGGGACAATGACGCTTTGATATCGGTTTTCTGGGAGGGTCTGTCCGGCCCCTATTAAAGACGAACTTGCCGGTCGGGACATTCCAACCTCTCTCGATGACTAATAAAATCTTGCCACTCGAATTGATCTACGGTCCAGGAGCGTGCCAAAGAGGTCACCCGTGAGAGAAGGTTTCCTCGTCTAGCACCTTCTTTTCAGAGACCTATAACTCCTTCCGTTTCTCCCCCGATGCCACATGCTGAGCCTATGCAGGTTGACCAGACCAAGATGGTCAAAGCCCCTCAGGACTTACGCCGTGCCGAAGGGAGTTGCTTCTACTGTGGCAGTAAGGAGCACCGGATACGTACCTGTCCGGAGAGGTCGGGAACGCCTGTGTCTAGGTTCGCTCGGAGAGGTCAACCTAGACATGAATAAATCCTCTCATCCCTGCTGCTGTCATCTCAATTCTACTCGGTGAGAACCGTTATTTCGAATTAGCCCAACTTGATTCTGGAGCAGCCGGGAATCTTGTTTCACAGGCTCTAGTGGAGAAATATCACATTCCACAGACCTCTGGTCGAGCCAGTATCTGTTGCTGCTGTGGATGGGGGTCTCCTACCACGTCCCATCCAATTTTCACTGAAGTTATAACCCTGCAGGTGGGAATGCTGCATTCGGAGAGTATCTCGTTTCTGTTCTGCCTGGACTCTCTCACGCTTTCTTACTAGGTCTGCCTTGGCTCCAAAAGCATGCACCCTTGCTCGACTGGCAGACTGGAGAGATCCTTCGTGGGACAGGACTGTCATAAAACGTGTTTGGTTCCCGTTCATCCCGTCCGTCCTTCTCCTACACCAGCTAATCTACCAGGGCTCCCGATTCCATATTGGTCATTCGCTGATGTCTTTAATAAAAAAGGAAGCTGAGACATTACCTCCTCACAGACCGTATGATTGCCGATCGATCTACTACCCGGTAATACGCCTCCCGTGGGGTATTTACCCATTGTCTGCTGCTGAGACTAGGTCGATGTCCGAATATATCGAGGAGAATTTGGCCAAGGGATTCATCGGAAATCTACCTCCCCAGCGGGAGCAGGTTTCTTCTTCGTCAAAAAGAAAGACGGCTCTCTCCGTCCCTGTATTGGACTACAGAGGCCTAAACATTGATCACAGTGAAGAATAAGTACCCTCTTCGCTCATTCCAGAATTGTTTGATCGTCTGAGGGGGGCTAGAATCTTCACCAAACTGGATCTTCGTGGAGCATATAACCAGTCGTATCCGTAGGGAGAAGAATGGAGAGGCATTCAACACCGGACGGCCCACGGTATTTGGTGATGCCCTTTGGTCTCTTAATGCTCCGGCAGTCTTTCAAGAGTTGGTCAATGACATATTCCGAGACTTCTCTATCTGCGTTGTGGTTTTATAGACGACACTTGGTCTTCTTCCCGGGTCTCCAGTCTCACGGGGGGATGTTCGTCAGGTTTGCTAGGTCAGGCAGAATACCCTCTTCGCCAAATGGAAGTGCCTCTTTGGCGACCTCGCCTTTGTTTTT
>JARQOD010000001.1:364739044-364947561 GCA_033576555.1 Oophaga sylvatica | reverse complement strand
AGCAAACAGGGCCAAAAGCCAAGAATGGAGTTTTTAAAGTGAAACTAGCATTTTATGTTTATGTTGTATTAACTGCCATATATGGTAATTCCGCTTCCTGCTTCAGGGTTGTATATGAATCCCTTTGTTAGCAATAAACCGCAGAGCTTATTGACGCATCCTTTGGTCTGTGTCTTATTTTCTCTGGTACCACATTCCGAGGAGGAAAGGGTTAACGAGATAACAGCGACGACATGAGCAACTTTCAAATCTGATGTAACTTTAAATTGGAGGTAGCAGAACTTATTGCCGGACACACAGCAGGGGAACAGCTGGCGTTACTGAACCCCACAAACACAAAAGCTAGTGTTTTTCTCTGTGCATACAGCACTTCTGAGCAGCAACTGGTGGTGTTGGAGCCCAGGGTCAGTCAGGGTGTAGGCTGAGGCCTAATGTGAGCAATTTTCAAATCTGATGTGTTTTGAAATTGGATGGAGCAGGACAGATTGCCGGACACACAGCAGGGGAACAGCTGGCGTTACTGAACCCCACAAACACAGGAGCGAGTGTTTTTCTCTGTGCATACAGCACTTCTGAGCAGCAACTGGCGGTGTTGAAGCCCAGGGTCAAGGAGGGTGTAGGCTGAGGCCTAGTATGAGCAAGTTTAATCTCTGGTGTAACTTGAAATTGGAGGTAGCAGGACTTATTGCCGGACACACAGCAGGGGAACAGCAGGCGTTACTGAACCCCACAAACACAGGAGCTAGTGTTTTTCTCTGTGCATACAGCACTTCTGAGCATCAACTGGCAGTGTTGAAGCCCAGGGTCAAGGAGGGTGTAGGCTGAGGCCTAGTATGAGCAAGTTTAATCTCTGGTGTAACTTGAAATTGGAGGTATCAGGACTTATTGCCGGACACACAGCAGGGGAACAGCTGGCATTACTGAACCCCACAAACACAGGAGCTAGTGTTTTTCTCTGTGCATACAGCACTTCTGAGCAGTAACTGGCGGTGTTGAAGCCCAGGGTCAAGAGGGTGTAGAAATCCCATATAGAGTAGTTGCCTTGTTCCGTGGCACTTCAAAATGTATATACTCCAAACAAGAGAAACGTAAGCTTTACTACCATAAAATGATGAATTTTCTTCAAAAATATTGAAATAAAGACATTTAAAATATAAGCGCATATATGCACATGGAGACAACAAATGCAACAAAAAACAACAACATAGGGTATAGGGGTTGAAATGAATGCATACAAGTACATTTCATAATCCATTAATGCTGCCTAAGGAACGGTATGTACACCTGTAATATAGTGAAGACAATGTATGTAGGACTAGTCATCATCATCATTAGAAGTTATATGTGACAGTAAAAAATACACTCATAGAGCAAAACTGTTAGTTCACACCCCATATATTAAAGGTCCAGCATGTAATTGTGATAATATGGCGCAATAATCAATGATCAAGCATAATCTAGAAAAAGTGCATCGTGCATAGTGAAAATTGCTATCTATGCCTACAAGTGCAGGTGAAACAACGCCAACGGATAGATAAGGTATATGCTATCTATGTATCAGAGTGCATAGCCACTGATGGCGAATGGCGATATAATACTCTACCTCAATAAAGGCTGCGGCACCACTCACGTGCGTTTCGCTTGTAGCTTGTTGAAGAGGGGAAGTGCATGTATGCTTGCGCGTCAGTTTTGCCGCACAGACTGCCTTCCTGCTCTGACGCGTCGGGTAGGGGAGCGGCTGTGCGTCATATGACGCTGACTTGCAGTGACGTTGCGCAGCGTTCATCAGCGGTAGCGTAGTGCCGACACAAAGCCGCCATCATGACTGATTTCCTCTATAAACATGACCTATGAGCAACCATACATGCATGTCCCCTCTTGAAGAAGCTACAAGCGAAACGCGCGTGAGGGGTGCCGCAGCCTTTATTGAGGTACAGTATTATATCGCCATTCGCCATCAGTCGCTATGCACTCTGATACCTAGATAGCATAAACCTTTTCTATCCGTTGGCGTTGTTTCACCTGCACTTGCAGGTATACATTGCTATTTTCACTATGCATGATGCACTTTTTATAGATTATGCATGATTATTGCGCCTTATTATCAGGATGTAAGGTTCTATGTATATATTCCTGAAACTCAGTTTGTTCGTCAGCCATTTTACTTTCTGTCTTGCTGCAGCTATCTTGCACTCAGTCAAAATGGAGTTTCCAGCTTGCATGTTCCCGCCCTGATTCTCTCCTTTGCTTCTTAAGCAGCCACAGCTGAGCAATCAGTGCTTCAGAATCTAGCCTGCAGTGAACCTGTGACTTGACTCCTGTAAGCCTTGGACCTTGTACTCCAGCTATTCCTACTGAGGAACTCTGAAGCACTTGTGGACTCTGAACCCTGCTCTTTGAAAGACCCACGTTTGCATGGACTTACGGTAACAGAGAAGAAGATCCTGAATCTGTATTGGAGAGTGATTGCTGAGCTTGGATTACTCTGGCCTGCTGTGTCTCCTGTTTCTGTGTCTGCAAACTGTGTGACTATTTCTGCCAACTTGTATGAAGTAATACAGGACTTTTCTATATCAAACCTGTGTCTCATGTATGTTCATCGCACCCAAGCACAAGACGCTATATGAACTGTACTACATACATTACAAGATTCTGAAGCCAAAACGTTAGTGTCTGCTGGGTCTGGAAGGCTGTGTCTGCTGTACTGTGGATATCAGACGTCCGGTTGTACTTTCTGTGATGACAGTGGTTGTGACTTCTCACAACCATTCCAGGTGAGCAATTCCCTTAAGTTTTTTCTTTTTGCAGTGTTACCACAGGTAAACACTATTGTTTTTTTTTTTTTTTTCCCTTTCTTTTCTCTTTTTTGTCTGCTGTAACTCTGGATATCAGATGTCTGGTTGAAACTTTCTGTGATGATAGTGGTTGTGACTTCTCACAACCATTCCAGTAATCCTGTCTTAAAAGATCTGGAAAATGGAGGCCCGCATAAAGGAACTTTGCGGAGTGACTGATAATATCCTTGCAGATTTGCAGAATATAAAGACCCGTTTTACAAATCTACAGGACCTCAATAATCACAATTTGCAAGTGGTTGGACAGACTACCCAGGATTTGCGAGCCAGGATTGAGGTTCTAGAGGGGCGAGTCCAGGCTCCTGCCGTAGCCCCGAGTGCTGGGATTCCCAAGTTGCCCCCTTTTCGTTTTGGCGGTGAACGTGAGAAATTCAGGGGATTTATTAATGCAATCTTTTTTTTTCTGCACATGCTTCACAATTTCCCACTGAACGATCTAAGGTGCTTACTATAATTATGTTGCTTACCAACAAGGCTTTAATGTGGGCAAACCCTCTGATTGAGACTGAGGATGATTGTTTGAATCACCTTGATGATTTTATTTCAGCCATGGGGCAGGTGTTTGATGACCCCAATCGAGGTGCAACAGCTGAAGCAGCCATGTTAGCTTTGCGCCAAGGTAAGCACTCGGTAGCTGAATATGCCTTGGATTTCAGGAGATGGGCCCTTGATACCTCCTGGGACAGTTCCGCCAAAAAATCTATTTTTCGAAAGGGGTTATCTCCACTGATTAAGGATGAACTTGCTCGTGCCGACCCTCCCACTGCGTTAGGTGACTTTATTAACTACTGCATCCGTATTGATACTCGTCTGACTGAACGCAGGCAAGAGAGATGGTTCGAAAGCAATCGTACTAACCTTTTCCTACCTTCCTCTCCAGCTAAGGAACCTTTGAGTAGGATTACACGGGAACCTGAACCTGAACCCATGCAGGTAGACTCTTTACAACGACGGGTTAGTGATGCACGCAAGGAACATTGTTTTAAGGAGAATCTATGTTTCTATTGTGGTAAGTCAGGGTACTTCATTATAAACTGCCCCAGCCGTTCTCGTAAGACTACTGCAGCACTCATTCATTGTGAGTGTTGCGAGAGGGGATCTGTCAGGTCCGAGCCTCAGGCTCCAGAGAGATCTGCAGCAACAGATCTTGATTTCTCGGACTTAAACTCCGTTACCTCTGAGGACGTTGACTGTGTAAACGCTGCCATTTTTCAAGTTTCCTCAGCGGTGTCCCAGCTGAGTTGTAAGAAAAACAATTCTCATTGCTTTCTTTCCATCAAACTCTGGGTTGACTCAGCTTGGGTGTCTAGCTCTGCTATGATCGACTCAGGGGCAAGTGGAAATTTTATGGATGTCTCCTTTGCTCTGAAACAGGGAATACGTTCAGTGAAGAAGGCTACTCCAGTACAGATGGAAACTGTGGATGGCTCCCTGCTGACCTCTGGACCAGTGGATCAGGAAACAGAGCCTTTGAGGGTTCTTATGGGTAAAGATCATCAAGAGAAACTGTCCTTTATGCTTATCTCTTCTCCCCACTTTCCCATTATTCTAGGGCTACCATGGCTGCAGGCTCAGAATCCTACCATTAACTGGGAGACCAAGGAATTACACTTTCCAGAAAACAGATGAGTCCAAAAGTTTCAGCTTGCTCTGTTCCTAAAGGAATCATGTCAGTCCCTGAACTACCAGCTGTATACCAGGACTATGTGGATTTATGTGACAAGAAGAACGCTGACCAGCTTCCTCTTCACCGTCCATATGATTGTCCAATTGAATTATTGCCTGGAGCAGAGATACCTTTTGGTAAGATCTACCCCCTGGCGGGGCCCGAGCTAAAGGCTTTAAAGGATTACATAGATGAAAATCTAGCCAAGGGCTTCATACGCCCCTCTTCATCTCCTGCAGGTGCACCCATCTTCTTTGTAAAGAAGAAAGATGGATCTCTGAGACCATGCGTAGACTATAGGGAACTCAATAAGGTTACTATTAGAAACCGTTATCCATTGCCTTTAATCCCTGAGTTATTGGAGAGAGTGCGACATGCCAAAATTTTTTCTAAACTAGATCTTCGTGGGGCCTATAACTTAGTCCGTATTAGACCTGGGGATGAATGGAAGACTGCATTCAGGTCACGCTATGGACACTTTGAATATCTAGTTATGCCTTTTGGTCTGAGTACCGCCCCAGCCACTTTCCAGCACTTGGTGAATGACATCTTCAGGGATCTCCTAGATACATTCGTGGTAATTTATTTGGATGATATTCTAATTTTTTCTAACTCCACAGAGGAACATCATGGACATGTGAGAATGGTCTTGGAACGTCTAAGACAAAATCATCTTTACATCAAACTTGAAAAGTGTGAATTCAATAGGACCGAAATTCAATTTCTGGGGTATGTACTGTCTACACAAGGAATTAGTATGGATGGAAGCAAAACCCAAGCCATCAAGGATTGGCCAAGTCCTAGAAATGTGAAGGAGGTACAGCGCTTCATCGGGTTTGCCAACTTCTATAGACGTTTCATTAGAAATTTCTCTGAGGTAGTGTCACCTATCACTCAACTTACCCGGAAAGAGTCTAGGTTTTCCTGGACTCCCCAAGCCCAGGAAGCATTTTCCCGTCTAAAAGATAAATTTACCACTGCACCTATCCTAGTACATCCCAACCCCGAGCTTGCCTTCATAATAGAGGTGGATGCTTCAGACTGTGCCGTTGGAGCTATACTCTCTCAGAGAACAGGTGAGAAGAATGTCTTGCATCCCTGTGCCTTCTTTTCCCAGCAGTTGTCTTCGGCTGAGAGGAACTACGATGTGGGCAATAGAGAGTTGTTGGCCATTATTGCCGCCTTCAAAGAATGGAGACACCTTCTTCAGGGAGCTGCACAGCAAATAGTCGTCCTGACAGACCATCGTAACCTTGAGTTTATCAGGTCGGCTAAGTGCCTGACTCCTCGCCAGGCTCGCTGGAATCTTTTCTTAAACCAATTTAATTTTATCATCTCTTATAGACCAGGATCGCGCAATGGAAAGGCTGATGCACTCTCTAGGATTTACTCAGCAGAGACACGTCCAATTACTCCTCCTAAGACTATTCTTCCTGACTCTAGATTCCTAGGAGTAATTCATAATCAAGACCTACTTAAGGACATCAAGGAAGCATACCATGCGGATTCCTTTTTGGCACAACCCCCAAGGGACGTAAGTCTTGTCTTTAAGAATGGTGTGTGGATTCAGGGACAACGACAGGGAAACAGTCAGATTGAGAGTATTGCAACTCATTCACGATTCCAAGATAGCTGGGCATAGAGGAATTCTAAAGACACAGGAATTTCTTTCTCGTTTCTTTTGGTGGCCCACTTGCAGGAAGGATGTTTTGAATTATGTCACTTCATGTGAGGTCTGTGGAAGATGCAAAACACCTCGCTCCTCACCAACTGGTCTGTTACAGCCTCTTCCCACCCCGTCCCGCCCGTGGGGATCCATTTCTATGGACTTCATTGTGGAGTTACCAACCTCTCAGGGGAAGAACACCATTCTAGTGGTGGTTGACCGTCTAACAAAGGCAGCTCATTTTATCCCTTGTGTCGGCTTACCCACTGCAAAACAGACATCAGATTTGATGATTAAAGATGTGTTTCGCTTACATGGAGTACCGGATGAGGTTATTTCGGATCGAGGGGTGCAATTCACTTCTAGGTTTTGGCAAAATTTCTGTGCAGCATTGGACATTAAAGTAAACCTTTCTTCTGCTTTTCATCCCCAGACTAATGGACAGACCGAACGAACCAATCAAACCCTGGAGCAGTATCTCCGCTGCTTTATCTGCCACCTACAGGATGATTGGGTGGATCTACTTCCATTAGCTGAGTTCTCGTATAACAACTCTCAGAGTGCCTCCACTAAACAGTCTCCTTTTTACTCTAATCTAGGTTATCATCCTAACATTCTACCACGATTTCCCATAGAAACGCCTTTACCAGCAGTGGCTGAAAGAATCACGTCTTTACAGAAGAATATGGATCTTCTAAAGGAAAATCTGGAATCGGCTCAAGAAAGGTACAAGAAAGCAGCAGATAAATTTCGTAAACCTGCACCAGCTTTCAAGGTAGGAGACTTGGTCTGGCTGTCAACCAGAAATCTTAAGTTAAGGATTCCATCGTCTAAGTTGGGACATAAGTACATTGGACCCTATAAAATCAGTAAAATTATAAGTGCCGTTGCTTGTCGTCTTCAACTGCCCAGAACTATGAGAATCCACCCTGTCTTTCATGTATCCCTACTAAAGGCTGCGACACCCAATACGTTTCCTGGACGTTCCTCTCCTTGCCCTGACCCAGTGCTAGTCGATGGTCAGGAAGAATTTGTGGTGGAAAGGATTTTAGATTCCAGGTTGTATAGAAATCAGTTACAATATCTGATTAAATGGCAGGGCTACCCAGTGGAGGACAACTCATGGGAACCGGTCAATAACGTTAATGCTCCTCGCTTGCTCCGTCAGTTTCATCAGAGGTACCCACACAAGCCTGGTCTGAGGTCATCCGGAGGTTGTCCTTAAGGGGGGAGTAATGTAAGGTTCTATGTATATATTCCTGAAACTCAGTTTGTTCGTCAGCCATTTTACTTTCTGTCTTGCTGCAGCTATCTTGCCCTCAGTCAAAATGGAGTTTCCAGCTTGCATGTTCCCGCCCTGATTCTCTCCTTTGCTTCTTAAGCAGCCACATCTGAGCAATCAGTGCTTCAGAATCTAGCCTGCAGTGAACCTGTGACTTGACTCCTGTAAGCCTTGGACCTTGTACTCCAGCTATTCCTACTGAGGAACTCTGAAGCACTTGTGGACTCTGAACCCTGCTCTTTGAAAGACCCACGTTTGCATGGACTTACGGTAACAGAGAAGAAGATCCTGAATCTGTATTGGAGAGTGATTGCTGAGCTTGGATTACTCTGGCCTGCTGTGTCTCCTGTTTCTGTGTCTGCAAACTGTGTGACTATTTCTGCCAACTTGTATGAAGTAATACAGGACTTTTCTATATCAAACCTGTGTCTCATGTATGTTCATCGCACCCAAGCACAAGACGCTATATGAACTGTACTACATACATTACACAGGATTAGATGCTGGACCTTTCATATATGGGGTGTGAACTAAGAGTTGTCCTCAATCAGTGTATTTTTTACTGTCACATATATAAGTAATGATGATGATGACTAGTCCTACATCCATTGTCTGCACTATATTACAGGTGTACATACCGTTCCTTAAGCAGCAATAATGGATTATGAAATGTACTTGTATGCATTAATTTCAACCCCTATACCCTATGTAGGGTTTTTTGGTTGCATTTGTAGTCGCCATGTGCATATATGCGCTTATATTTAAAATGTCTATTTTTACATATTTGGGACTACAATTCATCATTTTATGGTAGTAAAGCTTCCGTTTTTCTTGTTTGGAGCATATCAATCAGGGTGTAGGCTCATCCCTATGTGGAGCAAGTTAGACATCTGATGTTGTGTGCATGTGGAGGGAGCAGGAGACTTATTGCCGGACACACAGCAGGGGAACAGCTGGCGTTACTGAACCCCACTAATACAGGAGCTTGTGTTTTTCTCTGTGCAGAGGGCACTTCTGAGCAGCAACTGGCAGTGTTGGAGCCCAGGGAGTACAGTTCAGGTGGTAGAAACATGAACAGAACAGGAGACATGGATATTGTTGCCAACCAATTATTTAATCTGAAACCGGACAGGCAAATTTAGGCGAGATCCATGCCTTGTTCATTTTCAGAAAAGTAAGCCGGTCAACGTTATCGGAGGATAGTCGCATGCGACGGTCTGTTAGTACACCACCTGCGGCACTAAAGACGTGCTCCGATAATACACTAGCAGCAGGGCAAGCCAGCACCTCCAATGCATACTGGCTAAGCTCTGGCCATGTATCCAGCTTAGAGACCCAAAACTTGAAGGGGGAAGAGCCGTCTGGGAGTACACTGAGAGGGCAAGACTTGTAGTCTGTCACCATCTGATGGAAACGTTGCCTCCTGCTGACTGGAGCCGTCTGTGATGGTGCAGACATTTGTGGCGGGGACACAAAACATCGCCACATTTGAGCCATACTGGTCTTGCCCTGTGCAGAGGCGCTGCTTCTGCTCCCTCTTGGTGCAGAGCTTCCTCCACTGCCTCGACGCACAGAGCTGCTTTGTAAAGCACTAGCAGCAGTGCTCTCGGCTGGGATGGAGAACATGATGGAATGCACCAGTGTGTCTTGGTACTCCCACATTTTACGCTCCCGGTTCAACGGTGTTATGAGGCTTTGTAAGTTGTCCCGGTAGCGAGGGTCTAGGAGGGTGTACACTTAATAATCAGACGTGGTGAGAATGTGGGCGATGCGGCAGTCGTTTCTCAGGCACTGCAGCATGAAATCAACCATGTGCTGCAGACTTCCAACTGGCCAAGAAACTCTGTCCCCTGCAAGAGGCGTCATCTCTGCCTGCTCTGCATCACCCCACCCTCGCTCTACATACTGACAACTAGAGCATCGTGTACCTCCCTCCTCTGGAGAGATGTCTTCCTCCTCCATTGACTCCTCCTCATCCTACTCACAAAGTGTCCCCTGCCTAGGCCTTTGTGAGGAACCACGTTGCGCAGACTGTCCAGAAGCTGATGGAATTTGTGACTCCATCCTCCACCTCTTCCAAAACCTCATCCCTTAGTGCTTGCAGTGTTTTTTGAAGCAGGCAGATAAGGGGGACAGTCATGCTGACTAGTGCATCATCTGCACTCGCCATCCACGTGGAATCATCGAACGCACGCAAAACATGGCAGATGTCCTTCATAGAGGCCCACTCAGTGGTGGTGAAGTGTGAACGGCGCAAAGTGCGACTTGTTTGTGCCTGATGCAGCTGGTACTCCATTACTGCTGCCTGCTGCTCACACAACCGCTCCAACATATGTAACGTGGAATTCCACCTGGTGGGTAGGTCACATATGATGCGATGTTCCAGAAGGCGGAATCGGCGTTGCAGAGCTGCAATGCGCGATCTGGCCATGCTGGTACGCCGCAAGTGAGCGCACTCTATGCAGACCTTGTGCAGCAGTGCATCAAGATCTGGATAGTCCCTCAAAAAACTCTGCACGACCAAGTTGAGCACATGTGTCAGACATGGTATGTGAGTGAGGTTGCCTAGGCCCAGAGCTGCCATCAGATTTCGGCCATTGTCACACACTACCAAGCCTGGCTGGAGATTCGCTGGCACAAACCACACGTCACTCTCCTGCTTGATGGCATTCCAGAGCTCCTGTGCTGTGTGGCTTCGATTCCCCATAGAAATTAATTTCAGGACGGCCTGTTGACGTTTGGCCATGGCTGTGCTCACATCGGTCGTAACAGGTAAGCGTTCACTGGTCCATGTGGAGGTAGACCGTGACGGCTCCTGCAGCGATAATTCTGAGGAACTGGAGTAGGAGGAGGAGTCAATGTGTACAGACTGGATTCCTGCAATCCTTGGAGTTGGCAGAACACGTACAGCGCCACTCTCAAGATCTGTACCCGGCTCCACAACATTGACCCAATGGGCAGTGAGGGAAAGGTATCATCCCTGTCCATGGTTACTGGTCCACGCATCAGTGGTCAGGTGGACCTTGCTACTGATGGCGTTTAGTAGCGCATGTTTAATTTTTCCCTCCACATGCTTTTGCAGGGCAGGGACGGCTTGCCTGCTGAAATAAAAGCGGCTGGGCACGTTGTATTGTGGGACTGCCAATGCCATGAAGTTACGGAAGGTGTCAGTCTCCACCAGCCTGAATGACAGCATTTCAAGAGACAGGAGTTTTGCAATGCCAGCATTCAGAGCCTGTGCTCTGGGATGGTTTGCTGAGTATGGCCGCCTTTTCTCCCATGCCTGTGCTGCCGATGGCTGTAGAGTGGCCTGGGAGTGTGAGGATGACAGGGAACGTGGTGCTGTGGGTGGAATTACACTGGGTCTCTGTACACCAGTGCCAGAGGTTCTTCCAGGGCGATCCTGTGAGGAAGCCGAACCAGCTGTGTGTGAGCTGGAGGAAGAGGCTACAACACGAGCTGAAGAAGTAGGTGGTGCTGTAGGTTGGCCTACGTCTTCAGTGTGTCTTTGTAACTCCACCACGTGCTTGGTCCGCACATGTTTCCACATATTTGTGGTATTGAGGTTGCTGACACTTTTACCTCTTTTTACTTTTTGATTACACAGCTTGCATTTGACAAAGCAAATGTCATCTGCAATTGTGTCAAAAAAGGACCATGCACTGCAAGTCCTGGGAGCTCCCGTTTTGGCTTTTGGAAGATAACTGCTCCGAACGGGTGCCAAAGTGGAGGCTACAGGCAACAGAGTCTGAACCCTACCTCTCCCTCCTGTTTGGACCGTTGGGGGAAGCTCTTCCTCAGAGCTGCTCCCACCACCTTCCTGTTCCTCACACCATGATGGGTCAAGGACTTCATCATCTACACTACCCTCTTCAAACACCTGCTTCTCCTGGGTCGTCTGGCCAGCACCATGCGCAACAGAAACTGGCACCTGAGTCTCATCATCATCAGATGCGTTCTGAGGTGTGCTGACCATAGGCACTGGCCCACCCGCCTCTTCAGATTCAGAGAGACAAAGCAGTTGCGCATCACTGCATACTCCCTCTTCTTCACATTCTTGAATGCTGCTTGGCTGGCCCCCTCTTTCCAAGCCAACAGATTCAGAGAACAGAAGTAGAGACTGAGCTGGCTCCTGTACAGAGCTTTCTGACTGCCTGGGCAATTTGGCAGGTGGTGAAGAGACAGATGGTTGCTCTTCAGTGCTCTGGTCCTGAGAGGATGTGGAAGTAATTGAAGTCGATGCGCTAGTTGCCATCCGACAACGGCTTCAATTTGTTCTTCCCGCAGCAGGGGGGTACGGCGAGCTCCTACAAAGCTGCGCATAAAGGACCGCTCCCGGGGAAAACTGGGGCATGCTGTGTCACTGTTGCCCGCAGCAGGCACAGAATCCCCACGTCCTCTCCCTGCTGAAACTCCATGCCCATGACCACGTGCCTTAATCCCTGCCTTCTTCATCTTGGTAGATTGATAAAGATAGGCAGAAAAGTACTAAGGCCTTAGTGTGCTTATTCCTGAACAGCTGCTAACAGGTATAAGAAACACTAAGTTTATTAAGTGTGGACTACACTTTAATATGAGCTAATGTGGCCTAACAAGTGTCAAGTTTACTGTTTGGTGAACTTTATTCACTTTTTTGTGTTTTTCACAAAAAAAACAAAGGTTGTGATTGAGACAAAAGATGTACAATCGATAGTATCACAAACTTTTTGTAGCTATTACAATGCAGGAAACTACAATACAATAGATAAGGCTATAAAAAATAGGGTAATACTAATCTGGCTGGTCCTGCAGGCCGCAAACCAGCCGAAAGGCTCCTGTTATGAATGTGATGGAGATGGTTTCTGAGCAGAGGCTCCCTCTGGTGGTTGCAGACAGTACTGAACCTCACAGCGAGGAATGGCAATCTGGGATCACGGACTGGACTGATATAAGGGAGGTTTCCTCCCATGATGTCGCCGGTGATCAATTGTTCTTGTCTCAATTGTGGTTCCTGGTTCATTTTGAAGTTGCTTGAGTCTTGCCTGCACCTGCTGCTTTCAGATAAGATATTTTCTGCTTTTCTGTTTGTGCTTGCTTTTTTCATAGTTTTCTGCACTTTTGTGGAGGTCAGCCGGGTCCCCTCCTGGGGGCCTGTGCTCCTCTCAATTTATCTGTAGCCACTGTTATTTGTTCATTTGCTTTTTCCTGTTTTTTCAGTGGCTGCGGCTTTGTTTTGTTACACCAGAAATTTGATTTAGGTGGTAGAGATTGTGTGATCTCAGGTTTTTTTGGCAATCAGAAGTGCTGGTATTTTTAGGGTTTTTGTTGGATTGCAGTCAGAATTCTTTCCTGTACTTTTCTGTCTAGACAGATTGGACCCCAACGTTTGCTCATTCTATTTTCTGTCTGTGTCCGTGCTATCTTCTTGTCTAACCGCCATTATATGTTTGGGGGCTTCCTATTTTCTTTGGGGATCTGCTACGGGGCAGGTAGCTTTCATCTTTCTGCCTTTAGGTGTAGTTATCTCTCAGGCTGTGACGAGGCGTCTAGGATCAACGTAGGAACGCTCCACGGCTACCTCTAGTTGTGTGGTTAGTTCAGGTTACTGCAATTCAATAGGTTCCAGCCTCTCTGGTGTATTACCGTTTTTGCCTTTTCTCCTCAGCTACCTAAATATAACAGTATCACCGGCCCAAAACTAAAATTATATGGTACTCACAGAAGGGAAAAATAGTGTGGAAAGAAAAAGAAAAAAGTTGTCAGAGTTGTCAGAGATTTTTTTTTTTTTTTCTGTTTGTTGCATTCTTTCCCTCTTTTTCTCTGGGTGCTGAGGAGGATTTTTTTTTCTCAATGGAGTTTGCACAGTTGTCTGGCCGCGTGGATCAGCTTGCCACTGAGGTTCGGAGTATTGCTACCTATCTTGCTGGGTTGCCGGTTGTGGAACCTAGGATTCCCATGCCAGATTTGTTTTTGGGGGATCGGGCTAAATTTCTGAATTTCAATAATAACTGTAAGTTGTTTTTTGCCTTGAAGCCTAAGTCCTTAGGGAACGCAGCACAGCAGGTTCAAATTGTCATCTCTCTCCTGCGCGGCGACCCTCAGGATTGGGCTTTTTCCCTGACACCTGGGGATCCTGTTTTGAATGATGTTGATGTATTTTTTCAGGCTCTGGGGTTATTGTACGATGAACCTAATGTCCCTGATCAGGCTGAGAAGACCTTGTTGGCATTAAGTCAGGGCTGTGAAGCCGCTGAACTGTACTGTCAGAAATTTCAAAAGTGGGCAGTCCTGACCAAATGGAATGATGATGCTTTGGCAGCCCTTTTTCGGAAGGGTCTGTCAGATAATGTAAAGGACGTTATGGTGGGATTCCCTGTACCCTCTGGTCTCAATGATTCTATGTCTTTGGCTATTCAAATTGACAGACGTTTGCGTGAGCATAGAGGTATGCGTGAGATGGTGTTGCCTTGTGGGCCAGCTCCTGAGCCCATGCAGTGTGATGGAGTGACTTCTGGAGCACAGCGTCATGAATTTCGAAAGCGCAATGGGTTATGTTTCTACTGTGGTGACGCCTCTCATGCTATTTCCATCTGCCCTAAGCGGGGAAGACGTTTTGCGCGCTCAGTTGTCTTGGGTAGTGTTCAGACTAAATTTCTGATGACTGTTACCCTGATTTGCTCCATGTCCACATTTTCGGCTCAGGCTTTTGTTGATTCAGGAGCAGCTATTAACCTGATGGATTTCGACTTTGCCAAACGTTGTGGCTTTCCCATGATACCCCTGCGGAAGACTATTCCTCTATTGGGCATTAATTCTACCCCTTTGGCGGAGAATAAACCCCAATTTTCTACTCGGGTAATAATGAGGGTTGAACCAGATCATCAGGAGAGTTGCAAATTTCTGGTGTTGCATAATCTGCATGACATTATTGTTCTGGGTTTCCCTTGGTTGCAGATTCATAATCCTGTTTTGGATTGGAAATCTGTGTCTGTGACCAGTTGGGGCTGCCAATGTGTTAATGCTGGCACTCCTGTTTTTTCTGCCTCTCCCCAGTCTCAGAATGTTCCTGACTTTTTGACGGATTTTCTGATGTGTTTAGTGAAAGTAAATCTGCATCCTTAACCCCTCACAGGAGCTACGATTGCGCTATTGAATTAGTGCCTGGTGGTAAATTTCCTAAAGGTTGCCTTTTTAATTTATCTGTACCTGAAAACGATGCTATGCGATCTTATATCAAGGAGTCATTGGAGAAGGGTCATATCAGACCATCCTCTTCACCCTTGGGCTCCGGTTTTTCTTTGTGGCCAAAAAGGATGTTTCATTGAGGCCGTGTATTGACTATCGCCTCCTGAATAAGATCACTGTGAAATATCAATATCCGTTACCCTTGATTTCTGACCTGTTTTCCAGAGTGAAAAGTGCTAGTTGGTTTACCAAGCTTGACCTCAGGGGGCGTATAACCTTATTCGTATTAAGCACGGGATGAATGGAAGACGGCGTTTAATACCCCAGAGGGGCATTTTGAGTACCTAGTGATGCCCTTTGGGCTTACTAATGCCCCTTCCATCTTCCAATCCTTCATGAATGATATTTTCAGGGATTTTGTGGATACATTTCTGATTGTTTATTTGGATGATATCTTGATTTTTTCCAATGACTGGGACTCTCATGTGAAACATGTTCGGACTGTGTTCCAGATTTTGAGAGAGAATGCACTGTATGTGAAGGGATCAAAGTGTCTTTTTGGCGTACAGAAGATCTCATTTCTGGGATTCATTTTGTCTCCGTCTGTTATTGAAATTGACCCGGTCAAGGTTCAGGCCATCTGTGATTGGGTTCAACCTACTTCATTGAAGGCTCTTCAGAGATTTTTGGGTTTTGCCAATCTTTATCGTAAATTTATTGGTAATTTCTCTGGTATTGTAAAACCATTTACTGATCTGACCAAAAGGGTTCCGATGTGGTGAATTGGCCTCCTGAGGCAGTTGCTGCATTTCAGGAACTTAAGCAGAGATTCATTTCTGCTCCTGTTCTATGACAGCCTGATGTTTCTCTGCCGTTTCAGGTGGAGGTTGATGCCTCTGAGATTGGGGCAGGTGCCGTTTTGTCCCAAAGGGATCCAGAGACCTCTAAGAGTAACCCTTGTGCCTTTTTCTCTCGAAAGTTTTCTCCAACTGAACATAATTATGACGTGGGTAATCGGGAGTTATTGGCCATGAAGTGGGCCTTTGAAGAGTGGAGACATTGGCTGGAAGGAGCCAAACATCAGGTGGTGGTCCTCACGGACCATAAGAACCTGGTTTATCTCGAATCAGCCAAGCGACTTAATCCTAGACAGGCCAGGTGGGCCTTGTTTTTCATGCGTTTTAATTTTGTGGTTTCTTTTCTTCCTGGCACTAAGAATGTTAAGGCGGATGCCCTCTCAAGGAGTTTCTTTGCGTATTCTCCTGAGTTATCTGATCCTGCTGTTATTTTGAAAGAGGGTGTAGTACTTTCCGCCATCTCGCCCAATTTGAGACTGGCTCTGGAGGGGTGTCAGGAGGATAAACCTGAGCGCTGCCCTGTTGGGAAATTGTTTGTCCCAGACCAGTGGAAAAAGAGTGTGATGTCTGAGATTCATTGTTCCGCGTTGGCTGGTCATCCCGGGATTTTTGGTACCAGAGACTTGGTGAGTCAGTCCTTTTGGTGGCCTACTTTGTCTTGTGACGTCAGGGACTTTGTGCAGTCCTGTGGGACTTGCTCTCGTTCCAAGCCTTGCTCTCGCTCTAGTGGTTTGTTGATGCCTTTGCCTGTGCCCAAGAGGCCATGGACCCATATCTCTATGGATTTTATTTACGACCTCCCTGTTTCTCAGAAAATGACCGTTATCTGGTAATCTGTGATAGGTTTTCCAAGATGATACATCTTGTTCCATTACCTAAGTTACCTTCCTCCTCTGAATTGGTGCCTTTGTTCCTTCAGCACGTAGTTCAGTTACATGGCATTCCGGAGAACATTGTGTCTGACAGAGGAGTCCAGTTTGTTTCCAGATTTTGGAGGACATTTTGTTCTAAACTTAGTGTTCATTTATCTTTCTCCTCTGCATTTCATCCTCAGACCAATGGACAAACCAAGAGAACAAACCAGACCTTGGAGACTTATTTGAGATGTTTTGTGTCTGCTGATCAAGATGACTGGGTCTCTTTTTTACCTTTGGCTGAGTTTGCTCTTAATAATAGGGCTAGCTCTGCCACCTTGATGTCTCCATTTTTCTGCAATTCTGGGTTTCACCCTCGATTTTCTTCGGGACAGGCGGAGGCTTCTGTCTGTCCGGGTGTTGACTCTGTTGTGGAGCGTATGCAGCAGATTTGGGACCAGGTAGTGGAGAGGTTGTCTCTCTCTCAGGAGAAGGCCCAACAGTTTGCCAACCGGCATAGGACTGATGGTCCTCGGTTTAAAGTGGGGGACTTGGTTTGGTTGTCCTCAAGAAATATCCCTATGAGGGTTGCATCTCCAAAGTTTAAGCCTAGGTTCATTGGACCTTATAAGATCATGGAGATTCTTAATCCTGTTTCCTTCCGTTTGCTTCTTCCAGGGACATTTAAGATCCATAACGTGTTCCACAAGTCCTTATTGAAGAGGTTTGTCGAGCCAGTGGTTCCTATGGCTGCGCCTCCTGACCCTGTTTTGGTTGAGGGCAATTTGGAGTATGTGGTTGAGAAAATATTGGATTCTCGTTTTTCTAGACAGAAACTCCAGTATTTGGTTATAAGATATTTTCTGCTTTTCTTTTTGTGCTTGCTTTTTTCATAGTTTTCTGCACTTTTGTGGAGGTCAGCCGGGTCCCCTCCTGGGGGCCTGTGCTCTTCTCAATTTATCTGTAGCCACTGTTAATTGTTCATTTGCTTTTTCCTGTTTTTTCAGTGGCTGCGGCTTTGTTTTGTTACACCAGAGATCTGATTTAGGTGGTAGAGATTGTGTGATCTCAGATTTTTTTGGCAATCAGAAGTGCTGGTATTTTTTAGGGTTTTTGTTGGATTGCAGTCAGAATTCTTTCCTGTACTTTTCTGTCTAGACAGATTGGGCCCCAACATTTGCTCATTCTATTTTCTGTCTGTGTCCGTGCTATCTTCTTGTCTAACCGCCATTATATGTTTGGGGGCTTCCTATTTTCTTTGGGGATCTGCTCCGGGGCAGATAGCTTTCATCTTTCTGCCTTTAGGTGTAGTTATCTCTCAGGCTGTGACGAGGTGTCTAGGATCAACGTAGGAACGCTCCACGGCTACCTCTAGTTGTGTGGTTAGTTCAGGTTACTGCAATCCAATAGGTTCCAGCCTCTCTGGTGTATTACCGTTTTTGCCTTTTCTCCTCAGCTACCTAAACATAACAGGCTCCTCAATCTACTCCTATCTAGTGTTTGCAACCAATGTATTGGATACGGATGGAAACGCGGGACACTAATAGGAGAGAGTTTATTTAAATTGAATTGAGCAGCACCAATTACAAAAAAAAAAAGTATGAGGCAGTGACATACGCTTAGCAGACTACAACCAGCAGTGGATGCAGAACTAACTTCAGCGTGAGCTGCACTCACAAAGAGACCTCACAGACAGCCGTGAACACTGCAGAGAACTGTGCACTAGCTCTGAAAGGCTCCGCTATCTACTTCTATAGTGTTTGCAACCAATGTATTGGATACGGATGGAAGCGCGGCACACTAATAGGAGAGAGTTAATTTAAATTGAATTGAGCAGCACCAATTACAAAAAAAAAAGTATGAGGCAGTGACACACGCTTAGCATACTACAACCAGCAGTGGATGCAGAACAAACTGCAGCGTGACCAGCACTCACACACAGACCTTGCAGACAGCTGTGAAAACAGCACTGCAAGGCAAAAGGAAGCTTTACACAGCAGTTGGTAAACTAGCCTGCCTACAGAACAATTCACAAAATCGCAATCTCTAACTGTCCCTCAGAGTCAAAAGAGCAGCGTTCTGTCCCTAACTGAATTCACAGCAGAGTGAAACCAAAATGGCGGCGGCGCCTTTTATAGTGCATTCATGACATCATTTCAGCAGCTAATCACAACCATGCCATTAGTTAACATGACAGCAGCCTTACAGGATGTGCCCACACTTCTTAGGATTCCTCATTGGCTGAATAAAATCACACTGCCTCTCATAGCATTATGGGAACTTCTGATTCCGGTATACGATATGGCAAAAGTATCGGAACTCAGTATCGGAATTCCGATACCGCGAATATCGGCCGATACCCGATACTTGCGGTATCGGAATGCTCAACACTACTTGTAACTGTAATGTTGTTGTTGGTAGTTTGTAATATTTTTTTTATAGTATCTCCAACTGTTAAAGCTGACTTAAAACTGTTATGCTATTGCTGTGATTTTGAACTCATTTGCCACCTTTTTTTTATTCATAAATTCCTTGCAACTGGAGAATCCCTTTCGTCACTCCATCTCCGATACAGACTTGGGATTTCCACCATATCTGGAATTGTGAAACACACATGCCATGCATTGTGGGACTCTTTGCATGGTGAGTTTATACCACATCCCATAACAGAGAGTTGGCTGGAAATTGCTGACAAGTTCCAAAAAATCTGTCAGTTTCCAAATTGCTTGGGTGCAGTGGACGGGAAACATATCCGCATTGTCAAACCTGCTGGATCTGGATCCGAATATTTTAATTATAAAAAATATTTCTCCAATGTGCTCATGGCCATCGCTGACGCAGAATACAAATTTATAGCGGTTGATATTGGTGCCTATGGCCGCTCCAATGATTACCAAGTATTCAAACTGTCAGCAATGGGGCGTCATCTTTATGAAAATACCTTCCAATTCCCACCCCCTAGACTGCTGCCTGAAACATCAGGCCCACCAATGCCATTTGTTTGTGTAGGGATGAAGCCTTTCAGCTATCAGAACACCTGCTGAAACCATACTCCAGTGGTGGATTGACGTCAACCAAAATAATTTTTAATTACCGCCTCACACGAGCACAAAGAATGGTGAAGTGCGATTTTGGTATTCTGACAGCCAAATGGCGTGTTCGATTGACCGCTATCAACCTCAAGACAGAAACTGTGTATGAGGTGGTCAAAGCTCGTGTGGTCCTGCACAATTTTGTTATCTGCAGGGAACAGATTTCCATTGATGACCACTCTGAAGAAACCACCTTGCATTATTACCAGAACATTACCTATAGAAGTTCTGTGGCAGTTTTCAGAATGAGGGACAAATTTGCAGAATACTTTACTTCACTTGAAGGAAGAATAGACTGGCAGGATGAGAGAGTTTGAAAAATTGCTCTGGGAACTTGTAACCAAAAGTCATTAACCTTCTGTACCCAAAGTATTTTACCTTTTATACCCAAAGTTGTGTATTACCTACAGTATTTTACCTTTTACCCAAAGTTGTGCACATGGTTGTGTATTACCCCAAGTATTTCCCCTTTTAGACACAGTTGTGTACCTTGTTGTGTATTACCTAAATACTTTAGGTAATACTGTCATGGGTGTATCGCCACGAAGATCGTCGCGATTACACATTCTGACTTCTCGCAGCTGAGTTGCTGGTGCTTTGTGTTTGGCAGTGAGGGAGTTAATTCTACCTAGCTCTGTGCTAAGACTAGGTCCAGCCCCGCCCGGCTGCAGTTGATTATGCACTAATTGGCTCCCTTCATATACCTGCCAGTTTGCTTGGGAGATGTCGGTGAAAGCATTCATTCTGACCAGCAGAGCGGATCGTTTCTGAGAAGACTTAAGCTAAGAGTGCCTGTTGTGGTTAATCCTCTCCTCGCTTATTGTTTATCTCCTTAACCTTTTGTGTTCCCTCTGTGTTGTAGTTTTTGTATGCAAGGCAGTATTTACTTTACCCCTTGTCTGTCTCGTGTGTCTAATACTGTTAGTAAGCTGTGATCTGCCCATTCCCTTTGGTGGTAATCAGGGTCCTTCTCAGGACTGGATTACAGTGGTCAGGGATCTACAGGAGACAGGGTTAGGCTGGCGGCCTGGACCTCTGTACCATTAACAGTACCTCCAGGTAGAGGGACTAGTCAGGACCCCAGTTTAGGGTCAGCATAGACCCCGGTCCACCTCTATCCTGAGACAGTGTGACATTTTCACCGACCATACTAAAGATTCTCCCCAGCCACCATGGATCCAGTAGCCCATTTAGCTCAGCAGTTGCAGAGTTTGTCCATGGAGCTGACGGACGTTAAATCCAAGGTTTTGTACCCCCGGGAGCAAGCCAGATCTGAACCTAAAGTGGCTCTCCCGGACAGGTTTACTGGTGGGCGGGACAAGTTTTTTACTTTCCGGGAAGCATGTAAATTGTATTTTCGGCTGCGGCCGCGGTCGTCGGGGAGTGAGGATCAGAGGGTGGGAATTGTCATCTCGCTCTTACAAGGGGACCCTCAATCCTGGGCGTTCTCTCTCCCCCCGGGCTCCCCGGCTCTCCAGTCAGTGGACCGATTTTTTACAGCCCTGGGTCTGGTATATGATGACCCGGATCGGGTCTCCCTTGCTGAAATGAAGTTACGTAGGATACAGCAGGGAGATCGTCCGGCGGAGGAATTTTCTTCAGAGTTCCGTAGGTGGGCCACGGATACTCAGTGGAATGACCCGGCTCTTAGGAGCCAGTTTTGTCAAGGTTTATCTGATAAATTAAAAGATGTGTTGGCTCAGTATGATTCTCCCCCGTCACTGGAAGCCGCTATGGCTCTTGCAATTCGCATTGATAGACGGCTTCGGGAGAGGTGTGGGGTAACTCCGCCCCCTGTGATGACTCCACCTCCTTCTAAAGTCCCTAATATTGAGGTTCCCCTGGTTTGTTCCGAGGAACCTATGCAGTTGGGAGGGACATCATACTGAGGGAGGGGGTCGGCGGTGCGCCGCAAAACAAGAAGGTGTTTCTTCTGCGGGAGAAAGGGACGTTTTATTGAGGGGTGTCCATCCCGTACTGCACTGAGCAAGAAGTCGCCGGAAAACTATTAATCCCAGGTTGTGTGGTGGACGACAATCTGGGAGTATGTATTTCGTCCCCAGGTCCGTCTCAGTTTCTCGTACCAGCGGAGGTGGTGGTAGGTACGAGAACTGAGAGGATTTCTGTTCTTCTGGATAGTGGGGCCGGGGCTAATCTGGTGGACGCTCGGTTTGCCCAGGTTCAAGGTATGCAACTGAGTGTACTAGCCAAACCTATCCCCATATTCTCTATCGACGCCAGGCCTCTCGGTCAAGGTAGCTTTTTGCAAGCCGTACATAACATTGACCTTCGAGTGGGGGCAATACATAAAGAACTATTGTCTTGTTATGTGTTGGAGGGTCTCCCCACTCCTATTGTGTTGGGTCTTCCTTGGTTAACTAAACATAACCCAGTTATTAATTGGCAAACCAGAGAGATAAGCCAGTGGAGTGAATTTTGCAATAGTAACTGCATGAACACGGTCATCAGTGCGGTCGTGCCTAGAACCTTACCTCCTTTTCTGGAGGACTTTGAGGATGTGTTCTCAGAGGAGGGGTGTCAAGAATTACCTCCTCATCGCGAGTATGACTGTTCTATAAAATTGCTTCCTGATGCTAAGTTACCTAAATCTAGGTTATATAACCTTTCTGGTCCTGAGAGGCAGGCTATGAAGGACTATATTTCGGAAAGTCTGGCCAGGGGGCATATTAGACCTTCATCTTCCCCAGTGGCCGCGGGGTTCTTCTTTGTGAAGAAAAAAGATGGAGGCCTACGCCCTTGCCTGGATTTCCGTGAGCTTAATCGGATTACGGTCCGAGATCCGTATCCGCTCCCACTTATTCCTGATCTCTTCAATCAGATTGTGGGCGCCAAATGGTTCTCTAAGTTGGATCTCAGGGGGCGTATAATCTGATTAGGATAAAGGAGGGGGATGAGTGGAAGACGGCGTTTAACACTCCGGAGGGACATTATGAGAACCTTGTCATGCCTTTTGGTCTGACTACTGCCCCGGCGGTGTTTCAACATTTTGTTAATGACATCTTTCGCCACCTTGTGGGACAGTTTGTGGTCGTTTATTTAGATGACATCTTAATTTACTCGCCGGATCTTGTGTCTCATCAGGAGCATGTGAGACAGGTGTTGCAGATCTTGCGAGACAATAAACTGTACGCCAAATGGGAAAAATGTGTATTCGCCGTACAGGAACTTCAGTTTTTGGGTTTCCTGGTGTCAGCTTCCGGTTTCCGTATGGACCCTGGGAAAGTAAGAGCTGTGCTTGAATGGGATCGGCCAGAGGATCTTAAAGCACTGCAGCGTTTCCTGGGGTTTGCTAACTACTACCGGAAGTTTATTCGTAATTTCTCATCTGTTGTCAAACCTCTCACTGACATGACTAAAAAAGGGACGGATTTTTCTAGGTGGTCTGACAAAGCTTGTCAAGCATTTTCCTCCTTGAAAAAATGTTTTGCTTCGGCACCCATACTCATTCAACCAGATGCATCACAACCGTTCATTGTGGAGGTAGACGCATCTGACGTAGGGGTGGGTGCGGTATTATCTCAAGGTCCGTCTCCTGGTAAATGGCATCCGTGCGCCTTCTTCTCTAAAAAATTGTCGTCCGCCGAGAGGAATTATGATGTCGGCAATAGGGAACTCTTGGCCATTAAGTTGGCTTTTGAGGAATGGCGTCACTTTTTGGAGGGGGCAGTCCACCCGGTCACCGTCATTACTGATCACAAGAACCTGCTGTATCTAGAATCGGCAAAACGTCTGAATTCCAGACAAGCTAGATGGTCGTTGTTTTTTACCAGGTTTAATTTTGTCGTCACATATCGTCCTGGGTCAAAAAATGTAAAGGCTGATGCCTTATCTCGTAGTTTCCCAGGGGCCGGGAAGACGGATGACCCGGTTCCTATTCTTCAGGAGGGAGTGGTTGTGTCGGCTGTATGCTCTGAGCTTGAGGAGGAGGTATTGGAGGCTCAGGGTGACGCCCCTGTAGGACCTCCAGGGAAACTGTTTGTTCCAGATCAGTTAAGACAAAAGGTTATCGAGGCACATCATAATTCTGCTTTGGCAGGACACCCAGGGAGTAAAGCAACTGTGGATCTCCTTTCACGCCGGTTTTGGTGGCCTAACGTAAATAAAGAGGTGGTAACTTTTGTCGCGTCCTGCGAGGTTTGTGCGCGCTCTAAGACCCCACATACCCGTCCTTCTGGGGCCCTCTTACCTTTGAAAATCCCGGAGCGTCCATGGACTCATCTGTAATGTTGAGCGATAGTGCTCGATATCTAAAAATATCGTATCGAAATTGTATCGCCGATAGCACTAAATATCGTCGATATCCGATTTCGATAGCGGAAGTCCCATGTAAGTCTATGGGAACAAAATATCGCAACAAAAAAAAAACCCTTTCTTACGTTGTAAACACAAAATATACACACATAGAATACATATATATATATATACATGTCATTGTGACATATATATACATATATTTATAGTTTATACACTTCTACATAGTAAAATAGACTCTGATTCAATTGCCGGGTAAAGCCGTGACATACCCCATAGAAGTCGACGGGCTCGGTGCCGAGTACCCCCAAAACCTCTGGCTCTTTGCGACTCAACTTGGGCGTCACGAACAGGATTCTGTACTCACTATAAGCGAGTCCTGTGTGCCTGAATTGAACTGGTTTTGTGCTTGAGAATTGCTAAAATCATCAGAGAATGTATTTGCCATTTTTCCGCCATATCTGCGTCACGACGAGGCACTGGTGAAGAAGGGCGTGCTCTTCATGGGTGTACTGTACACTCACTCAGTGACGCGAAAACGATGGCTCTAAATGGTACTGCAATGTAAGATTGTGCCCCACAGCTCTTCAGTTCCGCCTCCTCATCCTCCTCAGTGTGTGGAAACTAACACGAAGGTCCCGCCTCCCTACAAAAGAGGGGCCCTCTCCAGATGCTAATGACACATGTGACTTGGCAGAGATGGCTAATGGACACGAGCAGAAGTGTGAAGGGATGGAGCAGTCAGAGCTCTCCCCCACGGAAGCGACCCGATCGCCACGGAACCACCGTTGGGCACCCGGCCTGGAAACCCTCCTACGCTGCAAGAAGCGAGGATACCCTAAGAGGCCTGGCCCGGCACCGTGAGGAGGTCGCCAGGATGGAAGCGAGCTGGCATGCCCTAAAACTAAACTTGGAGCGGCGCCAATCCCTCTTACCTGAAGTGTCTGTACCGGAAGGTGAGGCACCCGTTCTAGTAGAGGAGTCCTTGCAATGTGATCCGGTTGACGTTGTCGCAGTGGAGGCACCCGTTCCTGCAAAAACCGCAGCACCGTCAGCACCCCAGATCCCGCTGTCTGCCCCCGTCGCTGAGACAGAAGAAGCGACACCCGTCCTCATGGAGGAGGCCGCGCAGGCACCAGAGCACTACCTGCCTGTACCGGAGCCCCGACTGTCATCTGATTTAGAGCCGTCTGCTTCCTCCGCAGGGGAGCACCGCCAGGACTGGGGGGCGCCAGGAGAGCTGCCGCAAACCGGATACTGTAAGCTGCAGTGGAGTGGTGGAGACATGGAGCAACTGGTGGAGGAGAATTACAACCGGCATCAGGAGGAAGAGTGGAGACGTTGGGAGCGGGAAGCAGAGCGACAAAGGGAGCAGCGAGAAACCCTAAAACTTCGGCAACGTAACCTGGAGAAGGACCGGGCAGATAAGGACCGGATGAGAAAGGATAAAGGAACCCTGTGTGAGCCGCGGCGTAAGGGTGCAGTACGGAGCTTTAAATTGAAAGGTGGTTGGGGCTTCATCAAGGAGCCTGGACTTTATTTAGAAGTCTTTGTGAACCGGCGGGACGTGGAGGCTCACCTCCCAGAAGGACACCCGGGGAGGGACCTGTTGCCAGGAGACTTGGTGACTTACACCCGACACTGGGGTTACAATGGATGGTACGCCCTAAATGTTACCAGGTGCGACCCCTACTCCCCAGTGTGTCTGGAACCTGTGAGACCCTCGGAGCCTTCAGCCTCCCACATCCAGGCCTCTGCAAAAGTGCCCACCCCACGCCGTAAATCTCCCAAGCCTCCCTCAGTGGTCTCCTCAGCAGCCCCAGCTATGGACATGATAAGTATAGCTGGCCCGTACCCGGCGCCTGTTAGGCCCCCTGGGGTTCGTTCAGTCCGGGACATAGGGCTCCAGACCCGGAGGGAGATGAAAGAGGTGGCCACACAGACCCAGATAGCGGGTCACGACTTGACTGTACAGGCCACACGACGTCATCAGGTCCTGGTGGTCCTTGGTGCCTCGGATGTTTGGCAAGCATCAGAAGAGTACCAGGTGGTACCTGGAACACCCCTGCCAAAGAAGTATAAATAACCCGGACAGGGTCCCTGTATGTAAAAAGTTAAATTGTTGATAAATAGTTAAATTGTTTATGTACCCGGACGGGTGAATGTTTATAAAAAAGTTTTTTAATTTAATAAAAAAAACAAAAACACAGTTTTCATTACTTTTATTACAGTCTCATCCTGCGACGCCATCGATCTCCTGTAAAAAAATGAAAAAAAAAAAAAGTATACCACCTGACCGACGCAGTCCATAGTAACAAGTGTCCCACGACGATCCAGCTCTGCTACATCAGAATCCCGGCGCAGCACAGCTGATTACCTGCTTCCCCGGCGGTGACGTCATCGGACTGGTTTACGGCCGGGATTACCCTGCAGTCACTGCAGTTATCGCAAAAAACTGCATGTGACCGCCAGGGAGAAGATAATGGCGGCCATCAAGCAGTCCAGGACGTGACCGCCGGAGATCTTCTGCCAGGTAAGTGCCGCTGACTCCTGACAGACCCGACCGACGGACACTCACAGTGACAGTGACAAATCCGATTCCGGTATTCGATAAGACGAAAATATCGAAACGAATTATCGAAAGGCCGATAGAGCTAATATCGGCCGATAGCCGATATTTGCATTATCGTATCGCTCAACACTACTCATCTGTCAATGGACTTCATTACGGACCTCCCTCCGTCGTCAGGGAAAACTGTCATACTAGTTGTAGTTGACAGGTTCAGTAAGATGGCACATTTTATTGCTCTTCCTGCTCTTCCTAATGCTAAAACTCTGGCGCAGGTGTTCATTGGGGAGATTGTGAGACTTCACGGGTTGCCTTCTGATGTGGTGTCAGATCGGGGGTCTCAGTTTGTGTCCAAGTTCTGGAAGGCATTTTGTTCACGTCGGGGGATGCAATTGTCATTTTCCTCGGCTTTTCATCCGCAGACCAATGGTCAGACAGAGCGTCTGAATCAGAGCCTAGAGACATATCTTCGGTGTTTTGTCTCAGAGAACCAGGAGGACTGGTCTTCTTTCTTGCCTCTGGCAGAGTTCGCTCTTAACAATAGGCGGAGCGAGTCCACTGGTAAGTCCCCATTTTTTGGGGCATATGGTTTTCACCCCCAGTTTTGTACTTTCAATGGGGGGGGCCCTTCTGGGGTTCCTGAGGAGGAACGATTTTCGTTGTCACTTGCTTCAGTGTGGAGAGGAGTGCTTAATAATCTGAGCACTATGGGGAACCGATACAAACGTATGGCTGATAGGAGGAGAGTGTCTGGTCCGGACCTTAGTGTGAATGATCTGGTATGGTTGTCTACCAAGAATATAAAACTTAAGGTTCCCTCCTGGAAACTGGGTCCCAGGTTCATCGGGCCATACAGGATCAGTTCTATAATTAATCCTGTGGCATTTCGTCTTGACCTCCCTCCTACGTTTAAAATCCACAATGTGTTCCACAAATCGTTGCTTAAAAGGTACGTGGCGCCAGTTATACCGTCACCTCTACCTCCTCCTCCAGTGGTGGTCAATGGTAACTTGGAATTTCAGGTGTCGAAGATCATTGACTCAGGTCGGAATCGCCGGTCCCTTCAGTACTTGGTTCATTGGAAGGGGTATGGTCCTGAGGAGAGGACGTGGGTTCCTGCGTCTGATATTAACGCAGATCGTTTGGTTCGGACCTTCCACACAACTCACCCGGACAGACCTGGCCCTGAGGGTCCGGAGGCCCCTCGTAGAAGGGGGGGTACTGTCATGGGTGTATCGCCACGAAGATCGTCGCGATTACACATTCTGACTTCTCGCAGCTGAGTTGCTGGTGCTTTGTGTTTGGCAGTGAAGGAGTTAATTCTACCTAGCTCTGTGCTAAGACTAGGTCCAGCCCCACCCGGCTGCAGTTGATTATGCACTAATTGGCTCCCTTCATATACCTGCCAGTTTGCTTGGGAGATGTCGATGAAAGCATTCATTCTGACCAGCAGAGCGGATCGTTTCTGAGAAGACTTAAGCTAAGAGTGCCTGTTGTGGTTAATCCTCTCCTCGCTTATTGTTTATCTCCTTAACCTTTTGTGTTCCCTCTGTGTTGTAGTTTTTGTATGCAAGGCAGTATTTACTTTACCCCTTGTCTGTCTCGTGTGTCTAATACTGTTAGTAAGCTGTGATCTGCCCATTCCCTTTGGTGGTAATCAGGGTCCTTCTCAGGACTGGATTACAGTGGTCAGGGATCTACAGGAGACAGGGTTAGGCTGGCGGCCTGGACCTCTGTACCATTAACAGTACCTCCAGGTAGAGGGACTAGTCAGGACCCCAGTTCAGGGTCAGCATAGACCCCGGTCCACCTCTATCCTGAGACAGCGTGACAAATACACAACAAGGTACACAACTTTGGGTAAAAGGTGAAATACTTTGAGTAATACACAACCAGGTACACAACTTAGGCTAAAAGGTAAAATTATTTTATCTTTTACCCAAAATTATGTACCTGGTTGTGTATACCCAATCAATTTTACCTTTGTTAACCACAGTATTTTACCTTGTTTTAAACATATTTTACCTTAGAAATAAATTAAAAACAACATTTTTAACCAACAAATTCTGATTTTATTTTCAGAATATTAATAATTTTTATTAATTGTGAAAAAAAATGTATGAATAAAAATGTATTTATCATAACATAGTGTGGGGTGGAGATAATGCTGGAGGGGCTGCCAGTTTGGGACACTTAGACATTGGGAGTGTGGAGAAAGGAATGGGATGGTGATGGGGAAGGATCAGTAGGTAAGACAGGTGAAGGGGTGGAGAAAGAAATAGAATGGGTGGACATGTGGGAGGCAGAAGAGGTGGTGGGTGGTGTAGAGGAGGGTTGGACAGGGACTGGAGGTGCAGGTGATGTGGTTGGGAAGTGGTACGGGAAAGGATGTTGGTACGGGGCAGGTTGCTGGTATTGAATAGGAGGGGGAGGAGGGACAGGGCTGGAGGGAGGGCAAGTGTGGAAGGAACTACCGGGGTGGGTGGAGGAGCTTGGGAGCTAACCTGTGCTAGAGCAGAGTGGCACGATTGCAATACATGCATCTGCTGGTCAGGAGATAGCATATCCATGCGCTCGACTACAGACCGGAAAAAGGTGTGGTTTGGAGATCTACTTGCATCTGAATGCATCCTAAGCAGAAGTGTTTTGACCTCCAGAATACTGTTGTTGAGCATATTAAATCCTGCGGCCATTTACTCAGACAACACTTTCAGACAGTTCTGGAAGGATGCATTCAGATGCAAGAACTCGGGCGCATAGCTCTTTTCCTGACCTCTCTGGCGCTGCCGCCCAGTACCCACAGGTGTACTAGAGGTGGCAGCGGCAGAGGGGTGGAGTAAAGGAAAGCTATATCCTCACCAGCAGATTCATGCAATGCAGTCGGCCACGATGCTCCAGCGCTGGTGGATGGGACAGAGGGATCGGATGTGAGGGAAGGCTGGGAAGGTGCAGATGGGCCAGGGCGGTCGAAGTGTCCCTCGGTGGCGGACTCATGAGGGATCGCCCCAGAAGGGTCCAGCTGTGCAGGCTCCCGAGTGCTGCTGATGGTGCTGTGGAATAAAGAGAAAAAATATATATATACAGTACAGACCAAAAGTTTGGACACACCTTCTCATTCAAAGATTTTTCTGTATTTTCATGACTATGAAAATTGTAGAATCACACTGAAGGCATCAAAACTATGAATTAACACTTGTGGAATTATACATTTCACTTTACAAAAAAGTGTGAAACAACTGAAAATATGTCTTATATTCTAGGTTCTTCAAAGTAGCCACCTTTTGCTTTGATTACTGCTTTGCACGCAGAAAAGATGAACGGATGGACTCTACATGCCTGGTTCCCACCGTGAAGCATGGAGGAGGTGGCGTGATGGTGTGGGGGTGCTTTGCTGGTGACACTGTTGGGGATTTATTCAAAATTGAAGCGGTGAGCGGTCCAGCTCACCCCAAACCATCTCGATTGGGTTCAGGTCTGGTGACTGTGGAGGCCAGGTCATCTGGCGTAGCACCCCAACACTCTCCTTCTTGGTCAAATAGCCCTTACAGAGCCTGGAGGTGTGTTTGGGGTCATTGTCCTGTTGAAAAATAAATGATGGTCCAAGTAAACACAAACTGGATGGACTAGCATGCTGCTTCAAGATGCTGTGGTAGCCATGCTGGTTCAGTATGCCTTCAATGTTGAATAAATCCCCAACAGTGTCACCAGCAAAGCACCCCACATCTTCACACCTCCTCCTCCATGCTTCACGGTGGGAATCAGGCATGTAGTCCATCCATTCACCTTTTCTGCGTGCAATGCAGTAATCAAAGCAAAAGGTGGCTACTTTGAAGAACCTAGAATATAAGACATATTTTCAGTTGTTTCACACTTTTTTGTAAAGTGTAATGTATAATTCCACAAGTGTTAATTCATAGTTTTGATGCCTTCAGTGTGATTATACAATTTTCATAGTCATGAAAATACAGAAAAATCTTTGAATGAGAAGGTGTATCCAAACTTTTGGTCTGTACTGTATATTGATATTGCATGGCCCTGGCTGAAACCAAAAATAATTGTTAGACATGTAAACATTTTTATTTAATGGGGTGTGAAATATTTACCTTCTGGTCACCATTGTTGAATGACAGGGCATGCGCATACTTGTACTTGCTCCTGAGTCCTCCAGATCCACTCGGGGCCAGCATCTCTTTGTTGAACTCCTTCTTGAAGCGATCCCTGATAGACCGCCACCGCTTCACAATTCTCTCACCTGAAAAGTGAAAGCGCAAAATGGTTAGTATACAACATCAGTGTTTCCCAAACTCCAGTCCTCACGGCCCCCATGGGTCATGTTTTCAGGATTTCCATAGTGTTGCACTGGTGAGAGAATTCCTGATGCCTTGATGATACTTCCACCATCTGCGCAATACAAAGGAAATCCTGAAAACATGACCTGTGGGGGCCACGAGGACAGGAGTTTGGGAAACACTGCTTTACATCCAGCAACATAACTGAACTGTGTATACTTACGCGCTTGAATCTGGGCCCGAGCATCGAGGTCCTCCCACTGTTCCATGAGTTGTGCACAGATTTCCTCCCACAGCCGACGGGTCACAATGATATCAGTATGGCGGCGGTCCCCCATGTTCCACAGCAGCTCCCGCTCTCGTATCAGATCGATGAGGAGGTCAACGTTCAGCCCCACCTCCTCACCGTCTGAGTCAGGAGCACGCTGTGAAGCCAGTTAAAAAAGAAAAAAAAATGGTTTATATATGTTTCCTGGGGGCTGTCCAATTACTTCTGAGCATGCTCAGACATAAAAACTGGATCCGGCCACCGGATCCTTCTTTTTCCGGATCCGGCGCATTGCGGCGTCCATAGACTTCCATTGTATCAAAAAGCCGTTACTGTAGACGTTTTTTCCAGATGCTGGAATGAAAATTTTTGCTGGAAGAACCGCAAGGCCATGAGGCGCGATCCGGTGCTAATACAAGTCAATGGGAAAAAAACGAATCCAACGTTAGATTTCGCCGGTTCCTGTTTTTCAAAAAATAGCCGGATCGCGCCTGATGCCAAAAACCGGATGTGTGAAAGTAGCCTAACATGGCAGAAGAATTTAACCTCAATGCTAGCACTCACTAAGCTGGCAAACCCATGAAAACCTTAAGGCTATGTGCACACGTTGAGGAATCTGCAGAAATTTCCTGAGAAAGACCGGACTTTTTCCCAGGAAATCCAGATGCGTTTTTCTCGCGGTTTTTGTGCGGTTTTAGCACGTTTTTTTTGGCGGATTTTTCCTGAACATCCTAGGGTCAATAATATAGCGAGAAATCTGCAAATTTACAGCGAAATTAATGAACATGCTGCGTTTTTTTACCACGATGCATTTTTTTCGCGGAAAAAAAACGCACCATGTGCACAAAAATTGCAGAATGCATTCTAATCATAGGATGCTTAATGCATGCATTTTTTAATCGTTTTTGCGGGGGATAAGAATGCAAAAAAAACTCGAAAAATCCTCAATGTGTGCACATAGCCTAATAGTTAGGGTAGGTCTGGCAAGTAGGGTGCTTGATTGGAATAAAAGCCCCTTCAGAAGTCCAATCAGTAAAAGCATTGCCTGGTCGGTGAAGACAACCTATCACCACTGAAAATGAAAAGTGCTTAGCATTACTATATGTTTTTTTGCTATTTTTCGTTAATCTTCAACTCTGTGGGCAGCACAGTGGCTCAGTGGATAGCACTGCAGCCTTGCCATGCTGGAGTTTTGGGTTCAAATCCCACCAAGGATAACATCTGCAAGGAGTTTGTATGTTCTCCCCATGTTTGTGTGGGTTTCCTCCAGGTTCTCTTGTTTCCTCCCACACTCCAAAAACATACTGATAGGGAATCTAGATTGTGAGCCCCATCGGAGACAGCGACGATAATGTGTACAAACTGTAAAGAACTGCGGAATATGTTAGTGCTATATAAAAATAAAGATTATTATTATTATTATTATTAACTCCTCAGTTACATGGTGTCAAAAATCTACGTTTTCAGCACACACATAACATGACTGTCATGCACTATGGGCCTGACTATGGTTAACTGATAAAATTGGACATGCATACTATTCTGACAAACTTACTTCTTTACCTGTATGTTAATTTTTTGTCTAATAGCTGAGGCAAACAGTTTAGATTATATATTTTTTCAAGAAAAATAAACCTTAACAAATATATTTTTTGATCTATTTAATAGCATAATGTTCTAGATTTATCTAAACCTCAAATATCAATATCAAGTAGGTATGAAATAAAAGACATCTTCTTGTAACATATACTGTACATCTAAAGAAAAATAAGGGTAAATCACATTATAGTTAGTGATGAGCGAACCTTTCAAGGTTCGATTCTGTTTGATTCACCAAACGATTAGACGTTCACCGAACATGTTCGACGAATGTACCCGAACCCCATTAGGTTCAATGGGAACCAAACCAAACATATACACAACACCTTAAGGGTGACAAAAAGCTTTCCAAACAACTAAAATTAAGGGGAGACACCATGAAAACTGGCATCAACTGACCCACAGCAGAAATTTGCAAATGGCACAGCAACAGTCAGCCATGGGCCATGCATGAGGTATCAGGGTCTGGCCAAGAATTTACAGCTTTGAGTTTAAGACTAGGTGGGTGGGGGAGCGGTGTAAACTTGCTGTGCTGGGAGCCCTGATACCTCATGCAACATCTTAATTGTGATGTTTGATCAGCCACACTTAGGTGGCAAAAATATCAGTTTGGTACATCCCAAATGTTATAAAAATTTAAGGATAGTACCACAGATAGTTGACTGAAAGTAATTGCAGGCCTGCCAGTCTGAGAGGCCTACTGCTACAGGCAACACACAAGAAGGAGACCCAACTTGTTGTACAAACATTTTTTCCAAAATGTTCACAAAGTGTGACAGGCAGGGACCCCAGAAAGTTCAACATAAAATGTCTTTATTCCAGAAGACTCACATGCACAGGTAAACAATATCCTCTGGTTCGCAGCCAGGTCCTCAAAACAGTCCGTGTCCAACCAACTGCACCGCCGTATACCTCTTGGGCGCGTCAGCAGCTTTGAAGTTCCTGGCTCGGTGTTAATTCACACAGGCCTGGGTTACACAGAGCCTCCTGCTCAGCAGCTTGCAAAACCACAAACTGACTCACCCAAAACAAAACTGAGAGTTTAAATGGGAATCGTGGACATAGAGCCACTCCCAAAACCCGGAGTGGAGGGAGGGATTCGCCCCACTAACAAATCTGCAAATTATCCCAAAAATAAAAGCCAATTTTGGGTTTTACTAAAATTTGACTTGGCCAACTACTTCAACCAATCCACACTCACTTTTACTTTGCCTTGTAATCATAGATGTTTTGCTGTAATCACAATGTGCTCCAGCGGGTTTAATATGTCTTTATATGCATCCTGGGGGACACATATTGGCCCTTGTACATGATCCCCCTCACTGCCTCACATGCCAATCACCACTAAAGTGTCATCAATTTCCCAGAGTAGAAATTTTATAATTGCGCAGTCTTTTTTTTAAAACTGCAGTTATTGTATGGTCTACATGACTCCCTTTCGTTGGCAGCCGCTCAGCGGTATTATTATTATTTATTGTTATAGCGGCCAATTATGTGAAAAGGGTATACATAATAAAAACAAGTACAATAATCTTAACCCCTTAGTGACAGAGCCATTTTGCAGCTTAATGACCAGGCCAATTTCTACAATTCTGACCACTGTCACTTTATGAGGTTATAACTCTGGAACACTTTAACGGATTCTGCTGATTCTGAGAATGTTTTTTCGTTACATATTGTACTTCATGATAGTGGTAAAATTTCTTCGATATGACTTGTGTTTATTTATGAAAAAATGGAAATATGGCAAAAATTTTAAAAATTTAGCAATTTTCAAACTTTACATTTTTATGCCCTTAAATCAGAGAGATATGTCACACAAATTACTTAATAAATAACATTTCCAACATGTCTACTTTACATCAGCACAATTTTGGAAACACATTTTTTTCTTTAGGAAGTTATAAGGGTTAAAAGTTGACCAGCGATTTCTCATTTTTGCAACAAAATTTACAAAACCATTTTTTTAGGGACCACATCACATTTAAAGTCACTTTGAGAGGTGTACATGACAGAAAATATCCAAAAATGAAACTGGAACCCTCAAAGTACTCAAAACTACATTCAAGAAGTTAATTAACCCTTTACATGCTTCACAGGAACTGAAGCAATGTGGAAGATAACAATTAACATTTAACTTTTTTTTTACAAAAAATTTAATTCAGAACCAATTTGTTTTATTTTCACAGGTGTTAAAAGAGAAAATTAACCATCAAATTTGTTGTGCAATTTCTCCTGAATATGCCGATACCCCATATGTGGGGGTAAACCACTGTTTGGGCGCACGGCAGAGCTCGGAAGGAAAGGAGCGCTTTTTGACTTTTTCAGTGCAGAATTGGCTGGAATTGAGATCGGACGCCATGTTGCGTTTGGAGAGCCCCTGATGTGCCTAAACAGTGGAAACCCCCACAAGTGACACCATTTTGGAAACTAGACACCCTAAGGAACTTATCTAGATGTGTGCTGAGCATTTTCAACCCCCAAGTGCTTCACTGAAGTATATTATGTAGAGCCGTAAAAATAAAAAAATCATATTTTTTTCACAAAAATTATCTTTTCGCCCCCAAATTTTTATTTTCACAAGAGCAACAGGAAAAAAATAGACCACAAACGTTGTTGTGCAATTTGTCCTGAGTAAGCCAATACCCCATATGTGGGGGTAAACCACTGTTTGGATGCACAGCAGAGCTCAGAAGGGAAGGAGCGCCGTTTGACTTTTTCAATGCAGAATTGGCTGGAATTGAGATCGGACGCCATGTTGCGTTTGGAGAGCCCCTGATGAGCCTAAACAGTGGAAACCCCCACAAGTGACACTAATTTGGAAACTAGACCCCCTAAGGAACTTATCTAGATGTGTGGTGAGCACTTTGAACCCCCAAGTGCTTCACAGAAGTTAGTTTTTAACGCAGAGCCGTGAAAATAAAAAATCATTATTTTTCACAAAAATGATGTTTTCACCCCCCGGTAACATTGGACCATGAAAGTTGCTGTGCAATTTGTCCTGAGTATGCTGATACCCCATATGTTGGGGTAAACCACTGGGTGCATGGCAGAGCTCAGAAAGGAAGGAGCGCCGTTTTGGAATGCAGACTTTGATGGAATTGTCTGCGGGTGTCATGTTGCGTTTGCAGTGCCCCTGATGTGCCTAAACAGTAGAAACGCCCCACAAGTGACCCCATTTTGGAAACTAGACCCGCTAAGGAGCTTATCTGGATGTGGGGTGAGCACTTTGAACCCCAAAGTGCTTCACAGAAGTTTTTAACACAGAGCTGTAAAAATAAAAAATCATTATTTTTTCACAAAAATTATGTTTTCACCCCCAAATTTTTACTTTCACAAGGATAACAGGAGAATTTGGACCACAAAAGTTGTTGTGCAATTTGTCATATGTGGGGGTAAACCACTGTTTTGGCGCATGGCAGAGCTCGGAAAGGAAGGAGCGCCATTTTGGAATGCAGACTTTGATGGAATGGTCTGCCGGCGTCATGTTGTGTTTGCAGAGCCCCTGATGTGCCTAAACAGTAGAGACCCCCACAAGTGACCCCATTTTGGAAACTAGACCCCCTAAGGAGCTTATCTGGATGTGTGGTGAGTACTTTAAACCCCCAAGGCGCTTCACAGAAGTTTTTAGCGAAGAGCCGTGAAAATAAAAAATCATTATTTTTTCACAAAAATGATGTTTTCACCCCAAAATTTTTACTTTCTCAAGGATAATAGGAGAAATTGGACCACAAAAGTTGTACAATTTGTCCTGAGTATGCTGATACCCCATATGTTGGGGTAAACCACTGGGCGCATGGCAGAGCTCGGAAAGGAAGGAGCGCCGTTTTGGAATGCAGACTTTGATGGAATTGTCTGCGGGCGTCATGTTGTGTTTGCAGAGCCCCTGATGTGCCTAAACAGTAGAGACCCCCCACAAGTGACCCCATTTTGGAAACTAGACCCCTAAGGAGCTTATCTGGATGTGGGGTGAGCACTTTGAACCCCAAGTGCTTCACAGAAGTTTTTAACACAGAGCTGTAAAAATAAAAAATCATTATTTTTTCACAAAAATGATGTTTTCACCCCAAATTTTTACTTTCACAAGGATAACAGGAGAATTTGGACCACAAAAGTTGTTGTGCAATTTGTCATATGTGGGGGTAAACCACTGTTTTGGCGCATGGCAGAGCTCGGAAAGGAAGGAGCGCCATTTTGGAATGCAGACTTTGATGGAATGGTCTTCCGGCGTCATGTTGTGTTTGCAGAGCCCCTGATATGCCTAAACAGTAGAGACCCCCCACAAGTGACCCCATTTTGGAAACTAGACCCCTAAGGAGCTTATCTGGATGTGTGGTGAGTACTTTAAACCCCCAAGGCGCTTCACAGAAGTTTTTAGCGAAGAGCCGTGAAAATAAAAAATCATTATTTTTTCACAAAAATGATGTTTTCACCCCAAAATTTTTACTTTCTCAAGGATAACAGGAGAAATTGGACCACAAAAGTTGTGCAATTTGTCCTGAGTATGCTGATACCCCATATGTTGGGGTAAACCACTGGGCGCATGGCAGAGCTCGGAAAGGAAGGAGCGCCGTTTTGGAATGCAGACTTTGATGGAATTGTCTGCGGGCGTCATGTTGCGTTTGCAGTGACCCTGATGTGCCAAAACAGTAGAAACGCCCCACAAGTGACCCCATTTTGGAAACTAGACCCCTAAGGAGCTTATCTGGATGTGTGGTGAGTACTTTAAACCCCCAAGGCGCTTCACAGAAGTTTTTAGCGAAGAGCCGTGAAAATAAAAAATCATTATTTTTTCACAAAAATGATGTTTTCACCCCAAAATTTTTACTTTCTCAAGGATAACAGGAGAAATTGGACCACAAAAGTTGTGCAATTTGTCTTGAGTATGCTAATACCCCATATGTGGGGGTAAACCACTGTTTGGGCGCATGGCGGAGCTCAGAAGGGAGGGAGCGCCGTTTGACTTTTTGAACGCAAAATTGGCTGGAATCAATGGTGGCACCATATCGCATTTGGAGACCCCTTGATGTAGCTAAACAGTGGAAACTCCCTAATTCAAACTCCAACCCTAACCCCAACACACCCTAACCCTAATCCCAACTCTAACCATAACGCTAATCACAACCCTAACCCCAACACACCCCTAACCCTAATCACAACCCTAACCACAACTCTAACCCCAACACACCTCTAACCCTAATCCCAACCCTAACCTAAAACTTTAGCCCAACTCACTTTAACCTAGCCCTAACCCTAAAACTTTAGCCCAACTCACTTTGGCCTAACCCTAACCCTAAAACTTTAGCCCAACTCACTTTAGCCTAACCCTAACCCTAAAACTTTAGCCCAATTCACTTTAGCTTAACCCTAACCCTAAAACTTTAGCCCAACTCTAACCGTAACCATAAAACTTTAGCCCAACTCACTTTAGCCTAACCCTAATGTAAAAATGGAAGTAATTACATTTTCTTTATTTTATTATTTTTCTCTAACCAAGGGGGTAATAAAGAGGGGGTTTATTTACTATTTTGTTTATTTTGATCACTGTGATAGCGTTTATCACAGTTACCAAAATGAACCAATAGGAAAAATCTTCCTATTGTTGCCGGGTGCGCCCACCGGAGGAGGCAGGAGGGCCCCAGGATGACCA
This sequence comes from Oophaga sylvatica, assembly GCA_033576555.1. NCBI lineage: Eukaryota > Metazoa > Chordata > Amphibia > Anura > Dendrobatidae > Oophaga > Oophaga sylvatica. Next base: position 364,909,478 of record JARQOD010000001.1, on the reverse strand, counting down.
GGAGGTACAGGGGGGTCGGGAACCCTATTTCTCTCTCCTCTGATGTGCGAACACATCAAAGGATAGAGAAATAAATGGCACATCTGATTTTTTTTTGCGGTCGCCGTTTTACAGTTAATAATGGCGATCGCAACCATGGGGTAGGTGAAAACCGACCTGAATCATGTTCTATGGGGTCTCAGCTATCCCCGGCAGCTGAGACCCTGTAAAAATTGCCCCCCCGGCAGATCGAGGCAGGCGCACTGCATATGGTGGGGGGATCGGGGACCCTATGTAACGCTGGTATTATCTGTACCTTGTTTTCCAGCGTTACTTTGCATGTCTTTGCTTTAACCCTTTTGCTCTTTTCCCCCTAACCAGCTGGGATACTGTTGTCTGTTACCTGTATGGATGCTGCTCAGTTCCCAGCTCTGCTGCGTAGGCGTACTTGCGTGAGTGTCTCCGCTGCGTTGCATGACCACCCGCATGTGCGGTCCCTGGCCTGCTGTAGAAGCTACCCGTAGGTTGCAAAGTCCTCTGCAGTGGTGCATGACTTACTACGTGTGTTGAGGCTGCAGCCATTGAGGCTGTGTGTGTTTGTGTGTTCAGCTCCTGCTCTGAGTGCGATCAGTTCTGGAAAGCTGATTCCCTTTGTCCTGTCTTGTGTTTCCGCCTGTTCTGGGGGCTGAGTACCCAGATCGCCCTTCCTGGAGGCTGCATATCCAGGCCTGTTCCTGCTGTGTCTTGTTCCCTGAATCCCTGATCCTGGATCTGTCCCGGTACCTGAATGTCTGAACTGTGTCTTATGTTTCCGCCAGCTCTGGGGGCAGAATACCCAGATCGCCCTTCCTGGAGGCTGCATATCCAGGCCTGTTCCTGTTGTGTTTTGTTCCTGATTCCCTGATCCTGGATCGGATCCTGTACCTGACTGTCTGAACTGTGTCCTCTGTGTTATGTTCCTGAAGTCCTTCTGTGTCCTGAACCTGTGCCAGTGACTGTGATTCTTTGCTATATAACCTGAGTTCATCTTGGAAGAGGAGTCCGGTGTGTGTGCTGAGTTTCTGTTACTCTGTGCTCAGCTTCTGTGCAATCCCCGGCCAGCTCCCGTTGAGCCTGGCGGGGCTTGCACCAGACCGCTGGGGTTCCTTTTTAGATCATTACCAGATGTCCGGAGTCCGAGGACCGTGTCCTCCCTGATGACCACGGCCTGATGTCCGATGACCACTTCCAGATGTCCGGATCCTATCCTTCTCTGCCTGATGTCCGGAGCCTGCCGATCGTTGCCAGATGTCCGGAGCCTGCCGATCGTTGCCAGATGTCCGGAGTCCGATGCCAGTGTTCTGATGTTCCTGAGTTCCAGTACGTGTTCCTGAGTTCCAGTCCATATTCCTGATGTCCTGTCCGTGTTCCTGAGTTCCAGTCCGTGTTCCTGAGTTCCAGTCCGTGTTCCTGAGTTCCAGTCCGTGTTCCTAAGTTCCATTCCGTGTTCCTGATATCCTGTCCGTGTTCCTGAGTCCCTGAGATCCAATCCGTGTTCCTGATGTCCTGTCCGTGTTCCTGAGTTCCTGAGATCCAATCCATGTTCCTGATGTCCTGTCTGTGTTCCTAAGTCCCTGAGATCCAGTCCGTGTTCCTGATGTCCCGATGTCCTGCCGGTTCCTCCGTGGTCTGTCCTGGGTCAGTGTATAAAAATGAAGCGTGTGCACTGCAGTATAAAGAGGTGCCTGAGTAGGTTCCCAATCCAAATAGTATATAGTAAAACTCGGCACTCAACTTTGAGAAAACGTGGTAGTATTTATTGTAGTCAGTGATGTCAAACGTTTCGGTCCCAAGGGACCTTCAACAGTGACTATACAAAAAATAATATTATATGGTGAGTAAATTAAATTTGAAAGTTGCATAACCGATGCTAAACAAAGTATTTACACGTGGTCAATTAGATTAATAATAGGAGTATATCAAATGGAAGAAGACAATAATGGTTCAGTCGTTTCAGCATAGTATAACAGAAAAAATGCACATACCGTAGATCACAGTTAGATGCAATTATATTGCCAGAGCGATTCTATTTGCCCATAATGACCTGGAAACGATGGTGGTGGTATAAGTGAGAAATAAAACTGTATATAGTGAGTGAGCAAAGTGGAGTCTCTTATGCTTACCCAGGAATAACACACTAGGAAATTGCGGTAATCCCCGCTCGTTTGGTCAAGTGCTGTGGAGTGACATGTGTCAGAGACGTATAAGAAATATATCAAGCTAATAGTCTAGGTCTGTGTATCATGCAGTCAAAGTACACATACCATATAGTACAGATGTGGGGGTCTGACATACGTTCAGATTGTATATTAGGGTCTGTAATCATGAAGGAAATACATATTTATCATGTAATGGATGAATTCCCACGTGACTTAAGTGTGAGGAGAGGTACATTAAAGAGAGTTACCGGTAGTGGAGGTTTGGTATACCTAAGATGAGGTATGTGCTGCTGCCTGAGAAGATAAAATCAGCAGGTATATGGACTGAGTGTAACTAAGATGAGCGCTCGAACCTGGAGGACGGGACCATGTACCTTACCCTGAATCAGAAGTATCGCGGTGTCCACCGCTGGATAAATGCAGGCAGAGGGTTATGCATGGCCGTTATTTTATAGGAGAGTGAATGAGGCATTTCCTGGTTCCGGGTGAAACCGTGTGACCGGAAGTGACGTACCCGGAAGTGAGTTAAGCGCTCCACATGCGTTCCAGTGATGCGTACAGTGGGTGTGCATGCCAGACGGAGCATGCTCAGTAGAGACAAGGCTGTAAGATCGCCTCATGTAGTCTGATAAGGTTATAATAGGAAGCGGAGAGTGGGTAGTGGTCTAAGTGCCCAAAACATTTCCTCTGGGGTCAATATAGGCGGCTCTGGAGAAAAAGAAACCACAGTTAGCAGACAAGTAATAATTCAAATTGTTTGATGTGAAACGTTTTCCCACATACAGGGAAAACGTTTCACATCAAACAATTCTTCACCTGTGACACATCTTTTGCAATATACTTAATAAAGTGTCCATGTGGATTATTATACATCGGAGAAACTACCCTCCCTGTGAGGGAAAGGATTTCAAAGCACAAATCCACTATAAGGTGTGCGAATTTACTTCTCCCTGTACCACATCATTTTCACTCAAAGGGACATACCATTTCCCAATTGAAATTCCAGGTGATTGATCACATACCCCCTTTGAGACGTGGTGGCGACCGGATCTCTCTGCTCAAAAAACGAGAATCATATTGGATACATACTTTAGTAACATTAACTCCTAAAGGTCTCAATAGGGATTACGATATATTGTCCTTCATTTGAATTATTACTTGTCTGCTAACTGTGGTTTCCGCTTCCTATTATCACCTTATCAGACTACATGAGGCGATCTTACAGCCTTGTCTCTACTGAGCATGCTCCGTCTGGCAAGCACACCCACTGTACGCATCACTGGAACGCATGTGGAGCGCTTAACTCACTTCCGGGTACGTCACTTCCGGTCACACGGTTTCACCCGGAACCAGGAAATGCCTCATTCACTCTCCTATAAAATAACGGCCATGCATAACCCTCTGCCTGCATTTATCCAGCGGTGGACACCGCGATACTTCTGATTCAGGGTAAGGTACATGGTCCCGTCCTCCAGGTTCGAGCGCTCATCTTAGTTACACTCAGTCCATATACCTGCTGATTTTATCTTCTCAGGCAGCAGCACATACCTCATCTTAGGTATACCAAACCTCCACTACCGGTAACTCTCTTTAATGTACCTCTCCTCACACTTAAGTCACGTGGGAATTCATCCATTACATGATAAATATGTATTTCCTTCATGATTACAGACCCTAATATACAATCTGAACGTATGTCAGACCCCCACATCTGTACTATATGGTATGTGTACTTTGACTGCATGATACACAGACCTAGACTATTAGCTTGATATATTTCTTATACGTCTCTGACACATGTCACTCCACAGCACTTGACCAAACGAGCGGGGATTACCGCAATTTCCTAGTGTGTTATTCCTGGGGTAAGCATAAGAGACTCCACTTTGCTCACTCACTATATACAGTTTTATTTCTCACTTATACCACCACCATCGTTTCCAGGTCATTATGGGCAAATAGAATCGCTCTGGCAATATAATTGTATCTAACTGTGATCTACGGTATGTGCATTTTTTCTGTTATACTATGCTGAAACGACTGAACCATTATTGTCTTCTTCTATTTGATATACTCCTATTATTAATCTAATTGACCACGTGTAAATACTTTGTTTAGCATCGGTTATGCAACTTTCAAATTTAATTTACTCACCATATAATATTATTTTTTGTATAGTCACTGTTGAAGGTCCCTTGGGACCGAAACGTTTGACATCACTGACTACAATAAATACTACCACGTTTTCTCAAAGTTGAGTGCCGAGTTTTACTATATACTGTCCTGGGTCAGTGTCTGATGTTCTCCTGCTGAGCCTGTGCTACGCCTGAGGCCTGAGAGAGAGGCCGTCCTAGTATGCCCGTGCCAGATGACCCTGGACTGCATCAACCCGTGATGACCCGCCATCGTCTGACGTTCATCCTGGGCCGGTGTCTGATGTTCTCCTGCTGAGCCTGTGCTACGCCTGAGGCCTAAGAGAGAGGCCATACTAGTATGCCTGTGCCAGATGATCCTGGACTGCATCTACCCGTGATGATCCCGCCATCGTCTGAAGTCTGTCTGAGGTCGGTGTCTGATGTTCTCCTGCTGAGCCTGTGCTACGCCTGAGGCCTGAGAGAGAGGCCGCCATAGTATGCCTGTGCCAGATAACTTTGGACTGCATCTACCCGTGATGTCCTCCTGCACTCGTCTGTGATCCTGAGACGTGTCCCTTCTCTGATGTGCAGAATCGGGAGCCTGGCATTATGTTCTGTTTATGTACTGTGTGTGTCTTTAAGTAAACTTTATGTTTCTTCATACCTGAAGTTGTGCGGTGTTGTCTAGTCCTGCAGGTCGCCATCTTGCCCACATGCTCAGCTGCCACGGATCCCTGTCGCTGCCCTCCCCTAGTCCGGGCAGGCCCGGGTCTCCCTCTGTGGTCCAGTGGGTCCACATTCTCTTACCATCTGGGACGCATGCCTCACGTCGTCGTGGACTGGCGGCGTGGGAGCATTGGCTAGTTAGGCAAGCTATGCCATGTCCCAACGCCCCGCAGCCGTGGGAAGCATTACACCCTATTTCTCTCTCCTCTGATGAGCGATCACATCAGAGGAGAGAGAAATTAAAAGGCACATCGGATTTTTTTTTATTGTTGCGGTCGTCGTTATACGGTTAATAATGGTGATCGCAACCCTGGGGTAGGTGAAAACCGACCTGACTCATGTTCTCTGGGATCTCAGCTTCCCCCCGGCAGCTAAGACCCCAGAGAAAATTTGACGCTGGGGGGCGCTATACACTTTTTCCACAGCGCCGTTAATTAACGGCGCTGTGGTTTAAGTACCCTTAACTACCGCCGTTAAAAGGTGTATTGGCGGTTCTTAAGGGGTTAAACAATACAAGTCACCGACTGCTACTGGAGGAGAGAAAAACCTAACCGTGAGGGATAACAGTATAATAAGGATACAATAGATGAGGGTAGAGCTGCTTGCGCTAGTGCCTGAGTGCATATAGTGCCCCCAGAAGAACTAATCGAAACGTGTGTTGGGGTAGGAAGCCGGTCTCTCTTGGTCTCCTTATTGAGGTAATGAAGTTGTTATAGCACTTTACTTATTTATTTATGTCAAGCCTTGCTAATATGCACTCAGGCACTTTGCTTTGGATTGTTCTGAAGTTCATTCCCATAAGGTTATTTATGATATAATTAGCATTTTGGCACTTTGTTTTTGCTTTATGGGCATTAATGTGATCCTGATAATTCCATGAGTGGCGTCTTTTAGCTTGATTTCTATGTATATGCTAATATACGTTGCCTATATTTTGGTGGCCATTTGTTTACCTGTCTTATTGGTAGAAGGCATCATTATTTGTGAATTTTAATATTTATTTTATTTGGTGTAAATAAATAAAATTACCGTGTGTATTTTTTTTTATAATTCTTTATTTAAAGACTCACAACGAAATCCAGGTTAAAATAATAATTGGAATCAGACAAGTTGACGAATACAAACAGTACAACTTAACTCCCAACCAAGGCGATCGTCCGTGAGTCCTTATCATCCGGGGACCTGGAAGTAAAGGTCAATGACCCGACCCGAAGGGTCTTCCATTTTTTAACTTTTAGCAAACAGTATAACAAAGAGAAGAGAGAGAGGAAAAAAAAGGGAGAAGGGAAGAAAGGGAGTGAAAAAACGAGGGGGTAAAGGGAAGGAGTGCCCACCCGGCCAAGCCCACCACTCAGCCTATAGTTTTCAGTTAACTACAGGGGGAGGTTGCCTCCAGCATTAGATCACAATACTCACTAGAACTTCGAAAATCCATCCATCCAAGCCAAGTAGCCCAAAACTTTGGATATGAGTCATATATGGATGAGGTGAGGTCCTAAATATACATAATTTCATTGACTTTTGCAATCCACTGAGATATGGTGGGAGGAGCGGGACTCTTCCATCTCTCCGGGATGCAAGCCCTCGCTGCCATGATCAAAAATTTCAATAAAGAAGATTTATAGTTCTGGAGAGGGATTTCATTATGCTGGAGTAGTATCAGAGCCGGAGTCAACTTTTCGGAACAGCCCGTAACCCGACAAATAATTTCCCACACTCTTGGTATAGGGTCTGCGGAACGCACCAAATAAATATAAATAATAGGTGCATTCGCAGCCCGGGGTCCACCGTGCAGGCAGAGCCTGCTGCTAGTAAGATGACACTAGATGGGGGTATAAGCGAACTCTGTTACACCACAGAGTCGCTGACATAGATTCTGTGGCACTATATGGCGGTATAAGTGAAAACTGTTAGACCACAGAGTTGCTGACATAGATACAGTGGCACTATATGGCGGTATGAGCGAACTCTGTTACTCCACAGAGTCGCTGTGGTAGAGACTGTGTCCTGTTAACCCCACAGGCATACACAGATAGCTGCAGAGCAGATAGCAGTCCATGGTCATGCAGACAGTAACGCAAACAACCAACTCCTCACCGGAGTAGCCGGTATTCTAGAGGCTATTTCAGTCAAGCCCTGAACACGTGCATACAAAACTCCTCACTGGAGGTGCCGGTATTCTAGGGCTTATTTCAGCCGAACCCTAACCGCATGCGTACATGACCACACTGGCGCAAAGCACACAACAGATTTGATACTAGCGCATGGCCGTGCGGCCATGCAAGCCTTATATAGAAGCAGCAAGTACAGGATCTTCCAGAAAGGACCAATTGAAAGCTGCTCCAGAACTACAGCAGCTTCAGGACCTTCCTGGAGGACCAATGGGAGTCGCTGCAGTAGCCGAGCATGTGACCCCTGATCTCCTATGAGAGATCTTACTCTGGGCATGCTCATAGGAGGAAAAGCAGGACTTAGTCCCACAGCCGTCTGCTCGCCGCTGACCAGTACTGGTTACAATGACAGAACCTGGAGAGGCAGCAGTAACCCTTTGTACCAGATTAGGCTGTGCTAGCCTTTGGGACCGATGTCTCTGCTGAGCAAGCTCCACTGTGGCAGGAGAAGGATGGGAGACCGCATCAGAGATGGTTCGAGATTCCCCCTGTGCAGAAGCCGGAACTCGACCCCTAATATCTTGTCCAAAATGATTGCAATACATCACATTGCCAGAAAATATGAAAAATTGTGCCCTCTGCTCTTTCACACCTCCAGCAGCTGGGGTCAGTCTCCGGAAATATGGTGTGCAGCCTCAAGGGCACTCCGTACCACCTGAACAAAATCTTATAGCCAGCCTCCTGTAACCTAGAGCTAATCGACGCACAGTGTACAAGGGAAAAAATTCTAGTTCTCTGATCTTCCATAAAATAAATATTTAAATCTCTCTCCCACTGCGCAAGGAAAGAAGGGGGCGACCGGCTTCGGGGGTCCATCAACATAGAGTAGGTTTTAGCTAAGGTGTGTCTGATTGGGCCCGGGCTATTACATAAAAGCTCAAATTGGGTTTTGGGTCGTCTAAATGAACTTTTAGGGGGAAGGCTGCTGAAAAAGTGGAAGAGTTGCAAACACCTCCAACTGCCCAGGGGTATTGGATCTGTTTTAGCGGTAAGGTCACTCAGAGAAGGCCAAGAAGCTCCCTCACCCTAGTTTTCTACTCTATCCATCCCTGAGTCCATCCACAAACGAAAAATGGGGTCAGAGCGGCTAGGGACAAATTTAGGATGACTCAACACCGAAGTAAGAGGAGAAGCCTCTGGGAGTAGAAGTAAATGGACCAGTGCTGTATTACAGTGTTTTAAAGTGGGTCTAATAATCGGATGGGATTTGATTTCTTCTGGGGCCGAAAGTAAAACCCATGGAAGAGTCTTCAATGGGGTCGGGCAAAAACTTTGTTCTATTTGAACCCAGGCCTTATTGTATCCGTTTCTGCACCAGTCTATCATTCTAGCTAGGTGGCCTGCCAAATGATACATTTTTAGGTCCGGAAGCCCCACTCCTCCCAACCTCTTGGGTCTGCAGAGAACCTCCCTCTTTAGTCTAGCAGGTTTTCTTCCCCATATAAACGAGACCTGAATAGACCCTAATTTTCTAAAAAAGTTAGCAGGGATATTGATGGGGAGAGTCTGTAGAAAATATAGGACCCTTGGTAATATGTTCATCAAAATTTGGCAATTGCCAACCCAGGTGAAAGATATCTTGGACCACCTATCACAGTCTGCTTGAATGGATGTTAAAAGGCCAGGGAAGTTCCATCAATATAGAGAATTGATGTCTGCAGATAGTCTAACTCCTAAATATTTCAGGTGTCATATAGCCCATTTGAAACTGAAGGACTCTTGTAAAGATCTCACAAGTTCCGGTAAAGAATCAATGTTGAGCACCTCGGATTTTGAAAAATTAATTTTGAAATTAGACAATTGGGCATATGTTCTGAATTCATTCATAAGGTTAGGTAGGGAAATCTTAGGTGAAAATTATGTATTTTAAACGATACATTCTTTAGCTTGTCCTTTTCATGGGGGAGGCTTTGTTTTGCACGTAGAGTTTAGGATAGATTGGATGGGTGCGATAGTGTTAGAATGGAGGCCACAGAGCATGAGGTTGCAGTAGTCGAGGCGGGAGATGATGAGGGCATGCACTAGTGTTTTTGCACATTCATGGTTGAGGAATCTGCAGATTCGGGAGATTTTTTTTGAGTAATAATAATAATAATTTTATTTCTATAGCGCCAACATATTCCGCAGCACTTTACATTATAGAGGTGACTTGTACAGACAATAGACGTTACAGCATACCAATAAACACATAGATCAAAACAGATACCAAGAGGAATGAGGGCCCTGCTCGCAAACTTACAATCTTTGATGAAAAAGGGTAGACACGAAAGGTGGATGGTAACAAATGCTTTCATTGTTCGGACCAGCCATAGTGTAAGAATTGGGTGTTCCTGTAATGCTGCATGAACCAGTTAACAGTCTAAATATGTAACAGTACAGACACAGAGGGCTATTAAATGCATAAAGCATGTGAGAACATGATGTGAGAACCTGGTTATGGTAAAAATTTTGAATGGGCCACACAGGGATAGTTAGGTTAATGCGTTGAGGCGGTAGGCTAGTCTGAAACAATACGTTTTTAAGGCACGCTTAAAACTGTGGGGATTGTGGATTAATCGTATTAACCTGGGTTGTGCATTCCAAAGAATTGGCGCAACATGTGAAAAGTCTTGGAGACGGGAGTGAGGGTTCTGATTATTGATGTTAACCTCAGGTCATTAACAGTACGGAGGGCACAGGTAGAGTGGTAGGCTAAGACGCAGGAGGAGATGTAGGGAGGTGCTGAGCCATGGAGTGCTTTGTGGGTGAGGGTAATAAGTTTATACTGAATTCTGGAGTGGATGGGTAACCAATGTAAGGACTGGCACAAGCTAGAGGCATCTGTATAATGATTGGTGAGGAATATGATCCTGGCTGCAGCATTCAGGACAGTTTGGAGAGGGGAGAGTTTGGTAAGAGGGAGACCAATTAGTAGAAAGTTACAATAGTCCAGACGAGAATGAATAAGAGAACAGTAAGAGTTTTTGCAGAATCGAAAGTACGAAAAGGTCAAGTTGGAATCGGCAGGAACGGGAAAGGGCTTGGATCTCAGATTTGAAGGAGAGAGTCAAGCCATTAATTTTGATGGATAGGTCAGTTGGGGGAGTTGAATGAGATGGTGGAAAGATGATGAATTCGGTTTTCTCCATATTAAGTTTAAGAGATGATATCAGGTCCAGAAAGGTAGATCTGTGTGTCATCAACATAGAGGTGATACTATAAGTCGTGAGACTCCATGAGCTGTCCCAGGATGAAGGTGTAGATGGAGTAGAGAAAGGGGCCTAAAACTAAACTTTGGAGGACACGGACAAATAGGGGTCAAGATGAGGAGGTGGTGTGTGAGTGGGAGACACTGAATGTCCTGTCTCTTAGGTATGAGATGAGAGAGTCTGTAGTAAGAGGGAATGGACCACTGTGTCAAAGGCAGATGACAGATCCATAGGGGACAAAGTAGCATCACTTGGATTTTTAGTATGTCATTGTTGACTTTAGTCCATCAGAAGCTAGATTGTAAGCGATCAAAGTGGGAGCAGGATAGATTTGATGACAGTTTAAAATGGATGTGTTGTTCCACTAGGAAAGGAATATCCAGCTCCAGTTGCAATGACTAAGAACCACAAGGTTTCAAACGCGTCTGCCCATATACATAACCCCACTTGGGAACTAGTGACTTTTTATGCTGACTATTACCATTTTAAGGATCTTTAATAAAATACATTTTTATGGGACTGTCACGCTGTATAGCAGATATATATTTATGTGATGACAGTAATCTATATCAAAAGGGCAACATACAATATAACATGCGCATAGATATATGATAACATAGAATTACCTGACAGAAAGTCCAGTGGGTCAATACGGAATCCGTTATACGCTGTCTCCGGCTAGAGGGTGACCGGGTCTATGCTGACCCTAAACTGGGGTCCTAACTAATCCCTCTACCTGGAGGTACTGTTAAAGGTACAGAGGTCCAGGCCACCAGCGTAAACCCTGTCTCCTATCAATCCCTGCCAACTGTAATCTAGTCCTAAGAAGGACCCTGATTACCACCAAAGGGAATGAACAGGTAACGGTTAATGAACAGAAAGACATACAAGAAAGACAAGAAATAAAGTAAATAAAGTCTTACATACAACACTCACACACAGTAGGAACACCTAAGGTCTCAGAGATAAACTATAAGCTATAAGAGTAAAAACAACTAAGGAGCTCTTAGCTTAAGTTTTCTCAGAACCGATCCAGTCTGCTAGACTACATAAAGGCTTTCACCGGCATCTAACAAGCAGACTGGCAGCTATATAAAGGAAGCTAATTAGAACATAATCAGAAGCAGCCGGGCGAGGCTGGACCTAGTCTTAGCAAAGAGCTAGGTAAAATTAACTCCCTCATTACCAAACACAAAGAAACAGCAACTCAGCTGTGAGAAGTCAGAGTGTGTAATCGCGACGATCCTTGTGGCGATACACCCATGACAGTACCCCCCCCTCTACGAGGGGACTCCGGACCCTCAGGGCCAGGTCTGCCCGGGTGAGTTGTGTGAAAGGTCCGAACCAATCGATCTGCGTTAACATCAGACGCAGGGACCCACGTCCTCTCCACAGGACCATACCCCCTCCAATGAACCAAGTACTGAAGGGATCGGCGACTGAGACGTGAGTCAATGATTTTCGACCCATGAAATTCCACGTTATCATTGACCACCACTGAAGGCGGAGGTAGAGGTGACGGTATGACTGGTGCCACATACTTTTTAAGTAATGACTTGTGAAACACATTATGAATTTTAAACGTAGGAGGGAGGTCCAGACGAAATGCCACAGGATTAATTATGGAACTGATCCTGTACGGCCCGATGAATCTGGGACCCAACCTCCAGGAGGAAACTTTAAGTTTTATATTCCTGGTAGACAACCAAACCAGATCGTTCACCTTCAGATCTAGACCAGAAACTCTCCCCCTATCAGCCATCCGTTTGTAACGGTTCCCCGTAACCTTCAGTCTTAACCGATCTGGAACTATCAGTCTCCCTGGAAGTCCCACCGGGGCGTCCCCCTGAGCCCCCAATACCTCCCCCTCAAGCTCAGAGCATACAGCTGACACTACAACTCCCTCCTGAGGAATAGGAACCGGATCATCCGTCTTCCCGGCCCCTGGGAAAGTACGAGATAAGGCATCAGGAAGCAACTTTATTGAGCAGTCATATGCGCGATGAGGAGGTAACTCTTTACACCCCTCCTCCGAGAACATCTCCCCAAAGTCCTCCAGAAAAGGAGACAAAGTCCTAGGCACAACCGCACCGATGACCGTGCTCATGCAGTTATTCCTGCAAAATTCACCCCACTGGCTTATCTTTCCGGATTGCCAATCAATCACTGGGTTATGTTTAGCCAACCAAGGAAGTCCCAACACAATAGGAGTAGGTAGACCCTCCAACACATAACAAGACAATTGCTCTTTATGTCTTGCCCCTACTCGAAGATCTATGTTATGAACAGCTTGTACCAAGCTACCTTGACCGAGAGGTCTAGAATCAATAGAGACTATAGGGACCGGTTTGGCCAATACACTCAGTTGCATACCATGCACCTGGGCAAACCGAGCGTCCACCAGATTAGCCCCGGACCCACTATCAAGAAAAACAGAAATCCTCTCAGTTCTAGTACCAATCACCACCTCCGCAGGCACGAGAAACTGAGAGGGATTTGGGGACGAAATACACACTCCCAGGTTAACTCCTTTGCTCAAAGAGGCCCGGGATGGACACCCCCCAACAAAATGTCCCTCTCTCCCGCAAAAGAAACACCTTCTAGTCTTGCGGTGCACCGCCAATTCCCTCCTACAAAAAGATGTCCCTCCCAACTGCATGGGTTCCTCAGAACAGACCAGGGGAACCTCAGTATAAGGGACTTTAGTAGTAGGTGGAGTCATCACGGGAGGCGGAGTTACCTCGCGTCTTCCCCGAATTCGTCTATCCATGCGAATAGCGAGGGCCATAGCAGCCTCCAGTGATGGAGGAGAATCATACTGAGCCAACACATCTTTTAATTTGTCAGACAACCCTTGACAAAACTGGCTCCTAAGAGCTGGGTCATTCCACTGAGTATCTGTTGCCCATCTACGGAACTCAGAAGAATATTCCTCCGCTGGACGATTTCCTTGCCGTATTTTACGTAACTTTGTTTCAGCAAGGGAAACTCGATCCGGATCATCATATACCAGACCCAGGGCAGTAAAAAATCGATCCACTGACTGGAGATCTGGGGAGCCTGGAGGAATAGAGAACGCCCAAGATTGAGGGTCCCCTTGTAAGAGCGAGATAACAATTCCCACCCTCTGCTCTTCACTCCCAGATTACCGAGGCCGCAGCCGAAAGTACAATTTACATGCCTCCCGGAAAGTAAAAAATTTGTCCCGCCCACCAGTGAACCTGTCCGGGAGAGCAACCTTAGGTTCAGATCTGGTTTGCTCCGGGGGGAACAAAACCTTGGACTTAATGTCTTCAAACTCCATGGACAACCCCTGCAACTGCCGGGCCAGCTGGGCTACTGGATCCATGACAGCTGGAGAGAATCTTTAGTAGGGCCGGTGAAAATGTCACGCTGTATAGCAGATATATATATATGTGATGACAGTAATCTATATCAAAAGGGCAACATACAATATAACATGCGCATAGATATATGATAACATAGAATTACCTGACAGAAAGTCCAGTGGGTCAATACGGAATCCGTTATACGCTGTCTCCGGCTAGAGGGTGACCGGGGTCTATGCTGACCCTAAACTGGGGTCCTAACTAATCCCTCTACCTGGAGGTACTGTTAAAGGTACAGAGGTCCAGGCCACCAGCGTAAACCCTGTCTCCTATCAATCCTGCCAACTGTAATCTAGTCCTAAGAAGGACCCTGATTACCACCAAAGGGAATGAACAGGTAACGGTTAATGAACAGAAAGACATACAAGAAAGACAAGAAATAAAGTAAATAAAGTCTTACATACAACACTCACACACAGTAGGAACACCTAAGGTCTCAGAGATAAACTATAAGCTATAAGAGTAAAAACAACTAAGGAGCTCTTAGCTTAAGTTTTCTCAGAACCGATCCAGTCTGCTAGACTACATAAAGGCTTTCACCGGCATCTAACAAGCAGACTGGCAGCTATATAAAGGAAGCTAATTAGAACATAATCAAAAGCAGCCGGGCGAGGCTGGACCTAGTCTTAGCAAAGAGCTAGGTAAAATTAACTCCCTCATTACCAAACACAAAGAAACAGCAACTCAGCTGTGAGAAGTCAGAGTGTGTAATCGCGACGATCCTTGTGGCGATACACCCATGACAGGGACAAGTGGAGCTGGATATTCCTTTCCTTATTGATTGTTTTTCCTGGTGTACCACAGTCATTCTGCACTCCAGTTCCCAGACATCTAATGGGTGAGCTGACTTTTCCCTTCTTCTACTGTTGTTCCACTAGTTTTGAGGCATAGGGGAGAAGTCATATGGGGCTGTAGCTATACACAAAGGATGGGTCAATGGAGGACTTTTTGAGGATGGGTGTGTCCAAGGTATGTCTGAAGGTTGAGAGGAAGACAACAGTTATTAGTGACAGGTTGAAGTGGTGGGTTAGTTTCGGGATGAAGATTGTTGTAAGCTTTGGCATGTGGTGGGATGGGATTGGGTCAAGTTCACAGGCGATAAGATGTGATTTGGAGAGTAAAAAGGAAAGTTGACTTCCGTGATGGTGAAGTTGGTTTCGGAGGAGGAAAGTTGAGTAGTTATGAGAAGGGGCTGTGGGGACTTTAGGCAAAAGCTTTGCCTTATGTTGTCAATCTTCTGATTAAAGAATGAGGCAAAGTCTTTAGCTGAGATGAGTGGATAGGGAAGGAAAGCTGGGGGATGAGGATAGAATTGAAAGTACTGAATAGCTGGTTAGTGTATTGAGACAGGGATGACATGAGAGATGAGAAGTAGGTTTGTTTTGCTGCACTGACAAATTGTGCAGCATTTTGACAACTTCTGTTACTGGATGGGCTACTCGACTCTTTTTCTTTGGCAGCCACACAGGGGTATGCCTTTTAGATGAGAGCCAGAATGTGCTCCAGTGGATGGCAAGCTCTGCATCAAGTGACCTCTTCTCCTCTTCCTCAAACTTAACATCACACACAGTACTGTACTCATAAGTGACACCCCAATTACCCTTGTTTTCCCCCGTGTCACAACTCTCCAGCTGCCCAACTGACTGTGGGGAACCACAGCGAGATTTCAGAGCTGTTTGCACATTCTATTCCATGGGCATCACAGTTCTGCTGCATAGATTCACCAACTCAAGAAGGGAAAAGCATCTGCACCGATAGGCAAAATTTTTTTGCAGTTGGATCCGGGGCTGGACGACGTAGGTTCCGAGCAGAATCCAGACCCTCGTCACCAGACGTTAAACCCTGGGTAGGAGGCAATTCTGATGAGACTCCGAGTATGGTGCTTCTCATGGTGAGGAATGGGAGAACAGAGAGGATGATAATGAGGTTGTAGATCACACTTGGTGTGAACCCAGAGGTACGCAGCTGAGTAGCTCATCAGAGGTGGTGGAGGAGGAGGAAGTCGAGTACGTTACGTTGCTGCTTCTCACACAGACAGTGAGTGATGCAACCATGACAAGCACTGCATCCTCAGTCACAATTCTGGCTGTGGCAGGCAGCGGTCAAGGGTCTGAAGTTTGCAGTGGTGACAAGGGTTGGTAGACTGGCCCTTTTTTTGAGACCACAAAGGATTATTCAACTCATGTTATCTGACAACTTTGTAAAAAACAGCTAAGTAGAGGCAATAAATTCATCAATTTGCCCATTACATGCATGAACCGGAGCATACGAAATCAACATGCGTTATTCTGGGAATCTCACTGCCCTAAAATGCGGACTATCGGGCCTCACCAACAACAGGCTGCCACATTAACCACATCTACTGCTTCTTTCTCCTCAGTCAACATGGCAAGTGTTCTCACACAATTCTCTGTCCACAGAACCTCCACCTTTTTACCCACTACAGTCTTGGTGAGTGGGAGCCCTTCTGCTGTTATGCAAGTGAACATGCCTGCTATTTTTGACCGATCTCACACACCATGCATATCACATCTTTCTCAATCCACCATAACATCCCCACCTGCACCTCACTCACAGTCCAGCATTTTGTTTTGTTCACCCTACTCCATCCTCTGTAAGCACAGCAGCCAGCCTTCGTTTGTACAGTTGTGGTCACGTAACAGATTGTTTCCTCCTACACATGGCAAAGCTAAGAGCTTAAACTTCATCATCTTCAATCTGCTAATAATAATAACCTTTATTTATATAGCGCAAACATATTCCGCAGAGCTTTACAAGTCAGCAGTTCATATAAAACAGTCATAAGTTACCAAGTTAACGATAATCCAACAATTAAAGCATGCTTGCTCATAAGCACTTACAATCTACAATGAGGTGGGGGTGACAAAAAGTACAGGTGCCTTTTTACAATGTTGGTCCAGTCATCTTGAGGAAATGGGGGTAGATAAACGCTGTATGAGGTAGTCATCAGCCAATAGTTGTAGTGCTTTTGGGAGCAGTTGAGTTTGATGGCGAATTATGTTCAGAGCAGTAGAGAATAGGCTATATATGAAAAGAACATTGATAAGAGAGCGTCATAGGCTGCCCTAAACAGATGTGTTTCTAGGGAATGCCTAAAATATGTAAGTTGTGGTTAGTCCTAATTTCATGGGGTGGAAAGGGGAAGAGGTGAGTTATCTAGGTAAGAGATTGAATAGAGCCGGAAATAGACCAGATCAGGGGTGTTGCCGCCTTTGTGTGTCTCAGAGGTTGAAAGTTGTAAGACGCTACGAGAAGTGGCTAGAGATAGAAGCTGGGTTGCAGTTGGGGTGGAGGGGCTATTGAAGTCTCCCAGGATAAGGATTGGAAATTATGAGGACATGAAGTGTGGCAGCAAGGCAGAAAAGTGGTCAAAGAAGTGGGTGGGTGAGCCTGGGGGAACGGTGTATGACCGCTACGCTGAGGGAGAAGGGATGGAAGAACCTCAAAAGAAGAATAGCATCCAATTGGCCTGTTTTTTTTTTATTTCTTTAAAAACAGGATTGTTGGTTGCAGTGAGGAGTGTGGGATTATCGTGGAGTTAGCAGTGATCGTATGGCGGTATATACAAATAATCCATGTGTTGTAATCCAGAGGTGTATATGTTGTACGCTCACTGTTAGTTTTCCAATAACTAATTATTGTGAACAGCCTGTGGCCTCCTCGGTTGATCGTGTAATTGTCTGGACTGTAGGGGCCATCTGAGAACTCTTTACTCCAAAGATCACAGCGGGTGGTTCTGCGTGACTCCCGGGCTGTGATATCGGTGATGATTGGATAGCCAATACAATCTGTTGGCCAAGAAAATGCAGCCTTTCCATCTTGTGAATGAAGATGGTTCCTGAAAGCTGATGGCTTCTCAGTTCCCCAGTACCAGTTACTCAGTCGCCATTACTTCTCTAAGAAAGATGTGCCTGCGCTACACCAGCATGTCGCAGACAACATCACCTGTTCCTTGAAAAAATGTATGTTTGACGGGGTGCATTTCAACACTGATATCTGGACGAGCAAGCATTGACAGAGGCGTTACATCTCGCTGACTGGGCACTGGGTGACTGTGGTGGCTGTGGGGGCAGGCAGGGAAGGGGCTGCTCCACAAGTCTGG
Organism: Oophaga sylvatica; assembly: GCA_033576555.1. NCBI lineage: Eukaryota > Metazoa > Chordata > Amphibia > Anura > Dendrobatidae > Oophaga > Oophaga sylvatica. The sequence continues at coordinate 364,891,569 of JARQOD010000001.1, read as the reverse complement.
ATCCCCTGTCTAAGCCGTACTGGTTACAGCGATACACGTGGGGCCGCTTCTGTGGTCCCCACTCTGGGTCTGACCTCCTGTATTGCAGTCATTTATGCCAGTTAGGTAAATATATTGAGTAGTTTGTGCTGGCCTTGGTGGCTACTGGTCTATTTCTGGGTCTCCCTTTTTATCTTGGCCCTGTTTCCTATATATTCCTATTGGCCTGGGTCTATTATTCCCTGACCGATATTTGTTTGCATATTTTTGCACGGTCAGGGTCTATTTTTGACCCTGAATTTGGGATCCATACCTTATTAGTTCATTAGCTAAGTTTTATATAGGTTTTTCTTTCCTTATACAGGGTTATGCACATTTATATTCTCTTGTACTATTGATTCTTGCCTGTATATTATTGGGGGCTACCCAAGTGGGTTTACCATATGTTTTTAATTATGTTTTATCTTTATTGTCTGTCTTTACACGCTAATAAAGTTTTTGTATATTTTTGTATTTCTGGTGTAGTGTGCAATTTTTTGCAGTAGTGTTTTCTTCTTGATTTTTAGCTTCAGTTATTACTACTGTTAGCACCTCCCGACATTTGTGAATATTGTGGTGTGCCTGGCTTCTTTTTCTTTTCTGTTAGATCTGCAACACAAGAATACATTTTGCCATATGCTTCACCCTCTCGAAAGGGACGCACGCATGCTGGAGTATCAAAACACGCTTGTAGACAATCTAAAGAGTGATTTTTCACAAGACAGCAGTGAGGCACACAGTGTGCATCGCAGTTATAGACTTCCATGCAAAAACATTAGCAGCAACAGTGGCAGAAGCAGCATGGTGGCTTAGGCCTCTTTCACACATCCGTTTTGCGCCTGACGGCACCACCCGCGTTTTGCCGGATCGCTGCATCCGGCAACTAGTATGTAAAACCGGATGAGACGCATCCGGTTTTTCGCCGGATCCGTCTCGGGCATCCAAACAAAAACCGGATCCGTCTCATCCGGTGTATCCGTTTTTTTATCCGTTTATCGACGGATTACGCCGGATCCGGTTTTTAAAAACGCCCTTTTTTGGGGTTCCAAACATGACTGGCTACTGTAATCCTATATATACACTGTTCCTACAGCCCATCTTTGACAGGTTGTAGAGGAGCAAGTGCAGGTTGGAGAGAAGAGCAAGTAGCAAGTGATTGGCGAACATGGATGTCATTATCGGCAATATCTTCAAGAATCTGGTGGATTTTACAGCGGAGGCGAATCGCTTAAAGATTATCGTTATGGAGAATGAGAGAAAGGTAGAGCAGCGCATTATGCGTCAGCGCCAACGACGACGCCATATGTGGATCCACCCCATCACAGCACAGAGACTAACCAGTGGTGTGTATTCTACACTCAACATGGAGGTGAGAGAAAACCCTGAGAAATTTTTTGCCTATCTTCGGATGAAGAAAGAGAATTTTGACTTTTTGCTGGAGCGTGTTGGAGAACAAATCCGAAGATCCGACACCTATTGTATCTTCTCGATTTCTCCAGCGGAGCGTCTCATGGTAACTATAAGGTAAGCTATATGTATTGGATCTGCTTGCTTGAGCACACTTGTATTGTTGTTATTATTTTTTTTAAATCACAGGAGAACAAGGGAACCTAAGTAATATCAGTACAATAAAACATGGTCAAAAACTGTGTGTTTTTCCTTGAATTTTTTTATTTTTGGTATCTCCAATAGTTCTAGCTGAGTTCTGCTATGTAATGCTGTGATTGTGAACTAATTTATTTTTCCAGGACGTCCCTCCTGACAGCACCATGGGACGTCCTCCTCTTTGCTGGGACAGGAAACACACAAGAGATTAAAAGTCCCCTCCCCGCCCCCTTTTCCTCAGTGTGTTTCCTGTCCCTGCATGGAGGGACACACAGGAGACTTACCGGGTTCAGGGGGATCGTGAGGCCACGCCAGATCCTTCCCCTGTGAAGCAGCCCAGGGCTGAAACTCTCCAGTGGGGAGTCCCTCAGCTCCAAAGACCAGGTGCGGCAGGCCCTGAATTGCGGACGTTCCTCCAGGTGGGAGGCTCTCGTCCGGGACCTCATACTGAGGGGTGCAAGGCGGTTCCTGGTAGGACAGCATCCCGCAGCCTGGCGAGTGCTTTGCAGTGGATACTTTCCATACCTCGGCTGTGACCAGCGTCCGGGGGAGCGGTTCACTTCCGGTTCAGTGTCGCACTTCCGGTGACGTCATATCCGGGAGACGCTCACCGCATGGAGAGCAGATGCTTCCTGGAACGACGAGAGCTGGTGGAGACCATTACAGCACCTAATCGTGAGTATCGGTGTGTGATCTAGAGACACGCCAAGACAGGTGACATATCGCCGCTTCCCCTATCGGCAGGACGCAGTAATTTGGTCAAGCAGCCTACCTTGTTCCTCATGGATACAGACGCGGCAGATGGCGGTGGGGTAAGTGCGCTTGGCGCAAAAAACCCAGCCATAACCTGACAGCCACCCAGGAATCCGACCTAATTAAGTTCCTGTCTTTTCTATAGGACAAAGGAACTTGTCCGCTCCCATAACTACAAAAAAGGCTGGTAAAGCCTTAGCAAAATCAGCCAGATGTCCGGTGTGTCACAGCAAACTGCCAGATGGCTATGACAGAACCCTTTGTTCTTCTTGTACCTCTAAGGTTATGAGAGATGAACAGCCTTCATTGCTTTCTGAAATGAGGCGCATGATTTCTGAGGAGGTTCAGGCCTCTATATCCACACTTACTCAGCAGTGGCCATGTAGTCCTGGCTCTAGTCGTAAGCGGCCCAGATGGGAAACGGATTCAAGAGAACAAGATTTAAGCTCTGAAAATAGATCAGATTTAGAAGAAGCTATTTCAGAGGAAGAAGGAGAACTTCCCCCTGACACTCAGGATAGGAAAAAGAAATTTCTATTTCAACCTGAGGATACTAAGAATCTGATTAGATCTGTACGGAACACCATGGAGATCGAGGAAACTCCCAGAACACAATCTAGACAGGATTTGATGTTCGGGGGACTTACGTCTCAGAAAGAGACAGTTTTTCCTGTTAGCAATCACATTAAAACAATGATCCTGGAGGAATGGAAGAGTGCGGAACGGCGTCTAGTTTTGTCACGTGACTTCAGGGGAAGACTACCGTTCGAACCTGAAGATGTTAGATTATGGGAAGAAGTTCCGAAAATCGATACCCCAATAGCTAGAGTCACAAAAAAGACTGCCATCCCATTTGAGGACTCCCCTAGCCTACGTGACCCTATGGACAGAAAGGCCGATATTCTCCTGAAAAGAGCCTGGGAAGCCTCAGCGGCCCTTATTAGGACTAATATTGCTGCCACCTCTGTAGCCAGATCCATGGTTTATTGGATGAGTCAATTGGAGGATCAGTTATCCAATAAGACTCCTAGAGCTGAGATTTTAGCCTCTCTGCCGGTTATGAATTCAGCCACGGCTTTCCTGGCTGATATGTCTGCAGAATCGGTCAGATTTTCTGCTAGAAACAGCTCCTTATCTAATGCAGCTAGGAGAGCTGTCTGGCTGAAATCATGGTCCGGAGATAACGCCTCTAAGATGAAATTATGTTCCATTCCATTTTCAGGGCTTAGGGTCTTCGGACCAGCTCTGGATACTATCTTAGAATCAGTATCAGACGCTAAGAAGGGTTTCCCAGAGGATAAACCCCGCCGAGCTCAATCCTTTCGGCGAGGTTCCCTGTCTAGAAGACAGTTCGATTCTAGAGGTCAGGGAAGATCAAGCGAGAGGATCATATAAGAGTTACCATTCCCAGGGAGGAAAGAACAAGAATACGTTCTTTGGCTCCTCACATAGAACTAGGAGACAATGACGCCAACTTTATTGGCGGACGACTCCGTTATTTTGCAACAAACTGGGAACTGGTTACTCAGAATCAGTGGGTTCGCAGAACTATAGCGGAAGGTTATCGGATAGAGTGTTGCGCTCCGCCACCCGAAAGATATGTTCCCCCTACGGTGATCTCCACAGACTCGGTCATGTGGACAGATCTCCAGGACCTACTAAGGCTTTCTGTCATAATTCCGGTTCCCCGGGCAGAGTTAGGCAAGGGTCACTATTCCTCCCTCTTCACTATCTTAAAACCGTCCGGAGAATCCCGTACTATAATAAATCTGAAACCCCTAAACTATTGGGTCACATACAAGAGGTTCCGGATGGAATCAATCAGGTCTGCAACCCACCTTATAGACAAGGACGTGTTCATGTGCACTCTCGATCTGAAGAGTGCATACTACCATGTCCCAGTTCATCACTCATCACAAAGTCTTCTCAGGTTTGCAGTGCAGTTACCGACCCGGACCTGCCACTTTCAGTTTCAATGCCTACCCTTCGGGCTGGCCTCGGCTCCCCGAATATTCTCAAAATTGGTCTCGGAGATTGTGGCCTTTCTAAGAAGCAGAGGTACTATTATTGTTCCATACTTGGACGACTTTCTTATAGTGGCGCGAACAGAAGAGGCGCTGGTCGAACACAGAGATCGCTGCATTTCCATACTCAATTATCTGGGTTGGATAATAAATTGGGAAAAGTCAGATCTAGTTCCCGAACAAAAGAAAGTCTTCCTGGGTGTTATACTGGATTCAAGTCGAAGAATCTCTTTCTTACCTCGGAAGAAGCGAGAGTCCATACAGGATGTAAAGAAGGTTCTAATGAAGCACCAGCCCTCTATAAGATCCGCCATGAAGGTTCTAGGTCAGATGACGGCTTGCATTCCATGCGTCAGATGGGCACAGTTCCACTCAAGACCCCTTCAGAAAGAGATTCTTTCGTCATGGAATCGGAACTACAGCTCGATAGACAGGACATTACATCTGTCAAACACGGTAAAAGAATCTCTCCTTTGGTGGATGCAGCCAGACAATCTAAAGTTAGGAGTAAGATGGTCGACCTCCCCTTATGTAAAAGTTACCACGGACGCCAGTTCCTGGGGTTGGGGAGCTCATCTGAAGGGCAGAATACTACAGGGCAGATGGCCAGAAGAAATCCAGTATCGATCCTCAAACTTCAAGGAGCTCTACGCTGTATGGGAAGCCCTAAGAAGGAACCAATCCGAACTAAAAATCAGCATATCAGGATTTACTCGGACAACATCACAGCAGTTTCGTTTTTGAATCACCAAGGAGGTCCCAGACATCGACCCCTTCAACAGTTGGCAGAGATGATATTCACCTGGGCAGAGCAGGTCGTCCTTTCCTTAACGGCAGTCCACCTGGAAGGTTCCCAGAATGTAATAGCAGACTACCTGAGCAGAAAGAAAGTGAGTCCTACGGAGTGGGAACTAAACCAGGATATCTTCAGAGATCTATGTCGGAGGTGGGGAACACCTCAAATAGACCTATTTGCAAACAGAAGAAATGCGAAGATTCCCAGGTTTTTCTCCCTGAACCCCTTGGACGATCCAGAGGGATTGGATGCCTTAAGCCAGAAATGGGAAAAACATCTGTTATATGCATTCCCACCTCTAGCGCTCATCCCGGCCGTATTACGGAAGATCAAGGAGGATCGGGCTACAGTAATAATGATCGCCCCTTATTGGCCAAAGAGGAGCTGGTTGACATGTCAATCGAAAACCCCTTAGAGCTGCCTCTGAATCCGGACTTAATTCATCAAGGTCCGATCCATCATCCGGACCTGAAGAGATTACATCTCTCAGCCTGGATCCTGAGAGGGTGACCTTGAAGGCCAAAGGCTTATCTGACCAGGTCATAACCACAATCCAGGCCAGTAGAAAGCCAGTCACATCGGCTATCTATCTCAGAATCTGGAAACGCTTCTGTACAGTGAGTGGCGGGTCCGACTTGGTGACAGGCACTCCGGACATTCCTAAGATTTTAGATTTCCTCCAGTCAGGCTTCAACAGGGGACTCAGACCCAGTACCCTAAAAGTTCAGATCGCTGCATTAAGCTCCTTCTTAGACTACTCACTAGCTTCTCACCCATGGGTGATAAGATTTGTTAAAGCTATTCAGAGACTACGGCCCACGATTAGACAGTGTCTCCCAATATGGGACCTTACTCTGGTACTCAGGGCTTTATGTAATGATTCATTCCGTAATAACAGCACAATGCCTATTTCCTTGCTTACCAGGAAAGCAGCTTTCCTGGTAGCAATTACCACTGCTAAAAGAATAGGTGAAATTCAGGCTCTATCCACTAGAGACCCATATTTTCAGGTTAGGGACGACAGCATTCTGTTAAGGTTGGATCCTGCTTTCTTACCCAAGGTTGCTTCAGATAGTAACCGTAATCAGGAGATTATCTTACCTTCTTTCTGTGATAACCCTTCCAACGAAAAGGAGCTGAGGCTCCATTCGTTGGATGTCAGAAAGGTGGTACTAGACTACATAGATGCCACTAAAGACTGGCGTATAGATTCGAACCTATTTGTCCTCTACGGAGGAATCAGTAAAGGGAAAAAGGCGTCTAAACCTTCCATCGCTAGATGGATTACCTCTTTAATTTCAGAGGCCTATTTAGCTGAAGGGTCAGAACCTCAACCAGAGCATTAGCTGCCTCCTGGGCAAAGAGGGCAGGCGCCTCTCTGGAACAAATTTGTAAGGCGGCAACATGGGCTAGAATTGATACATTCTGCAAACATTATAAGATAGATGTACTTTCTAACCGGCAGACGGCCTTTGGTAGGAAAGTTCTGCAGGCGGTGATCCCACCCTAAGGAGCTTTCTTTGGTACTCCCCATGGTGCTGTCAGGAGGGACGTCCTGGAAAAGGGTCATTAGACCTACCGCTAATTAGGTTTCCAGGAGTCCATCCTGACAGCACTGGTAGCTCTCTCCCTCTTCAATACGTCATATGCTGTAATATGATTTTCAATAATTAAAGTGTTTTGTGCATTATACATGTCATGGTTCTTGATACAACACTGAGGAAAAGGGGGCGGGGAGGGGACTTTTAATCTCTTGTGTGTTTCCTGTCCCAGCAAAGAGGAGGACGTCCCATGGTGCTGTCAGGATGGACTCCTGGAAACCTAATTAGCGGTAGGTCTAATGACCCTTTTCCTATTTTGTCTACAGATTTCTGGCAACTGGAGAAACCCTGTCATCGCTCCATTTCCAGTATCGCCTTGGAATTTCTACGCTATCAGGCATCATTAAGTGTACTTGTCGTGCTCTGTGGGACTCTTTGGTTGGAGAATTTCTTCCAGAGCCAACTACAGACCGGTGGCTTGAAATTGCGGACCAGTTTCTCCGTATCTGCCAGTTTCCAAATTGCCTGGGCGCTGTTGATGGCAAACACATCCGCATTCAAAAGCCTGCAGGAACCGGATCAGAATTCTTTAACTACAAGAAATATTTTTCGGTCGTCCTGATGGCTATTGCTGATGCGGAGTACAAATTTATTGCTGTGGACATTGGGGCTTATGGACGGTCCAATGACTCTCAAGTGTTTAAACTTTCTGCTATGGGGCGGAGACTGTACGGAAACACTTTTCAGTTTCCACCCCCTAGGCCACTGTCGCAAACCTCTGGCCCACCTATGCCTTTCGTGTGTGTAGGTGATGAAGCATTCCAGCTGTCCGAACACCTCTTGAAGCCGTACGCCAGCAGAGGATTGACCCATACAAAGAGAATTTTCAACTACCGCCTCACAAGAGCCAGACGGATGGTGGAGTGTGCGTTTGGGATTATGACAGCCAAATGGCGTGTCCTTTTGACTGCAATAAACTTGAAGACAGAGACTGTGGATGACGTTGTAAAAGCGTGCGTGGTCCTACATAATTTTTTGATCACCAAGGAACCGATTTCTATTGAGGACCACAATCAAGAAACAACCTTGCACGACTACAGCAACATTACCACTCGGAGTACACTGGCGGTTTCAAGAATGAGGGTCCATTTTGCACAATACTTTGTGTCACCAGAAGGTAGAGTAGACTAGTAGGATGACAGAGTGTGATCAATTTATTATTTCTTTTAAAACTCTTTCTGTACCCACAATAAGGAAATTTTTCTACATTCTTGTGTGTTTTGTACTGTATGTTACCTTTTGGCCATAGTTGTGTACCTGTCTTTTTTTTTTAAATAACCCAAAGTATTTCACCTTTTTACAAAAAATGTGTACCTGCTAGGGGATAACCTAATAAAGTACACAAGTTTTTGAAAAAGGTAAGATACTTTCAATATTCCACAACCCGGGACAAAACTGTGGCAAAAAGGTAAAATTTATGTTCCTCAAAGTTATGTAGATATTTTTGACATATTACCCTAACAGATGTTGGTGTTTGTGTACCCACATATGTTTACCTGGTTTAATACATTTGTTACTTAACATCCTATAAAGAAATGGCAGACAACATTTGTAAACCACTTGAACTTTTATTAAAAAAAATATTTTTTAATATAATTTTTTGTAAATGTGGCCTTTTTGCAAACTGTTGCAATTTCAATAAATTTTATTTTTTTTAATTAAAATAGAATTTTTTATTTAAGGGAAACAAAAAAATAATTTCATATTTAGAGTTGTGTGTATTGTGGGGTGGAAATAGTGCTGGAGGGGCTGCGGGACACTTTGACCGTGGGAGTGTGGAGGGACGACCGGGATGGTGGTGGTGAAGGAACAGGAAGAGGTGAAGGGGTGGAAAGAGTGAGAGAATGGGAAGACAAGTTAGAGGCAGAACAGGTGGGTGGTGGAGTGGAGGGTTGGGCAGGAGAAGCAGGTGACATGGTAGGGAATTGGAAGGGGGAAGGAGATCGGTATGAGGTAGGATTATGGTACGGGGTAGGTGGCTGGTAGTGGGGTGGTTGCTGGTACTGGGGAGGTGACTGCAGTTGGGGAAGTGGCTGGATTTGGGGAGGTGGCTGGTACTGGGGAGGTTGCTGGAATTGGGTAGGTGGCTAGTACTGGGGAGGTTACTGGAGCTGGGGAGGTGGCTGGTATTGAACAGGAGGGGGAGGAGGGAAGGCGGCTGGAGCAGGGGCGTGCTGGCCCACCGGGACGTGTCCCGGTGCGCCCTCGGAGTCGGCCGGCGCCTCCGAATCCGATCCGGGGTGGGTGCTCCATCCGCCGCAGGACGGAGGCAGGGCCGGCGTCAGCACCCGGCACACCCGGGCCAGTGCCGGGGCCCTGAGCAGGCGGGGGGGCCCACTTGCAGTCTGGCACCCCGCGCGGAGAGCGGTGTCAGCGCCGCCACTGGGCCCCCCCGCCTGCTCAGGGCCCCGGCAGCAGCTGGCAACAATACTTACCTCTCCCGTGCCTCCGCTGCCGCAGCTCCGGGCTCCAGGGGGCGCCGGCGCTTCCTCTCACAGCCGGCCGCTGAATGACGTCATCATTCAGCGGCCGGCTGTGGCACAGAGCGCGGGGACGCTGAACAGGTAAGACGTCTCTGTGTGTGTCTCTGTGTGTGTGTGTAGTGCGGTGCTTTGTGTGTGTATGTATGTGTGTGTGTGTATGTATGTATGTGAGACAGTGCTTGTGTGCTGTCTGTGTGTGATGATGGGCAGGCATTGCTGATAATGGGGAGGCATTGATGATGGGGAGAAGATGATGATGGGCAGGCATTGCTGATAATGGGGAGGCATTGATGATGATGGGGAGAAGATGATGATAATGGGCAGGCATTGATGATGGGGAGAAGATGATGATGGGCAGGCATTGCTGATAATGGGGAGGCATTGATGATGGGGAGAAGATGATGATGGGCAGGCATTGCTGATAATAGGGAGGCATTGATGATGATGGGGAGAAGATGATGATAATGGGCAGGCATAGATGATGGGGAGAAGATGATGATGGGCAGACATTGATGATGATGGAGAGGAGATGATGATGGGCAGGCATTGCTGATAATAGGGAGGCATTGATAATGATGGGGAGAAGATGATGATAATGGGCAGGCATTGATGATAATGGGCAGACATTGATGATGGGGAGAAGATGATGATGATGGGCAGGCATTGATGATGATGGGGAGGCAATCATGATGATAATGGGGAGTCTTTCCACAGCGCCCTTTCCTGAGCTGTAACAGTGCAGAACGCAGTACAGCGCAGAGGAGAGCTCCATATTTTATATGGAGCATTATATGGGGACCAGTATCCTGTATGGAGCATTATATGGGGACCAGTATCCTGTATGGAGCATTATATGAAGACCAGTATCCTGTATGGAGCAATATATTGGGTCCAGTATTCTGTATGGAGCATTATTTTGGGTCCAGTATTCTGTGCAAGGGGGGGAGAGATTACCGCCTCCTCTTCCTCCTCTTCTTTTCCACCTCCTCCTCCTCTTCTCCTTTTCCATAAGTGTGGCACATGTAAATTGTGAGGTCTGAAGAGTGCCTATGTAATGCTGATATCTTCTACTATATGGTCAGTGTATGGGGGTGCATTACTTTTGGATGGGGTGGCGGTAAAAAGGTGTATTACTACTGGGTTGGGGTTAAAAGGGGGTGCATTACTACTGGATGTGGGTGGTGGTTAAGAAAGGGGTACATTACTGATAATTTTTGTCATTTCATTCCCCCCCCCTTTGGTTGGGGCAGAGAATAGGCGGGGGAAGGGGCGGAGAATGGGTTGGAGCATGGCGCCCTCATGACTATACTATCCACCGCCCTTTTCATAAGCCAGCACGCCCCTGGGCTGGAGGGGGGGAGGTGGAGGAATGACTGGGGTGGATGGAGGAGGTTGGGTGGTAGCCTGCACTAGAGCAGCGTGGCACGTATGCATTACATACATCTGCTGGTCAGTAGATAGCGTATCCATGCGCTCAGCCACAGACCTAAAAAAGCTGTCATTTGGAGATGTTCTTGCTTCCGACTGCATGGTTTGCAGAAGTGTCTTTACCTCCAAAATGCTGGAGGTTATCTGATTAATGCCTGCGGCAAGTTGTTCAGATAATACTTTGAGACAGTTCTGGAAAGATGCATTCAAATGCAAGAACTCGGGCGCATAGCTCCTTTCCTGACCCCTCTGTCGCTGCCGCCCAGTTCCCGCAGCTGTACTAGAGGTGGCAGTGGCAGAAGGGTGGGGTAAAGGGAATGCTATCTCCTCACCAGCACCTGCATGTAATGCAGGCGGCCACGATGCTCCAGCGCTGGTGGATGGGACTGCGGGATCGAATGTGAGGGAAGGCTGGGAAGGTGCAGATGTACCGGGGCGGTCGAAGAGTCCCTCGGTGTCGGTCTCCTGAGGGATCGCCCCAGAAGGCTCCAACACTGCGGGCGCCCGAGTGCTGGTCACCGTGCTGTGGAATAAAGAGAAAAATTACAATTAATATACAGATGTGGAATGGCCCTGGCTGCAAAAAAACATTTGATAGATGTTAACATTTTATGGTAATATTTACCTTCGGGTGACCATAGTTTCCCACAGGAACGCCAGAGCTCGTGCGTACTTGTACTTGCTCTGGCGTCCTGCAGATCCACTCGGGGCCCGCATCTCCTTGTTGAACTCCTTCTTGAAGCGATCCCTCACAGACCGCCACCGCTTCACAATTCTCTCCCCTGAAACGAGAAAGCACACATTGGTTACTATACAACATCAGTGTTTCCCAAACTTCAGTCCTCGTGTCCCCCAGAGGTCATGTTTTCAGTATTTCCTTAGTGTTGCACAAAAGGAAATCCTGAAAACATGAACCGTGGGGGACACGAGGACTGAAGTTTGGGAAACACAGCTTTACAGTCAGCAACCTGAACTATACTTACGGTGTTTAGTCTGGGACTGAACATCGAGGTCCTCCCAGCGGTCTACCATTGCCGATGCCACTTCCTCCCAGAGCCGTCGGGTCACTATTTGATCAGAATGGCGGCGGTCCCCCATGTTCCACAGCGGCTCCCTTTCTCGGACCAGATCAATGAGGAGGTCGACGTCTATCCCCTTCTCACCGTCCGAATCGGGAGCACGCTGTGAAGCCTGTTAAATAAAAACAGAAAAAAAAAACATTAGCCTCCACACTAGCAAGTGAAAAAGAAAAAAAGGAAAAATTTTTAACAAAATTAAAAAAAATATATATATACAAAAATTCAAAAACTATTTTGAAAAAATACAAAAATTATTTAAAAATTAATGGAAAAATACTAAAAAAGTTAAAACCAAACCAAAAAATACGAAATTAAAAATATAACAAAAAATAAAAATATTCCAAAACCAAAAAAAGGATTAACCCTTCACCCCCAAGGGTGGTTTGCACGTTAATGACCGGGACAATTTTTACAATTCTGACCACTGTCTCTTTATGAGGTTATAACTCCGGAACGCTTCAACGGATCTTCGCGATTCTGAGATTGTTTTCTCGTGACATATTGTACTTCATGTTAGTGGTAAAATTTCTTCCATATAACTTGCGTTTATTTTTGAAAAATACGCAAATATGGCGAAAATTTTGAAAATTTAGCAATTTTCAAACTTTGAATTTTTATTCCCTTAAAACAGAGAAATATGTAACACAAAATAGTTAAGAAATAACATTTCCCACATGTCTACTTTACATCAGCACAATTTTGGAATCAAAATTTTTTTTTGTTAGGAAGTTATAAGGGTTAAAAGTTGACCAGCGATTTCTCATTTTTACAACAAAATTTACAAAGCCATTTTTTTTAGGGACCACCTCACATTTTGAAGTCACTTTGAGGGGTCTACATGACAGAAAATACCCAAAAGTGACACCATTCTAAAAACTGCACCCCTCAAGGTACTCAAAACCACATTCAAGAAGTTTATTAACCCTTCAGGTGCTTCACAGGAACTAAAGCAACGTGGAAGGAAAAAATGAATATTTAACTTTTTAGCCACAAAAATGATCTTTTACAAACTTTTTTTTTATTTTCACAAGGGTAAAAGGAGAAAATGGACAGATAAGGTTGTTATGCAATTTCTCCTGAGTACGCCAATACCCCATATGTGGGGGAAAACCACTGTTTGGGCACACGGCAGAGCTCGTAAGGGAAGGAGCGCCGTTTGACTTTTTCAAACTAAAATTGGCTGGAGTTGAGATTGGACGCCATGTCGCGCTTGGAGAACCTCTGATGCGCCTAAACAGTGGAAACCCCCACAAGTGACACCATTTTGGAAACTAGACCCCCTAAGGTACTTATCTAGATCTGTTGTGAGCACTTTGAACCCCCAAGTGTTTCACAAAGTTTATAATGCCTGGGTGTGAAAAAAAAAAAAAAAAATTCCACAAAAATGATTTTTTAGTCCTAAATTTTTGAATTTTCCCAAGGAAATTGGACCCCAAAAGTTGTTGTCCAATTTGTCCTGAGTACGCTGATACCCCATATGTGGGGGTGGAAAACTGTTTGGGCGCACGGCAGGGCTTGGAAAGGAAGTAGTAACGTTTTGGAATGCAGACGTTGATGGGGGTCATGTTCCGTTTGCAGTGCCCCAGATGAGCCTAAACAGTGGAAATCCCCCACAAGTGACCCCATTTTGGAAACTAGACCCCCTAAGGAACTTATCTAGATCTTTGGTGAGCACTTTGAACCCCCAAGTGCTTCACACAAGTTTATAATGCCCGGGCATGAAAATAAAAAATCCTATTTTTTTCCCACAAAAATTATCTTTTAGTCACTAATTTTTTATTTTCCCAAGGGTATCAGGAGAAATTGGACCACATAAGTTGTTGTCCAATTTGTCCTGAGTACGCTGATGCCCCATATGTGGGGGGGAACCACTGTTTGGGCGCACGGCAGAGCTCGGAAGGGAAGGAGCACCATTTGACTTTTTCCAACCAAAATTGGCTGGAATTGAGATTGGATGCCATGTTGCATTTGGAGAGCCCCTGATGTGCCTAAACAGTGGAAACCCCCACAAATGACCCCATTTGGGAAACTAGACCCCTAAGGAACTTATCTAGATCTTTGGTGAGCAATTTGAACCCTCAAGTGCTTCACACAAGTTTATAACGTAGAGCCGTAAAATTTAAAAAATCATATTTTTTCCACAAAAATGATCTTTTCACCCCAATTTTTATTTTTCCAAGGGTAATAAGACTCCAAAAGTTATTGTGCAATTTGTCCTGAGTACACGGATACCCCATATGTGGGGGTATACCACTGTTTGGGTGCATGGCAGAGTTTGGAAGGGAAGGAGCCCCATCTCACTTTTTCAACGCAGAATTGGCTGGACGCCATGTCGTGTTTGGAGAGCTCCTGATCTGCCTAAACAGTGGAAACCCCCACAAATGACACCATTTTGGAAACTAGACCCCTCAAGGAACTTATCTAGATGTGTGGTGAGAACTTTGAACCCCAGGTGTTTCACTAAAGTTTATAACGTACAGCCTTAAAATAAAAAATCCTTTTTTTTTTTTACAAAAATGATTTTTTCGCCCCCAATATTTTATTTTCACAAGGGTAACAGAAGAAATTGGAACCCAAAAGTTGTTGTCCAATTTGTCCTGAGTACGCTGATACCCAATATGTAGGAGAAAACTACTGTATGGGTACACGTCAGGGCTCGGAAGGGAAGTAGTGACGTTTTGGATTGCAGACTTTGATGGAATGGTCTGGGGGCGTCATGTCGCATTTGGAGAGCCCCTGATACGCCTAAACAGTGGAAACCCCCCACAAGTGACCCCATTTTGGAAAATAGACCCCACAAGGAACTTATCTAGATGTGTGGTGACCACTTTGAACCCCGAAGTGTTTCACAGAAGTTTATAACGCACAGCCGTAAAAAATAAAAAATCCTTTTTTTTTTTACAAAAATGATTTTTTCGCCCCCAATATTTTATTTTCACAAGGGTAACAGGAGAAATTGGACCCCAAAAGTTGTTGTCCAATTTGTCCTGAGTACGCTGATACCCAATATGTGGGAGAAAACTACTGTATGGGCGCATGTCAGGGCTCGGAAAGGGAAGTAGTGACGTTTTGGATTGCAGACTTTGATGGAATGGTCTGGGGGCGTCATGTCGCATTTGGAGAGCCCTGATGCGCCTAAACAGTGGAAACCCCCCACAAGTGACCCCATTTTGGAAAATAGACCTCACAAGGAACTTACCTAGATGTGTGGTGAGCACTTTGAACCCCGAAGTGCTTCACAGAAGTTTATAACGCACAGCCGTAAAAATAAAAAATCCTTTTTTTTTTTACAAAAATGATTTTTTCGCCCCAATATTTTATTTTCACAAGGGCAACAGGAGAAATTGGACCCCAAAAGTTGTTGTCCAATTTGTCCTGAGTACGCTGATACCCAATATGTGGGAGAAAACTACTGTATGGGCGCATGTCAGGGCTCGGAAAGGGAAGTAGTGACGTTTTGGATTGCAGACTTTGATGGAATGGTCTGGGGGCGTCATGTCGCATTTGGAGAGCCCCTGATGCGCCTAAACAGTGGAAATCCCCAACAAGTGACCCCATTTTGGAAAATAGACCCCACAAGGAACTTATTTAGATGTGTGGTGAGCGCTATGAAGCCCCAAGTGCTTCACAGAAGTTTATAATGTACAGCCGTTAAAAACAAAAAAATCTTATTTTTTTTACAAAAATAATATTTTCGCCCCCAGTTTTTTATTTTCCCAAGGGTAACAGAAGAAATAGGACAAATTTCACAATAACTCTTGGGGTCCAGAGTACGCTGATACCCCATATGTGGGGATAAACTACTGTTTGGACGCATGGCAGAGCTCAGAAGTGAAGGAACACCGTTTGACTTTTTCAACGCAGAATTGGCTGGAATGGAGATCAGACGCCATGTCACATTTGGAGAGCCCCTGATGTGCCTAAACAGCGGAAACCCCCCAATTCTAACTCCAACCCTAACCCCAACACACCCCTAACCCTAGTCCCAACCCTAATCCCAACCCTAACCCTAATCCTAACTCTAACCCTAATCCTAACTTTAGCGCCAACCCTAACCCTAACTTTAGCCGAAACCCTAACCCTAATGGGAAAATGGAAATAAATACATTTTTTTTATTTTATTATTTTTCCCTAACTAAGGGGGTGATAAAGGGGGTTTGATTTACTATTTATAGCAGTTTTTATGATTGGCAGCTGTCACGCTAAAAGACGCTTTTTATTGCAAAAAGTAGTTTTTTGCATCGCCACATTTTGAGAGCTATAATTTTTGCATATTTTGGCCCACAATGTCATGTGAGGTCTTAATTTTTGCGGGACGAGGTGACGCTTTTATTGGTACCATTTTTGAGCACGTGACATTTTTTGATCGCTTTTTATTTCGATTTTTGGGAGGTTAGAATGAACAAAAATCAGCAATTCATGAATTTCTTTTGGGTGAGGCGTTTTTATTGTTCCGCGTGTGGTAAAATCGATAAAGCAGTTTTATTCTTCGGGTCAGTACGATTATGGCGATACCTCATTTATATAATTTTTTTATGTTTTGGCGCTTTTATAGAATAAAAACAATTTTATATAAAAAATAATTATTTTTGCATCGCTTTATTCTGCGAGCTATAACTTTTTTATTTTTTTGCTGATGATGCTGTGTGATGGCTCGTTTTTTTGCGGGACAAGATGACGTTTTCAGCGGTACCATGTTTATTTATATCCGTCTTTTTGATCGCGTGTTATTCCACTTTTTGTTCAGCAGTATGATGATAAAGCACTGATTTTTTGCTTCGTTTTTATTTTTTATTTTTTAAGGGGTTCACAAAAGGGGTTAACTAGTGGGACAGTTTTATAGGGGGGGTCGTTACGGACGCGGCGATACCATATATGTGTAATTTTATTGTTTTATTTTTTTTATTTACAATAAGTAATGAATTTATTGGGGAATATTTTTTTTTTTTTTTTTTTTTTTTTTGGATTTTTTTTTACACATGTTTATTTTTACTTTTTTTTACTTTTTTACTTTGTCCCAGGGTGGGACATCACTGTATTTCATCAGATCGCTGGTGTGACAGTGTGCACAGCACTCTGTCACACCAGCGATGTGACAGGCAGTGCAGGACGCTTCCTCATGCCTGCTCTCGGCAGGCACTGAGGAAGCCGCCTCCCTCCAGGACCCCAGCGCCATCTTGGATCCGGGTCCTGGGAGGGAGGAAGCCCTCAGAGCAGCGCGATCACATCGCGCTGGTCTGAGGGTCTCAGGGGGGCGCGCAGGGAGCCCCCTGCCTGCGCGATCCTCCCCTGTGCCCCCAGTACACCGCGATCATGTTTGATCGCGGTGTGCAAGGGGTTAATGTGCCGGGAGCGGTCCGTGACCGCTCCTGACACACAGTCACGGGTGTCAGCTGTGATAATCAGCTGACACCCGGCGGCGATTAGCTGCGCTCCCTCCGGGAGCGCAGCTAATCGCCTATGACGTACTATCCCGTCCATGGTCAGAATGGCACGGGTTTTATGGACGGGATAGTACGTCTAATGTCAGAGAGGGGTTAATTTTTACAAAAAATTGAAATTGTAAAAAAAAAAAAAAAACCAGGGTGGTAACCGCCGCGGCTCTCACGACGACGACTCTGGGAGGCGTTGTGAGGACCCCTTTGTTGGCTACCAGATCCAAGAGACTAAGAAAAAATAAAACTTTGTGATATAGGCATGTGTTGGCTGCTGTGTGAAGTATGTACTAAATGGTTTTCTATGTGTTGTGTGTAGTGTGATGTTGTGTTTCTGCGATTGATGCAGGATACTTACGAATTGTGACCCCACTCCGGGTATCTCTCCACCCCGTCCTTCTTCCTCTGGGAGCTCCTCTTCATCTTGCGATTCCAGTTATTAAAAAAAAGACAATCAATACATATATCCCACAGATTGATTGTGGAGAAAAAATAAATTATATATTTTTACTGCCAAATGCTGACGATGGGAAGGAGGGCTCCCAGAAGAAGATGTCTCCAACTCCTGCTGCAGCTCCACTGACTCGACTCCCGTTCAGCGGCCGCTGAAGCCGCAGCTTCATCGGCTAAAGCCGCAAGTGCAGCTGCTGCCGATGCTGTTTGCCGGTCTATGCTGTGGAATAAAGACACAAAAAGGGCCAGTGAATATATGTATATTCCTTGGCCCTGGCTGAAAGAGAAAAAAAATGATTACATTTTTGGGGAAATGGGGGATGTCAGATTTACTTTCTGCTAGCTGTTCTCCTCTCTGCAACTAGCTGCTCCTCTCCCCTTGATGCTGCTGCTGCCGCCTCTCTTTGACGTCTTCGGCTGTTGAATAAGGACACAAAAAGGGCCAGTGAATATATGTATATTCCTTGGCCCTGGCTGAAAGAGAAAAAAATGATTACATTTTTGGGGAAATGGGGGATGTCAGATTTACTTTCTGCTAGCTGTTCTCCTCTCTGCAACTAGCTGCTCCTCTCCCCTGCTGCTGCTGCTGCCGCCTCTCTTTGACGTCTTCGGCTGTTGAATAAGGACACAAAAAGGGCCAGTGAATATATGTATATTCCTTGACCCTGGCTGAAAGAGAAAAAAATTGATTACATTTTTTTGGAAAGGGTGGATGTCAGATTTACTTTCTGCTGGCTGTCCTCCTCTCTGCAAGTAGATCCTCCTCTCCCCTTGCTGCTGCTGCCGCCTCTCTTTCTAGTCTTCTGCTATGGAATAAAGAGACAAAAAGGGCCAGTGAATATATGTATATTCCTTGGCCCTGGCTGAAAAAAATAAAAGTCAAACATGGACTGGAGTGAGCTTTATGGTGTACGGAATACAACATCCCGTCTTGAATTGGACACATAAACAGTACCAGGGGGACCCACCCTATCACTGGAAAAAAATGCACATTTTATACAGTACCAGTGGGACCAACTTCATCACAGGGAAACCATGATGATGCACATTATCACTTGCAAAACATGCACATTATACAGTACCAGGGGATCCACATTATCACTTCAAAACCATGCACGTTTTAAACAGTACCAAGGGATCCACTTCATCACAGGGAAACATGAACATTTACAGTACCAGGGTGACCCACATTATCACTTGAAAACATTCACACTTGATACAGTACCAGGGTGATACACATTATCACTTGCAAAATATGCACATTATACAGTACCAGGGGATCCACATTATCACTTCAAAACCATGCACATTTTACACAGTACCAGTAGGACACACTTCATCACAGGGAAAAAAAGGACATTTACAGTACCAGGGTGACCCACATTATCACTTGAAAAACATGCACATTTTATACAGTATCAGGGGATCCACATTATCACTTGAAAACATGCACATTTTATACAGTACCAGGGGATACACATTATCACTTGCTAACCATGCACATTTTAAACAGTACCAGGGGATCCACTTCATCACAGTGAAAACATGCACACTTGATACAGTAGCAGGGGGACCAACCCCATCACAGCAAAAAAAAGCACATTCTACAGTAGCAGGAGATCCACATTATCAATTGAAAGCATGCACATTATACAGTAGCAGGGGATCCACATTATCACTTGAAAAATGCACATTATACAGTAGCAGGGGATCCACTTCATCACAGGGAAAACATGAACATTTACAGTACCAGGGTGACCCACAGTATCACTTGAAAACATTCACACTTGATACAGTACCAGGGTGACGCACATTATCACTTGAAAACATACACATTTTACACAGTACCAGTGGGACACACTTCATCACAGGGAAAAAAAGGACATTTACAGTACCAGGGTGATGCACATTATCACTTGCAAAACATGCACATTTTATATAGTACCAGGGGATACACATTATCACTTGCTAACCATGCACATTTTAAACAGTACCAGGGGATCCACTTCATCACAGTGAAAACATGCACACTTGATACAGTACCAGGGGGACCAACCCCATCACAGCAAAAAAAGCACATTCTACAGTAGCAGGAGATCCACATTATCAATTGAAAACATGCTCATTATACAGTAGCAGGGGATCCACATTATCACTTGAAAAAATGCACATTATACAGTAGCAGGGGATCCACATCATCACTTGAAAAAATGCACATTATACAGTAGCAGGGGATCCACATTATCACTTGAAAAAATGCACATTATACAGTAGCAGGGGATCCACATTATCACTTGAAAAAATGCACATAGCAGGGGATCCACATTATCACTTTAAAAAATGCACAATTATACAGTACCAAGGGATCCACATTATCACTTCAAAACCATGCACATTTGAAACAGTACCAGGGGGACCCACCCATCACTGGAAAACCATGAACATTTTATACAGTACCAGGGAGACCAACCCCATCACAGCAAAAACATGATTTTTAAACTGTACCAGGGTGTCAAAGACACCGCACTGCACTAGCTCAGGCAGCAGTGGAGACAGATGCGTGGTAAAATTTGGGCTGAGGGATGTGATATTTACCGTCTGCTGTCCTGGCGCTCCATTGGCGTATCTGCTGCTGCAAAACCTTGTGCTGGTGCTGGTGATTGTTCTGCTGGTGCTGGTCCTCGTGCTGGTGATGGTCCTCGTCGTCTTGCTTTCTTGGCTGGATGCATGGTAATGTCTGAGTATCCCACTGCATGCTTTTATATATGTTTGCTGTGGGCTGGTATATCAATTGAAAAAACTGGATCCGGCCACCGAATCCGGCTTTTGCCAGATCCGACGCAATGCAGCGCTCATAGACTTTCATTGTGTCAAAAGCCGGAGACAAAAAGCGTTACAGTAGCCATTTTTTCCAGACGCCGGAATGCGACCAGACACCGGATCCGGCATTACATTTTGCCGGATGCGGTTTCACAAAAAAAGCCGGAGCACGCCGTTAGGCGCAAAACGGATGTGTGAAAGAGGCCTTAGTGGTTAACACTGCAGCTTTGCAGCACTGGGGTCCTGGGTTAAAACCCCACCAAAGACAACATTTGCAAGGAGTTTGTATGTTCTCCCCATGTTTGCATGGGTTTCCTCCGGTTACTCTGGATTTCTCCCACATTCCAAAGATATACTGATAGGAAATTTAGATTGTGAGCCCCAATGGGGACAATGCCGAAAATGTCTGTGAAGCGCCATGTAATTAATGGCGCCATATATAAGTGTTTCTCACTAAATTAATAAACAAGTGTTTCTCACTAAATTAGAATATCATCAAAAAGTTAATTTATTTCAGTTCTTGAATACAAAAAGTGAAACTCATATGTTATATGGAGACATTACAAACAGAGTGATTTATTTTTGTTTATGATTATGGCTTACAGCCAATGAAAACCCAAAAGTCATTATCTCAGTAAATTAGAATAATGAACAAAAAACACCTGAAAAGGCTTCCTAAGCTTTTAAAAAGGTCCCTCAGTCTGTTTCAGAAGGCTCCACAATCATGGGGAAGACTGCTGACTTGACAGATGTCCAGAAGGCAGTCATTGACACACTCCACAAGGAGGGTAAGGCCTCTTTCACACATCCGTTTTTTTACAGTCAGTCACAATCCGTCAAAGTTCAAAAAAGACAGATCCAGTGCAGATTGTAAAAAACTGATGCGACGGATCAGTTATTTTGATGGATCCGTCATGGTGAAGAGGTGAACTTTTGAACCTTGACACATGCAGCCTGAAAGAGAGAGAGACCAAAAAAAGCAATAGGAATAGTTCCAGGCATGCTCAGAGTGGAAAAACGGAATCTATTATAGCCTACGATGGATGCCTCTGGATCCGTCCTTCTACGTCTTTTCAACGTACACAAAAAACGTTCTAAAGTCCGTTTTTTCCAGCCGACGGATGATTTTTAGACGAATCTGTCAAAAGACGGATGAAACGTATGGCCATCCGTCATAATCCGTCACTAATGCAAGTCTATGAGAAAAACAATTGCAGGATCCGTTTTTTTCACAAAACGACGGATTGTGACTGAAGGGAAAAAACGGATGTGTGAAAGAGGCCTAAGCCACAATAGGTCATTGCTATAGAAGCTGGCTGTATCCAAGCATATTAAAAAGTTGAGTGGGAAGAAAAAGTATGTTGGAAAAAGGTGCACAAGCAACGGCGATAACCACAGCCTTGAAAGGATTGTTAAGTAAAGGCCATTCAAAAATTTTGGAGAGATTCACAAGTAGTAGACTGCTGCTGGAATTATTGCTTCAAGAGCCACCATACACAGACGTATCCAGGACATGGGCTACATGTGTCACATTCTTTGTGTTAAGCCACACATGACCAATAGACAACGCCAGAAGCGCCTTACCTGGGCCAAGGAGAAAAAGAATTGGAATGTTGCTCAGTGGTCCAAGGTGTTGTTTTCAGATGAAAGTAAGTTTTGCATTTCATTTGGAAATCAAGGTCCCAGAGTCTGGAGGAAGAGTGGAGAGGTACACAATCCAAGCAGCTTGAGGTCTAGTGTTTCCACAATCAGTGATGGTTTGGGGAGCCATGTCATCTACTGGTGTAGGTCAACTGTGTTTTATCAAGACCAAAGTCAGCACAGCCGATGCTTCCCTCTGTCGACAAGCTTTTTGGAATGGAAATTTCATTCTCCAGCAGGACTTGGCACCTGTCCACACTGCCAAAAGTACCAATACCTGGTATAAAAACAACAGTATCACTGTGCTTGATTGGCCAGAAAACTCCCTTAACCCCATAGAGAATATAAGGGGTATTGTAAAGAGGAAGATGAGAGACACCATACCCAACAATTCAAATGAGCTGAACCCTGCTATCAAAGCAACCTGGGCTTCCATAACACCTCAGCAGTGCCACAGGCTGAACGTCTCCATGCCACGCCGCATTGATGCAGTAATTGATGCAAAAGGAGGCCCGACCAAGTATTGAGTGAATTTACTGAACATACATTTCAGTAGGCCAACATTTCGGATTTTAAAATCATTTTTCAAGCTGGTTTTATAAAGTATTCTAATTTACTGAGATAATGACTTTTGAGTCTTCATTGGCTGTAAGCCATAATCAACATTAACAGAAATAAACACTTGAAATAGATCACTCGGTTTGTAATGACTCTATATAATATATGAGTTTCACTTTTTGTATTGAATAACTGAAATAAATTAACTTTTTGATGATATTCTAATTTAGTGAGAAGCGCTTGTGAGTAAAATAACTAAAAATTAAAATAAGCAATTTCTATAATTCGTTTCACACATTGTAGTGAATGACTGGAGAAAATCGTGCAGGGGTATTTTGAGCTCAATATCAATGCCATCGGGGGGTTGGACCCTTTGCATTTTGATGTTCAAAAATGGAATAGTGGACTGAGCTTTCCTGTTATTTCTTGGAGGTTTTTTCATGCCCAGCAGACCGTGCTCTCTCAGAACATGTCTTCAGCGCTACTAGTGGTGTCATGAAGGATAAGCGCATCCACTTGTCCCCTGAAAGTGTAGACTGACTAACTTTCATCAAGATGAACGAGTCATGGATCTCCAATGACTTTTGTACCCCAGTCGCAGACTGGGCAGACTAGGCGATGATGTCGTTTTTACAGTGCTGCATTGATCTCACATTATTGCAGTATGTGACTCCTTTGTTGCGGCTTCTGTGCCTGCAGCTGCTACTGCTGCTGATGTTACAAACAATTTTATGAAATGTGGAGACTCCAAGTTGGGTCTCCATCTTATGGGTTGCCTGTGTTGGAAGGGATGTCAGAGCCCCATTATACTATTTGTACTCTCGGAAACTGATGTCTATAATGCTCCAGTGTATAATGGGCCCCATAGATGCTGATCCAGTGTCTGATCTGCCCCATTTAGAATGCTCCAGTATATGATGGGTCACATGGATGATGCTCCAGTGTATGATGGGCCAATATAATGCTCCATATATAATGGGCCCGATTTATAATGCTCCAGTGTATAATGGGCTTCGTAAATGCTGCTCCAGTGTCTGATGTCCCCCATTTGAAATGCTCCAGTATATGATGGGCCTCATGGATGATGCTCCAGTCTATGATGGGCCTATATATCATTCTCCAGTGTATAATGCTCCCCATATATTGCTCCCAACATTAAAAAAATGAAATACCTCTCCTCGCTGGGCACTGCTGTACTCTGGACTCCTTAGCATCGCCATCTTCCAGCTCTCTGCACTTGAACTGTTTAGGTAGAGGGCATACAGACGTAACGTCATCACGCTCTCTGACCTGAATGTCATTGTCTGGAAACGCGGAAGACTTCACAGCGTTGGAGCAGGGAGAGGTAAGTATTGCAAGTGCTGTGGCCCTGAGCAAGCAGGGGGGCCCACTCGTGGGCGACGGCACTGGCACAGGGCCCCTCATAGTACGCCGGTGTGTCTGAAGGCGAGTAGGCCCCCCACCATCAGAGACACTTTTGCGTACTATAAGGGGCCATGTGCCAGTGTCGTCGCCCGCGAGTCAGCCCCCCCACCTGCTCAGGGAACCGGCACTTGCCCGGGTGCGCCAGGTGCTGACGCCAGTCCTGGGGGGGTACAGCCCAATTAGGGAGTGGAAAAACTGGCATATGTTAAGGTGTAGGCTGGACGTTCAGCTGCTGCAAATGGAGGAATTGGAAAAGTCGGAGGAAGATGAGGACAAAGCGAGCCATTTTGCTGGCAACCTATGTGTCATCAGGGGAAGGTGGTACAAAATCCTTTGAAACCCAGGCATAGTTCATTTTAATGAACGTGAGATCACCAACATTTTGGATCGACAGCCAGGTCCTTCTTTCTGTCAGGATGGATCCAGCTGCACTGAACACTCTTTCTGATAGCACACTACCAGCAGGACAAGCGAGCTCCTGTAAGGCATATTCAGGCCAGGTGTCCAGTTTACAGGCCCCGTAGTCAAAGGGGAATGAACTGTGAGGGAGAACATCGATAGGGGAGGAGAGGTAATTTTGAACCATAGTTGACAACTGCTGTCTCCTGTCTGTTGCAATTGATTCATTATTACCAGTCTTGTCTGCGTTACTCGAGAAATCAGTCCACAACATGGTCATGAAACCCCTGTCTCCAAAGCCACTTCGGCTGTGTGCACCACGAACACCTCTTCCATTTGGCCCAGTACGGCTCGTGGTAGAACCTGCACCGCTGCTGTGTGCTGGGAATGCCTATAACAACGGTTTACCAGAGTTGCTTGTTTGTTCGCCAATATTAGCTTTAGGTTCTCTTGTGGCATGATGTTCTGTAATTTGCCTTTATAGCGTGGATCCAGGATGCTGGCTAACCAGTAGTCGTCATCCTTCATAATTTTGGCAATGCGGGGGTCACTTTTTAGTATCCACAAGACATAATCACACATGTGGGCCAATGTTCCAGGTGTCAATGATGCACTTAGAGTGGTGGGTGGAGGAGGATTTTCTGCAAAAAAGGGTACTGTATCACAAGCGTACAGCTCTATACAGTCTATGGGTAATTGTAAATCTCTGTATATATTTCCAGAGTAACACACAGATGCTCAGTTTGGATTACACCAGAATATAAAAAGCTGAAAAAGGGTACTGTATCACCAGATACCAGGTATATATAGTATAGTGAAAATATTGTAAATCTCCGTATATATTTCAGGAGTCAGATAAAGACGCTCACAGGCTCACTATGGATTAGACAAGAATACAAAAAGTAGAAAAAGGGTAATGTATTAGAAGTGTACAGCTGTATACAGTGTAGGGGTAATTTTAAATCTCCGTATATTTTTCCAGAGTCAGACACAGACTCTCACAGGATCAGTATGGATCACACCAGAATATAAAAAGTAGAAAAAGGGTAATGTATCAGAAGCGTACAGCTGTATACAGTGTTGGATTTATTTTTAAAACTCCGTATATATTTCTGGAGTAACAGACAGATGCTCACAGGCTCAGTATGAATTACACCAGAATAAAAAAAGTAGAAAAAGGGTAATGTATTAGAAGCGTACAGCTGTATACAGTGTTGGGGTAATTTTTAAATCTCCGTATTTATTTCCGGAGTAACAGACAGACGCTCACAGGCTCAGTATCGATTAGACCACAATATGAAAAGCTGAAAAAGGGTACTGTATCACCAGATACCAGGTGTATATAATATAGTGAAAATATTGTAAATCTCCGTATATATTTCAGGAGTCAGACACAGACGCTCTCAGGCTAAGTATGGATTACACAAGAATATAAAAAGCTGAAAAAGGGTATTGTATCACCAGATACCAGGTGTATATAGTATAGTGAAAATATTGTAAATCTCCGTATATATTTCAGGAGTCAGACAAAGACGCTCACAGGTTCAGTATGGATTAGACAAGAATATAAAAAGCAGATCCGCAAGATATAATCACACATGTGGGCCAATGTTCCAGGTGTCAATGATGCACTTAGAGTGGTGGGTGGAGGAGGACTTTCTGGCAAAAAGGGTACTGTATCACAAGCGTACAGCTCTATACAGTCTAGGGGTAATGGTAAATCTCCGTATATATTTCCGGAGTAACAAACAGACTCAGTATGGATTAGACCAGAAGATAAAAAGTAGAAAAAGGGTAATGTATTAGAAGCGTACAGCTGTGTACAGTGTTGGGGTAATTTTTAAATCTCCTTATATATTTCTGGAGTAACAGACAGATGCTCACAGGTTCAGTATGGATTAGACCAGAATATGAAAAGCTGAAAAGGGTACTGTATCTCCAGATACCAGGTATATATACTATAGTGAAAATATTGTAAATCTCCGTAAATATTTCCGGAGTAACAGACAGACGCACACAGGCTGAGTATGGATTAGACCAGAATATAAAAAGTTGGAAAAGGGTACTGTATCACCAGGTACCAGGTATACATACTATAGTGAAAATATTGTAAATCTCCGTATATATTTCCGGAGTAACAGACAGATGCTCACAGGCTCAGTATGGATTAGACCAGAATAAGAAAGGCATAAAAAGTGTACTGTATCAGTAGCATACAGCTGTATACAGTGTTGGGGTAATTTTAAATCTCCATATATATTTCAGGAGTAACACACAGATGCTCACAGGCTCAGTATGGATTAGACCAGAATATGAAAAGCATAAAAAGTGTACTGTATCAGTAGCGTACAGCTGTATACAGTGTTGGGGTAATTTTAAATCTCCGTATATATTTCAGGAGTAACACACAGGCACTCACAGGCTTAATATGGAGTAGACCAAAATATGAAAAGCATAAAAAGTGTACTGTATCAGTAGCGTACAGCTGTATACAGTGTTGGGGTAATTTTAAATCTCTGTATATATTTCCGGAGTAACACACAGACGCTCTCTCAGTATGGATTTGACCGTAATACAGAAGGCAGAAAAACGGTACTGTATCAGAAGATACCAGCTGTATACGGTTTTAGGGAAAATTGAAATCTCCGTATATATTTCTGGAGTCACACACAGATAGTCAGCATGTATTTGTCCGTGATACCAGCCGGTACATGGTAGTGTGTGAGGAGCAAACAGCTCTATATGGTGTGGTAAAAAATGAACGCTCGGTAACTGTGCAGAAAAAAAGAATAAAAGTATTAGTGCTGTGTAGGTGCTGTGTTAAAATGCACTCTGCACAGCAGTGTACACACAGCAATACAGCTAGCAGGCAGCCTAATAATCAGCTCTACTGCTGCACACAAGAAAATCCTCCCCTGTCACTGCACACTAACTGTACAGCTAATCGCTATCAGCACAAGCACAGAATAACTTTTTTTTTCCTGCCTGACATTCTCCCTACTGAGAAACAGCGGCATCAACCTCTCCCTTCGCTAAGATCGGCAGAAGGAAAATGGCGGTCAGCGGTGAGGGCTTTTATAGGCACTGTGACACCACACAAAGCAAGCCAATCACTGAAATGCCCTTGTCTAAGATGGTGGTGACCGTTGCCCATGTCATCCCGTTGCCCACAGTGTACGTCCTTGCTCATTGGCTGAGAAAAGGCGCCTGCAAGCATTATGGGAAAACCGACTTTGGCGCTCGGGTCGCCGAACTCATGGCCGACCTCACGCTATGGTCGGGTTTCGCTCGGCGAAACCCGACTTTGGCGAAAGTCGGTGTTTTTTTAATCTGACCGACCTGTTTCGCTCAACTCTAATAATAATAATACTAATTTTATTTCTATAGCGTCTACATATTCCGCAGCACTTTACATTTTAGAGGGGACTTGTACTGACAATAGACATTACAGCATAACAATAGACACATAAATCAAAACAGATACCAAGAGGAATTAGGGCCCTGCTCGCAAGCTTACAATCTATGATGAAGTCAGGCCTCCTTTATATGTCTTGCCTGAATTTGGCAGGGCTCTCAGACCACGAGGCCTACACCTGTCACTCATCCACCTGTTACTTGATCAATGTTTAAGCTAGAAATTCTGCTCCAAGCTCTGTCCCATGCAGAAATGTGAAATGTGGATTGCTGGCTGGACTATACAATTAGTACAAAGAATTTATATACTGAAATGCAGCCGACTTTCTGTAGCACACTATTGGTCAAAACAATTTAGATTCAGAAATGTGAACTCCTGCTGAAGAAAAAATAGTAGCACTAAATCATTATATACTTAAATGTGGCCTTGATTTAGGAACATGCTTTTAGCACAAGCAATTTGTATTTTCAAATGTGGACTCATGCAATGCAAAAAAATATTACCAGTACAGTATAAAATATTTTTCTGGAGAAATGTGGCCTTACCTCTTGATCACAGTATTACCACAAAGAATTTATATTTTTAAATGTAGACTCCTGCCTAGGCCAAAATATTACCAGCACAACATATTATTCTGCCATAATGTGGCATTGTTTCAGGACCACAGTATTAGCACAAATAATTTATATTTTGAAATGTGGTCTTCTGATTTGCAACTGAAACACAATTTTATCACAAACGATTTGGAGTAGCTGCACCCCAATATTAGGCCTAACAATTTTTAAGTGGAAATCTGGCCTTCTGATTTGATGCTGGTAGTCAACAACTGAACTTTTCTGCTCACAAATCATTTCAAACATATGCAGTGTAGAGTTACAATGCGTGGGGACATCACACAGCAGTCAGTGAGCCAGAAGCTGCAAACGCTGCTGAAGCACGGCAAGGGTGGTGGATGCTGTAGCTGACTTTCTAAAATGGGCACACAAGTGGCATACTTTCACAAGCACATCCGGCAGCTCCGAATAGCTTTTGAGAAACCGTTGAACAACAAGGTTAAGGACCAGGCATGGTACGTGTGTGAGCTCGCCTCGCTTCAAAGCCGCCACCAGGTTCTGGCCATTGTCACACACACATGACCATGCCTGGCTGTAGGTTCAGCAGTGTCAGCCACAGATCTGCCTGCTCTTTCAGAGCTGTCCACAACTTTCAGCATTGTGTGGTTTGTCATCTAAGCTTTTTAGCTTCAGTAGAGCCTGTTGCCACTTGGCTGAGGCAGTGCTGCAGTGCTTCCAGCTTGTGACGTGGTTATTTTGGAGATGGAGGCTGAAGAGGACAAGGAGGAGGAGGTGCAGGAGTTGTAAACTGTGGGGGCAACCCTGATTGATGTAGGGCCCGCAATCCTCGGCATCGGAGAATGTGTTTCATCTTATGTCCGACTGGGTCCCCGCTTCCACTGTGTTAACTCAGTGTGCCATCAGCGAGATGTACCTTCCCTGCCCACAAGCACTTGTTCACGTGTCCGTGGTTAGGTGGACTTTCCCAGTAACTGCATTGTTGATGGCACGTGCTTGTTTAATGCGGGAACGGAACACCGGGAGAAATAGTGGCCACCACCATCAGGTTTCGAAAAGCTTCCATCTACACAAGCCTAAAAGGCAACATTTCGAGTGCAAGCAGACGATAAATGTGTGAATTTAGTATCGTGGCCTGTGGGGCGTTGGCTGCGTATTTGCGCTTACGTTCCAAGGACTGAGGCATGTACAGATGAACGCTGCACTGGGACAAGAATGTGGACGTGCTTGATGATGGTGCTAGTTGAGTGTGTGCAACGACAGGCGCAGGGCAGGAGGCATCTTCGCATGCACCATGGACAGGGGATTGGCTTGCACGCACAACAGCAGAAGAAGCAGTGGTGTCACCCGCAGACACTGTTTCTGGACCCTGGGGTTCGGCCCACAAAGTTGTGTGCTATTCTGCCATGTGCCTGATGATGCTGGTGATGGTGAGACTGGTAGTTTTGCTACCCCTGCTGATGATGGCATGTGAGGTGGTGCAAATGGCCTGTTTGGGGTTATCAGCAGCGTGTTTATAAAACAGACTCGGAAGACCTAACAGTAGGACTGGCACCTTCCGTTGTGTTGGTGTTACGGGTACAGTTTCCCGCATTCTGTCTGAGGCCACCACACTGCTTCTTCCTGCCTGTTGGAGTGCTGTGCCTCCCTCCCCCTGTGTGCTGCTGTCCTCGCTTTGCATGTCCTCCTGCAAACTTGGGTCAGTTACTGGTCCACCTCCTGACTTTCTGGTAATTGTGTCTCATCATCGTCCACCTCTTCTGACACTTTCCCACCATCACCTTTGTGTGACAGTGGCTGCTCAAATATTTGGGCATCGCTATATGCGATCTCCTCTTGCCCCGCTTCAAGTGGACCAGGCGAGAGGCTAGAATCTATAAATGGAAAGTGAACAGCTCTTCGGAGTGTCCAAGTGTGGGATCAGTTGTCTCCGGGCGCTCGGCATAGTGGGAGAAAGGAGGATCAGGGTGAGGAATATGCAGTTCAGACTCACGGCTACTCACACTTGACCGTGTGGAAGACAGGGTGGTGGTGGTGGCAGCAAAGTGACTGGAAGCATTATCTGCTATCCGACCAACAACCTTTTGACACTGCTCTGGGTTCAATAGTGGTGTGCTGCTGTGGTCCCCCAGTAATTGGGACAGGAAGGTCGGGTGAAAAGATGTCGGTGTTTGTTGTGACACAATTTCAGCTTGCCCATGTCCTCGAGCCTCTGCATGCACCATCACCATCACGTCCAGTTCCCCGTCCCTTACCACGCGTCTTGCCCATTTTAAATGGAGTACAATATTTTCCACGTTCAGTACAAATAGCTAAATTTGGAGCTAACTTATATGTGATCCGTGCGCAAGAAAACCACAGTTAAAATATCATGTCTGTAAGTAACAATTTTTTTTTGCAGCAAACGGGTGTCAATAACTAGGCTAAGACACAGCAAAAAAATTCAATGGAGGCCTGAAATGGCACAATTTTGAGGGCACTGATATGTGAAGCCTGTGAAGGAATACCCCACTTTCAAATATCTGCCTGTATTTTTTTTTTCCAGCAAACTGGTGTCAATAACTAGGCTAAAGGCACTGTCACACTTAGCGATCGCACCAGCGATCACGACAACGACATGACCTGGTGAGATCGCTTATGCGATCGCTATGTGATCGCTAGTTAGATTCCAAACACATCTCATCAGCGATCTGTATAACAACCTCTGCGTCGTTGGAAAACCTAGTCCCACCTGCGACGCTGGTGAAGTCGTTCATAAAGGGTGTCACACTCAACGATTCAGGCTCACCAGCGGGACACCAACGACCAAAAAACGGCTCAGAACATTCATAAGCGATCAATGACATCTCAGCAGGGGCCACATCGCTGCTACATGTCACACACAGCTGCGTCGCTAACGAGATCGCTACTGCGTCATAAAATCGGTGACGCATTAGCGATCTCGTTAGCAATCTCGTTTAGTGTGACAGTACCTTAAGACACAGCAAAAAAATGCAATGGAGGCCTGAAATGGCACAATTTTAAGAGCACTGATAAGTGAGGCCTGTGATGGAGATACCCCACATTCAAATATCTGGCCTGTAGTTTTTTTTTTCCAGCAAACTGGTGTCAATAACTAGGCTAAGAAAAAAATCGTTGGCACAACTGCTAAAAGGAAAGGCTGTGGTGCCCGAGTAGGATCCCAATCCGTGAAATAATATAATGTAATCTCGGCACACACCAGTGGCATTTTGTGGGGTTTGATTTTAATCAAAATAGAAGTACATACAACAAACGTTTCGGTCAAGCATGACCTTCTTCGGTGTACTATAACATGAAGAAAAAAATAAAATGTATATGCAAAACGATCTGGTATAACATAGGGCATAAAAAAGGAAGTCTATACAGGTGTATCTTATGAAAATACATGATGTGAAAACAATGTGGTTAACATATAATGCTCAGAATCATCCAGTATAATATCCATAGGGATATATGTGAGGGTATACAGAGGTATGGATCGCCCCTCAACCAAAAATCACATCAAATAGGTCATGAAAACATACATACCAAACTTATGCACTAGAGACCGGGTGCAGAGAAGCAAAGACTATACCTGGAGAGAATGTGGTGAAAAAAGAGAGGTGCACTGAATATCTATGTATAGGGAAAAAAGACCGGTGTCCGATGGTAAATATGACCTACCACAAAGTAACACAGAACTGTGCTGTGGACAAATAGTCTGAGGAGACAAAGATAGTAGCTGCAAAAATTACCGTTATAGATGAAGATATAGCTGCATATTATAAGACAGGACGATCATAAAAGTAGTGCTGAAGATAGCTGTGCTTACCAATAATGTGCAGGCAAAATGAAGCGGCTAGGACGCGGTATACCACCGCTTGTCAGGGAGCGCTGTGAGGCAGACGGTGATGGCATATAAAGCCTGGTAAGCGTGCGGTCCGGACCGGAAGTCCGGTATTAGTGAGGCGGCGTGCGTTCCAGCATGCCGCAGGTGCGTTCCAAAGACAGGAACCAGTATGGAGGGTGGACTAGAAGTGCCAGAATATGCAGTGTTGCGTCATATAGTGCTAGTAAACGGCCTAATAGTGCAGATAACGATCTGTATAGCCGGAAGTGGATACTCTGTTATAATTCTGTGTATCGATACAATACCTTTAAACTCGACATGGACCTACAACGGTTTTACAGATCGCTCAGATTGAAATTATATTTTTCAAATGTCTTAAATACTAACACTGACATCCCCGCTACATCTCTGTCAGCCCATCACTTGGGCCTACGCAACAAAAGCACATTCAGACCCCCCTATGGTTCTCATGCGTTAGAGACTTTTATCTCCTTTATCCATACCACATTCTCTGATCTCAAGGAAGACATAGGAAAAAGCTATTTTTTCCTTCCAACATGACATCTCTTGACCAACAGGCATTACGCAATTTACAGGAGGATAAAAATATCATAGTAAAACCAGCTGACAAAGGGGGCGCCATAGTCGTGTTAGACAAAACCATGTACCTGAGCGAAGTTAATCGTCAATTAAATGACACTTCTATTTACCAAAAATTGGATCATGACCCTACCAACGAAATTAATTCCACCATTCAGACCACCCTTACTAAATATATCTTGAACGGTACCATTGATAACAAGACCGGTGAATACCTTCAAAAGAAATTCCCCATAACTCCAGTCTTCTACGTACTACCAAAAGTACATAAAAACCTCACCAACCCTCCCGGGAGGCCCATAGTTGCCTCCACGGAATCCATCTTTTCACCAATAGCCAAATATTTGGAAAAGATTTTGACACCACTCATTAAACAATCTCCTTCGTTCCTTCTAGACACAGGAGATTTTCTCAATATGGTTCATGATCTTGACCAAATTCCTGAGGAGGCCTTTCTAGTTACTTTTGATATTAAAGACCTTTATACCTCCATACCACACCAAGAAGGTATCTGCTCAGTACGTAGACTTCTGGAGTCTTCTACTTTTAGCCCAGACCAAATTGATATGTGTTGTGAATTATTGACTATCCTGCTAACTAAAAATTTCTTCCTTTTTGGGGATGACTTTTATTTACAGACCAAGGCGACCGCCATGGGCTCGAACGCAGCACCTCCGTATGCTAACTGCTACGTCGCCCATTATGAGGATAGTAAAATTAATACCAACCATCTCTTCCGAACACATGCCATCGTGTGGAAGAGATATATTGATGACGTCTTCTGTATTTGGAATGGCTCCCTGAGTACTCTCAACAATTTCTTTTCCTTCCTGTGCACCTCCTGGCCAGGATTGGATTTCACCATGACTTCTGACAAAGATAACATACATTTTTTGGATGTAAGCATTAAAAGAGAAAGCAACAACAAGCTTTCCTCCGATATATATACTAAACCGACAGACCGTAACAGTCTGTTATACTACAAAAGCTTCCATCCAACCAAAATGAAAGATTCAATTCCCAAATCACAACTCAAACGAGTCCAGAGAATTGTTTCCAATACAGCCACCAAAGACGTACGCATTGAAGAAATGCGTGACAAATTTCGCGCAAGAGGTTACCCCGATTATACACTTGATCTTCCTGAGATTGCCACCTCCCCTAAAGCGGACACGAAAGACAGGATTCCTTTCGTACACGACTATCACCCCATAGCTTACCGTCTTCACACCAGCATACGCCGTCATTGGCATTTACTTAGTACCGCACATCCAACAGTTAAAGAATTCAATAGACCATTCCTCCCTTGTTTCCGTCGACCGCGTAACTTAAGAGATCATCTAATCAGATCCGACATTTTTACGTCTCACCCTTCAACAAAACAACGTTTTCTCTCCAATCCCAAATATGGGACATTCCCATGTCTTCAATGTATGCAATGTAACAACATTATCAAAGGCAATGTATTTCACCATCCACACACAGGTAAAAGATATGAGATAAAAGAGTATTTTACGTGTAATTCCAGCTTTGTTGTGTACTTAATCAAATGCCCATGCGGCCTGTTATACGTGGGTGAGACCACACAAGCAATAAAAAACCGCATATCTAAGCATAAGTCGACGATTAGATGTAAAAATCTACTTCTCCCCATTCCTAACCATTTTGTGTCATCTGGTCACAATATAGCGCAACTTCAATACCAAGTTATTGAACATATACATGCACCACGCCGGGGGGGTGATCGTATTAGCCTCCTCAAAAAAAGAGAAGCCTACTGGATTCACGAATTAGACACACTGCACCCGAAAGGGTTAAATCGTGATTATGATATTATATCTTTTATTTAACATTTCTATCTCCTATGAATGTGCTATATATGTCTTGCAATATATCGTGTACTGACTATCTATTTTCTGTTTACAGAATCTGCCACAATGAAAAAAACTCTTCTCTGGGCACAGAACTTGGGAGCACTACTGTTATTAGTTTCACCTCTATACTGAATTATAACAGCGTATCCACTTCCGGCTATACAGATCGTTATCTGCACTATTAGGCCGTTTACTAGCACTATATGACGCAACACTGCATATTCTGGCACTTCTAGTCCACCCTCCATACTGGTTCCTGTCTTTGGAACGCACCTGCGGCATGCTGGAACGCACGCCACCTCACTTCCGGTACCGGACTTCCGGTCCGGACCGCACGCTTACCAGGCTTTATATGCCATCACCGTCTGCCTCACAGCGCTCCCTGACAAGCGGTGGTATACCGCGTCCTAGCCGCTTCATTTTGCCTGCACATTATTGGTAAGCACAGCTATCTTCAGCACTACTTTTATGATCATCCTGTCTTATAATATGCAGCTATATCTTCATCTATAACGGTAATTTTTGCAGCTACTATCTTTGTCTCCTCAGACTATTTGTCCACAGCACAGTTCTGTGTTACTTTGTGGTAGGTCATATTTACCATCGGACACCGGTCTTTTTTCCCTATACATAGATATTCAGTGCACCTCTCTTTTTTCACCACATTCTCTCCAGGTATAGTCTTTGCTTCTCTGCACCCGGTCTCTAGTGCATAAGTTTGGTATGTATGTTTTCATGACCTATTTGATGTGATTTTTGGTTGAGGGGCGATCCATACCTCTGTATACCCTCACATATATCCCTATGGATATTATACTGGATGATTCTGAGCATTATATGTTAACCACATTGTTCTCACATCATGTATTTTCATAAGATACACCTGTATATACTTCCTTTTTTATGCCCTATGTTATACCAGATCGTTTTGCATATACATTTTATTTTTTTCTTCATGTTATAGTACACCGAAGAAGGTCATGCTTGACCGAAACGTTTGTTGTATGTACTTCTATTTTGATTAAAATCAACACCACAAAATACCACTGGTGTGTGCCGAGATTACATTATATAATAACTAGGCTAAGACACAGCAAAAAAAAAATGCAATGGAGGCCTGAAATGGCACAATTTTGAGAGCACTGATATGCGACCTGTGTGGTGGACAAAACCCAGTGCAAAATTTCTCCCCTCTAGGTAACTATTTTTTTTTCAGCAAACTGGTGTCAATAAATTGTATCACACACTCCAACAAAATTTTATAGTAGCACAAAAATTGCAGAATTTTCTGTGCACTCAGATGTGATCGCTGTGATGGCCAAACCGCTGTTTAAATTAGCTGTATTTTCACGCTGTACTATGTAAAGGATCTGGCTGTATTCTGCAGTGCCAAGAAAGCAAATAGAGAAAATGAACCGTGTGCTCGGTATTGCTTTTGAAGAAAATAATCAGGATAAAGATGCAAAAAAATTTTTTCCTGGCCACTGATACCTGGGGCTATATATATATATGGTAAATATCTGTAATAGGCAGCAGCAGCAGACAGTAAAGGAATGGACCCTCTTGCTGTATGCAATAAAGTATGCCACATACACTGCCTGCCTTGCACTGATATCTATATATACCGTAATTAGTCCTCAGAAGGACTGTTGGTTTAGCTGGATTTGTGTATTTTATATGGTATACCCACCAAATCTGTCCCTATCTCTGCAGCAATTCTCCCTACACTGCCTAAGTCCGGAGCTGACGGGGATGAGCAGGGCGGCACCAGGTCTGATATAGACCTTATGATGCTGTGCGGCCAGCCAATCACTGTAACGCCACAAACAACAGGGCTGCGGCACTACAGTGCGTGGCAGACAAGCCCTGCATGCCGATTGGCACTCTAAAGAGCACCAAACATGCAGGGCAGGGACCCGAGCTCCAGCCGAGCAACCCTGGAAATGCTCTGCGCTCGCCGATCATCGCAAGCAGCGCGATGCTCAGGCGAGCACCGAGCACTACAGAGCATGCTCGCTCATCACTAATGACAATATATATTTTTTTGCCTAAAATTCAAAGGAAATGTATCATCTTTAACTTTAGGCCTTTGAGAGAATTAATTAATTTTGACCAGGGGTGCCCAAACGTTTTCATGCCACTGTGTGTATATATCTATATGTATAGATATATACAGTATATATATATGTGTGTATATATATATATATATATATATATATATATATATACACATACAGCTTTGGCAAAAATTAAGAGACCACCACATCAAAACCCTGTCATGGGCAGCCCATTCTCCTAGACCTGAACCCCATTGAAAACCTCTGTAATGTAATCAAGAGGATGATGGATAGTCACAAGCCATCAAACAAAGAAGAGTTGCTTAAATTTTTGCGCCAGGACCTGTGTGAAAAACTGGTGGAAAACAGGCCAAGACGCATAAAAGCTGTTTTTCAAATTCACTGTTATTCCACAAAATATTGATTTCAGAACTCTTCCTTAGTTAAAACATTAGTATTGTTGTTTCTAAATGATTATGAACTTGTGTTCTTTGCATTATTTTTTTTTTAATTTTGACCATTTTCTTTTTCAGAAAAAAAATACAAAATTTTTGGCTTGGAAATTCGGAGACATGTTGTCACAAGTTTATAGACTAAAAGAACAATTTACATTTTACTCAAAAATATACCTCTAAAGAGAAAAATCAGACAAACTGAACATTTGAAAGTGGTCTCTTAATTTTTGCCAGAGCTATATATATATCTCTATACATAGAGATATATATATCTATATATACTGTATATATATCAATAGAATCATAGAATGGTAGAGTTGGAAAGGACCTCCTGCGCCATCTGGTCCAACGCCCTGCTCAAAGTAGGATTCACTAAATCATCCCAGACAGATGTCTGTCCAGCCTCTGTTTGAAGACTTCAATTGAAGGGGAACTCACCACCTCTCGTGGCAGCCTGTTCCACTCATTGATCACCCTGTCAAAAAGTTTTTTCTAATATCTAATCTGTCTCCTCCCATTCAGTTTCATCCCATTGCTTCTAGTCTTTCCTTGTGCAAATGAGAATAAAGATGATCTTTCTACAATGTGACAGACTTTGAGATATTTGTAGACTGCTATTAAGTCTCCTGTCAGTCTTCTCTTTTGCAAGCTAAACATTCCCAAATCCTGCAACCGTTTCTCATAGGACATGGTATGCAGACCGGTCACCATTCTGGTCGCTCTTCTCTGAACTTGCTCCAGTTTGTTGATGTCTTTTTTGAAATGTGGTTGCCAAAACTGGACACAGTATTCCAGATGAGGTCTGACCAAAGAGGAGTAGTGGGCAATAATGACTTCACGTAATCTAGACTGTATGCTTCTGTTTATACATCCTAGAATTGTATTTGCTTTTTTGCTGCTGCATCACACTGTTGACTCACGTTCAGTCTGTGATCTGTTAGTATACACGTCTTTTTTACATGTGCTGTTGCTTAGCCCTATTCCTCCCATTCTGTATATGCTTTTTTAACTTTTATTGCCCAGATGTAGTACTTTGCATTTTTCCCTGTTAAAAATCATTGTTAGTTGCTGCCCACTGCTCCAGTTTATTTATATGTTTTTGAATCCTCTCTCTCTCTTCTCTAGTATTAGCTATCCCTCCTAGCTTTGTGTCATCAGCAAATTTAATCAGTTTACCCTCAATTCCTTCATCTAAATCATTGATAAAGATGTTGAACAATACAGGGGCCAGGACAGAGCCCTGTGGTACCCCACTAGAGACATTCTTCCAACTGGATGTGCAGCCATTTACGACCACCCTTTGGGTCCGATCACTAAGCCAGTTATGAATCCACCTAACAGTTGCCTTGTCCATTCCATACTTAGTCATTTTTACAATAAGGATTGTGTGAGATACTTTGTCAAATTCTTTGCTGAAGTCAAGATATACTATATCTACAGAATTTCACTGATCCACCCAGTCAGTGATTCTGTCAAAGAAGGAAATTAAGTTAGTCTGACATGACTTATTAGTTACAAACCCATGCTGACTCTGTTTAATCACTTCATTCTTATCCAGGTACTTACATACATGTTGTTTAATAATTTGTACAGAGATCTTTCCTGGCATAGAAGTCAGACTCACCGGCCTATAGTTGCCTGGGTCCACCTTCTTCCCCTTTTTGAAGATAGGAACAACATTTGCTCTTCTCCAGTCTACTGGGACTTCTCCTGTTCTCCAAGAATTTTCAAAGATTATGGAGAGAGGTTCAAAAATTTCTTCTGCTATCTCCTTCAGTACTCTGGGGTGTAATTCATCTGGACCTGGAGACTTGAATTCATTTAGGTTAGCTAAGTGTTTCCTCACACTATATTTCTGTTTATAGATATCCTGGATTCTTCTATTCCCTTAATAGGACAGTGAAGAACAGTTGATGTTACATTTCCTTTCTGAGAGAAAACAGATGCAAAATGGGAATTTATAAGTTCGGCCTTCTCAACATCCTGTCTTACCATTTCATCATTTTCATCATGTAAAAATCCTATAGCATCTTTGACTTTTATTTTAATTTTAACATATCCCCAAATCCTTTTTTATTGCTTTTGACGTCTCTTGCAAGCCTCAATTCATTGTCAGCATTAGATAATCTGATTCGTGCCCTGCAGGTTCTGCAGACAGCTGTCAGGACTCTGAACATTTTTGATTATCTTTTGTGCATTACTGCCCTTTTCCAAGATGGCGTCTTTGGTCTCATGTGCACTGTGTCTTCCTGCTATATAACTCCACCCCAGCCTTTAGTCTGTGCTAGAGTATTCTGCCTTTCATCCAGCTTCAGACATCTGGTGGCTCCCTGGCGTTGTACCTGCTCCTGTGAACCTGTTGGTGATCCTGCTACTCTGCTCTGAGTTCCTGCTGCATACACCGGTTTCCAGTAATCCTCCTTCATCTGGCTGCTGGTGTTTACTTCCTTCTGCATTTGCTGGATATGTAAGCTGTTGCAGCTCTGCTTAAACCTGAGACTATTACCCAGGCCTCCCTGGTTGAGCTAAGATATTATTTGAACTGCCTTATAAGCATATCTACCTGTGCTTGGACTAAGCAAGGACTTATTCGTGTCAAGTATCCGCAAGTATATTTGTGCTTCATAGACTCTCTGCTTGATTGCATTTTCCTCTGACGTTTCCTATAGACTGTTAAGCTGCATTTAATATCTGCACCAAGTGTTGTGGGCTTGAGCTTTGCTCTGCACCTGTTTGAATCACCGTGTGATAATATAGACTTTACCACTTATAAAACTGAGTCTTGTAGTTGTCTTGTTCCACGCAAAGAGTCTCCTGAGTCATCCCCTATAATCGTTACAGGATACTCTAGCCATAAAAGAGGACACTGTTGGAACAATGAGTTCAGAAGGCAGATTAGAGCAGGTGTTCTCCATAATTAGATCACTTCAGAAAGATGTGGAAGGTCTGCAAAAGAAGTTTGGAAGCTTTGAACACAATGAACAAGTGTTGGGACAAACTCTGCAGGACTTAAGCACCCGCATGGCAGCCCAGGAAAACAAACTTACTGGCATAGAGTCCCAGTATGGATGGGCTTTTCAGGACATAAGCACGCAAATAGCGGCACAACCTTCTGGGCAACCGCCACCAGCTAGCCCACCTAAATTGCCCCCATTCAGATTTAATGTGATCGCGACAAATTTCGTGGCTTTGTCAATCAATGTATGCTATATTTTGATGCGCATGCTGACCGTTTCCTTAATGATAGATCTAAAGTATTGTGTGTAATAATGCTGCTGACCGCACGAGCGCTCGCCTGGGCGAATCCGATGATTGAGTCTCGTGACCCGTGGTTACATAATTTGGATGATTTCTTGGCCGCTATGGCATTAATGTTTGATGATCCTAATCGGCGTGCAACTGCTGAATCTGCTTTATTGTCTTTACGCCAGGCTAAACGTTCTGTTATTGAGTTTGCTACCGAATTCAGGAGATTAGCAGTAGATACCAATTGGGACAGTTATGCACAATTGCCTATTTTTAAAAGGGGTGTGTCTAGCATTGTAAAGGACGAATTAGCTCGCTCTGAATGACCACCAGAGCTAGAGACATTTATACAGCATTGTGTGCGCATTGACATTTGCCTTACTGACAGGGCCGGATTAACGTAGGGGCTGATGGAGCTGCAGCTCCAGGCCCCTTGTTAGAGATAGGCCCATAGCTGCTCTCTGCTCTCCTCCCTTCCCTGTGCTGCTGACGTCAGTCTGGTGGTGGAGGGGGAGGCGAGGAGCCAGGAGAGACTGTGTGCTGGAGGGGAGAGAGGAAAGCTGCTGCTGAAAGTACTGTAGGAGAGGAGTCGGCAGCAGCACAGTGTTATCTCATTCACCCAATACAGAAGCAGGATGTAAATGAAGGCAGAACATGTGACCACAGAGCAGCCAGTCACAGCTCACCTTTCACTTGTCCTCATACATGCACTGTCTTCTTCCATCTTTGCCTATTGGCATCCTGCCCTGTGTTCAGTGTGTTGTAGTGACGGTACCTGTCTGGAGGAGAGAGTTAGAGACAGGCAGGCAGAGGTGTGTGTGTGCTGTTACAAGAATCCCAGCCATATTACAGTGAAAGCAGATGGAGAATCCTGAAGTCTCTGCACAGGTTTGTGTTGTAAAGTGTGTGGTTTCTGACAAATTCCATAAGTAGCATTGAATGGCCCATAGTAATATAGGGCAGCATTGAGAGGCCCATTCTAGTATATAGCGCAGCATTGAATGGCCCATAGTATATATAGGGCAGCATTGAGAGGCCCCCTCAATGCTGCGCTATATATACTATGGGCCATTCAATGCTGCGCTATATGGGCCTCTCAATGCTGCATTATATATACTATGGGCCATTCAATGCTGCGCAACTATGGGCCATTCAATGCTGCGCTATATATACTATGGGCCATGCAATGCTGCGCTATATGGGCCTCTCAATGCTGCATTATATATACTGTCGGAATCAAAATGATAAACCACTCATCCTCCAGTCACCCCAGATTAGACTAGGAGCACGGGTCGACCGAGAATGAATCAGACAATACGCTGGTTCAGACTTCAGAACGTGCCCTAAAGAAAATGGTGCTATTAGGCGGCCATCTCCAGTAAGCACTGAACTTTTATTCACGTACATAAGATTACATACACAGAATATTGGGGTGGAGTAAAGGCGGGATTGAGGAGAAAGAGATAAGCTGAGTCATCCTAATTGGTCCTTAGATCTTCTTCTAAGTCCTCCTTGATATGTTGTCATCCTCAGTTTCGTTTCTTGAAGAAAGATTCTATTGTTCTCACGTATCATGTATGTCCTCAATTCTCCAAAGGTGGGGGCATTTCAGTAGAGTGTAATACAGTGATAGGACACAAGATGGAGACAAACACCAGCAGATACTAACATTATCTTATTATTCTTTTAAGGAAAACTTCGTGTTTATAAAATACATATACACACTATGAAGGTAAAGTATAGTAGAAAATTATATTTTACCTTGACAATCCCCCCTAAACACTAAGTTTTTCCCTAATATATGTGTGGCCTTCGAGACTGTCCATGTGTGGGGACAGGGGTAGTGGATTTCTTCACTTGGTCATTTTAGAAGCTAGCCCCTTATGGACTGCCCCCAAACAACCAAGTCCCTACCAAACATGCACATGGAGTTCTCCCACTATCCCTAAACTAAATCTCTTATTTCCATTTGTATTTTGTTATAGGGGGTTTTATCAGGTTTATCCTGCGGAGTATATTTCTCCATATCACCCTTATCAGTGTCTTCATATAGTAGCGACACAACTTCCTGATGAAGGAAAGTACCTGAGGAGGCGGCTGCATTGGTCACAGCTTTCCTATACATAGATATCACATAACATAGAATTATCAATCCTAGCATCAAAAGCCCTGTTACCACTAAGCAGGCTTGTTGGAGAAATTCTTTAAGTCCTCCAAGCCATCTTAAGAAAAAAAAGAGGTATCTACTTCTGCATTGGCTTTTATTTCCTGAGCCAGATTTTTAATCTCTGTAAGGGCCACTATAGTTTTACCATTGACTCCAGAATTCTGAGGAATATAAGTACAACATTTTTCCCCTATCATCCCACAGACTTCATCTTTTTCAGCTAGAATTATGTCAATGGCCAGTCTATCTTGAAAAGTCAGTCTTTTGTTTTGGGCCCAGTTTCTCAACTATACCCTGGAAAGCATCTTGACTAAAATTGATATTGATAAATCTTTGCTTGGTGTAGTATATATATTTTATCCAATCTACATTGTAATTGATCTGCACAGTTGGGATGAGAGAACGGAAACCCGCCAGGATCTGATTCTGAGCTTTGTATTCGTCTGGGACCCCCCTAGGAACACCTATGGGATCCATATAAACTTTGGGATCCTCAGCATAACCGGTATGCAGCTGACCCAGACTCCTTCTTTTTCTGGATATCAGTGGAGCTATATTCTCGGATCCAGACTCTTTCTCACGTGTCTTTTAATGACTACCAAGTCTCGAGACTGCAGACTGCAGACTCCCAGGATCCTGGTTCGGATCTGGAAGAGAACTGAAAACATTATCATATACTTTCTTGAGTCTTTTATACAAATCCCTTACATATGAGCTTAATACATGGTCACTTATTTCCAATGCTTGGGAAAAGAAACATCCTAAACTAGGCACTTTGCCAAATAGTACTTTATACGGAGAAAGTCCAGTTTTTCTACTTGGAGTGTACCTTACTGAGTATAGGGCTAATGGTAAACATTCAGGCCAAGATTTCCCTGTTTGGACATGGCCTTTTAGATTTTTAACTTCAATATCCTATTTAGTCCTTTTACTTTTACACCGCTTTGTGGTAATATGGGGTGTGGAAAACTTGTTGAATTCCCAGCGCTGTCAAGACTTCATTCATTATTTCACCTGTGAAATGTGTACCTCTGTCACTTTCGATCACCTTTGGTACTCCATACCTGCACACCACCTCCGCAAGCAGCTTCTTTGCGGTTGCCGCAGCCGTAGCCTTGGCAATCGGGAAAGCCTCCGGCCAACCTGAGAA
Organism: Oophaga sylvatica; assembly: GCA_033576555.1. Taxonomy (NCBI): domain Eukaryota; kingdom Metazoa; phylum Chordata; class Amphibia; order Anura; family Dendrobatidae; genus Oophaga; species Oophaga sylvatica. The sequence goes on along the minus strand of JARQOD010000001.1, from coordinate 364,847,665 downwards.
TAAATCAAAAACACACCAACACGTACTCCCATGAACCTGATTTTTGGCAGCTGAATATAATCAATCTGCAGTCCCTGGAAAGAATAGAAGGGCCGAGGGGCATGTTTGGGTGGTGTCTTAACTACCCTTCTCTTATTATGTGTAGCACATACCATGCATCCCTGGATCAAACCTTCTATACAGGTGGAAAAGCCTGGTGCCGCCCAATGCTTCTGCATCACACTCATTACAGCAGTTTTGGACTGGTGTGTTGGCCCATGTATCATCTGGGCGACCGCAGGGTACAACGCTCTTGGAAGGCATCGGCGCATCCCTCTTCCCCATACCCCAGTTGCTGCATTCAGACATGCACCTTCTTTTTCCCACTTTTCTACTTCCTCCTGGCGCACCTGAGCCTGCATCTGGGCTAAGGCATCCTCCGACACAAAGGGATTTTTGGGAGCGCTTACCTGGTGCATCGTTACCCCTTGGAGTGGTCTACTGGCTGCTGTTTTTGCTGCTGCATCGGCCATTGCGTTTCCTTTACTCACCTGATCAGTGCATCTGGTATGTGCTTTAACTTTTGACAACTACTTCTTTTGGTAATTGTAATGCATCAATTAACTGCTGGACTGCGTCAGCATTTTTAATGGGATGTCCTGCTGCCATCAGGAATCCTCTAGACTTCCAAATTGGACCCAAATCATGAGCTATACCGAATGCTTATCTAGAATCTGTGTAGATGTTAACAATTCTACCTTCAGCTATCTTACAGGCCTCGGTCAGAGCCTTAAATTCAGCCTCCTGGGCCGACTAATGTGGGAGTATTGGTTCTGCTTTGATCACTGCATTCAGGGAGACGATGGCATACCTGGTGTGGAAGGTACCTGAGTCATCTTGGTAGCGAGTTCTACAAAAAAAATTTAAAGTCAACATTACGTCTTTCAGTTTTAAACACTGTGGGTAGGCCTGCTGTTTCCTGTGCCATAAGCTGAACATAATCATAAGGAATCTCCTCTCTTGGATCTTCTTTGTACAATACCGTACAATACCTGACCTCCCCCCTAGATCCGAGAGAGGTAACAATATGGCAGGATTAAGTGTGGTACATCTCTGCAAAGAAACATTTGGAGGCATTAAAAGTGCACATTGCAATCAAAGATGACGTGCAGCTGAAAAATGTGCCGAACTGCACCTGGTTCAGTATAGTGTATACATCATGAGGTGTAAGTGCTGTCAGTGGATAATCAAGAACGATATCTGATGAATTTGTGGAGCAATAGTCCTACAGCATGTACCGCCCGTACACAGGACGGGGCACTCAGCCACTGCATCTAGTCTTCCACTGAAATAGGCTACAGGCCTTTGATTGTCACCATATAACTGAGTCAATACCCTGCTGCGTGTCCCTGCTGTTCATGGAGATACAGGGTGAATAGTAGTTCATAGTTGGGGATTCCTAGCGCTGGAGCTGCCACAATCCTGTTTTTGAGAGAAAACTAAAAACCGTCTATACCTTCAGGAGTTAGTTTAAAAAGCACAATGGTGATACAGTCATAGAGAGGTTGCATGAGGATTGACACAGCATGTATCCACTGCCTGCAGCAGAAATTCAGTCTAAGAAATATCCTAAGAGCGGCAACATCAACAGGAATAGGAAAATTCTGTACAGCTTCTTTGCGAGCGCTGGTCCGATGTCGTTTCCCCCGGTATAATGCAATGTCCCAAAAAGATAACTGAAGATTTACAAAATTGCAGTTTATCCTTTAACGCTTACAACCTGCTTGATACAGAAACAACATAAGTAATATTGTTGCAATACGACACTGTTTCCTGGAAGAACACAAATCAGTAAATCATCAACATATTATAAAAATAACATTGGCAAAATCAATAACTGTAAACTAAGCAGCATCCTGAAATATCTGGAACAAAAGTGTATATATATATATATATTAGACACCACTGGAGTTTCCAGATCAGTAGCTGCATTAACTGCCCATAATTTTTGTACCAACCCGTACACAGGGTTAAGTTGAAGGGGGGCTGGAGTTTGCTATGTGGGCACTGATAAGAACTGTCCTTGGACCTGCAGCTGCCTGCTTGCAAAATGATTGTTCGGAGTGGACAGGGAAAACATACAGGATTACATTCTGGACAGCTTCAGTAAGTAATTGTTAGGACCTAGGCATATTAGTAGAAGTATATCGTGATTTCATTGCATATATTGCATATTGACACGGCAACTGTCCTGCTCTGGTTGCTGGGACCTGTCCTACTTCTACCTGACCACACGTTTGTATATACGAATTAGATTCGTCCTGTATCATGGGTCCTCCTTTCTGTGAAATTGTTGCGGCCAGTCCTCCAGCATAGTGGAGTTGATTATTTGCAGCATTTACTATGACCCCAACATGTTGTTTCGTAAAATCCCCTGTCCTTATCCTAAAGAGTATATCATGACAGTGGGGTCCAGGATTAACATTGGAATATATTTCCTGAAAATCTTCTCTTTCCTCTGTGTACTAGCAACGTCTAGCGACATGATTTTACAAAGAGTGCTCTGCTTCAATCCTGGTGTCATAGTGACAGTTCCAACTGGATAATACTCAATACGTGCTTGTAATTGTAACAACACATCACTTCCTAAAAGATTACATTGACCCCGTGGTGATATCATTAACTGTGTGTGTACAGTGGTTCCTTGAATTTGCAGGGAAATCTTTTTAGTGACGGGGAGCTGGAGAGTTGTCTGTAATTACTGAATTGTCTGCCCCCGTGTCCACTTGGAACTCAACCTCATGTCCCCCTGGTTGGTTCACCTGTACTGTGCAATTAGTAGTGGGGGGTAAGGAGACAAGGGGGTTCATGTGCAAGCTACCTCTTTTTGCCTGCACTAAATCATGTTGTGCCCCCTGTGCTATTCTGGCTAGATCCTCTGCTTTAACTGATCTCTAATCCGGTCTACTTACTTTCAGCTTTCTGTCACTTCCTTTCTCTGCCTGTCTATCTTTTTTTTTTCTCACATACTCTGACCTTCTATTCTTACGTACTGTGTCTTTTCCAAAAACCTATTCAACAAAATCTGAAAACTGTTGCACTCTTGCTCTGCGTCTCTATGCTGAATGCCTGATGGGAGGGGTAAGTCGGGTCGCTGCGCAGTTTGTTAGTGTGCTCTCCCTCAGCCTTCAGCTTCCTTATCTGTAGAATGACCTTGGTGTACAGCAAAATACCATCTCGCTGCTACCAGCACTTCCTCCCTCCCTTATACCTTTGCTTGCTGTCACTGACTCCTGCATTCTTAGATCCGTTCCTACAAATATAACACTTGTATATCTCATTTATCAATCTATTGTATCTAGCTTCATCTGCCAATTTTCCCTTTTTCTGATTTCTATCCCACATCTAACCAATCATAACAGTTTTCATTCCCTGGGCGGGTGACATAGAGATAAAATATCCCTTTTCCCCTAAGTTTAATATATTGATCCCTTGAAATCATTCCTATCACAGTTGAATATTTGATAGAAATCGAACTTAAAGATAACCACAGGGGTTGTAGTATTAACCCAGAAGGTGGGCATGCTGGCACTACTGGAGATCAGGATATAGCTCAAAAGGATATGTATATCAGAAACTTCATGACTGCTGATTAATCTTGTCCTTCTTGCAATGGGAGGCGTGAATCCAGGTGCTCTTGCCCTCGAGCTTCGGGCAGTAGGGGTGGACAGGATCACAGTGTAGGGACCCTCAAATCTGGGCTGGAGACAGTCTCTTTCCATAAATTTTTATATATATATGATCATCAGGCGAGAAATCATGCACCGTGTCACCTGTAAATTCTGGGAGAGAAGCAGACACTGTAGAGTGGGTGTTAGTTAACTCTTTAGACAAAGCAATCACAAATTTACTACTTTATCATTGGTTTCAAATAATTCCTGGTGCCTAATGTCTTCTGTTTTTAACATACCAGCATGATGGAGTATTGAATGTATGGTGGCCCGAAGGTGGCCCGTGACTCATCTGGGTTTAGGGGATCATGAACTGGACCTACTGCATGGATGATAATATCAGCGGGAAGGTCCCCTGCATGAGTAGTCAGAGTTTGTCCAGGTGACAAGGGACCATGAGTGTGTATATGAGCCATGCATTCCGCAGTAATAATGGGACCACCGGCTTGGGCTATCAGCAGAGCCAAGCCCCCTTTGTTGGAGCAGTTGGAGTTGGCAGGACTAACTATAGCACCAACTTGATGTGTCAGGATATCACCGTACCCTACGGACAATGTCACTGGATTTCCATTGTGGTCTGTGTAATGCTGTGAATGGCAGGGATACCAGTTTTCAAATACACCGGAAGCTGGGGGCCTGACCGGGGTTTCCGTGAATCTTACAGAGCGACTGTCCTCTCTAAGGATTTGTGAAGGAGAGGAAGGTGCTTTATCTCTGGAGTAGGGGGTGGAATAAGCCCTAGGACCAGGGGTTAACAATGGTGGTGGGGGAATGGAGGAGGGAAGAGAAGATACTGGTGCTGCTGGGGATAATGGTAGCTGTTGAGGGACCCACCCCTCTTCTATCTCCTGATCCTCCTCCCCTTCGTTGGATCCCGTAATATCATGGCGGTGGCTTCTGATCATTGTTTGAAAAACTGAAGATTCATGCATTGCAGCAATGGCCGGGTTGGGGTGTGTGAAAGGGAACAATGGTGTTGCATCTGGTGCCATATTGGGAGCTGTGGCCTGCACAGGTGCGGGCGGGGGCTGGTAGTAGGCCCTGGTTGGTATCAGCAAGGGATATAGGCCTGACTGGATGTGCTTGGGTGTCCCAAGATGGCCGCCGGAGGAGATGGGGTGTTGGCCATTTCCGGGTGTATTAAGATGGCCACTGGGTTTACCAAAATGGCCGCTGGGTGTGGGAGGGGCGATGGACTGGGCATTACACCAGGAGCGACCCGCCCCACAGACACGGCAGGTCTCCGCCCAGGGCGGATTCTGTTCACCACACACATGACAGGTCCAACCTCCCTTTGTTCTAAGATCGGCACCATTATAGGGCGGTGGCCGAGGGCTTGGAGCGGCCATTTTAGTTACATCAACAAGATCATATGCAGAGCATTTTACATATCCGAACAAAGGCTCAGCACTTTCCGAACCTCCTTATTCCATCTACCTCTTTTCAACCCTCAACTTTCAAATCATTTGCTACTCTCAAATGTGCTTGGGCTTGATACAAGAGCCCCTGATCTCTCAACTTTCCCTCATTCTGTGCGACAAAGTCCTTCCACACTGAAGGCTGAAGCCTGCCTGTACTTGGCAAGCTCATTATTTTATACAAACTCCTGACTCTCTTAACAGCCTTCTTGCCTCCACGTGATTTCATCAATTCAACCACTCCCAAAGCACCACCCTCTAACTTGTGGGTTTTGTTTGATTTAAACATGCGCATCATGATTTAACAGAGTGAAATGATCTGTCGCGACTCAGACCACCGGCGTCACTCGCAGGTCACCACCCGTCACTGCAGAGTCCTCCTCAATGCTGTGACAAGACAAAAGAGTCCTCCTCAATTCTGTCTTTTTCCCTAACTATGGATGGTGACTTTAAAGCGCAGTACACCGTGACACTCTACACAGCACAGAGTCCCCCTCCATGTGCTGACACCTGGGCTTCTCCTAATGAGACTTCCCGGGTTGGACAAAGAGTCCTCCTCTATTTGTCACTTTCTCAGACGAAGAGTCCTCCTCTATTCGTCTCCTAAGGAAATTTGGTTATGCGCACCCCTACCACAATTCTCTATACAATACTAGAAATTTAGACACTACCAAATAATCACGGGAGGCAACTATCTGCATAAAGGTACAATGACCGGAGGAGGAGGAACGTGGTGTTTCGACTCAAGCACGTGCAGGCAATGCAACGTCACTCGGTCACACTTGCTGGTTCGTGGCGTGGGATTGCCCTTGGTCTCACCACTCAACCAGTCACCCATCCAGACCCAAAAAGACAATACAGCTTAAACCCACAATGACTGACACACAGGCAAGTGGGACGCATATAAAGTATATGATCCCAACTTACCGTGTTCAACGGAGGCTGCAGTCCTCGCATTCAGTCACCGCGGGCACCACCGCAAAGTCCTCAAGACGGGTCCGGACGGGCGGCAATCCACGGCCCCACGTTATTAGGCGCCAATTGTCGGAATCAAAATGATAAACCACTCATCCTCCAGTCACCCCAGATTAGACTAGGAGCACGGGTCGACCGAGAATGAATCAGACAATACGCTGGTTCAGACTTCAGAACGTGCCCTAAAGAAAATGGTGCTATTAGGCGGCCATCTCCAGTAAGCACTGAACTTTTATTCACGTACATAAGATTACATACACAGAATATTGGGGTGGAGTAAAGGCGGGATTGAGGAGAAAGAGATAAGCTGAGTCATCCTAATTGGTCCTTAGATCTTCTTCTAAGTCCTCCTTGATATGTTGTCATCCTCAGTTTCGTTTCTTGAAGAAAGATTCTATTGTTCTCACGTATCATGTATGTCCTCAATTCTCCAAAGGTGGGGGCATTTCAGTAGAGTGTAATACAGTGATAGGACACAAGATGGAGACAAACACCAGCAGATACTAACATTATCTTATTATTCTTTTAAGGAAAACTTCGTGTTTATAAAATACATATACACACTATGAAGGTAAAGTATAGTAGAAAATTATATTTTACCTTGACAATACTATGGGCCATTCAATGCTGCGCTATATGGGCCTCTCAATGCTGCATTATATATACTATGGGCCATTCAATGCTGCGCAACTATGGGCCATTCAATGCTGCGCTATATGGGCCTCTCAATGCTGCATTATATATACTTATGGGCCATTCAATGCTGCGCTATATATACTATGGGCCATGCAATGCTGCGCTATATGGGCCTCTCAATGCTGCATTATATATACTATGGGCCATTCTATGCTGCGCTATATATACTATGGGCCATTCAATGCTGCGCTATATACTAGAATGGGCCTCTCAATGTTGCCCTATATTACTATGGGACATTCAATGCTGCACCATATACTAGAATGGGCCAGGAGCGTTTAAATGCCCTCTCTCTGTTATGTATTGAAAATAGATTGCTGAATGAGCTTAATCTTGATTCTACAATTGAGGAATTTGCAAGCAAAAAAGCACGAAAAGTGAATGTGTAGTTTAATTTTCTTCTACCAGTTTGATTTATTTACGATAAAACACAGTTTAGCGTTCAGTGAATAACCCTGTTTATTTGCCTCATAAGTTACTATCAGCGTGATAACCATAACAGACTTTCTATATCCACTGTATTTATATTAGGCATGTATCATATATTTACTTTGTTTATATCTTTTACGTTACATTTTGGCCTTTGTGAATTGCCGTGTTTGGCCCCACCCCTTGCCCCGCCCCTTCAGCTCCAGGCCCATCATGTTCTTAATCCGACCCTGCTTACTGAGCATAGGCAGGAGAAGTTTGCTGCCTTTAACCGTATCTCTAACTTTTCCTTTCCTTCCAAAGAGCCTGCAGGTAAAACATCTCGGGAGGTGGAGGAGGTGCCCATGCAAATTGATTCTGTTCAGAGGCGCGAGAATAATGAGCGCCGAGAGCATCGACTTCGAGAAAGTCTATGTTTCTACTGCGGCCAGTCTGACCACTTTTTAATCAACTGTCCCAAGTGTCCCGAGCGGCCTAGCAAGGTGCTAGCAGCAGTAGGAGAGTATGACTACTGTGATGATGAATCTGACATCTCTGAATGTAGCCTGCCTTTAAACGCTGTATTCCATTCACTTTCTATGACTTCACCACCCAAGGAGCTGAAAGAAAAGAACTCTCATTGTTCTCTCCCTATTAAGATCCTGTGTTCTGGACAGTGGATTTCCAGTGCAGCTATGATTGATATGGATATCGCATTTGCCAAGGAACATGGTATTGAAATTCAGCAAAGAGCCTCTCCAATTACCATGGAAACAGTGGATGGGTCACCGTTAATCTCCGGGCCTGTGGATCAGGAGACCGCACCCCTTGAGATTTTGTTGGAGCCTAATCAAAAGCAACTCTCTGTCTTGCTAATTTCTTCTCATTTTCCTGTGATTTTAGGCATCCCTTGGCTGCGTTCTCAGAATCCAACTATCAACTGGGAGACCAAGGAGATTATCTTTCCAACAAGGAGCAACCCAGAATCAACTGAAGTTGTCCCTGAGTCCACGGCTACGGAACCACCTGTACAGGTATTTACTTTAGCTTCAGCATATAAAGAGTTCTCTGACATCTGTGACAAGAAGAATGCAGATCAGCTTCCTCCACACAGGCATTATGTCTGTCCCATTGAGCTGCTTCCTGGGGCAGCTATTCCTTTTGGCAACGTATACCCTTTGGCGGCACCTGAGCTCCAAGCCTTAAAGGAGTATATTGATGAAAACCTGGTCAAAGACTTCATACGTCCTTCTTCCTCACCAGCAGGGGCACCCATATTTTTTGTAAAGAAGAAGGATGGGACCCTGAGACCCTGTGTAGACTATCGGGAACTCAATAAGGTAACCATACGAAACCGTGACCCTTTGCCTCTGATTCCCAAATTACTGGAAAGAGTCCGCCATGCTAAGGTGTTCTCTAAACTGGATCTTCATGGGGCTTATAATTTGGTGCGTATTCGTCCAGGGGATGAGTGGAAGACAGCATTCAGATGCCGGTATGGACACTTTGAATATCTCGTGATGCCCTTCGTGCTTTGTAACGCCCCTGCAACGTTTCAACACCTTGCTAATGACATCTTCAGAGATTTGTTGGACCAGTTTGTGGTGATCTATTTGGACGATATTTTAATCTTTTCTGACTCTCTACAGGAATATGAAGAACATGTCAAAGCGGTTTTAAGACGTCTGAAAGAGAACCATCTGTATATCAAGCCGGAGAAATGCGAGTTCCATCGTTCTGAGATACAGTTGTTAGGTTATATCATCTCTCCTCAGGGGCTGAACATGGAATCTGGTAAGATTCAGGCTATCCTTGACTGGCCGGTACCCAAGAACGTTAAGGAGGTCCAACGTTTTATTGGTTTTGCTAATTTCTACAGACGTTTCTTTCGAAATTTTTCTGATATTGTCCGTCCCATTACTTCCTTGACAAAGAAGGAAAAGCCTTTTAAGTGGTCTTCAAGAAGCTTTTGATTGGCTTAAGATCTGTTTCACCTCAGCACCGCTGTTGATACACCCAGATCCAACACTGTCTTTCATTGTGGAGGTGGACGCTTCTGATAATGCTTTGGGGGCTATTCTCTCCCAAAGAACTGGAGAGAAGGGGCTGCTACATCATTGTGCTTTCTTTTCCCGTAGACTAACCTCAGCAGAGAAGAATTATGATGTGGGAGACAAGGAATTGCTGGCTATTATTGCGGCTTTCAAGGAATGGAGGCATCATCTGCAAGGAGCTGCACGACAGATCGTAGTGCTAACTGACCATCGCAATTTAGAGTTCCTTAGATCCGCTAGATGTCTTTCTCCTCGTCAGGCTCATTGGAATTTATTTTTAAATCAATTTAATTTTGTTATCTCGTACCGTCCAGGTTCTCGTAATGGGAAGGCTGATGCTTTATCCCGAATCCATGCTGCGGATTCCGTCCAAGACCATTCTATCTGATGCCAATTTCATCGGCGTTATCCACGATCAAGACTTGTGGAAGGAGTGCAGGGAGGCTTATGACGGTGATGTATTTCTGGCCAACCCACCTGTTGATATTGATCTTGTCTTTAAGGGTGGCATGTGGTTCAGAGATCGACGTATCTACATCCCTGAAGCCATCCGTCTGCAGATCCTCAAGTTGGTACATGACTCGAAGTTGGCTGGTCACAGGGGGGTACAGAAGACACAATAGTTCCTAAGCCGATTTTTCTGGTGGCCAACTTGCCTGAAGAATACCAAGGACTATGTTCTCTCTTGCGAGGTATGTGCTCGTTACAAGACTCCTCATGTGGCAACTACGGTTGTTCTGCAACCATTACCTGTTCTGTCCCGCCCTTGGAGGTCTATGTCAATGGACTTTATTGTGGAGCTGCCTACATCGGGGGGCATGAATACGATCTTGGTGGTAGTTGATTGCCTGACTAAAGCCGTTCATTTTGTTCCATGCACCGGCCTCCCCTCAGCTAAGGATACAGTGAACTTGGTTATACAGAATGTCTTTCGGCTGCATGGAGTCCCGGATGAGATCATCTCTGACCGTGGAGTACAGTTCACTTCAAGATTCTGGAAGGGGTTTTGCTCTGCACTCAATATTAATGTCTGTTTCTCTTCCGCTTACCATCCCCAGACAAATGGTCAGACTGAGCATACCAACCAGACGCTGGAACAATATCTAAGATGATATGTCAGCCATCTCCAGGATGATTGGTTGGAGTTGCTACCGTTAGCCAAATTTTCATACAACAATTCTCACAGCACCTCCACTAAGTTTACACCTTTCTTTGCCAATCTGGGTTATTATCCGTGTATCTTACCTAGGTCTCCGATTAATTCTCCGGTTCCGGCAGTGGAGGAAAGGCTGACTGCGATGAGGCAAAATTTGGAGGTTTTGAAGGAGTCCCTGACCACAGCTCAAGAATGTTATAAGAGAGCGGCTGATAGATTCCGTAAACCTGCACCCATGTTCAAGGTAGGAGATTCCGTGTGGTTAGCAACTAAGAATCTGAAATTAAACGTTCCTTCACAAAAACTTGGACAGAAGTTCATTGGCCCTTTCAAGATCAATGGTATTGTGAGCTCCGTGGCCTGCCGTCTGAAGCTGCCTAGGACTATGAAGGTACACCCAGTTTTCCATGTATCTTTACTAAAGCCTGTATCTCCTAATACCTTCCAGGGACGTGTTGTGCCACCTCCGCAGCCTGTGGTGATTGATGGGCAAGAACAATTTGTGGTGGAGGAAATGATTGATTCCAGGATTCGCAGGAATCGACTCCAATATCTAATAAGATGGCAGGGATATTCCCCTGAGGAAGACTCTTGGGAAAAAGTGGAAAACATCAATGCCCAACAGAAGATTTCTCGTTTTCATCAGCGATTCCCTGAGAACCCAGGTCCAGGATCGTCCTGAGGCCGCTTCTAAGGAGGGAGTAATGTCAGAACTCTGAACATTTTTGATTACCTTTTGTGCATTTCTGCCCTTTTCCAAAATGGCATCTTTGGTCTCATGTGCACTGTGTCTTCCTGCTATATAACTCCACCCAGCCTTTAGTCTGTGCTAGAGTATTCTGCCTTTCATCCAGTTTCTGCCTTGCATCCAGCTTCTGACCTCTGGTGGCACCCTGGCATTGTACCTGCTCCTGTGAACCTGTTGGTTATCCTGCTACTCTGCTCTGAGTTTCTGCTGCATACACCGGTTTCCAGTAATCCTCCTTCATCTGGCTGCTGGTGTTTACTTCCTTCTGCATTTGCTGGACATGTAAGCTGTTGCAGCTCTGCTCTGCTTAAACCTGAGACTATTACCCAGGCCTCCCTGGTTGAGCTAAGATATTATTTGAACTGCCTTATAAGCATATCTACCTGTGCTTGGACTAAGCAAGGACTTATTCGTGTCAAGTATCCGCAAGTATATTTGTGCTTCATAGACTCTCTGCTTGATTGCATTTTCCTCTGAAGTTTCCTATAGACTGTTAAGCTGCATTTAATATCTGCACCAAGTGTTGTGGACTTGAGCTTTGCTCTGCACCTGTTTGAATCACCGTGTGATAATATAGACTTTACCACTTATAAAACTGTGTCCTGTAGTTGTCTTGTTCCACGCAAAGAGTCTCCTGAGTTATCCCCTATAATCGTTACAACAGCATTATATTCTTCTTCAGATATGCCTCCATCTTTAAATTTTATAAACATTTCTTTCTTCCTTTTTAGCATGTGTTTAAGTTTTGTGTTCATCCATCCAGGTTTCCTTAACTCCTTCCCAACCTCCACCGTACTTGTACTGCTCTGCGGGAGGTGCATTTCTGCCCAGAGCAGTACTAGTACGGCGCTGCTATTTTCCGATCACAGCGCAGCATCGTGCGGTGACTGGGTTCCGATGGCTGCTGTCCCTGACAGCAGACCATCTCTGCACTTAGCCCCGGGGGGTTGCACCACCCCCTCACATCGGCGATTGCTCTGATTGGCTGTTAAAAGTGAAACAGCCAATCAGAGCGATCGCCGATGAAATATGGTGAAATAGCCGATGCTGCAATAGCATCTACCATGGCTGGAGACCGAGATCTGACCCCCCCCCACACCGAGTGACGGCAGCGATTGGCCCCCGCCACCGATTGATGGCGGCAATCGGTCGCCGCCGTCATTATCTGCTCCCCTCCTCCTTGCCTCCGCTTCCCCCACCTTCCGATCCTCCCCTCCCCGGGACCTGCGATGTCCCTGTGCCCGTCCCGGGGTCCGTCGGGATTCTTCATGGGCGCCGCCACCTTGCAAAATTGCGGGCGCATGCGCAGTGCTCCCGCCGGCCAGCAGATTCCATACATTTATTTTGATCACTGTGATAAACTCACAGTGATCAAAATAAAGAAAGGAATAAAACTCCCCCTTTATCACCCCCATAGGTAGGGACAAGTAATAAAATAAAGAATATATATATTTTTTTATTTGGGTTAGCATTAGAGTTAGGGTTGGAATTTGGAATTAGGGGTGTGTTAGGTTTCGAGTTCCCGCTGCTGCACAAGGGGAATCTTGAACCAGTCCCGCTGCGGTCCCCCATTCGTCTCCGGCCGCAGTGGAGCCTGCTCAGCAGAGACGTCTGTCCCAGCGTCTTGCCCATTCCAGTACTGTGCAGAGACTTACTGCTGCCTCTCCTGGATCTGCTATTATAGCCAGTGCTGGAGCAGACGTCTTTGTGACGAAGTCCTGCTTTTCCCCTTCTGAGCATGCCCAGGGTAAGATCTCTCATTGGAGATCAGGGGTCACATGTTCAGGTACTGCAGCAGCTCCTATTGGTCCGCCAGGAAGGTCCTGAAAATGCATGTGTTTTGGAACAGTTTCTCATTGGTCCTTGTTTCTGGCAGGTCCTGTAGCTGTTACTATAAAAGGGTGGCATGGCTGGGCCCCCATGCGCTAATATCAATCGTCATATGCTTTGCGCCAGTGTGGTTATGCGTGTGTGTGGTTAGGGCCCGGCTGAAATAAGGCCCTAGAATACCGACTTAATCGGTGAGGAGTTTGGTATGCTAGCTGGTCAGGGTCGGTGTCCTAGATGCCCTAGATTACCGGCATAACCGGTGAGGAGTTTGATTGCCGTATTTAGGGCCTGGTGTTCAGACGCCATAGATTGCGGGTTTCTCCCGCGAGGACATTAGCGCATGATCACGTTCTATGTTCGCTTAGCAGTCAACTGTGTACCTGGGTGCCTGACAGGACACAGAAGTTTTTCTCAGTGGCTCTGTGAAGTAACAGGGTTCGCTTTCAACGCTAGACAGCGCCCTAGCGTGTTTATTTTGCGACTCAGCGGTGTTAAGTGAGTTCGCACATATTGCCACAGCGCATTACGGTGTTTATTTTGGCAACTCTGCGGGATAACAGAGTTCGCTTCTTGCGCCATTTTACTAGCAGCAGGCTCCGCCTGCACGGTGGACCCCGGGCTGCAAACGCACCTCTTTACATCATATATTTGGTGCGTTCCGCAGACCCTAACAGGGTGTGTTGGGGTTAGGGTTGGGACTAGGGTTAGGCTTGTGGTTAGGGTTATGGTTAGGGTTGGGATTAGGGTTAGGGGTGTGTTGGGGTTAAGGTTGTGGTTAGGTGTTGGGGTTAGGGTTGGAGTTAGAATTGAGGGGTTTTCACTATTTAGGCACATCAGGGGGTCTCCAAACGTGACATGGCGCCACCATTGATTCCTGCCACTTGCGTTCAAAAAGTCAAACAGTGCTCCCTTTATTCCGAGCCCCGACGTGTGCCCAAACAGTGGTTTACCCCCACATATGAGGTATCAGCGTACTCAGAAAAAATTGCACAACAACTTTTGGGGACTAATTTCTCCTGTTACCCTTGGGAAAATAAAAAAAACTGGGGACTAAAAGATCATGTTTGTGGAAAAAAATATGATTTTTTTATTTTCATGCCCTGGAGTTATAAACTACTGTAAAGCCCTTGAGGGTTCAAAGTGCTCACCACACATCTAGATAAGTTCCTTGGGGGGGGTCTAGTTTCCAAAATGGGGTCACTTGTGGGGAGTTTCTACTGTTTAGGCACATCAGGGGCTCTGCAAACATAACATAAATATAGAAAACACGTCACTCCTTATAATATTAGGTGCCTGGATAAGGGTTGCCAAGCCCAATATCATATAAGACTAACTGAATCCGGCACTCAAAAATTGTGAAAATGGTGTAGATTTTATTCCTAGTACAATCCAACAAAACATGTGACGTTTCGGTCAGACCTCTGACCTTCTTCAGACTAAAAAATATAAGAAAATATATACAATAATCAGAAAATAAATAATACAGTTATAGAAACCAAATATAGTAATATTATAACATAGTAATCAAGAAAGGAAAATTCCTCTTAATAAAATATACCATATGTAATGAAACAACATATTATAGGCATATGTATATATTACCGCAATTGCGATTATAAAAAACAAACCAGGCATCAGTAGATTGCAATGTATAGGAGCTATGGTGCCTATAGTGTAACAAGAAAGAAATTCTTACCAGATTGTAGAGGAAATAAAGTATAGTTCTGTGGAAAAAAAAACGCATATGTAAACAGCCAATTCCATAACAGAAAAGAGTCCCACATATGTATATATATTGTAAGCTTTTCAGGGGATATAGCTCCGGGATCGCCGTCTTGGGTAGAGGAGTGGCATAAACACAGTTCACTCACAGACAGCAATTCTGGTACAACTGGCCGCAACCAGCTTTATTGTAAGTCCACAGCAAACAAACATGAGCAAAACCAACTCATAAACCAAAATCCTAAGCCTCTCCGGCTACTCACTACACACAGATAGTTTCCCTCACTATCAGGGCCCAGACTCTACCAGCCTGGCCCAAAACAACACATATATTCAGTATATTACCAGCGAGTGGTTTCCCGGAGACTCCTGCAGTGTCTGGAGTCACATCCAGACTGAGAGAGCTCAATGTCTGTGTTCTCAGCCACCTACTTCTGGCTGCCTAATTAGAACCTGATTGGCTTCAGGTTTGAGCTGCAAGCCTGTACTGAATGCAAGGTGTAGTGAACTTTCTACACCACTAGGTTTACAAAGCCACACATTTCCCTTATGCCAGTCAGCTAAGTACCTAGGCGAGATGTACACCCCATCCAATACATATCCCTTCACTGTCTCACATATCCCCCCCTCTTCTCCAGACCGGAGGGCTGGTCATCAATCCTAAAGAGACAGTGAACTCCGGACACGGCATCGGTACTACCCTGTAACCTCCCAGGCCTATGCTCTCTCTAGGGCTTCGGGTATCCTGCACGGTTTCAGCTTGACCTTATTGCCGGGCTCAGTCTCGGTATAGTGCCTCACCAGAGAAGTACGACCAGGCAAGTCAGAACACCTCTGCTGATTCTTCCTCAGAAACTCTCGTACTTCCTGTTTTTGGTGTACTGACCATGTGTCACCAACTATCACAGGAGGTATAGGGGGTTTTACACCTTTCTCTAACTCCCCCACAGTCACCAATGACTCTCTGTCATCCTGGGTCTTGTCCATCCCCAGGTGCCCACCAAGCACGTGGCTATGTGACAACCCCAGCACCATGCTTCTATCTGGCTTAGGTACCAGGAGCTGACTCACGACCTCTCCCTGGACTTCAGTGACCTCACACAGTAAGTTATCGTTCATGGCAACATGAGGAAACCTCTCCTTAGAACAAAGGTCCTGGGGAACCTCATTTAGAACAGCTATATTTTCCTGGGCCGTTTCAATAGTGGGGTCTCGCAACTGCTCACTCCCAAAATTGTCACGGGACACAGGTAGGTCAGGGACATTCGGTTCCTGAGAACCACTATCCTCGTCTCCCAACATCACCTGAAAAGGAAATTCATCTTTATCACGGTCATCATCATTATCATGATCATCATCATCATCTTTATCATTATCATGGTCATCATCATTATCATTATCACGATCATCATCATTATCATTATCATGGTCATCATCATTATCATTATCACGATCATCATCATCATGATCATCATCATGGTCATCATCATTATCATTATCACGATCATCATCATTATCATTATCATGGTCATCACATAAGTTTAACGGCCCACTAGCATTGTGTTCCGCCCCTATGGACTGCGCAACCTCAGTAGGAGCTTCATCACACTGTTCAGTAGAATCATTTTTCCCCCAGAGATTGGGGACCAAGTCCACGGTAGTCTCTGGGTAGACTTTGGTGTCTCCATGGATGCACACCACACTCAGGTGTTTATCGGGGATGAAGTCCCCATCAATCAGACTGTCATGTATGAGAGTCACTCGACTTCCTGAGTCCAGGAGTTCAGACGGGGAGACCTTTCTAGGCCTGGGGTCTCCCGACAGGGAAGTATCACCCTTTTCCTCCCATATGTCCCCATGGGCCTGTCCCCATCTATCAGCATACCCCCTGTCCCCAACAGCTGGAACGCTCTTACCGGGAGAGTTCGGCGTCCGGGAACTCTCGAAGTACCTCTCTATCAGGCTGACGAGTTGCTTGGCGTCTGGGTGGTCTCCTTGTCCGACCCCGTGCTGTACCTCAGTAGGAAGTGCTCGGGTGTAGCGGTCCTCTATCACCTTTTCGACCCTTTGGGCAGGGTTGCCGACGTCAGGCTCCCGCCACTTCTTTAGTGCTCGAGTGTAGCGGTCCACTATCACCTCTTCAACCATTTGGGCAGGGCTGCCAACGTCAGGCTCTCGCCACTTCTTTAGTGCTCGGGTGTAGCGGTCCTCTATCACCTTTTCGACCCTTTGGGCAGGGCTGCCAACGTCAGGCTCCCGCCACTTCTTTACTGCAGACACCGCAGGTGCCTTTGCAACATTACTCTGGGACGAGGCACTGAGATCCTGGCGTAGTGCTGCAACCTGCTCCCTTAACAATCGGTTAATCTCCTGCTGTTGCACACTAACTTGCGCCATATGTTTAAGCAGCGCCTCCATTCTGTCATCCATGCTGTCAGACTTCTCTGTCTCAACAACGGCAGTCTTTACTCAAGACATACACACTCCACAGTCTTTTCCACAACAAGTTCAGCTTTGCTGTGCAGACACTTTTTTTTTTTTCCTCTGCAGACCCTATTAGGGCCACTGTCTCTTTAAGACTGCTCCAATAGACTTTTCCTTTGCTGCTGCTTTAGCCACTGTGCTGCCCCAGCATTCTAGCACCAATTGTAAGCTTTTCAGGGGATATAGCTCCGGGATCGCCGTCTTGGGTAGACGGAGTGGCATAAACACAGTTCACTCACAGACAGCAATTCTGGTACAACTGGCCGCAACCAGCTTTATTGTAAGTCCACAGCAAACAAACATGAGCAAAACCAACTCATAAACCAAAATCCTAAGCCTCTCCGGCTACTCACTCCACACAGATAGTTTCCCTCACTATCAGGGCCCAGACTCTACCAGCCTGGCCCAAAACAACACATATATTCAGTAGTTACCAGCGTGTGGTTTCCCGGAGACTCCTGCAGTGTCTGGAGTCACATCCAGACTGAGAGAGCTCAATGTCTCTGTTCTCAGCCACCTACTTCTGGCTGCCTAATTAGAACCTGAGTGGCTTCAGGTTTGAGCTGCAAGCCTGTACTGAATGCAAGGTGTAGTGAACTTTCTCCACCACTAGGTTTACAAAGCCATACATTTCCCTTATGCCAGTCAGCTAAGTACCTAGGCGAGATGTACACCCCATCCAATACATATCCCTTCACTGTCTCACAATATATATATATATATATATATATAGGCACCATAGCTCCTAGCACAATATCATACCCCACATAGCTAGTGGGATTTATACGTACTTTATTGTTTGGTTATTCGTTTTGTGACTCCTGCAGTTTCTTTTGGTCCTCTACATTGCAATCTACTGATGCTTGGTTTGTTTTTTATAATCGCAATTGCGGTAATATATACTTATGCCTATAATATGTTGTTTCATTACATATGGTATATTTTATTAAGAGGAATTTTACTTTCTTGATTACTATGTTATAATATTACTATATTTGGTTTCTATAACTGTATTATTTATTTTCTGAGTATTGTATATATTTTCTTATATTCTTTAGTCTGAAGAAGGTCAGAGGTCTGACCGAAACGTCACATGTTTTGTTGGATTGTACTAGGAATAAAATCTACACCATTTTCACAACATTTGAGTGCCGGATTCATTTAGTCTTACCTGCAAACGTAACATGAAAGTCGGCATTACAAAACGTCACTACTTCTCTTCCGAGCCCCGACGTGTGCCCGAACAGTGGTTACCCACACATATGGGGTACCTGTGTACTCAGGGCAAACTGTACAAAAACTTTTGGGGTCCAATTTCTCCAGTTACCCTTGTGAAAATAAAAAATTGCGGGCTAAAAAATCAGTTTTTTGAGGAAAAAAAATGTTTTTTTATTTTCACGGCACTGCATTATAAACTTCTGTGAAGCACGTGGGGGTTCAAGTTGCTCACCACACATCTGGATAAGTTCCTTGGGGGTCTAGTTTCCAAAATGGGGTCACTTGTGGGGGGTTTCTACTGTTTAAGCACATCAGGGGCTCTGCAAACGTAACAAGATGACCGCAGACCATTCCATCAAGTCGGCATTTCAAAGCGTTACTACATCCCTTCCGAGCCCTGACGTTTGCCCAAAGAGTGGTTCCCCCCCACATATGGGGTACCAGCATACTCAGGATAAACTGGACAACAACTTTTTGGGTACAATTTCTCCTGTAACCATTGATAAAATAAAAAATAGGGGGCTAAAAAAATAATTTTCTGAGGAAAAAAAATGATTTTTTATTTTCACGGCTCTGCGTTATAAACTTCTGTGAAGCACCTTGGGGTTCAAAGTGCTCACTGTGCATCTAGATATATTCCTTAGGGGGTCTAGTTTCCAAAATGGGGTAATTTGTGGGGGAGCTCCAAAGATTAGGCACACAGGGGCTCTCCAAACAAGACATAGTGTCTGCTAATGATTGGAGCTAATTTTCCATTCAAAAAGTCAAATGGCGCTCCTTCCCTTCTGAGCCCTGCCGTGCACCCAAATAGTGGTTCCCCCCATTTATGGGGCACCAGCTTACTCAGGACAAACTGGACAACAACTTTTGGGGTCCAATTTATCCTGTTACCCTTGGGAAAATAAAAAATAGCGGGCTAAAAAATCATTTTTGAGGAAAAAAAATGATTTTTTTATTTTCACTGCTCTGCGTTTATAAACTTCTGTGAAGCATTTGGGGGTTCAAAGTGCTCACTACATATCTAGATAAGTTCCTTGGGGGGTCTATTTTCCAAAATGGGGTCACTTGTGGGGGGTTTCTATTGTTTAGGCACATCAGGGGCTCTGCAAACGCAACATGACGCCCGCAGAACATTCCATCAAGTCTGCATTCCAAAATAGCGCTCCTTCCCTTCTGAGCTCTCGTATGCTCCAAAACAGTGGTTCCCCCTCACATTTGGGGTATCGGTGTACTCAGGATAAATTGCACAACAACTTTTGTGGTCCAATTTCTCCTGTTACCCTTGTGAAAATAAAAAATAGCGGCTAAAAAATCATTTTTGAAGAAAAAAATTATTTTTTTATTTTCACCGCTCTGCGTTATATACTTCTGTGAAGCACTTGGGGTTCAGAGTGCTCACAACACATCTAGATAAGTTCCTTAAGGGGTCTAGTTTCCAAAATGGTGTCACATGTGTTTTTTTTTCACTGTTTAGGCACACAGGGGCTCTCCAAACGCATCATGGTGTCCGCTAACGATTGGAGCTAATTTTCCATTCAAAAAGTCAAATGGCGCTCCTTCCCTTCTGGACCCTGCCGTGTGCCCAAACAGTGGTTTATGACCACATATGAGGTATCGTTGTACTCAGGAGAAATTGCCCAACAAATTTTAGGATCCATTTTATCCTGTTGCCCATGTGAAAATGAAAAAACTGAGACTAAATGAAAATGTTTGTGAAAAAAAGTACTTTCTTTTTTTTACGGATCAATTTGTGAAGCACCTGGGGGTTCAAAGTGCTCACTATGCATCTAGATAAGTTCCTTGGGGGGGTCTAGTTTCCAAAATGGGGTCACTTGTGGGGGAGCTCCAATGTTTAGGCACACAGGGACTCTCAAAATGCGACATGGCAACAGCTAAATATTCCATCATATTTTCCATTCAAAAAGTCTTCTGAGCCCTGCCGTGCGCCCAAACAGTGGTTTATGACCACATATGAGGTATCGGTGTACTCAGGAGAAATTGCCCAACAAATTTTACGATCCATTTTATCCTGTTTCCATGTAAAAATGAAAAAATTGATGCTAAAACAAAATTTTTGTTGGAAAAATTAAAATGTCCATTTTTTCCTTCCACGTTGCTTTAGTTCCTGTGAAGCACCTGAAGGGTTAATAATCTTCTTGAATGTAGTTTTGAGTAGCTTAAGGGGTGCTGTTTTTAGAATGGCGTTACTTTTGGGTATTTTCTGCCATATAGACTCCTCAAAGTGACTTAAAATGTGAGGTGGTCCCTAAAAAAATGGTTTTGTAAATTTTGCTGTAAAAATGAGAAATCGCTGGTCAATTTTTAACCCTTATAACTGCCTAACAAAAAAAATTTTGTTTCCAAAATTGTGCTGATGTAAAGTAGACATGTGGGAAATGTTATTTATTAACTATTTAGTGTCACATAATTCTCTGGTTTAACAGAATAAAAATTCTAATTTTGAAAATTGAAAAATTGAAAAATTTTCACCAAATTTCCATTTTTTTCACAAATAAACGCAAAAATTATCGACCTAAATTTACCACTAACATGAAGCACAATATGTCACGAAAAAACAATCTCAGAATCCCTAGGATCCGTTGAAGCGTTCCTGAGTTATTACCTCATAAAGGGACACTGGTCAGAATTGCAAAAAATGGCAAGGTCTTTAAGGTCAAAATAGGCTGGGTCATGAAGGTGTTAAATGCTTCCTATTCTTTCCTCCTTTCGGAATTGTTAACGATTGTGCTTTGAGAATTTCATTTTTCGTTTTTCAAGATTTCCCATCCTTTATATATATATATATATATATATATATATATATATATACTGTATATATATATATAAATATATATATATAGTATATACAGCGGGTTCGGAAAGTATTCAGACGCCTTTAAATTTTTCATTCTTTGTTTCATTGCAGCCATTTGATAAATGCAAAAAAGTTCATTTTTTTATTTTTCTCATTAATGTACACTCTGCACTCAATCTTGAATGATAAAAACCAAAAATGTAGAAATTTTTGCAAATTTATTAAAAAAGAAAAACTGAAATATCACTTGGTCATAAGTATTCAGATCCTTTGCTCATTATTGAGCAGAAGCAGCCTTTTGAGCTAGTACAGCCATGAGTCTTCTTGGGAATGATCCCCGACATCCCTCTGCCAGCAGTGTTTTGGTAGGTACTAGAAACCATTGATCACACAACTGAACTAATTTTTCAGCTTAGCGCCATTAGAGGAATAAAAGATAGCTATTTGCCTACCAGTTTGTAGCAATACAGTTTATTGCATGATTATAATATATGGTAATTGCCAATTTTTTCCTTCCCTATTTGCTATTGCATTGAATGGGCACCTTTTCATGTCATTTAATTGTGTCTGCTGTAGTGGGATTTCCCATGGACATTAGGTCCCTCTTTTTATTTTTTTTTCTGTCCAGCACTTTTCTTTTGTATTTTGTTTTTATTCTAATAAAGATATTGTTATTGATATACCATTGTGTGGTACTAATTTGGCTTAGTTTTTGGTTACCATAAAAGTGAAACAGTGGTTCTGTGGTATGTCGACCCATAATAGGGGCCAATATATATTAGTGGGCATATTTTTGTGATTAAGTTATTAGAATAGGTAGAAATGGGGAGTATAAGTTTCACCATTGCACAATGTGCAAAGTTTTCCAAAAATGTAAAAACATTACCCATGTGGGGTATACATATATGACCAATAAGTACCTGTTGCAGAAGCAGGAGGAGTAGTACGTGATTTCCTGAACAAAATGGGCTTGGATGATAAGGAAACTTCCAAAAAGAACATTTGGGCTGCATTTAATTTAGGTTGCTGTCAACCATAGAGCTTTCAAAGTCAGAGGAAATCCAGCCCTTCCAGAGTCAGTTTGTCTGCATTTTCCATTGACTGGTGTCTGATTGCACCGACTGAACTAAAGACCGGCTCAGACAATACACTTGTCGCAGGGCATGGCAGCACCTCCAAGGCGTACAAGGAGAGGTCAGGCCAAGTGTGCAGCTTGGACAACCAATAGTTAAAGGGCACGTAGTTAGCTGGTATGGTCACTTAAGTACTCCTTCATCATCTTGGTCAACTTCTCCCTCCTCGTCATAGTTACACCCACAGATAGTCCTTGCTGATGTGACTGTTTCATGAAAATGGTCCAGTTGGACATTCCCCCCCATGAGTTGCACCTGGTGTGCGTGTCCCTCCCCTGTGATCCTTGTGGGTTAAAAGAGCCGGCACATCTGCCAGCAGCGTTGTCTAAGGGTAATATTTTCAGCAAGTGTTCCACAGCGGCCCACTGGTATGCAGGCACTGAAAATGGCACGTCTGTCTCTAACATGAGAAAGAAATTTCTCCTTGTACCAAGAAAGGTGCACCGCCAGTATTTCATGGTGGACAAAATATCTTTCACGCAAAGGTCTTGGGAAAGGCATCTGGAAGTCAACTATGCCATGTGTGGCAGACTACAAAGAGTCAAACTTTCAGTGTCCCTACCAGGATGAACACTAACCATCCTTTCCTCCTCACGATGTCTTGCCTCCTCCTTCTCCTTAGGCCATCCATGCTGGAAAGGCATGAAACTGGGATTGGGAGTCCCCTCTGTAGTGCAAACCAAAAAACTCCTGTTCCTCCTCCTCCTCCTGTTCCTTGTCATCACCCAATGTGGCCTGAGAATATTGTTTGAGGCTGGGCTGTGTGGTATCAGGCACTGTAAAATCTTGCTCCATAGCCACCTGCACGGCATTCAAAGCTTCCTCTTTGAGATTCTGCAGTGAACATTTTAATAAACATCAGCGCTCACCATCTTAGTGCAGTATTCAAAGTTTTGAAGAGCCTCACATATGTCAGCGATCCACACCTACTCGGCTGTTGTTATGTGTGGGGGCTAACTGTAACTCTGATGACATTGTGAAGCTGAAATTCAGAAACTGCCCTCTGCTGCTCAATAATATAGATGAGTAAATATTTCAATGTTCAGTTCAGATTACGTTCACCGAATTTGCAATATTTGCCAATTTATTTGTCAAATATTTGCCAAACATAACTGAATGCCATTCAAGTCAATGGGAGGCAAAAACAAATGCATGCACAACACCTTCAAATGGCCCCAACAGCTGCGAAAACACATAAAATTAGGGGGAGACACAAGGAAACTAACCCGCAATACAAACTGTAGTATAGTATAATATTTAGAGTTGAGAGTCCTGAAAAGATGGTAACAAATTGCAAGCTTTCGAGACTACTCAGGTCTCTTCATCAGGCTAAACTAATACAAAATCTGAAGAATCACATATTTATACACCACACAGCACAGAAAAAATGCAATAGGTAAGACAAGTGACGTAAAGCAGAACTGTCATTATGGGAGATAGAAATGAACATAAATATTGGAACAGTTCATAGATAAGGAGTGTGAAAGTTTTGTATTAGTTTAGCCTGATGAAGAGACCTGAGTAGTCCCGAAAGCTTGCAATTTGTTACCATCTTTTCAGTTAGCCATTAAAAGGTATCAACCACTCTCAACTCTAAATATTTTTCTATCTACTGGCTAACACGGTACAAAGATATACATCTTTACTGTAGTATAGTATGGCAGCAATCAGTCATGCATGAGGTATCGTGGTCTGAGCCAGCATTTACAGCTTTCAATTGAATGTCAAATTAAGATGAGGTGGGTGAGGGATTGGTGTAGGCCTGCTGTGCTGGGAAACCTGATACCACACACAACAGTTCAACCTACTTTCATGCTCAGCTACACTCAGGTGGCACAAATATCTGTTTCTTAGACTACTATTGTCAGAAAAATATAAGGATAGCAACACAGGTTGTTGACACCAAGGAAGTGGAGGCCTGACGGTCTTGGAGGCCTAATGCTACAGGCAACATGTATGAAGGAGACCCAACCAGGAGTCTAAATATTTACAAAAATTAGTGGCAGACACCAACAAAGTGGCATCAATTGCAATAGAGAAGAATTAGCATTGAGGGGACCGACACCTCTTCGACTGCAGCCAACCCAGCAGATGTAGACTGTAACGGGCAAGGTGGTGGAACCATTGTGCCATATCCCAATGAAAGCTTCGAGATAAGAAACTAGGTAGCCTACCAAATCCCAACTCGGATAAGTGGCAGCAGGTGAAAACTGCGACCCAATGAGGGACAAGAAGGTGGCACCAGGTGCTACTCCATGGCTGACCTACAGAAGGTGGCAGCTGACCCCCTACAGCGGGTAGGCAGCTACAGCCCAAAGGAGGTATTAAGAATGCAGGCAGGCACTGTAGGGACTCTGGAACCATGGGTGCAGATGGGAACGGCTGAGGAACAGAAAAGCAGTGGCAGATGTGGGCTGGACCGGGTGTTAGACAGATGGGCACTGGCAGATGCGATCTGGACCGGCTGATGGACAGAAGAGAACAGACAGGTACAAGCAGATGGGCACAGACAGGTAAGAGCTGACAAGTACAGGGTAGACAAGCAGACGGGCAGACGTGGGGAACCAGACAACTAGGAAGGCAAACTAACAATGTAGCTCAGGCACCTCCATATTGGAGGAGAAGCCTTAAATAGAAGGTGTTGCCCAGCTATAAGCTAGGAATACCTTAGCTTGATGCTGGTGGTTAAAATGGAGGGAGCGTACACCCTAAGCATAGTGTCCGGTCCTACAACTGAACCTTGGGAGACACCGACACATCGAGCGAGATGAGGAGGGGGAGACACTGAATGTCCTGTTTGTTAGGTACGAGAAGCTCCAACAAAGGGACAATTCTGTAATGTCAACAGATCAGAAAGTCTGTATTAAGAGGAGATGGCAACTGTGTCAAAGGCAGATCCCAGGTCCAGGAGAAGGAGGAGAATAAATTCATGCCACTTTCATTTGGATGTTAGTAGGTCATTGTTGAGTTTAGTCAGGGCAGTTTCAGTGGAATGGTGCGGTCTAAAGCCTGATTGTAAGCTGTCAAAGAGGGAGCAAGATGAGAGGTGGGAAGACAGTTCAAAATGGACGTGTTGTTCCAGTACTTTGGAACCATAGGGGAGATATTAAATGGGGCAATAGCTAGACACAGAGGATGGGTCAAGGGTGGGCTTTTTTGAGGATGGGAGTGATCGAGGTATATCTCAATCAGGATGGAAAACACCAGTTGTTAGTGACTGGTTGTAAGGTGGGTTAGGCTTGGGATGAAGACTGTGGTAAGGTTTGGAATGAGGTGGGACGTTATTGTGTCAAGTTCACAGGTGGTGAGGCAAAGTCTTCAGCTGAGTTAAGAGGAGAGGGAAGGGAGCTGGTGGATGCAGGAAAGAATTAAAAGTACTGAATAGCTGCTTAGGGTTGTGAGAAAGTTATGATACGAGGGATGAAAAGTCAGTTTGTTTCACTGCAGTGAGCAATTATGCAGCATTTTTACAACTTCTGTTACTCGACGGGCTACTCCACTCCCTTTCTTTGGCAGCCATACTGTGGTATGCTTTGTAGATGAGGGCCAGAAAGAACATGTGCTCCAGTAGATGGCAAGCGCTGCATCAAGTGGCCTCTGCTCCTCTTCCTCCACCTAACATCACACACAGTACAGTCCTCAGTGGTGGCACCCCATTTACCCTTGTTTTACTCCACATCACAACTCTCCAACTGCCCACCTGACTGTTGGAAACCACAGATGGCTGAATCTGCAGATCTATTCACACATTATATGCCATGGGCATCGGAAGTGTACTCCAAAGACTTACAGACTCAAGAGGAGGAAATCATCTGCACCGATGGACAAATTTTTTCTCAGTTTGATCCATGGCGGGACGAATTTGGGTCCGAGCATAATCCAATCCTTCATCAACAGATGTTAGGTGAAGGTGATCGATTCATGATGAGACTCAGATACTTGAGGCACCCGTGGACTCTATTGTGCTGTCAGTGCAGGTAGAGAAGGTTGACTCTCAGGCCAAGGAGTGTGAGAACAGAGAGGATGACAATGAGGTAGTAGATCACACTTGGTGTAAACACAGAGGCATGCAGCTGAGTAGCTCAGCAGAGAAGGAGGAGGAAGACGAGGAGGTTACGTAGACACAGAGTTATGCAACCACGACAACTAATGCATCCTGAGCCCCAGTTCTGGCAGTGGACAGCAGTATTCGTGGTTCTGCAGTTACCTAGCCTGGCAAAAATCAAAAAAATCACGTTATGTGTCAAGTTTTTTAAAAACTACATAGTAGAGTAAAATAAAAAATGAAATAATTTCGGTACTACATGCATGAACTGCCACATGCACAATCAACATGTGTTAATCTGGGAATGTCACTGTGCTAAAATGCACCCCATCAACCGCATCTTCTGATTCTTCCTCCTCTCTCACCATGGCAAGTGTTGTCACACATGTCTCTGGCCACAGAACCTCCACTTGTTTACCCCATACAGTTGGGGTGACTGAGAGCCTGTTAACTGATATGGAAGTGGACATGCCTGCTGCTATTGACAGATCTTATATACCAAGCACACCCCATCTTTCTCAATCCACCATAAAATTTCTGCTTGCACCTCTCTCACAGTCCAGCAGCTTGTTGTGTTCACCCTACTCCACCCTGTGTCAACACAGTAGTGAACCCTCATCTGTGCAGTTGTGCTCACGTAAAAGATTCTTTCCTCCTACACATGGCAAAGCAAACAGCTTGAACTTCACCATCTTCAATCTACTAATAATAATAACCTTTATTTATATATCGCAAACATATTCAGCATAGCTTTACAAGTCAGCAGTTCACATAACACCGTCAAAAGTTACCAAGTTTAAGATAATCAAACAATTAAAGCAAAAAAATGACAACCCTGTTCTTCAGAGCTTACAAGCTACAATGAGGTGATGGTGACACAAATTGCAGGTGCTTATTTAAAATGATGGTACAACCATCTTGAGGAAATGGGGGTTACATAAACTCTGCATGAGCCTTTTGGGTACGGTTGCATTTGATGATGAATTATGTTCAGAGAAGTAGAGAATAGGCTATATATAGAAAGGAATTTGATTAGGGAACGTGATAGGCCACCCTAAACTGATGTGTTTTTAGGGAACGCCTAAAAATGTCTAATTTGTAGTTATACTCTTAATTTCATGGAAGATAAGAGGTGAGTCATCTAGGTAAGAGATTCAACTGAGCCAGACAAAGTCCAGATCAGAGATGTTAGGGTATGTGCACACGTTGTGGATTTGCTCTTTTAGAAATCTGCACAGATTCTTCCTCTCATGGCAAGAAAATGCAGTTGAAAATCCACGCGTTGTTGATGCAGATTTTCATGTGGATGTGTATGCGTTTTTGTAAGCTAAATAAAGATATATTACTTAACAAAAAAAATTGTGATGTAATTTCCTTGTCCAACCTCTTCTTTTACATACTCCATTGAAGACCATAATATAATTACATACCATGTTCAAATATAATGTTTACACACACAAAACAAATATAAGTGAATATATTATATATAAAAAACACTTCCTTCTCACCCTCACTGGGGGTGGTCTTTGTTGTCCTTTCTCATTCTCGGGTCCTTTCTCATTCTCCGGTTCTGCGCAGGATCATAGTTGTTCCCAGCACTTCTGGACAAAGAGCTCAGATGTTGCTCCTGGGATCTGTTGTAGCCATTGTTCCAACTTAGGGGACACTGCTCCAAGTGCTCCTATCATCACTGGAATCACTGTTGCTTTCACCTTCCACATCTTTTCCAGTTCTCCTTTGAGGCCCTGGTAATTCTCCAGCTTCTCATATTCCTTCTTTCTGATGTTGCTGTCACTTGGCACTGCCACATCTATTATCATTGCTGTCTTCTGATCCTTGTTAACTCTGACAATGTCTAGTTGGTTAGCTAACACCTGCTTATCCATCTGGATCTTGAAGTCCCACAGGGTTTTAGCCCTTTCATTCTCCACCACTTTTTCTGGGGGCTCCCACCTGGACTTAGGGAGACATAGCCCATTTGCTGTGCAGATGTTTCTGTATACAATTTCCGCTACTTGGTTGTGGCGTTCAGTATTCTCTGTTCCTGCTTGCATTTTGCATCCTGCCACTATGTGTTGGACGGGTTCTGAGGTTTCTTTGCATAGTCTGCACCTTGGGTCTTGTTTTGTGTGGTAGTTTCCTGCTTCTGTGGATCTGGTACTTAGTGCTTGCTCTTGTGCTGCTATGATTAGTGCCTCTGTGCTGTCTCGGAGTCCAGCTTTCTCCAGCCATTGGTAGGATTTCTCCATGTCAGCCACCTACATTATCTGTCGATGATGCATCCCATGCAGCAGCTTGTCTTGCCATGGCGCTTCATGTTCCTGTTCTTCCTTCCAGATCTGTTGTTGTTGCTGCCTTAGGCTTTCTCTCAGCATCTCATGTTTTGGTGCCATTTTTCTGATGTATTCCTGGATACTCTTTGTTTCATCCGTGATGGTGGCTTGGATGCTGATGAAGCCTCGACCACCCTCCTTTCTATTGGTATACAATCTTTGGGTGTTAGACTTAGGGTGGACTCCACCATGCATTGTGAGGAGCTTTCATGTCTTCAAAACGGCAGCTTCCATCTCTTCTTTTGGCCAGCACACTATGCCCGCAGGGTATCTGATAACTGGCAGGGCATATGTATTGATGGCACGGATTTTATTCTTCCCATTGAGCTGGCTCTTCAGGGCCTGTCTTACCCTTTGATGGTATTTGGAAGTTGCTGCTTTCCTTGCCTCCTCATCATGGTTACCGTATCCCTGTGGGATGCCGAGGTACTTGTAGCATGTCTGTACATCTGTCTTCCACTCCATCAGTCTTGACTACCTTGCCTCTCTTTATTACCAACCGGCCGCACTTCTCCAGTCCAAAGGACATCCCGATGTCTTCACTGTGGATCCTTGTAAGGTGGATCAGTGAATCGATGTCTCGTTCATTTTTCACATAGAGCTTGATGTCATCCATGTAGAGGAGGTGGAAGATGGTGCTTCCACTCTTGAACTTGTATCCATAGCCAGACTCTGTAATTATCTGACTGAAGGGGTTCAAGCCTATGCAAAACAACAATGGGGACAGTGCATTACCTTTGTATATTCCGTATTTGATAGTCAATTGTGCTAGTTGTCTTGAGTTGACTTCCAATGTTGTTCTCCATAGCCCCGTTGAGTTTCTGAGGAAGGTTTTTAATTACCTGTTGATATTGTAGAGAGCCAAGCATTCACAGATCCATGTGTGTGGCATTGAGTCATAGGCTTTCCTGTAGTCATTCCAGGCTGTGCTGAGATTGGTCTGTCTGAATCTTGAGTCTTGAGCGACTGATCTATCTACTAGGAGCTGGTGCTTAGAGCCTCTGGTGTCAGTCCCAATGCCTTTCTGAGCTGGATTCATGTACTGGTTGATATGGTAGCCAGAATAATGTCCTTTAATTCAAATAACACTAAACACAGTTTCCATTTTTATTATTATAAAATAATAAACCAACACAAATACTTCCTGTCTGACGTAGTCCTAAATAACGAATGTCCCACGGCGATCTCACATGTAGAACAGTCACACCGGGAGATGTGACTGCTCTACAGGTCTCCAGTGACACAGTTGTATCGACCCGCCACCACAATTGTGGATTACCAGGGCAATGGGGTACTCAGAGCCGAGCCCATGGAAGTCTATGGGGTTGTCACGGGTAGCGGTGGCTCGGTCTGTGGCCCTGGCGGTCTGGCGTATGTTGGGGGGTATATTTACAGGGGATAGATATATTTACAGTTCGTGACGCCACCTGTAGTCTCTGGTAATTTGTACCAGCGCTGCTGTTGATCTCTGAGGGGATGGTGAGGCAGCTAGATGTCGGGTCCCCTACAGGTGGGACTCTTCCCTCAGGTCGGTAGTTATGGTAGGGTTGTGCAGGCATGCAATTAAATAACTCAGTCTCACACCGTCAGCGTCTTTCCATACCTTTTACTTGTAAGATGGTAAGGCAGGTCCCAGGGAGGCTGATCCAATGGAGAATGTGTTTTGAGGTAGCAGCTGGACAAGTTAGGGGCCTCCTTTACTTTCACAAAGATGAGTCCAACCAGCATAAAGCGTAGTTCCCTCTATAAACTCCAGCTATTTCAAAGCTGTACTGCCCGGTCAGTTTTGTGGTCGGAGCCTTCCTGTGAGAGAGCTGAGTTCCTATTCTTGCTGATCAGGCTCAAGGTTCTCACTCCCCCTGACCCCAGTTACGTACCGACACTCCAAGGGCTGCTTGCCGCGACCTAAGGTCCGGTAAGCCTCTGGTTTTCCTACCACTATGCGTGAAGCTATAGTGATGCTTCGGTCCCCAGTGACCGGTGACAATGTGCAGGACTTCTCCAATCCTAAAGCACTTCTAATTCCTTCCACTGTGCCTTTCGCCTTGTCCGCGCTTGTAGCATAAGCATTCCTCACTTCAAAGGTTATAAAAGTCAGTCCCTTTCTTAACTTCTTTCTTGAGCTTGTTGCCAGAATCTCAGTAATCCTCTAGGCAGGAGCACGTCTCTGAACCTTCACTGTCCTTGGGACAGGAGACTGAAGTATATCTGCAACTCACTCACTCTTCTCTCCTCCTGCACAGGCTTCACACTGTCTGCTCTGTCCGAAGACAGGAAACTGACTGAACTCCTGAACTCTGACTACTGAACACTCCCTGTGACTAGACTTTTACCTGTGGGCGTGTCTAAGTGTGTTGGAATGAATGTTCATTGAGCATTAAACTGCTATCTCTCCACACATTCTCCAGGGTACTGCGTGTGCCTTCACACCAGGGCTACACATTCCCCCATGGTAAACGACAGCACTCCCGGGCTGTGAAATACAAAGAGACAATTTTGTTTATGCATTAAACATTAACATTAACTCTTCCCATCCGGGAGGTAAGGATTTCTTGAACGTTGCAAACAAAACATTAAATATAGAAAAATACAAAATATTAAATATACATTTTCATATACATAGACAACAATATTCTTGTGAAGGACCCGCACCAAACCTTCAACGTGGGTCCTGGGTGGGCTGCAGGACATATGAATGCAGACCTCACTCAGTGCCTCACCACACGGGTTTTATTATTCAGAGGTAGTTGTGGTGGTTTTATGTAAAACCAATATTATGCACCGAAGCGCAACTATTTACAGGATAAGTTCTTGGGCTGGCTCAGTCCTCAGCCTCTGAGTCCATAATAAGAAAAAGACACATATTTATATCACATCACAATAAAGTGCAAAAACTCTTTATCTGCTTACCCAGCCGGGCATTCTATTCAATATATATAAACATTATATATTCATATCGACTGTGCAAACTATTTCACTTTTATAAAAACTTATATACATCTTCTCTTGTTGCGGTAAACCCTGTCTGGGTCCTACCGTTCTTCACATTTTCTTGCTAACTTCAGTTACACTTTCCATCCCGGGGCTGGAACAATGCGATGCTCGCACAGGACCGTTCCTACTCCTGGGCCCAGTGCCCAGCACCAAGATCATCGACTCCACCATCGGGGTCTGTGTGGCTGGTGTGCACTGGGCTGGTGGGGATGTCGGGGGTTCCAGCAGGGTGTCATCATCGCTGGTTACCTGCAGGGCCGGTTCACTCCGGTCCTCTAGGCCGCAGGGCCCGTCCTCCTCTGGGACGCTGCTGCAGCATAAGATACTGGGCAAAAAGCAGGCTTTTGTAGTGGCTCAATTGAGATCGCATCAGACTTTTGCGATGCAGAAATGGTCGCAGGTGGCGATGCGGAATAGGACGCACAATGCTGGTGTGATGCAGAGCAGGAAGCAGGTGTGCGCAATGGCTCAATCGGGGACGCACTAACCTGCTGCTGTCGCTGCTCCATCTCTTCCCAGTCGACGTCTGGTAATGACGGACAGGACCCCTCCGGTGTCCCTATCGGGGATCGATCATCTGCTGCGGCCTCCTGGCCGGGCGGGCGTTCCGGAACTGGCGGTACCTCCTCAACCTCCCTCGCTTCCACCGCTTCCTCGGTAGGTTCAGGGTCGGTACTTTCGGGGGCAGCCTCCGGTTGCTCCTTAGCCTTGGGCAGCAGAAGTCTTGGAAGTTCCAGTCGTGAGGGGTCGTCGAGGGGAGAGAACACCGCATCCCACAGCCGCCGCTGCATCAGGGTACGCCGGCGTCTCTCGATCTCCTCCATGCCAGGCTGTGGCAAAAGCATCTTTTTCAGTCTGGCATTCTCTTCTTTAATTTCCAGCAATGCTTGCTGCAGGTGCAGGACCACGGATGGTTCCGGTTCCAGTGGCAGCTTGGCTGGGGAGCGGGGCCTGCCTTCCTCCGCTTCCCTGCTCGGCTGCACACGTCCTGCTTCCATGATGTTCCAGAACCGTCCCTCTTCTTCTTTCAGAGACGTCCGGTCTCTTCCGTGGAGGCGGGGTTTGCGTCTCCTCCTCTTCGCAGGGAAGGTGAAGAGGAGGCGGACCTCCTTTGCTGTAGGGCAGGATCGCATGTTGTAATAGCACTTTGAGAGGGCAGGCATTCTCTTCGCGCCACAGGGGGCACACGCCCACGAATCCACGCCCACCTTCTTCTCCAGCGCCTGAGGGCGCGAATATGGCGGCAAAATGGCGGATTTTAGCGCCAAAAATAGCAAACAGTCCTTTTTCACAAAAACACCTCCACAGGCACACAGGGCTCGCAATTTTGCGAGTTTCGCATCCTGTTCGTGACGCCAAGTTGTATCGACCCGCCACCACAATTGTGGATTACCAGGGCAATGGGGTACTCAGAGCCGAGCCCATGGAAGTCTATGGGGTTGTCACGGGTAGCGGTGGCTCGGTCTGTGGCCCTGGCGGTCTGGCGTATGTTGGGGGGTATATTTACAGGGATAGATATATTTACAGTTCGTGACGCCACCTGTAGTCTCTGGTAATTTGTACCAGCGCTGCTGTTGATCTCTGAGGGATGGTGAGGCAGCTAGATGTCGGGTCCCCTACAGGTGGGACTCTTCCCTCAGGTCGGTAGTTATGGTAGGGTTGTGCAGGCATGCAATTAAATAACTCAGTCTCACACCGTCAGCGTCTTTCCATACCTTTTACTTGTAAGATGGTAAGGCAGGTCCCAGGGAGGCTGATCCAATGGAGAATGTGTTTTGAGGTAGCAGCTGGACAAGTTAGGGGCCTCCTTTACTTTCACAAAGATGAGTCCAACCAGCATAAAGCGTAGTTCCCTCTATAAACTCCAGCTATTTCAAAGCTGTACTGCCCGGTCAGTTTTGTGGTCGGAGCCTTCCTGTGAGAGAGCTGAGTTCCTATTCTTGCTGATCAGGCTCAAGGTTCTCACTCCCCCTGACCCCAGTTACGTACCGACACTCCAAGGGCTGCTTGCCGCGACCTAAGGTCCGGTAAGCCTCTGGTTTTCCTACCACTATGCGTGAAGCTATAGTGATGCTTCGGTCTCCAGTGACCGGTGACAATGTGCAGGACTTCTCCAATCCTAAAGCACTTCTAATTCCTTCCACTGTGCCTTTCGCCTTGTCCGCGCTTGTAGCATAAGCATTCCTCACTTCAAAGGTTATAAAAGTCAGTCCCTTTCTTAACTTCTTTCTTGAGCTTGTTGCCAGAATCTCAGTAATCCTCTAGGCAGGAGCACGTCTCTGAACCTTCACTGTCCTTGGGACAGGAGACTGAAGTATATCTGCAACTCACTCACTCTTCTCTCCTCCTGCACAGGCTTCACACTGTCTGCTCTGTCCGAAGACAGGAAACTGACTGAACTCCTGAACTCTGACTACTGAACACTCCCTGTGACTAGACTTTTACCTGTGGGCGTGTCTAAGTGTGTTGGAATGAATGTTCATTGAGCATTAAACTGCTATCTCTCCACACATTCTCCAGGGTACTGCGTGTGCCTTCACACCAGGGCTACACACACTGACAGGAGATAAAAGCTCCTGCAGTGTATTACTGAGAGGTCACTGGAGTTCGTGCTCTCACTTTATGGCACTCCCGCTGTTTGAGAATTTTCCCACGCAGTGGTGCCGCAAGTAACAGCACAAACTCCGGTGACCTCTGATGGCGGCGGAGTGATACACTGCGGGAAGATCACCTCCGGTCAGTGTAACACTGAAGGCCGGTAGAGCGGTCTCATCCTCCGATGTGACTGTTCTACACTCATTATTTAGGACTATGGCGGACCAGGGAGTATTTGTGTTGGTTTAATATTTTATTTTTATTATAGGAGATCGAGGAATTCGGGGATTAGCTGTTTGGTCAGTATGAATGTGTTTTTTTTTTTATACTTGAACACAGTCGCCGGATGATGGGACTACTATCCGATCATCAGCTCATGCTGTCACTATTATATGTGACAGCAGACATAGCCGGATGGGACTGGTAGTCCCATCAGATGATGCTTGGCTACACACAGACACCCACAGAGAGACACACACACAGATACACACACACAAACACCCGCAGACAGACACAGACCCCGCACACAGGCCATACCCCAGCAGACAAACACCCACACACAGACACGCACATAGTCTCCACCCACACACACATTCTCCACCCACACACTTCCTTTCTGCAGCGTTTTTGGCATGCAAATCAGCAGCTAATCCGCAGACCTTTTTACACCTGGGATTTAACTGCGGATTTGACTGACTGAATGGTAGTCAATGGGCGCAGAAATGCTGCAGATCTGCAACTGCGGAAAAAAAAATGCTGCGAATCCGCGCGTAATTTTCCACAGCATATGCACGACAATTCAGGATTCTCATTGATTAACATTGCTTGTGCACTACATTGCACTCAATAAAATCCGCAAAGTGTGCACATAGCCTTGCCGTCTTTGTGTGTCTCAGAGTTGGAAAGTTGTGAGAAGCCATGAGAAGTGGCTAGAGATAGAAGATGGGATTCAGTTGGGAAGATGGGGCTGTTGAAGTCTCCCAGGATAAGGGTTGCAATTCTGAGAACTTGAAGTGTGGCAGCAATGCATAAAAGTGGTCAAGTGGGTGGGTGAGCTGGGGGCCGGAATATGACTGCTACTCTTTGGGAGAGGGGATGGAACACCTTGATGGTGTGGATCTCAAAAGAAGAATGTCGTCCAATCGGCCTTTATTTATTTGTCTGGTTAAAAACAGGATTGTTGTTGGCAGCAAGGCGTGTAGGGTTATCGTGAAGTTAGCAGTGATCGTACAGCGGGATATACACATATTCCATGTGTTCTAATGTGGAGATGGATAAGCCATACACTCATAATTACTTTTCTGAGAATGAATTATTGTGAAAAGACTGCGGCCTTCTCCGATGATTGTCGCCCAATCGTGTCATTGTCTGGACGATAGGGGTCAGCTGAGAGCTAGTCGATGCAAAAATCACAGCGTTTGTTTCAGCATGACTCACGGCCTGTGATCGCTGAGATTATTGCATGACTACACCAATCTGTTGGCCATGGAAATGCAGCCTTTCTGCTGTGAGGATACAGATGGTTTCCGAAAGCTGATGGCCGTCGCAGTTCCCAAGTACTAGTTGCCCAGTCACCATTACTTCTCTAAGAAAGATGTGCCTTCGCTACAGCAGCAAGTCGCAGACAGACTCCCCCCTTCGCTGAAAAATTCTATGTCTGCTAGGGTGCATTTCAACACAGACACCTGGAAGAGCAAGCATAGACAGGGGAGTTACATCTCAATGACTGGGCACTGGGTGACTCTGGTGGGTTTGGGGGCAGTCAGGGAAGGGGCTGCTCCACAAGTCTTGCAATCCCCAAGGCTTGCAGGGCACTTGAGGATGGAGAAATAAACCACTACATACCATAAGATGGATAACTAAACTACTAGATAACCAGGGTTGGAGAACTAAACCACTAAACTGCTATGATTGCAGAAGGAAAAAAAATACACACCAAAACATGGAGAACTAAACTAATAGACAACTGGGGCTGGAGAACTAAACTACTAAACAGCTTTGGTTAGAGAACTAAATTAGTACACACCAGGGGATGTAGAACTAAAGCAGTAGATACCAAGGTGTCACTAGATGCCAAGTCTTGGAATCCCCAGGTCTTGCAGAACATATCTCTGTATGTTACAGTTCCTCCAGTGCTTGTACCTCCTCCACCTCCTCTAGAGCCTTCTCCTGCACCCTCAACCTCTGGCTTAATGAAACACGTTCCAACACTGCAGTGAGAATCCCCCCCCTACAGCTGCACTGTGCAGCTAGGGCTCACCGCAATCAGGCAGTGTTTACATTAATATGCATTGGAGATCGAAGTCATACAGATAAACAGTTGTGGACAGCTATCCATGCTGAGTTTGAGCAATGGCTTTCTACACGCAACCTGGAGCCAGGGAAAGCAGTGTGCAATAACGGTGGAAACATAGTGATGGCCATACGCAGGGCCATCCTTCCACACGTGCCTTGCATGCCTCTCATCCTCATCCTGATCTTTAAGTAATTTCTCTTTAATTGTACCAGCCTAGATGCACTGCTGCAGAAACCACTGTCATTGTGTGCTCACTTCCACCATTCCACTTCAGTTGGTATAGAGCTCTGTTGGACTACCAGTTAACCGGTTGATATGTGATATGACCACACCGTGGAATTAAACTCTGTACCTGTTGCAGTGGCTCTGGCAGCTGTGCGGAGACAAGGTGCAGTATGACATTTTTCAATGCCTGGCACAACGCAGTACGAACATGATACAATTCACACTTGCGTAGTAGTCACAGATGAAGGACCTCTGCATCCTTCTGCACACTTTCTTAATGGCTACTACAATGGTTAGCGGTAACGATGCCATCATCAGCATCACTATTACTGTCATCTACATGCTGGAGCACAGTTTAAATAGTCTGGGTGAGGAGGTGGTGGTGATGGTCCCGGGGAAGGGGAGAACGCACAAGAGGATTCCTTTAGGCTTAACAATATCTATAAGTTCAGGTCTGTCATCTCACAGGTGGTTGCAATGGGAGGAACAAATGGAAAAGCACCATGAAAAGGACGAGTAGGAAGAGGCGATAGACACGCAACAGTTAGGAGATGAAGACGATAATGATTCCCTCTATGATGTATGTGGTGGTCAGGAGGGAATAGAGGAAGAAAAATTAGTGTTATCCCATCACCAACACACTTTGGAGTTGGATCTCATGAAAGAGACCGACCCATGAGCATCTTCTTGGAGCACTATCTGCAACATGATTGTTACCCGTGTAGTTATGATTCAAAATAGTGCTGACTACTGGGTTAGCAGTGTGTTCTATCCACAATACAAAAGTAAATTTTGCCAGTTGCTTCCTCCCTGGAAAGGGATGCGCCCATGCTGCAGTATCAAAACATGTATAATCAAAATGCGGACCTACATAAAGATTAGCCGCTGAAGAGAACCAAAATAAATTAATAATTCAAAATTTTATTGTCATAATATACAGCACACAAAAAATAAAAAGGCACAAAAGACAGAATAGCAAAGTGTTCAATGAAGGGGGCCCCTGCAACAACCCTATATAGGCGTATCCCTTTAAAAATCCTAAATATTATTAGACACAATAAGAGTCATTAAATAAATAAAGGGGATAGCTGTGCATACAGCACAAAAATGACAATGTTTCACAACATAGAGTAGCAGTTTAACCTTGTAGATCAAAGCCTGTGTACCTGACTGACCAAGCCAGTAAGGATAAACAATAACACATTACTATATATATGTGTCCTTACACCAACATTGGTGGGTGGATTCTTCTCACCCTAGGTCCACCATTCGTGGGATCCCAATCGGACAATTTCTCAGAGTTAGATGGATTTGTTCTAATACGGAAGACTTCAACAATCAATCTGTGGATCTAATGTGGAGATTTGTTCAAAGAGGATACAGTAAGGCCTCTTTCACACATCAGTTTTTTACAATCAGGCACAATTCGTCCAATTTTTAAAAAGATGGATCCAGCTCATTTTGTAAAAAACGGATGTGACGGATCAGGTTTTTAGCCAGATCCGTCGTGAAGTTTTGAACACGAGAAATGCAGTGTGAGCATGCCTGGATGAGAGAGAGAGATAGAGATTTCCTAGTTCCAGGCATGCTAAGGGAAAGAAAACGGAGTCTGGTGGTCAGATGAGACCTTTGCCTGATCTGGCACCCATAGACTTCCATTCTATCATTCTATCAACAAGCCTGATGCGTCGCATCCGCTGATGTGGTTTTTTCGCCGGACACAAAACACGTTACAGCATGCGTTGTGTCCGGCTGCCGGAAAAGAAATTTTGGACGGATCCGACAAAAAACGGATGAAACGCAAAAACATGCTGTTAGGGTCTGCGGAACGCACCAAATATAAGATGTAGAGAGGTGCGTTCGCAGCCCAGGGTCCACCGTGCAGGCGGAGCCTGCTGCTAGTAAGATGGTGCAAGAAGCGAACTCTGTTATCCCGCAGAGTCGCCAAAATAAACGCCGTAACGCGCTGTGGCAATATGTGTGAACTCTGTTATTCCACAGAGCCGCTAGAAGGAGTGCCGCAGCGCTATATGGCGATGTGTGCGAACTCAGTTAACACCACTGAGTTGCAAAGTAAACACGCTAGGGAGCTGTCTAGCGTTTAAAGCGAACCCTGTTGCGCCACCGAGCCGCTGAGACAAACTTCTGTGTCCTGTTAGGCACCCAGGTACATAGTTGACTGCTAAGTGATCATTCGCTAATGTCCTCGCGGGAGCCACCCGCAATCTATGGCGTCTGAATGCCAGGCCCTGAATACGGCAATCAAACTCCTCACCGGTTATGCCGGTAATCTAAGGCATCTAAGACACCGACCCTGACCAGCTAGCATACCAAGCTCCTCACCGATTAGGTCAGTATTGTAATGGCGTATTTCAGCCGCCCTAACCACACACACGCATGACCATACTGGCACAAAGCATATAACGGTTGATACTAGTGCACAGCCGTGCGGTAAGGATAGCCTTTTATAGCAGCCACGAGAAAAAGACCTTCCAGGAAGGACCAATGGGAAGCTGCTTCAGAACATCAACAGTCACAGGACCTTCCTGAAGGACCAATAGGAGTGGCAGCTGTATCTGAGCATGTGATCCCTGATCTCCAATGTAAGATCTTGCCCTGGGCATGCTCAGATGAAGCAACGAAGGACTTAGTCCCAAATCTGCCTGCTCCAACACTGGTTGCAGCAGCAAGTCTCTGCACAGTACTGAGCCGGGCAAGACACTGGGACCGACGTCTCTGCTGAGCAGGAACCACTGCGGCCAGAGACGGATGGGGGACCGCAGCAGGAATAGCCCGAGATTCCCCCTGTGCAGGAGTGGGAACTCGAACCCTAACATTACCCCACCTCCTAGGGCCCCCCCTTCTTTGGGCCTCGCTGCGCTCAAGGGCAGCGATGAGCTGCGGAGCATGAACATGCTCAGCAGGCTCCCAGGACCTATCCTCAGGCCCATAACCCCTCCAATCCACCAAATAAAATTTTTTACCTCGTACCACCTTGCACCCAACAATGGCATTCACCTCATGATCGTCGGTAGATGAACCCGAAGTCCCGGCAGATGACTCGGAAAACCGGGAAATGGCCACGGGTTTCAGGAGGGACACGTGAAAGTTGTCTGTGATACCAAGGCGAGGGGGAAGGGCTAGGCGGTAAACCACCGGGTTCACCTGCTCAAGAACTTTAAAGGGACCCAAAAAGCGAGGTGCCAACTTGGTGGACTTTACACGTAGCTTGATGTTTCGGGCGGAAAGCCACAGTAGGTCACCCGGAGCAAATGTAGGAGCGGGGCGCCGATGGGCATCGGCCGAAGACCTCATCCTCTCTTTGGAGGCCTGAATGGCATCCTGGGTGCGGTCCCAAATGTCCCGTGCCTCCACAGCCCAGTCTGCCACCCTGGAATCGGCGGAAGACACGGGCATGGGCACTGGTACCCGCGGATGCTGACCGTAGTTCAGGAGGAATGGGGTCTGTCCGGTGCAGTCAGCCACAGCATTATTTAGAGCGAACTCAGCCCACGGTAGCAAGGATGCCCAGTCATCCTGCCTGGCAGAGACAAAATGTCGCAATTATGTGACCAAGGTCTGGTTGGCCTTCTCTACCAACCCATTCGTCTCGGGATGGTATGCAGAGGAGAGATTCAACTCAATGCTGAGTAAACGACACAGCTCTCTCCAGAACCGAGACGCAAACTGGGGACCTCGATCACTGACAATTTTGTCTGGCATACCGTGTAGGCGGAAAATATGCCTAATGAATAATGCTGCCAAGGCCTGTGCAGACGGTAACCGTGGTAACGGCACCAAGTGCACCATTTTAGAGAAGTGGTTGGTTATCACCCAGATGATGGTGCAGCCCCGAGACTTGGGTAAGCCCACCACAAAATCCATCCCGACCATCACCCAGGGCCAGTCTGCCACAGGCAAATGGAAAAGTAGCCCAGCCTGCTGTTGTCGAGGGGATTTATTCTTAGCGCAGGAGACGCACGCCTGAACATACTCCCTGACGTCACGGGCCATCTGCGGCCACCAGTATGTCCTCGCCAGCAACTCATAAGTCCTTTTTGTCCCAAAATGTCCACCCACCCTGGACGAATGTGCCCAAGAGAGTACTTCCGGTCGCAAATTGGTGGGCACAAAAGTCTTGCTCGGAGGCACAGACTCAAGCGAAACCGGAGCCACTGTTCTTAGGCTCTCTGTGGGGACAATAAGCTGAGGCTCCTCCTCCACCTCCTCAGAGGACACCACTGAGCGAGATAGAGCTTCAGCGCGAATGTTCTTCTCACCGGTGTTAGGGTTCGAGCTCCCGCTGCTGCACAAGGGAAGTCTCAAACCAGTCACGCTGCGTTCCCCCATTCATCTCCGGCCACAGTGGAGCCTGCTCAGCAGAGACGTTGGTCCCAGCATCTTGCCCATTCCAGTACTGTGCAGAGACTTGCTGCTGCCTCTCCTGGATCTGCTATTATAGCCAGTTCTGAGCATGCCCAGGGTAAGATCTCTCATTGGAGATCAGGGGTCACATGTTCAGGTACTGCAGCAGCTCCTATTGGTCTGCCAGGAAGGTCCTGAAGCTACATGCATTTTGGAACAGTTTCTCATTGGTCCTTGTTTCTGGAAGGTCCTGTAGCTGTTGCTATAAAGGGGTGGCAATGCTGAGCCGCCATGCGCTAGTGTCAACCGTTATGTGCTTTGCGCCAGTGTGGTCATGCATGTGTGTGGTTAGGGCCCGGCTGAAATAAGCCCCTAGAATACTGACTTAATCGGTGAGGAGTTTGGTATGCTAGCTGGTAAGGGTCGGTGTCCTAGATGCCCTAGATTACCGGCATAACCGGTGAGGAGTTTGATTGCCGTATTCAGGGCCTGGCGTTCAGACGCCATAGATTGCGGGTGACTCCCGCGAGGACATTAGCGCATGATCACGTTCTATGTTCACTTAGCAGTCAACTGTGTACCTGGGTGCCTGACAGAACACAGAAGTTTGTCTCAGCGGCTCTGTGATGTAACAGGGTTCGCTTTCAATGCTAGACAGCGCCCTAGCGTGTTTACTTTGCGACTCAGTGGTGTTAACTGAGTTCGCACACATCGCCATACAGCGCTGCGGCATTCCTTCTAGCGGCTCTGTGGAATAACAGAGTTTGCACATATTACCACAGCGCGTTACGGCGTTTATTTTGGCGACTCTGCGGGATAACAGAGTTCGCTTCTTGCGCCATTTTACTAGCAGCAGGCTCCGCCTGCATGGTGGACCCCGGGCTGCGAACGCATCTCTCTACATCAAATATTTGGTGCATTCCGCAGACCCTTACAACCGGAGAGGAAATGGAGGGTGAAATGGAACAGGGAGAAGAACAAGGACCATCTGGCCTGACGGGAATTTAGCCGCTGGGCTGTCTGCAAATACACCAAGTTCTTATGGTCCGTGAATACTTGGAAGGGGAAGCGAGCCCCCTCCAGAAGATGTCTCCACTCGGAGAAGGCCAACTTCATAGCCAGTAACTCCCTGTCCCCAATGGAATAATTCCTCTCTGCTGGTGTAAAGGTCTTGGAAAAGAAGAAGCAGGGATGCTTCCGACCCTGGGCATCCTTTTGAAAAAGGACTGCTCCAGCACCAACAGAAGAGGCATCCACCTCTAAAATAAACGGTTTATCGACATCGGGGCGATGTAAGATAGGAGCACTGGCGAAATGCAACTTGATGGAGGAGAACGCCTTGGTGACCTCCTCTGACCACAACTTGGGATTAGCTCCCTTCTTGGTGAGGGCTACCAAGGGAGCTACCAAAGTAGAGAAGTGGGGAATGAATTGGCAATAGTAGTTAATGAACCCCATAAAGCGCTGAACCACTTTAAGGGAGTGGGGTTCTTGCCAATCCATTACAGTCTGTAGTTTGGCAGGATCCATAGCCAATCCCTGGGCGGAGATGATATAGCCCAAGAAAGGTAGAGACTCCTGCTCAAACATGCACTTCTCTTCGCATATAGGGAATTTGTTCGCAAGAGGTCAAAGACCTTGCAGACATCTCTCCGGTGGGAGGCCATATCTGGAGAAAAGATGAGAATGTCATCCAGATAGACTACCACCGAGGGGGTCAACATATCCCGGAAGATGTCGTTCACAAAGTCTTGGAAGACAGCTGGGGCATTACAGAGCCCAAAGGGCATTACCAGATATTCGTAATGCCCATCCCTGGTGTTAAATGCCGTCTTCCACTCGTCCCCCTCACGGATGCGAATCAGGTTATACGCACCCCGCAGGTCTAGCTTAGTAAATACCCTTGCTCCCCGAAGCTTGTCAAAGAGCTCAGAGATTAGCGGCAAAGGATACTTATTTTTCACGGTGATAACGTTGAGACCCCTATAATCAATGCACGGATGTAATTCTCCGTTCTTCTGCACAAAAAAGAACCCCGCTCCCGCTGGTGACACCGACTTCCTAATGAATCCCCTTGCCAAGTTCTCCTGAATATATTGGGACATGGCCTCTGTCTCAGGAAGAGAGAGGGGATAAACCCTTCCTCTAGGAGGCTCAGCTCCAGGCAAGAGGTCGATAGGACAGTCATAGGGGCGATGAGGCGGAAGAGTCTCCGCAGCCTTCTTCGAGAAAACGCCAGAATAGGACCAATAGACCTTGGGAAGAGGAGAGAGGTCTATGGGTATCTCAGTGGTGGTGACCTGCACTCTGTCCCTAATGCATCTGCCTTTACATAAATTACCCCAACCCAGAATTCTCCCTGAAGACCACTCAATATGGGGAGAGTGGTGGCGGAGCCAGGGTAATCCCAACAAAACCTCATCTATACCCTCAGGGAGGATAAAAAATGATATATTCTCCTGATGGGAAGGAGACATAGACAAGGTGAGTGGGACAGACTGATGGGTGATTTGTGTGGGCAGAATTGCTCCGTTCAACACCCGTACCGACACTGGTTCAGCCAGCAACACCAAAGGCATGGTGTGGCGAGAAGCAAAGGAGGACGACATAAAATTCCCCTCTGCCCCAGAATCCACACACAGCTTGACGGGTAGGGTGGTAAAACCGTGGGTAATTATTCCCCTTGAGGAGCACTTTAGGGGCAAAACTCATGGCGTCCAGTGACCCTGTTCCTACAGTTACTGGGCACGACCGTTTATTCAGCCGCTGTGGACATCGGTTAGCAAAATGTCCCTGCTGCTGGCAAATATAACAAATCGGCGATGGACGAGTGACCCGAGATTTAGATCCCGCAGGAGCAACCTCCTGAAGGTCAGGCGCCTGAACGGTCGACTCCAGAGGGGTGGCGAAGGTAGGAGCCAACCGAACCCTCTGCCTACACTGGGCACGTTCCAGCCTCCGCTCGTGGAATAGTAGGTCAACGCGGGTGGAAATAGCGATAAGCTTCTCCAGTGTGGCAGGAATCTCCCTGGTAGCCAAGGCGTCTTTCACATGACCCGCCAGTCCTCTCCAGAACACGGGAATGAGGACTTTATCTGGCCACTCTAATTCCGAGGCCAGAGTCCGAAATTGGATAGCAAAATGGCTGACCAAAGCTGAACCCTGGGTACTTGCCAGCAGTTGGAGCGCCGTATCGTGGGTGACCTGAGGTTGTAGAAAAACTTTTTTCAGAGCCTCCAGAAAACAAGAAGCGCTCTGAACCACACGTGTTATGAATGTGCTAGAGATGGTTTCTGAGCAGAGGCTCC
Organism: Oophaga sylvatica; assembly: GCA_033576555.1. Classification (NCBI taxonomy): domain Eukaryota; kingdom Metazoa; phylum Chordata; class Amphibia; order Anura; family Dendrobatidae; genus Oophaga; species Oophaga sylvatica. Next base: position 364,803,137 of record JARQOD010000001.1, on the reverse strand, counting down.
CTCTGGTGGTTACAGACAGTACTGAACCTTTCAGCGAGGAGTGGCAATCTGGAATCATGGACTGGTCTGATATAAGGGAGGTTCCCTCCCATGATGGTTGCCGGTGATCAATTGTTCTTGTCTCAATTGTGGTTCCTGGTTCATTAGGAAGTTTGCTGGAGTCCTGCCTGCATCTCCTGCTTTCAGATAAGATATTTTTGCTTTTCTTTTTGTGCTTGCTTTTTGCATTGTTTTCTGCACTTTTGTGGAGGTCAGCCAGGTCCCCTCCTGGGGCCTGAGCTCCTCACAGTTTTTCTGCAGCCACAATTTTTTGCTCATTTGCTTTTTCCTGTTTTTTCAGCGGCTTGGTTTTTGTTCACACTGAGAACTGATTTAGTGGGTGGCGAGATTGTGTGATCTCAGTATTTTTGTAATCAGAATTGTTGGATTTTTGTAGGGTTTTCTGGATTGCAGAAAGTAATCTCTCCTGTCCTATCCTATTTAGTCAGCTTGTGGCCCCAGAGTTTGCTCAGTCTATTTTCTGCCTGTGTTTTTGTTTTCATCTTGTCTAACCGCCATTATATGTTTGGGGGCTTCCTATTTTCTTTGGGGATCTGCTCTGGGGCAGATAACTTTCATCTTTCTGCCTTTAGGTGTAGTTATCTCTCAGGCTGTGACGAGGCGTCTAGGATCAACGTAGGAACGCTCCACAGCTACCTCTAGTTGTGTCATTAGTTTAGGAATCTGCAACCCATCAGTTACCAACATCTCAGGTGTTCGGCTGCCCTGCTGTTGTTCCTGTCCTCCTCAGCTACCGAAACATAACAGTATCACCGGCTATAACTGAAAATTATATGGTACTCACAGAAGGGAAAAAAAAAGTGTGGAAAGAAAAAAGTTGTCAGAGTTGTCAGAGATTTTTTTTTTTCTGTCGCATTTTTTCCCTCTTTTTCTCTGGGTGCTGAGGAGGATTTTTTTTTCTCTCAATGGAGTTTGCACAGTTGTCTGGCCGTGTGGATCAGCTTGCCACTGAGGTTCGGAGTATTGCTACATATCTTGCTAGGTTGCCGGTTGTGGAACCTAGGATTCCCATGCCAGATTTGTTTTTGGGGGATCGGGCTAAATTTCTGAATTTCAAAAATAACTGTAAGTTGTTTTTTGCCTTAAAGCCTAAATCTTCAGATAACGCAGCACAGCAGGTTCAAATTGTCATCTCTCTCCTGCGCGGCGATCCTCAGGATTGGGCTTTTTCCCTGACACCTGGGGATCCTGTTTTGAATGATATTGATGCATTTTTTCTGGCTCTGGGGTTATTGTACGATGAACCTAATGTCACTGATCAAGCTGAAAAAACCTTGTTGGCATTAAATCAGGGTCTTGAAGACGCTGAGTTGTACTGTCAGAAATTCCGAAAGTGGGCAGTCCTGACCAAATGGAATGATGATGCTTTGGCAGCCCTTTTTCGGAAGGGGCTGTCAGAGAATGTAAAGGATGTTATGGTGGGATTCCCTGTCCCCTCTGGTCTCAATGATTCTATGTCATTGGCTATTCAAATTGACAGACGTTTGCGTGAGCGCAGAGGTATGCGTGAGATATAGTGTTGCCTTGTGAGCCAGCTTCTGAGCCCATGCAGTGTGATAGAGTGACTTCTGGGGCTCAGCGTCATGAGTTTCGAAAGCGCAATGGGTTATGTTTCTACTGTGGTGATGCCTCTCATGCTATTTCAGTCTGCCCTAAGCGGGGAAGACGTTTTGCACGCTCAGTTGTCTTGGGTAGTGTTCAGACTAAATTTCTGTTTACTGTTACCCTGATTTGCTCCCTGTCCACATTTTCTGCTCAGGCTTTTGTTGATTCAGGAGCAGCTATTAACCTGATGGATTTTGACTTTGCCAAACGTTGTGGGTTTCCCATGGTACCCCTGCGGAAGTCTATTTCCCTGCTGGGCATCGATTCTACCCCTTTGGTGGAGAATAAACCCCAGTTTTCTACTCTGGTGATAATGAGGGTTGAACCAGATCATCAGAAGAATTGCAAATTTCTGGTGCTGTATAATCTGCATGACATTATTGTACTAGGTTTCCCGTGGTTACAGTCTCACAATCCTGTTTTGGATTGGAAATCTGTGTCTGTTACCAATTGGGGCTGCCAATGTGTTAATGCCGACACTCCTGTTTTTTCTGCCTCTCCCAAGTCTCAGGATGTTCCTGACTTTTTGACTGATTTTTCGGATGTATTTAGTGAAAGTAAATCTGCATCTTTGCCCCCTCACAGGAGCTACGATTGCGCTATTGAATTAGTGCCTGGTGGTAAATTTCCTAAAGGTCGCCTTTTTAACTTGTCTGTACCTGAACACGATGCTATGCGATCTTATATCAAGGAGTCATTGGAGAAGGGTCATATCAGACCATCCTCTTCACCCTTGGGTGCCGGTTTTTTCTTTGTGGCCAAAAAGGATGGTTCATTGAGGCCGTGTATTGATTATCGTCTCTTGAATAAGATCACTGTGAAGTATCAATATCCGTTACCCTTGATTTCTGACCTGTTTTCCAGGGTGAAAAGTGCTAGTTGGTTTACCAAGCTTGACCTCAAGGGAGCGTATAACCTTATTCGCATTAAGCACGGGGATGAATGGAAGACGGCGTTTAATACCCCAGAGGGGCATTTTGAGTACCTAGTGATGCCCTTTGGGCTCACTAATGCTCCTTCCGTCTTCCAATCCTTCATGAATGATATTTTCAGGGATTTTGTGGATAAATTTCTGATTGTTTATTTGGATGATATCTTGATTTTTTCCAATGACTGGGACTCTCATGTGAAACATGTTCGGACTGTGTTCCAGATTTTGAGAGAGAATGCACTGTATGTGAAGGGATCAAAGTGTCTTTTTGGCGTACAGAAGGTCTCATTTCTGGGATTCATTTTGTCTCCGTCTGTTATTGAAATGGACCCGGTCAAGGTTAAAGCCATCTGTGATTGGGTCCAACCTACTTCATTAAAGGCTCTTCAGAGATTCTTGGGTTTTGCCAATTTTTATCGTAAATGTATTGGTAATTTCTCTGGTATTGTTAAACCATTGACTGATTTGACCAAAAAGGGTTCCGATGTGGTGAATTGGCCTCCTGAGGCAGTCTCTGCGTTTCAGGAACTTAAGCAGAGATTCACTTCTGCTCCTGTTCTACGGCAGCCTGTTGTTTCTCTACCGTTTCAGGTGGAGGTTGATGCCTCTGAAATTGGGTCAGGTGCCGTTTTGTCCCAAAGAGATCCAGAGACCTCTAAGAGTAACCCTTGTGTCTTTTTCTCTCGAAAATTTTCTCCAACTGAATGTAATTATGACGTGGGTAATCGGGAGTTATTGGCCATAAAGTGGGCCTTTGAAGAGTGGAGACATTGGCTGGAAGTAGCCAAACATCAGGTGGTGGTCCTCACGGACCATAAGAATCTGGTTTATCTCGAATCAGCCAAGCGACTTAATCCTAGACAGGCCAGGTGGGCCTTGTTTTTACACTTTTTAATTTTGTGGTTTCTTTTCTTCCTGGCGCTAAGAATGTTAAGGCGGATGCCCTCTCGAGGAGTTTCTTTGCGGACTCTCCTGAGTTATCTGATCTTACTGTTATTTTGAAAGAGGGTGTAGTTCTTTCCGCCATCTCGCCCAATTTGAGACTGGCCTTGGAAGGGTGTCAGGAGGATAAACCTGAGCGCTGCCCTATTGGGAAATTGTTTGTCCCAGACCAGTGGAAGAAGAGTGTGATGTCTGAGATTCATTGTTCCGCGTTGGCTGGTCATCCTGGGATTTTTGGTACCAGAGACTTGGTGAGTCGGTCCTTTTGGTGGCCTACTTTGTCTCGTGACGTCAGGGAATTTGTGCAGTCCTGTGGGACTTGCTCTCGCTCCAAGCCTTGCTCTCGCTCTAGTGGTTTGTTAATGCCATTACCTGTGCCCAAGAGGCCATGGACCCATATCTCTATGGATTTTATTTCCGACCTCCCTGTTTCTCAGAGAATGACCGTTATCTGGGTAATCTGTGATAGGTTTTCCAAGATGATACAACTTGTGCCATTACCTAAGTTACCTTCCTCCTCCGAATTGGTGCCTTTATTCCTTCAGCATGTGGTTCGGTTACATGGCATTCCGGAGAACATTGTGTCTGACAGAGGAGTCCAGTTTGTTTCCAGATTTTGGAGGACATTTTGTTCTAAACTTGGTGTTCAATTATCTTTCTCCTCTGCTTTTCATCCTCAGACCAATGGAGAAACCGAGAGAACAAACCAGACCTTGGAGACTTATTTGAGATGTTTTGTGTCTGCTGATCAAGATGACTGGGTCTCTTTTTTGACTTTGGCTGAGTTTGCTCTTAATAATAGGGCTAGCTCTGCCACCTTGATGTCTCCATTTTTCAGCAATTTTGGTTTTCACCCTCGATTTTCTTCGGGACAGGCGGAGGCTTCTGTCTGTCCAGGTGTTGACTCTGTTGTGGAGCGAATGCAGCAGATTTGGGACCAGGTAGTGGAGAGGTTGTCTCTCTCTCAGGAGAAGGCCCAACGGTTTGCCAACCGGCATAGGACTGATGGTCCTCGGTTTAAAGTGGGGGACTTGGTTTGGTTAGCCTCAAAAATATAACTATGAGGGTTGCATCTCCAAAGTTTAAGCCTAGGTTCATTGGACCTTATAAGATCATGGAGATTCTTAATCCTGTTTCCTTCCGTTTGCTTCTTCCAGGGACATTTAAGATCCATAACGTGTTCCACAAGTCCTTATTGAAGAGGATTGTCGAGCCAGTGGTTCCTATGGCTGCGCCTCCTGACCCTGTTTTGGTTGAGGGCAATCTGGAGTATGTGGTTGAGAAAATATTGGATTCTCGTTTTTCTAGACAGAAACTCCAGTATTTGGTAAAGTGGAGAGGTTATGGTCAGGAGGACAATTCTTGGGTGTTTGCTTCGGACATCCATGCTAGGAGACTGATCCGTGCCTATTACCGAGCTCATCCTGATCGGCCTGGTTGCACAAGTGAGGGTTCGGTGACCCTTCCTCAAGGGGGGGGTACTGTTATGAATGTGCTAGAGATGGTTTCTGAGCAGAGGCGCCCTCTGGTGGTTACAGATAGTACTGAACCTTTCAGCGAGGAGTGGCAATCTGGAATCACGGACTGGTCTGATATAAGGGAGGTTCCCTCCCATGATGGTTGCCGGTGATCAATTGTTCTTGTCTCAATTGTGGTTACTGGTTCATTTGGAAGTTTGCTGGAGTCCTGCCTGCATCTCCTGCTTTCAGATAAGATATTTTTTGCTTTTCTTTTTGTGCTTGCTTTTTGCATTGTTTTCTGCACTTTTGTGGAGGTCAGCCAGGTCCCCTCCTGGGGCCTGGGCTCCTCACAGTTTTTCTGCAGCCACTGTTATTTGCTCATTTGCTTTTTCCTGTTTTTTCAGTGGCTGCGGCTTGGTTTTTGTTCACACTGAGAACTGATTTAGTGGGTGGCGAGATCGTGTGATATCAGTATTTTTGTAATCAGAATTGTTGGATTTTTGTAGGGTTTTCTGGGTTGCAGAAAGTAATCTCTCCTGTCCTATCCTATTTAGTCAGCTTGTGGCCCCAGCGTTTGCTCAGTCTATTTTATGCCTGTGTTTGTGGTTTCATCTTGTCTAACCGTCATTATATGTTTGGGGGCTTCCTATTTTCTTTGGGGATCTGCTCCGGGGCAGATAGCTTTCATCTTTCTGCCTTTAGGTGTAGTTATCTCTCAGGCTGTGACGAGGCGTCTAGGATCAACGTAGGAACGCACCACGGCTACCTCTAGTTGTGTCATTAGTTTAGGAATCTGCAACCCATCAGTTACCAACATCTCAGGTGTTCGGCTGCCCTGCTGTTGTTGCTGTCCTCCTCAGCTACGGAAACATAACACACACGGTCATCGCGCTCCCACAGCGGTGTTGCCCACTCCAACGCTCTGCCTGACAAAAGAGCTATCACAAAGCCCACTTGTGCCCGATCCGTGGGGAAACGTGCAGCCAGAAGCTCGGGGTGTATGGAGCCCTGACTCATGAATCCCCGACATTGCTTGCTGTCACCAGCAAACTTGTCTGGAAGCGGGAGGTGGGACAATGTAGGGACAGAGGAGACAGAGGACAAACTGGCTGCAGCTACGTTAGCAGCCTGAACAGCGACTGCAGTAACATCCACAGCTGAGGTTGTGCGCTCAAGAGCCGCCAACCTACCCTCCAGCTGCTGGATGTACAGCTGTAAACGCTGTTCATCCGCCATTTTACTAGCCAGCCCCTGGCGCTAGTATTATGTTAGGGTCTGCGGAACGCACCAAATATAAGATGTAGAGAGGTGCGTTCGCAGCCCGGGGTCCACCGTGCAGGCGGAGCCTGCTGCTAGTTAGATGGCGCAAGAAGCAAACTCTGTTATCCCGCAGAGTCGCCAAAATAAATGCCGTAACGCGCTGTGGCAATATGTGCGAACTCTGTTATTCCACAGAGTTGCTAGAAGGAGTGCCGCAGCGCTATATGGCGATGTGTGCGAACTCAGTTAACACCACTGAGTCGCAAAGTAAACACGCTAGGGCGGTGTCTAGCGTTGAAAGCGAACCCTGTTGCGTCACAGAGCAGCTGAGACAAACTTCTGTGTCCTGTTAGGCACCCAGGTACACAGTTGACTGCTAAGCGAACATAGAAAGTGATCATGCGCTAATGTCCTCGCGGGAGCCACACGCAATCTATGGCGTCTGAATGCCAGGCCCTGAATACGGCAATTAAACTCCTCACCGGTTATGCCGGTAATCTAAGGCATCTAAGACACCGACCCTGACCAGCTAGCATACCAAGCTCCTCAACGATTAGGTCGGTATTGTAATGGCATATTTCAGCCGCCCTAACCACACACACACGCATGAACCATACTGGCACAAAGCATATAACGGTTGATACTAGTGCGCGGCCGTGCGGTAAGGACAGCCTTTTATAGCAGCCACGAGAAAAAGACCTTCCACGAAGGACCAATGGGAAGCTGCTTCAGAACATCAACAGCCACAGGAGCTTCCTGAAGGACCAATAGGAGTGGCAGCTGTATCTGAGCATGTGACCCCTGATCTCCAATGGGAGATCTTGCCCTGGGCATGCTCAGATGAAGCAACAATGGACTTAGTCCCAAATCTGCCTGCTCCAACACTGGTTGCAGCAGCAAGTCTCTGCACAGTACTGGGCCGGGCAAGACCCTGGGACCGACGTCTCTGCCGAGCAGGAACCACTGCGGCCGGAGACGGATGGGGGACCGCAGCGGGAACAGCTCGAGATTCCCCCTGTGCAGGAGTGGGAACTCGAACCCTAACACATGTGGCACGATCCGGTGCTAATGCAACTCAATCAGAAAAAAAGGGATCCGGCGGAAAAAAAAAACGGATCCGATTTTTGCAAAAAACTGATGTGTGAAAGATGCCCAAGAGATCAATTAAAAGAGGTTATCTCAGAGCGGCAAAAACTCCACGTAATGAAGTGCTATATGGTCCATCTTCAAGAAAAAAAGAAAAAAATCAATTTGACCAGGTACGCTTTATTTCTACATATAATAATAAATGGCATGATCTGGTCTCTATTATCCAGAAACACGGGAATGTCTTGATGATGGACAATGTTCTTAAGCAAATTTTGCCCCTCAACCTTCATGTGTGGCTAAGAGATCTGCCAATCTTAAAGATTTCCTTGTCCGAAGTCACTATGAATCCAATGGACCAATTGGTAGTAAGAGAGTACAAGGGAGTCCCAATGGATTCTTTCCATTTGGTCTTTGCAAAGGATGTTTGAATCATGTCAAATCTTCTAGGGTTATTAATCATGATGACTCAAGGACCTTTGAGATCAGAAGACATTTAAATTGTTCGTCACGTGGTGTTATTTACCAAGCACAATGTCCTTGCTGTAAAATATACGTAGGTTTGACTATTAGAGAATTAAAAGTAAGGACACGTGAGCATGTACGTGACATTGAGACGGCAAAAACCATAGAAGACTTTACAACACTCAAATTGCTCCCACGACATTTTAAGACATTTCATGATTGCAACCCAAAAGGCTTATACATGAAAGGTATTGATCAGGTTAATCTGGGGCAATGAGGTGGTGATCTAGGCAAAACACTTGCTCAACTCGAGAGCAAGTGGATCTATCGGCTGGGCACCATGAGTCCACAAGGTTTGAACGAAAGTCTAGGTTTTGCAGCATTTTTATGAGTCAGATAGTCTTGAGATGGCATTCTTTTATGTGAGGAGGTATATGTTTGTCTTATTGTTTTTATTTTATTTGTCTCATTATTTGGTTTTAATTATGTTTTTATTCCTTTATAGATGTTTCCTTTTTGTGGTTTTTGTGGGTACTAGTGGCAGTTCATCAATCCGGACTATCAGGAGTCAAGTTTGTGAATAACTGTTATGATGCCGTTGGGAGAAAGAAGAAGAGAATTGCTTTTTATTAATCGTACTTTTGCTACTTCTATTGATCTTATTTCTCAACTATTGGACATTCTTTAGTCACAACTTGATATTGAAATTTATACGTAAAAGCATTTTTTACTCCTTCAAGGAGTGGAAGGGGGACTCCTGGCCTTCCCTATCTAAGGTTCGTACATATCTAATACATAATATGTGATGTGCAGTTAGACTTAATATTATGTCTGTGACTATGACTTTGACCTGCCCACCAATGTTGGTGTATTTAGTAATGTGTTATTGTTTATCCTTACTGGCTTGGTCAGTCAGGTACACAGGCTTTGATCTACAAGGTTGAACTGCTACTCTATGTTGTGAAACATTGTCATTTTTGTGCTGTTTGCACAGCTATCCCCTTTACTTATTTAATGACTCTTATTGTGTCTAGTGTTGAGCGATACGATACCGCAAGTATCGGGTATCGGCCGATATTAGCTCTATCGGCCTTTCGATACTTAGTTCCGATATTTTCGTCATATCGGATACCGGAATCGGGATTGTCACTGTCACTGTCAGTGTCCGTCGGTCGGGTCTGTCAGGAGTCAGCGGCACTTACCTGGCAGAAGATCTCCGGCGGTCACGGGCTGGACTGCTTCATGGCCGCCATCATCTTTCCCCGGCGGTCACATGCAGTTTCTCGCGATAACTGCAGTGACTGCTGGGCAATCCCGGCCGTAAAGCAGTCAGTCCGATGACGTCACCGCCGGGGAGGCAGGTAATCAGCTGTGCTGCGTTGCGATGACAGGCTCTGCCTGTCATTGCGATGTAGCATAGCTGGATCGTCGTGGGACTGTCGTTACTATGGACTGCGTCGGACAGGTGGTATACTGTTGGTTTGTTTTTTTTCTTTTTTTTACAGGAGATCGATGGCGTCGCAGGAATGAGTGTATAATAAAATTAATGAAAACTGTGTTGTCTCTTTTATTTCATTAAAAGACTTTTTTCTTGCTTTGTCTTTTTTTTATACATTTAATAACTTTGGGATTAATAATGGATCGGTGTCTTATTGACACCTCTCCATTATTAACCGGGCTTATTGTCACCGTGCAATCAACGGTGACATTAACCCCTTATTACCCCACTTGCCACCGCTACAGGGCAGTGGGAAGAGCCGGGTAAAGTGCCACAATTGGCACATCTTTTGATGCGCCAAATGTGGGGCTGCTGTAGCCTGGTATTATCAGGCTGTTGAGGGCCAAAATCCATGGGCCTTGACAGTCTTTTAATACCAGGCCGCAGCAGTCTGCATTTTACTTGGCTGGTTAACAAAAATAGGGGGACCCCTACGCCGTTTTTTTTTTCGAGGGGATCCCCTATTTTTGTTAACCAGCCAAGCTAAGCAGACTGCTGTGGCCTGGTATTATCAGGCTTGCAAGGTCCATGGATATTGGATCCTTACCAGCCTGAAAAACCAGGCCTCAGCGGTCTGCTTCATCTGGCTGGTTAACAAAAATAGGGGGGACCCCACGCCAATTTTTTTCGAGGGGATCCCCTATTTTTGTTAATCAGCCAAGATATGCAGACTGCTGTGGCCTGGTATTATCAGGCTGGCAAGGTCCATGGATCTTGGCTCCTTAACAGCCTGAAAATCCAGGCCTCAGCGGTCTGCTTCATCTGGCTGGTTAACAAAAATAGGGGGGACCCCACGCCAATTTTTTTCGAGGGGATCCCCTATTTTTGTTAATCAGCCAAGATATGCAGACTGCTGTGGCCTGGTATTATCAGGCTGGCAAGGTCCATGGATCTTGGCTCCTTAACAGCCTGAAAATCCAGGCCTCAGCGGTCTGCTTCATCTGGCTGGTTAACAAAAATAGGGGGGACCCGACGCCATTTTTTATTCGAAGGGAACCCCTATTTTTGTTAATCAGTTCCCTCTGACGTCACTGATTGTGTCCCTGGCTGACCTGAAGTGAAAGTGGAAAGCAATCAATTAAGCTTTCCACTTCCTCTCCTATCAGCCAGGAGAGGAGCTCATTCATTTGGGGGTTTACTGTGAGGCTGCAGCATTAGCTGCGGTCCTGCAGTAAACATTAACCCTTTCTGAAGGATTACACCGTGGGACCTGACTGTGCATGGGATAGGTAAGAATAATTTTGCTTTTTTATTTTATTTTTATTACAGGAAATGGTTTTTGCAGTCAAATAAAAGATGGTCAAAAACATGTGTCTTTATTTCATTAAAATGATTTTTAATTAAAGTGTGTGTGTTTTATTTTTATTTCATGCAATAGGATTAATAATTGATAGTTGTCTAATTGACAGCTCTCAATTATTAACCTGGCTTAAGGTCACCTTTCAATTGCAATGTGGCTTTAACCCCATATTAACCCATTCGCCACCGCTACAGGGCAATGGGAATAGACGGGCAAAGTGCCAGAAAGGGCGAATCTAATTATAGATTTGTCTTTTCTGGGGTGTCTGGGGGCAGATGTTAGTAGCCGGGGGGGGCAAAAATAATGGTCCCTCTCTGGGCTATTATTATCTGCCCCCATTCGCTGGCTTTGTCTGTCTGGTTGCGAAAATAGGGCGGGAGCCCACGCATTTTTTTTAAACAATTTTACACCTCATATATATATATATATATATACACATGTCATTGAATTTGTGACACATATATATATATTTATATTTATAGTTCATACACTTCTACATAGTATAATAGCCGCTAATTCAATTGACGGCTTTGTGAAAATGCAGAACCCGACATGAAATGACACTTGGTGTACATAGGGTTAACCATGTCTTTTCATGTCCTTTGCTATCTGATTTGCACAAACAATTACATCAGTCTATGTGTGCAAAATTTCACACCTGTAGGGGTTAATTAAAGGTGTAAATTCGTAGCAAAAAAGTCTGTTTTTTTTACAACGAATTTACACCTTTAATTAACCCCTACAGGTGTGAAATTTTGCACACATAGACTGATGTAATTGTTTGTGCAAATCAGATTGCAAACGACATGAAAAGACATGGTTAACCCTATGTACACCAAGTGTCATTTCATGTCGGGTGCTTCTGTCTTTTCACAGAAGCCGGCTTTACCCGGCAATTGAATCAGAGGATATTTTACTATGTAGAAGTGTATAAACTATACATATATGTATATATATATGTCACAATGACATGTATATATATATATATATATATATATATATATGTATTCTATGTGTGTATATTTAGTGTTTACAAGGAAATAAAGGTTTTTTTTAGTTGCGATATTTTGTTCCCATAGACTTACATGGGACTTCCGGTATCGGAATCGGATATCGCCGATATTTAGTGATATCGGCGATACCATTCCGATCCGATATTTTTAGATATCGAGCAGTATCGCTCAACACTAATTGTGTCTAATAATATTTAGGATTTTTAAAGGGATACGCCTATATAGGGTTGTTGCAGCGGCCCCCTTCATTGGACACTTTGCTATTCTGTCTTTTGTACCTTTTTTATTTTTAGTTTTTGTGTGCTGTATATTATGACAATACAATTTTGAATTTGTTTTGGTTCTCTTCAACGGCTAATCTTTATGTAAGTCCGTATTTTGGTTATACATATTAATTTGAAGTGTCATCATTTTTATAGACATTTTTAGGTAGAAATAATTATCAAAACATGCTGGAAAACAATCTTGAAAGTGATTTTCCCAAAGACAGCAGTAAGGTGCCCAATTTGCATCGCAGCCTTCCAACCACAGAAACGTTCAGTCATCAATGCAAAAACGTTAGCAGCCTTGCAGCGCTGGAGTCCTGTGTTCCAAGCCCACCAAGGACAGCATCTGCAAAGAGTTTGTATGTTCTACCCATGATTGTGAGGGTTTACTCACATTAATTATTTTTCTACCCATGCTACAAAGACATACAGATAGTAAATTTAGATTGTGAGTCCCAATGGTGACAGTGCCAGTAATGTCTGTAAAGCGAATGTTAATTTATTGGCACTATATAAGTGATAAAACAAAAAAAATGGAAATTGATTCTCAGCCAAACTCAGGTGGTACATCAGTTTCGCAGATTACTATTGTCAGAAAAATGTAAGGATTAAAACACGGGTAGTTGACTCAAAGAGAGTAGAGGACTGCTGGTATCAGAGGCCAACTGCTGCAGGCAACACACATGAAGGAGACCCAACCAGGAGTCTACACATTTCCAAAAATTTATTGGCAGACACCAACAAAGTGACATAAATTTCACCACAGTAGAAATAGTCTAACAGGGACCGACAAGTCTTCCACTACACCCAATCCAGCAGATGGACACCTAACCAGGATAGTTCACATTTCCAAAAATTAGTGGCAGACTCCAACAAAGTGGCATCTATTTTACCACAGTAGAAATATTAAAATAGGGACCGACAGGTCTTCCAATACACTCAACCAAGCAGATGTACACCCAAGCAAGACTGTTCACATTTCCATAAAATACCTACTCAAAATTAATGAATGAACCAGATCAACATAATATACATAAAAAAATTTAATTTTATTAAATAATGATAATAAAATATGAATGACATCAAAAAAGATGAGGGGTAAACCAAAAGACAAAATACAGATACCACAGCACAACAATATTAATAATGGGTATACTGACTACATAACATGATCATACATAATAAAAATCCCATGTAAAAAGCCTATTAACCCCTTAGTGACAGATAGGGTTGAGCATTCCGATACTGCAAATATCGGGTATCGGCCGATATTGGCTGTATCGGAATTCCGAGTTCCGATATTTTCGTCTTATCGGATACCGGAATCGGGATTGTCACTGTCACTGTCAGTGTCCGTCGGTCGGGTCTGTCAGGAGTCAGCGGCACTTACCTGGCAGAAGATCTCCGGCGGTCACGTCCTGGACTGCTTCATGGCCGCAATCTTCTTTCCCCGGCGGTCACATGCAGTTTCTCGCGATAACTGCAGTGACTGCTGGGTAATCCCGGCCGTAAAGCAGTCAGTCCGATGACATCACCGCCGGGGAAGCAGGTAATCAGCTGTGCTGCGTCGCGATGACAGGCTCTGCCTGTCATTGCGATGTAGCAGAGTTGGATCGTCGTGGGACTGTCGTTATGGACTGCGTCGGACAGGTGGTATACTGTTGGTTTGTTTTTTTTCTTTTTTTACAGGAGATCGATGGCGTCGCAGGAATGAGAGTACAATAAAATTAATGAAAACTGTGTTGTCTCTTTTATTTCATTAAAATACTTTTTTCTTGCTTTGTCTTTTTTTTATACATTTAATAACTTTGGGATTAATAATGGATCGGTGTCTTATTGACACTCTCCATTATTAACCGGGCTTATTGTCACCGTGCAATCAACGGTGACATTAACCCCTTATTACCCCGCTTGCCATCGCTACAGGGCAAGTGGGAAGAGCCGGGTAAAGTGCCACAATTGGCACATCTTTTGATGCGCCAAATGTGGGGCTGCTGTAGCCTGGTATTATCAGGCTGTTGAGGGCCAAAATCCATGGGCCTTGACAGTCTTTTAATACCAGGCCGCAGCAGTCTGCATTTTACTTGGCTGGTTAACAAAAATAGGGGGATCCCCACGCCGTTTTTTTTTTCGAGGGGATCCCCTATTTTTGTTAACCAGCCAAGCTAAGCAGACTGCTGTGGCCTGGTATTATCAGGCTGGCAAGGTCCATGGATATTGGATCCTTACCAGCCTGAAAAACCAGGCCTCAGCGGTCTGCTTCATCTGGCTGGTTAACAAAAATAGGGGGGACCCCACGCCAATTTTTTTCGAGGGGATCCCCTATTTTTGTTAATCAGCCAAGATATGCAGACTGCTGTGGCCTGGTATTATCAGGCTGGCAAGGTCCATGGATCTTGGCTCCTTAACAGCCTGAAAATCCAGGCCTCAGCGGTCTGCTTCATCTGGCTGGTTAACAAAAATAGGGGGGACCCCACGCCATTTTTTTTTCAAAGGGAACCCTATTTTTGTTAATCAGTTCCCTCTGACGTCACTGATTGTGTCCCTGGCTGACCTGAAGTGAAAGTGGAAAGCAATCAATTAAGCTTTCCACTTAAGGGCCCGTCTCACATAGCGATATCGCTACCGAGATCGCTGCTGAGTCACTAGTTTTGTGACGCAGCAGCGAGCTCACCAGCGATATCGCTGTGTGTGACATTCAGCGACGATCAGCCCCCCTGCCGGGTATCGCTGATCGTCGCTGAAATGTCAGGACCTTGTTTTGATCGCTGGTTTCCCGCTGACAGGCACACATCGCTGCGTGTGACAGGCGGGAGACCAGCGATCCGCTGGTAACCAAGGTACACAGCGGGTTTCCAGGCGCGGGGCTGTGCCTAGAAACCCGCTGTGTACCTTGGATACCAGCGCCCTGATGCAGGGAGCTGGTATCCAAGGTACACAGCGGGTTTCCAAGCGCTGTGCGGTGCCTGGAAACCCGCTGTGTACCTTGGTTACCAGCGGATCGCTGGTCTCCCGCCTGTCACACACAGCGATGCGTGCCTGTCAGAGGGAAACCAGCGATCAAAAAAAGGTCCTGACATTTCTGCGACGATCAGCGATACCCGGCAGGGGGGCTGATCGTCGCTGAATGTCACACACAGCGATATCGCTGGTGAGCTCGCTGCTGCGTCACAAAACTAGTGACTCAGCAGCGATCTCGGTAGCGATATCGCTATGTGAGACGGGCCCTTAAGCGATGTTACCCGCAGTGTCGCTGTCCCAGATCGCTGCCTGAGCTGCCTGTTTGGCAGCTCAGCAGCGATCATGTAGCGATACACCAGCGATCCTGACAAGTGCATATCGTTGTCGGGATCGCTGGTGTATCGTTATGTGACACCCAGCCTTTACTCTCCTGTCAGGCAGGAGAGGAACTCATTCATTTGGGGTTTACTGTGAGGCTGCAGCATTAGCTGCGGTCCCTGCAGTAAACATTAACCCTTTCTGAAGGATTACACTATGGGACCTGACTGTGCATGGGATAGGTAAGAATAATTTTGCTTTTTTATTTTATTTTTATTACAGGAAATGGTTTTTGCAGTAAAATAAAAGATGGTCAAAAACATGTGTCTTTATTTCATTAAAATGATTTTTAATTAAAGTGTGTGTGTTTTATTTTTATTTCATGCAATAGGATTAATAATTGATAGTTGTCTAATTGACAGCTCTCAATTATTAACCTGGCTTAAGGTCACCTTTCAATAGCAAGGTGGCTTTAACCCCATATTAACCCATTCGCCACCGCTACAGGGCAATGGGAATAGACGGGCAAAGTGCCAGAAAGGGTGAATCTAATTATAGATTTGTCTTTCCTGGGGTGTCTGGGGCAGATGTTAGTAGCCGGGGGGGGGGCAAAAATAATGGTCCCTCTCTGGGCTATTATTATCTGCCCCCACTCACTGGCTTTGTCTGTCTGGTTGCGAAAATAGGGCGGGAGCCCACGCATTTTTTTTCAGCAATTTTACACCTCATATATATATATACATGTCATTGAATTTGTGACAGATATATATATATATATATTTATATTTGTAGTTCATACACTTCTACATAGTATAATAGCCGCTAATTCAATTGCCGGCTTTTGTGAAAATGCAGAACCCGACATGAAATGACACTTGGTGTACATAGGGTTAACCATGTCTTTTCATGTCCTTTGCTATCTAATTTGCACAAGCAATTAAATCAGACTATGTGTGCAAAATTTCACACCTGTAGGGGTTAATTAAAGGTGTAAATTCGTAGCAAAAAAGTCCGTTTTTTTTACAACGAATTTACACCTTTAATTAACCCCTACAGGTGTGAAATTTTGCACACATAGTCTGATTTAATTGTTTGTGCAAATCAGATAGCAAACGACATGAAAAGACATGGTTAACCCTATGTACACCAAGTGTCATTTCATGTCGGGTGCTTCTGTCTTTTCACTGAAGCCGGCTTTACCCGGCAATTGAATCAGAGTCTATTTTACTATGTAGAAGTGTATAAACATAAAATATATGTATATATATATGTCACAATGACATGTATATATATATATATATGTATTCTATGTGTGTATATTTAGTGTTTACAAGGAAAGAATGGGGTTTTTTTAGTTGCGATATTTTGTTCCCATAGACTTACATGGGACTTCCGGTATCGGTATCGGGTATCGCCGATATTTTAGTGATATCGGCGATACCATTCCGATTCCGATACTTTAGGATATCGGAAAGTATCGCTCAACTCTAGTGACAGAGCCAATTTGGTACTTAATGACCAAGCCAAGTATTACAATTCTGACTACTGTCACTTTACGAGGTTATAGCTCTGGAATGGTACAAAGGATCCCACTGATTCTAAGAATGTTTTTTCATGACATATTATGCTTCATGTTAGTGGTAAAATTTCTTCGATATGACATGTGTTTATTTATGAAAAAAACAGACATTTGGCAAAATTTTGAAAATGTTACAATTTTCAAAGTTTTAAATTTTGTGCCTTTAAATTAGAGAGTCATATCACATAAAATAGTTAAAAAATAACATTTTCCACATGTCTACTTTACATCAGCACAATTTTGGAGACATATTTTTTTTTTGTTAGGACGTTATAAGGGTTAAAAGTTGACCAGCAATTTCTTATTTTTCCAACAAAATTTACAAAACCATTTTTTTAGAGACCACCTCACATTCGAAGTGAGTTTGGGGGGTCAATATGACAGAAAATACCCAAAAGTGACACCATTCTAAAAATTGAGAAAAAACAACCAAACGGGAGGGCACCACTTAGGATATCATGTGAAAGGGTTCACCAGAGGCATATTGAAGACCACTGTAGAAGAACAAAAGAAAAAGTATGCCTCAAAGAATTGGGAACACCTATATGAAAAAATATAAATATACCTTTATTCACAAGTGCCAAACATGTATTAACAAGACACGATGACATTTAAAAACACTTAAAAACAAAAGTGGTGTAATCCAGACATGCCATAAAATGATAGCAATGTCACCCCACAACTAATCCCACACAGCATGAATACAAACACCAAGGCTCTAAAGGTAATGGCAGATGAAATATCTAAAGAAAGAAGCAATGTATAGTCATTAATGGTCAAAACAACACCTAATAATTCACAGCACCATATGAAATAACCATAGTCTAATATCTAAGAGGAGAACTGAATACTTATAAATGCTTGGAAGAATAAGGACTCCTCTAAGGTGCAGCAGAAGGGGTATCAGCTCCTAAAAGGTATTAAAAAAAAAAGAAGCCAAAATCCTCAGCCACATACGCCATGAAGTCCCATTGGAGCTGTGGGAAAAAAAGACAGAAGAGGGGGGGATTGAAACCCCACGCGTATCGCCAGGCCAAAAGGTGGCTTCCTCAGGGAAAGTAATGTGCCAGGCTAACACATGTCTGGGGTATATATACCCATACTCTAATCAATCAATTAACATATAATTAATAATGAATACTGACCGCACGGGAGAACACATGGAGGGTACATGGCCGTGGCCATCTTGTCATCATCATGGTTAAAATAAAGTTAACTCAAACATACAAGGATGCAAGCGCCGAGACGAATCTAAGTCTGTATAGAAAAAGGCAACGGCGCATGCGTCAGTGACATGAATGAATGCGCTCGTGCGCCCAGCCAAGAATGGTCCGAGCTGGATACGTAACCCAGCAATATAGATAAATAAGCGCATGCGCCCGGTCAAGCACAGTCTAAACTGAACATATACTGCATAACGTCTACGCCAAAGCAGAGGTTCACAGCGCGTGCATCAGCAACATGAATATATATGCGCGTGCGCACAAAAAATTCGGCTTGAACTCAACATATGGTACATGGCGCCTGCGTAAAGACATGAAGGATGCGATCACCGAACACTAAATAAAGAGAAACTGCACTCGTGCGACGGCGTTCATTTCAGGTTTATCCAAACAAAAACTCGCTGTATAAAAAGCTAAAGCATATTTGTCTCAAGTGACAATTAAATAGACAATAAGGTAAATACATAAGATACTGTGGTGATACGTATCACCAAAGTGATCCAAAGATATTTCACCATTTTTATAAAACCATGGGCAAATATAAGACTCACCCATCAGGCATTAAATTGACATATAGAAAAATATATATATATACAGATTAATGCTAGTACCAAAACCACCATATGAGTTAATATAGTCTCATGGAGCATTTATTTTATACCAAAAAGTATGACCCACTTATCGGAATCATTTCCATAACTGTGCATGGATGTGCTTAGCGGAACACAGAAGGGGCCCAGGAAGAAGCCGAGCGGTGAAACGCGCGTCGGGGTAGCAGGACAGAGACGCAGCTCGAGCTCAGATGAATCGCCCCCATATACACTTTATTATCTGCACTGTACATGATTACTACCATTAAGTAGGTCACTGTGTATTGTCTTTTTCTATCATGGTGATTGACTCTTTTTATATATGGGTTTACATTCATATGGATGGCATTCACTCTGAAACTGTTAAACGAGTTATTTAACTCACTGTGGCTGATATGCTGTGAGCTCTTACTTACTGTGGACTCTTATCCATCTTTCCCTCATATTGATTTTCTGGTATTTTCTATGGCAAATATATATGTGCTGCTAATTTAATATAATTTTTTTCTACATTTATGCATAGTGGTGTTATTGTCTTTATGAGTCACTGACCATTTATTTGCATCAAGCACTTTATCATAATTTTTTTGCTTTACTAGCAATTATTGTCTATTGTAATTGATTTTCTTATTGCCATAATTCTTATAATTATATGCATCATATTGAGGTTATCTGCTAGAGTTATTCTGTCTTGCATCTGAGGCATTCTGCTTATTTGTTTTATTTATTTTTTTGTTTTATGTTTTGACTGAAATAAATATATTTTTTAATGGATATCTTCAGTTGTTCCTTTTTCTATTATAAATAAGGAATTTTGTTATTCACCGTTAAAAAAAAGTATCGGCGGTCGTTAAATAAGTGTAGTAAACATAAACATCTGAGGAAAGGCATAAAGAGGAAAGGGAATATAATAAAATAGTGTATACTAATAGTCAGTATCCTGTAGCTCCTGTAACTTCAATGTACATTTCGCCTAGAAGCTTTTTCATGGAGTATTTTTTTATACTCCTTGAGAAAGCCACTAGGTGAAACGTACGTTGAGTCACAGGAGCCATGGGATACCGACTATTGGCATACACTATTTTACTATATTCCCTTTCCTCTTTATGCCTTTTCTCAGATGTGTATGTTTACTATACTTATTTAATGGCTATTTATATGGGATTTTTATTATGTATGATCATGTTATATAGTCAGTATACCCATCATTAATATTGTTGTGCTGTGGTTTCTGTATCTTGTCTTTTGGTTTACCCCTCATCTTTTTTTATGTCGTTCATATTTTATTATCATGATTTAATAAAATTATGTATTTTATGTATATTTTGTTGATCTGGTTTATTCATTGAATTTTGAGTAGGCATATTAATTGCGTTCTAATGATTATCCAAAATAATGTTGTTATATAATAGTGAGTTTGGCTCATTTTGGTTGATTCCTACAAATTAGTTAACATCTCCAGTAGCAGCAACAGCAAGCACAGAAGCTCCACTAAAGATATCAGAGACTGCAATTACGTGATAACAATGCAGCACACTAAAAAATACCACATCCAGTAACAGAGTTGTCAGTTCTCTTTGGATAGGATGTCACGTTGTTGGTTCACGAGTGCTTTCACAAACATTACCACCTACCCCACATACACCTCGAACACCAAGCCTAATCCCCCTCCACCACGACCTCGCTTTTTCCCAGTCATGCTGCTCAGATAGTGTGCTAGGATCAGGGCCGGCTCCAGGTTTTTATGGGCCCTGGGCGAAAGAGTCTCAGTGGGCCCCTTAACACAGACCACTATTCATGATGCACAGATACTGCAGAGAAATATGGGTATAGCACAATGCCAAACACTTCTCTTCTTCCATTACATGACTGGTATCTATTGTAAATTGTACAATAGCTCAAAAACCGCCAAATCCTCACAGCGCACAGTACAGTACAGACTGGACAGTACAGTCCTCCATACAATATTATGGGCACCACATAGTCTCCTCCTCATCACCCATATAATACCCCATGCAGGATGTCACCCCACCATCCCCCATATAATGCTCCATACAGAATACTGGACCCAATATAATGCTCCATACAGAATACTGGACCACATATAATGCTCCATACAAAATATGGAGCTCTCCTCTACACTGTGCTGCGTTCTGCACTGTTACGGCTCAGGAAAGGGCGCTGTGGAAAGACTCCCCATTATCATCATCATTGCCTGCCCATCATCATCATCATTGCCTCCCCAATATCATCATTGCCTCCCCATTAATATCATCATCATTGCCTTCCCATTATCATTGCCTCCCCATCATCATCATTATCATTGCCTCCCCATTAATATCATCATCATTGCCTTCCCATTATCATTGCCTCCCCATCATTCATCATTATCATTGCCTCCCCATTAATATCATCATCATCGCCTTCCCATTATCATTGCCTCCCCATTAATATCATCATCATCGAATTCCCATTATCATTGCCTCCCCATCATCATCATTATCATTGCCTCCCAATTAATATCATCATCATTGCCTTCCCATTATCATTGCCTCCCCATCATCATCATTATCATTGCCTCCCCATTAATATCATCATCATCATTGCCTTCCCATTATCATTGCCTCCCCATCATCATCATTATCATTGCCTCCCCATTAATATCATCATCATCATTGCCTTCCCATTATCATTGCCTCCCCATCATCATCATTATCATTGCCTCCCCATTAATATCATCATCATCGCCTTCCCATTATCATTGCCTCCCCATTAATATCATCATCATCATTGCCTTCCCATTATCATTGCCTCCCCATCATCAACATTATCATTGCCTCCCCATTAATATCATCATCATTGCCTTCCCATTATCACTGTCTCCCTATCATCATCATTATCATTGCCTCCCCATTAATATCATCATCATCGCCTTCCCATTATCATTGCCTCCCCATTAATATCATCATCATCGCCTTCCCATTATCATTGCCTCCCCTTTAATATCATCATCATCGCCTTCCCATTATCATTGCCTCCCCATCATCATCATCATCATCGCCTCCTCACCACCATCACTGCCTCCCCCCACCACCATCACACATACAGCACCGCAGGCAGCACTCTCTCACATACACACTGCACACACACACAGGCGCACACACACACAGGCGCGCACACACACAGGCGCGCGTGCACGCGCACACACACACACACCGATCTCACCTGTCCGGCGTCCGCACGCTCTCTGCCACAGCCGGCCGATGAATGATGACGTCATTCAGCGGCGCTGCTGTGAGAGATTTCCCATTATCATTGCCTCCCCATCATCATCATTATCATTGCCTCCCAATTAATATCATCATCATTGCTTTCCCATTATCATTGCCTCCCCATCATCATCATTATCATTGCCTCCCCATTAATATCATCATCATCATTGCCTTCCCATTATCATTGCCTCCCCATCATCATCATTATCATTGCCTCCCCATTAATATCATCATCATCATTGCCTTCCCATTATCATTGCCTCCCCATCATCATCATTATCATTGCCTCCCATTAATATCATCATCATCGCCTTCCCATTATCATTGCCTCCCCATTAATATCATCATCATCATTGCCTTCCCATTATCATTGCCTCCCCTTTAATATCATCATCATCGCCTTCCCATTATCATTGCCTCCCCATCATCATCATCATCATCGCCTCCTCACCACCATCACTGCCTCCCCCCACCACCATCACACATACAGCACCGCAGGCAGCACTCTCTCACATACACACAGGCACACACACACAGGCGCACACACACACAGGCGCACACACACAGGCACGCACGCACGCGCACACACACACACACCGATCTCACCTGTCCGGCGTCCGCACGCTCTCTGCCACAGCCGGCCGATGAATGATGACGTCATTCAGCGGCGCAGCTGTGAGAGAGGAAGCGCCGGCGCAGGCGCCCCCTGGAGCTGCGGCAGCGGAGGCACGGGGAGAGGTGAGTATTGCGCCGGCTCCTGCCGGGGCCCTGAGCAAGCGGGGGGGGCCCAGTGGCGGCACTGACACCGCTAACGGGCGTCTAGACTCTAGCAGCCTGGCCACAACAACACAGAGTTATAATAGGTATTTACCAGAGCTTGGCTTCCAGGAGACTCCAACAGCGTCTGAAGTCAGATCCAGACTGAGAGCTCAGTCTGTGTAACTCTATCACCTATTTCTGGCTGCTTAATTAAACAGCTGAGTGCAGCTCAGGGTTGAGCTGCAAGCCTGTATTGGATGAGGAGTGGAGTGAACGTCGTACTGCCATCCTACCTTCACTCCTACATTCCTTATGCGACCCAGCTAAGAAACCTGGGCGAGATATACACCCCATCCAGTACACACCCCTTCACTGTCTCACATATCCCCCCCTCTTCTCCAGACCGGAGGGATGGTCAACAACTCCAAAGAGACAGTGAACTCTGGACAAGGCATCGGCATTACCCTGTAACTTCCCCGGCCTATGCTCTACCGAGAAATTGAATTCTTGAAGCGAAAGGAACCACCTTGTCACCCTGGCATTCCTTTCCTTGTTCTGCTTCATCCATGCCAGAGAAGCATGGTCTGACTGCAATTTAAATTTCCTGCCCAAGAGGTAATAACGCAGTGAGTCCAGCGCCCATTTGATTGCGAGGTACTCTCGCTCCAGAATGGCATAATTTTGTTCAGCCGGTGTCAGTTTTTAACTTAGATACATGACCGGGTGCTCCTCACCCTTCACGACCTGCGACAACACCGCCCCTAACCCCACATTAGAGGCATCAGTTTGAACAAGAAACTTGTCCCTGAAATTAGGGGTGACCAGAACTGGTCTTTGACATAAAGCCATTTTCAAAGACTGAAATGCTTTTTCTGCCTCTGGATTCCATTCTATCATTTTTGACTTCCCACCTTTTGTCAGGTCGGTCAACGGGGCAGCAATGGAGGCATAATTTTGTACAAATCTGCGATAGTACCCAGTGATGCCCAGAAACGCTTTGACCTGTCGTTTTGTGAGGGGTGTAGGCCAGTTCTGAATCGCCTCTACCTTATCGATTTGTGGCTTAATCAGCCCCCTGCCAATGACATAGCCCAGGTACTTGGCCTCTTCTAGGCCAATTGCACATTTCTCTGGGTTTATGTTCAGCCCAGCTCCGCCTATCGAGTCTAAGACGGCTTGTACCTTAGCGAGGTGGCTCTCCCAATCGGAACTGAAAATTACCACATCATCCAGGTAGGCAGCTGCATAGGCTTGATGCAGGGCGCAGGATCAGGTCCATAAGCCTCTGAAAGGTAGCTGGAGCTCCATGCAACCCGAATGGCATCACAAGATACTGAAACAAGCCTTCAGGGGTTGCAAAGGCCGTTTTTTCTTTTGCCTCATCAGACAGGGGTATCTGCCAGTACCCTTTTGTCAGATTGAGGGTTGTAATATAACGGGCTCACCCTAACCTCTTGATTAGCTCGTCTACCCGTGGCATCGGGTATGCGTCAAACTTTGACACGTCGTTCAACTTTCTAAAATCATTACAAAACCTCCATGTTCCATTAGGTTTTGGGATCAGGACAATCGGGCTACACCACTCGCTTTGGGCCTCCTCAATGACCCCGAGGTCTAGCATCCGTTTGATCTCAGTAGAGACTATTTCTCTGCGGGCTTCCGGTATCCTGTACAGCTTCAGCTTGACCTTAGTACCGGGCTCGGTCTTGATATGGTGTTTCACGAGAGAAGTCCGGCCAGGCAAGTCTGAAAACCTTTCTACTGATTTTTCTGCAGAAACTCCCGTACTTCCTGTTTTTGGTGTACGGACAATGTCTCACCAATTGTCACAGGAGGTAGAGGTGGTTTTAACCCTTTCTCTACTTCACCCGAGGCCAATAATGACTCTCTGTCCCTCCAGGGCTTGATCAAGTTGATATGATAGACCTGGTAGGGCTTCCGTCTCCCGGGTTGGTGTACTTTGTAGGTGACCTCGCTCACTTTCTGTACTATCTCGTATGGGCCATGCCACTTGGCCAAAAACTTACTTTTCACCGTGGGAATTAGGATTAGGACTCGATCCCCGGGGTTGAAAGTCCTAATTTTTGCTGACCGATTATATATCCTGCTTTGAGCTTCTTGGGCTCTCTGCAGATGATCCTTAACCAATGGCATAATCTTAGCAATTCTATCTTGCATCTGGGCAATATGCTCTATAACACTCTTGTATGGGGTTGCCTCGGTCTCCCATACTTCCTTGGCTATGTCTAGCAAGCCCGCGGGTGCCGACCATATACCAACTCAAAGGGAGAAAACCCCGTAGAGGCTAGGGGCACCTCTCTGACCGAAAACATTAGGTAGGGTAACAGGTAGTCCCAGTCCCGACCATCTTTCTCCACTGCTTTCTTTAACATATGTTTTAACGTTTTATTAAAACATTCAACCAGTCCATCTGTCTGTGGGTGATACACGGATGTTCGAATGTGCAAGATTTTAAGCAACTTACACAGTTCCTTCATCACCTTGGACATAAAAGGTGTGCCTTGGTCCGTGAGGATCTCTTTAGGGATTCCTGTCCTGGAAAAAGATATGAAAGAGTGCCCGTGCAATATTTTTGGACGCCATATTTCTTAAAGGGACAGCCTCGGGGTACCGGGTTGCATAATCAAGTACCACTAGTATGTATTGGTGCCCCCTGGCTGATTTCACAATAGGACCTACCAAGTCCATCGCTACCCTTTCAAATGGTATCTCTATAACTGGCAACGGGACTAATGGACTGCGGAAGTGAGAAACCGGAGCATTTATCTGACACGTGGGGCAGGTTTTGCAATAATCCTCCACATCTCGATAAACCCCTGGCCAGTAAAAACTCTGGAGGATTCTCTCCTGGGTCTTGTCCATCCCCAGGTGCCCACCAAGCACGTGGTTATGTGACAAACCTAGCACCATACTTCTATATGGCTTAGGTACTAGGAGCTGACTCACGGCCTCTCCCTTTACCTTAGTGACCCTATATAGCAAGTCATTGTTCATGGCAAAATGGGGAAATCTTTCATCAGAGCCGGGCTCTTGTGGGATCTCATTCAGAACCGTTATATTTTCCCTGGCATGTTTAAGAGTGGGGTCTCGCAATTGCTCAGTCCCAAAATTTCTACGGGACACAGGTAGGTCAGGGACATTCTGTTCCAGAGAACCATTATCCCCCTCCCCCAACATCACTTGAAATAGAAATTCATCATTACCATTATCATTATCTTTATCATTATCATTATCATCCCCTACGTTCAACAACACACTAGTATTGTGTTCCGCCCCTATGGACCGCGCAACCACCGTAGGAGCTTCATCACACTGTCCGGTAGAACCGTTTTTTCCCCAAAGATCCAAAACAGGGAAAGTCACGACCCAATATGGCGGGCTGCATCAGGTTCTTCACTACCCCCACTTCATACGAGATCTCCCTGAGTTTTGTGACGAAGTCCACGGAAGTTACCGGGTAGACTTTGATGTCTCCATGGATGCACACCACGCTCAGGTGTTTATCGGAGATGAAGTCTCTATGAGCCTGGCTGGCATGTATCAGAGTCACTCGACTCCCAGAGTCTAGGAGGACTTGTACGGGGCAGCCATTTATAACCACCTGGGACACCTGTGGGCCATTCTCCTCGGTTGGGGTGGCCACGCACACTGGTTCCGCGAGGAGAGAGAGAGACCTTCTAGCATCACAGTCCATAGGTTCCCCCACTAGTGGACAGTTGGCTGAAATATGACCCCTTTCCCGGCATCTCCAACACTGTCTCAGGTCTGGTGGTTCAAATGGGGGGACCTTTCTAGGCCTGGGGACTACCGACAGGGAAGCATTGGCCCTTGCCTCACACATTTCCCCTTGGGCCTGAACCCGTCTATCAGCAGCCCCCCTGGCCCCAACAGCTGGAACTCTCTTACCCGGAGATGTCAGAGGCCAGGTACTCCGAAATGACGACTGCTCGGACGGCTGGTTGCGGGAGTAGTCTTTAGTGGCGGAGTACCTCTCTATCAGGCTGACCAGATGATTGGTGTCTTTGGGGTCTCCCTGTCCGACCCAGAGCTGCACCTCAGGAGGAAGGGCCCAGATGTACTGGTCCATCACTACCTTTTCGACGATTTGGGCAGGGTTGCTGACTTCAGGCTCCAGCCACTTCTTTACCAGATAAATCAGGTCATACATCTGTGAGCGAGCAGGCTTGTCCCAACTGTATCTCCAGTTATAGACTCTCCTGGCACGGACTGCAACCGTAATACCCAGGCGGGCAAGAATCTCCGTTTTCAGCTTGGTATAGTCTTTGCTATCCTGCTCGCTAAGGTCAAAATAGGCCTTTTGGGGTTCCCCAGTCAGATAGGGTGCGACCACCATGGCCCATTCAGATGGTGGCAGATTCTCTTTCTCTGCCAGTCTTTCAAATATAGCAAGATATGCCTCCACATCGTCATGAGGCGTCATCTTTTGCAGGGTCTGTTTTACCGCCTTTTTTACAGCGGACAACGCAGGTGACCTTGCGTCATCACTCTGGGACGAGGTGCTGAGAGCCTGGCGTAGTGCTGCAATCTGCTCCATTAGCAGTCGGTTAGTCTCCTGCTGTTGCACACTAGCTCTCGCCAAATGTTTGAGCAGCTCCTCCATACTGACAGACTTGTGTGTCCAAGCAATGGCAGCCTTTACCCAGGACATGCACACTCCACAGTCTTTATCACAGCCAGTTCAGCTTTGCTGTGCAGACATTATTAGGGCTACTGTCTCTTTAAGGCTACTTTGGACAAACATTTCTTTGCTGCTGTTTTTAGCCACTGTGCTGCCCGCATTCGAGCACCAATTGTAGACTGTTCAGGGGGTATATAGCTCTGGGATCGCCGTCTCGGGTAGACGGAGTGGCATAGAAACAGTTCAATCACAGACAGCAGTACTGGTATGAACTAGCGCAACCAGTTTTATTGGAAGTCCACAGCAAACAAATATAAACCAAATCATAAACCAAAATACTAAGCCTGTCAGTCTGCTAACTAAACACAGTTAGTTTCATCACTACTGTGGTCTAGACTCTAGCAGCCTGGCCACAACAACACAGAGTTATAATAGGTATTTACCAGAGCTTGGCTTCCAGGAGACTTCAACAGCATCTGAAGTCAGATCCAGACTGAGAGCTCAGTCTGTGTAACTCTATCACCTATTTCTGGCTGCTTAATTAAACAGCTGAGTGCAGCTCAGGGTTGAGCTGCAAGCCTGTACTGGATGGGGAGTGGAGTGAACGTCGTACTGCGATCCTACCTTCACTCCTACATTCCTTATGCGACCCAGCTAAGAAACCTGAGCGAGATATACACCCCGTCCAGTACGCACCCCTTCACTGTCTCACACAGTATACTCAAAAAATAAAATAAATACATCACTGCAGTAATAATATCCCTTAATTAGCCCCTATGGTAATAACATCCCCCATCCTGGCCCCCGTGTGTCTCATTCCTGGCTCCAGCCATATGTTCTCCCATCCTGCCCTCATGAGTATCCATTCTGCCCCCATATGATTTCCCCATCTGTCTCCATCGTATCCATCTTGCCCCATGATCCTGCACAATCTGTCTCCAATCCTGCCCCCTCTGTCTGCAATCATGCCCCGTGTCTGCAATCCTGCCCCCGTGTCTGCAATCCTGCCCCCGTGTCTGCAATCCTGCCCCTTTTTTCTGCAATCATGTCCCATGTGTCTGCAATCATGCCCCATCATCTCCAATCCTGCCCCATCTGTCTCCAATCATGCCCACATAGTAAATAGCAGGGCCCACATAGTATATAGCAGGGCCCACATAGCATATAGCAGGGCCCACATAGTATACAACAGGGCCCACATAGCATATAGCGCGGCCCGCATAGCGTACAGCGCGGCTCACATAGAATATAGCGCGGCCCACATAGTATATAGCAGGGCCAACATAGTATATAGCAGGGCCCACATAGTATACAGCAGGGCCCACATAGTATATAGCAGGGCCCACAGTATATAGCTGGGCCCATATATTGAAACAGAAGTCATACAATAATGATGCCAAATAGTGGTGAAAAATAAATCACCCCCGATAGATTGGCCCTGATGCCAATATAGGACAAAAACTCCCAAAGATATATTACACAAACAAGAAAAGAAGGAGTATATACCACATCTCGAAAAGTATATCAATCTTTATTATAACAATACAAAATGCCAGCAATAACGGCCCGAAAAAACATAGAGGTGTGACGAGGATAAGCTGTCAGTAAAAGAGACGGCAACAGACTCGTAAATAGCCAGGGTATATCTTATAAACATAGAGCCATTTATATTAGTGTAAAAAGAAATCAGCCAAACAGATTTCTATATGTAACACAATGGCCATATTTAAAGTGCATAGTGCATATCACAAATATTGCTTACCCATATCGGTTGGCTGAGTCCGTGCGTCTCCCAAAAACAGACCCCCTGGGCCCACATAGTATATAGCTGGGCCCACATAGTGTACAGCAGGGCCCACATAGTATACAGCAGGGCCCAAATAGTATATAGCTGGGCCCACATTGCACAGCAGGGCCCACATAGTATACAGCAGGGTCCAAATAGTATATAGCTGGGCCCACATTGCACAGCAGGGCCCACATAGTATACAGCAGGGTCCAAATAGTATATAGCTGGGCCCACATTGCACAGTAGGGCCCACATAGTATACAGCAGGGCCCAAATAGTATATAGCTGGGCCCACATTGCACAGCAGGGCCCACATAGTATACAGAAGGGCCCAAATAGTATATAGCTGGGCCCACATTGCACAGCCCTCATCTCTCCTCCCCACCCCCCAGGAATGGCCCCACAGTTCAGTACGCACTGACATATTTTAAAAAAAAAACAAACACTCCTCACCTTCTCCTGGTGCCCGCGCTGCTCCCGGCTCCTATCTCTTGCTCTGCCTGATACACAGTGAGTGCGCGATGACGTCATTGCGCACTCGCTGTGTCAGAGACAGAGCGAGGAATGATGGGAGAGGGAGCGTCAGCTGATGCTCTCTCCTCCATCATTGCTTTGAACTGTAAGCAACAAAGAAGAGACATGGCTTTTTTGCGTTTCTATTGCCCAAAAATATAACACTCCCAATGCAATTTAATGCTTTATGTTAATAAATAAAATAAAAAATAAAAACTATGTGAAATTGCTTGTATGAAATTTATGTAACTGTTTTAAAAGCAAAACATTTGTGATTGATTGCCATGGGCAATAAGAATTATTTTTCCTTTTAACCAGTTTTGATGTAATCCAATGTCTATGGTGATTTTTCTCTAATTTTCACTAGCTTTGTAAATAGTGCTTATTGAAATATTTTAAAAAATAAGTCAATGTAATTTTTTGGGGGAATTTATGAGACATGTAGATGAATAAAGCAACTTGCAAAGCCATGAACATGGGTCTGGTCATAGCGGGGTAGACCATATCTTCTATTCAAAGAGTTAATACGATTAGCTGTAAACAGATTTTAGCCATAAATTTAAACTGCGCAGCGCTCAATGAGGAGCAGGAGGATCAGCAAGGGGTGGGAGGTTGCTATAGAAACGCTTGCAATCAAAGCCTCCTATTTACTGGCTCTGTATTGTATGCTAACCAGCTGCTGGCACTGGACAGTCATGATTAAAAATAGCATTAAATACCTAATAATACAAATTATTAACCCCTACTGATGAAGACCGTGATGCCAAGTTCCCTGATGCACCACACTGCTCATTAATGGTTTAGGAGTCTAGTGCATGGTCATAGTTCTAGAAGAGAACTACTCTATAGCATGAAATATTAGAAACTTTAAAGGCCTATATGGCTGACAGTGAGGCCATGTGTTTGATAGGGCTCTTCAGCAAGTAGTGTCGAACACTAATGTTCTGTACTTGGCACACTATAGCTAGCATAATATATATGGACTTTGTGGATGGCACTATAATTGGGCTCTGTTATTACATATGGGTTCAAAGATGGGCATTGTACTGGATCTTTTGGGCTGACGTTATAGGGAGGTTCTTTTGTAAAAGAAAAATTGCCTTTTTCACAGCACCAATGCCAGCAATAGTGCCCACATTATAGTACCAGTCAGTGCCCCAAAACCACTTCAGCCACATTTCACACCACAGTGCCTTTTAATACAGTAAGCCACAGTTCAATCATAATAAAGGCAAGTAAATTTTGGGCTATAGTTTTGCCTTTTTCACAGCACCAAAACTATAGCCCAAAATTTACTTGCCTTTATTATGATTGAACTGTGGCTTACTGTATTAAAAGGCAATTTGGTGTGAAATATGGCTGAAGTGGCTTTGGGGCACTGACTGGTACTATAGTGTCAACACTATTGCTAGCATTTTCATTGGAGGACTGTTACGAATACTCAAGTAGTGGATAACAATATTGTAGGATCATTAACTAAAACTAGTATAAAACTATTAATTTTATGGTGGCACTAAATGTGGTGTACAGTATTTGTGTGTGGCCATTAACCCAATTCTAGACAAACCATGTTTCCCACCTTGAAAGTATCCATTCATCCCTGTGACCTGGGCCTTATTGACTTGAGGCATATGGATACATCCAGGTAATTTTGGCGCACACGGGGTGAGCGCGCGTGATCGCCGCCGGGTGTCAGCTGATTCTGACAGCTGACTCCCGCCTCTCAGTGCCAGGAGTGGTCCTGCACTGTTCCCGGAACTTTAACCCCTTAAATGCTGCAATTGAACTCGATTGCAGTATTGCCGGAGCAGGCAGAGGGAAGACAGCCCTCTTCTCTTGGATCGGAGAAATAGGGACGTCACAGCTTGGTCCCGATCGTTGCTGTGGGTCACCAGAGCTAGCAAAGTTGATAGATCATGGTAAGAGCAGCAACTTTGCCTGTCAGTCCAGCACTGATAGTTTGCATAGCATAGGGATGCTGCTGCAATCCTATGCTGCACAAGCAATCAGCCTGCAAAAAAGTTCCATAATGGGACAAAGTAAAAAAGTAAAATAAAAGTAAAAAAAAAGTTTTTAAAAACTGAAAAAATGTAAAAAAAAATAATAAAAAATTTATTGGACTGCGTCTGGAACGAACCGCCCTATCAAATTGTCCCACTAGTTAACCCCTTTAGTGAACACCATAAAAAAAATAAAAATCAAGGCAAAAAACAATGCTTTATCATCATACTGCTGAAAAAAGTGGAATAAAATGCGATAAAAAGCACGAATATAAATGAACATGGTACAGCTGAAAACGTCATTTTGTCACGCAAAAAGTCATCAGACAGCTCAAACAGTGGAAAAATAAAAAAAGTTACAGCTCTCATAATAAAGCGATTCCAAAATAATTATTTTTTCAATAAAATAATTTTTAATGTTTAAAAGTGCCAAAACATAAAAAAATTTAAATTGTGTATTACTGTAAACGTGCTGACCCAAAGAATAAAGGTGCCTTATCAATTTTACCACACATGGAACAACAAAAAAAGCCCGAAAAATTCCTGAATTGCTGGTTTTTGTTCATTCTGCCTCCCAAAAATTGGAATTGAAAGTGATCAAAAAATGTAATTTGTCTGAAAATGGTACCAATAAAACGTCAACTTGTCCTGCAAAAATCAAGCCCTTAGATGATTTTGTGGGCCAACATATGGAAAAATTAGAGTTCTCAAAATATGGTGATGCAAAAACTAGTTTTTGCAATGAAAAGCGTCTTTTTGTGTATGACAACAGCCAAACATAAAATACGTGAATCAGATGGAATCCCCACTAGTGATGAGCGAGTATACTCGTTGCTCGGAGATTTAGTTTGTGTCGACGCAGCTGCATGATTTGCGGCTGCTGGAGAGGCTGAATACATGTGAGGAATGCCTGTTTGTTAAGGAATCCCCACATGTATTCAGGCTGTCTAGCAGCTGCAAATCATGCAGCTACTTCGACAAAAACTAAATCTCAGAGCACACCAAAATACTCGGAGGACACCCGAGCATGCACAGGAAAACCTGAGCAACGAGTATACTCGCTCATCACTAATCCCCACGAAAAGATTCCCTATAATGAGGCAGATGGAGGCATTGTGGATGCCATAGGACTAGAGTTGAGCGAAACAGGTTGGTCAGATTCAAAATCGCCGACTTTCGCTAAAGTCGAGTTTCGCCGAGCGAAACCCGACCATAGTGTGAAGTCGGCCATGCGGTCGTCAACCCGAGCGCCAAAGTCGGTTTTCCCATAATGCTTGCAGGTGCCTTTTCTCAGCCAATGAACAAGGACGTACACTGTGGGCAACGAGATGACATAGGCAGCGTCCACCACAATCTTAGAGAAGGGCATTGCAGTGATTGGCTTGCTTTGTGTGGCTTCACAGTGGCTTTAAAAGACCTGACTGCCATTTTACTTCTGTCGATCTTAACAGTAGGGAGAGGTTGCTGACGCTGTTTATCAGTAGGGAGAGAGTTAGGACTAGAAACAGAAGTTCTTATGTGCTTGTGCTGATAGCAATTGTGCTGTACAGAGGGAGGATTTTCCTGTGTGCAGCAGCGCTGGTTATTAGGCTGCCTGCCAGTGACAGGGGAGGATTTTCTTGTGTGCAGCAGCGCTGGTTAGTAGGCTGCCTGCTAGCTGTCTTGCTGTGTGCACAGTGCTGTGCAGACTGCTTTTTACACAGCACTAATACTTTTATTCTTTTTTCTGCAGTTACCGAGCGTTCATTTTTTTCCCACACCGTATAGAGCTGTACACTCCTCACACACTACCGTGTACCAGCTGGTATCACGGACAAATACATGCTGACTATCTGTGTGTGACTCTGGAAATATATATGGTGATTTACAGTTTTCCCCTACACTATATACACCTGGTGTTAGGGCTGGCGGAACGCACCTAAAAGATATTAAGGAGAGGTGCGTTCGCAGCCCCGGGGTCCACCATGCAGGCAGAGCCTGCTGCTAGTAAAATGGCGCAAATAGGCAGTATGAGTGAGCTCTGTTATCCCGCAGAGTCGCAGATGTAAATGTCATAGCACTATATGGCGGTATAAGAGAACTCTGTTAGACCACAGAGTCGCTAACTAAAACGCTGTGGCGCTATATGGCGGTATAAACGATCTCTGTTACTTCACAGAGTCGCTGTGAAAAAGACTGTGTCCTGTCAGACTCACAGGCGACACAGCTGACTGCTAAGCTATTGCAGTCTGTGGTCATGCCATACATATAGCAAACTCCTCACCGGAGGTGCCGGTATACAAGGAGCTTATTTCAGCCAGAGCCCTGAATTCAAACACACAAACTCCTCACCGGAGGTGCCGGTATTCTAGAGGCTTATTTCAGCCGAGTCCCTAACCACATGCATAAGAACACACTGGCGCAAGCACGTAACAGATATGATACTAGCGCACGGCCGTGCGGTCATGCAAGCTTTTTATAGCAGCAAGAACTGCAGGACCTTCAAGAAAGGACCAATGGAAGCCTGTCCCAGAACTCGAGCTGCTTCAGGACTTTCCTGGAGGATAAATGGGAGTTGCTGCAATAGCCGAGCATGTGACCCCTGA
Source organism: Oophaga sylvatica (assembly GCA_033576555.1). Lineage (NCBI taxonomy): Eukaryota > Metazoa > Chordata > Amphibia > Anura > Dendrobatidae > Oophaga > Oophaga sylvatica. The sequence continues at coordinate 364,769,002 of JARQOD010000001.1, read as the reverse complement.
TATCCTATGAGAGATCTTACCCTGGGCATGCTCAGAAGGAAACACACAGGACTTAGTGCCAAATACGACTGCCCACCGCTGACCTGCACTGGTTACAATAGCAGGAGCTGTAGAGGCAGCAGTCATCCTCTGCACAGTATTAGACTGGGCGAGACGCTGGGACCGACGTCTCCGCTGAGCAGGCTCCACTGCAGCCGGACACGGATGGAGGACCGCAGCGGGGATGGCTCGACATTCCCCTTGTGCAGAAGCGGGAACTCGACCCCTAACACCTGGTATCTTCAGATACAGTACCCTTTTTTCTGATTTTTATATTCTGGTCTAATCCATACTGAGCCTGAGAGAGTCTGTGTGTGACTCCTCAAATATATACGGAGATTGAAATTTTCCCCAATACTATATACACCTGGTATCTTCTGATACAGTACCCTTTTTCTGCTTTTTATATTCTGGTCTAATCCATACTGAGCCTGAGAGCGTTTGTGTGTGACTCCTCAAAAATATACGGAGATTGAAATTTTCCCCAATACTATATACACCTGGTATCTTTGGATATAGTACCCTTTTTCTAACTTTTATATTCTGGTCTAATCCATACTGAGCCTGAGAGCGTCTGTATGTGACTCCTCAAATATATACAGAGATTTTCAATTTTCCCCAATACTATATAAACCTGATATCTTCGGATACAGTACCCTTTTTCTGCTTTTTATATTCTGGTCTAATCCACACTGAGCCTGAGAGCATCTGTGTGTGACTCCTCAAATATATACGGAGATTGAAATTTTCCCCAATAATATATACACTTGGTATCTTCGGATACAGTACCCTTTTTCTGCTTTTTATATTCTGGTCTAATACATACTGAGCCTGAGAGCGTTTGTGTGTGACTCCTCAAATATATGCGGAGATTTACAATTTTCCCCAATACTATATACCCCTGGTATCTTTGGATACAGTACCCTTTTTCTACTTTTTATATTCTGGTCTAATCCATACTGAGCCTGAGAGCGTCTGTGTGTGACTCCTCAAATATATACGGAGATAGAAATTTTCCCCAATACTATATACACCTTGTATCTTTGGATACAGTACCCTTTTTCTTCTTTTCATATTCTTGTCTAACCCATATTGAGCGTGAGAGCGTCTGTCTGTGACTCCTGAAATATATACAGAGATCGAAATTTTCCCCTTCACTGTCTACAGCTGTACGCTTGTGATACAGTACCATATATCTGCTTGTATTTTGGGTACATTTTCCCAAACATGAGGAAGCATGGTGGAAGAGGCCGCGGATGTGGGTGGCGGGGCCAGATGGTACTGATGGTGGTGGTGATGGTGCATCTGCTTATATTGCCAAATGCACAATAGCACCTAAGGCAGGAGGTGTTGAGCCTGCGTCATCGTCTGGCTCCAGAGGCCTGGGAGGTTCCCTTTTCTGGGAGTAGGTAAACCGCTTTTAAAGCCGGAGCATCAGGAACAGGCTTTGGCTTACATTGCCGAAACAGCCTCCAGCTCAATCGCCTCCTCTTCTGAAGTTTCAAAAAATGCAAGCACTGAGTCGTCAGTGCAGGCTCCTGGTCAGGAACAACACCTTTCCTTGTGTCCTTCACCCCCCACCAAAAATGAAGGATGCGGCAGGCCACACTTCTGATTACACTATGGAGCTCTTTTCACATACCATGCCTGGGTTATCAAGTCAAATCCTGAATTCCCCAGTCCAAGATGAATCTGACATGGAGTGCACTGATGCACAGCCACTGCTAGATGATTTTGCTAGTACATTCACCCAGAGCACTACATTGCCCTCGCAGTCTACTGAGCCAGAATCTGACCCTGATGAAACTCAGGTGCCCCTTCCCGCATACTATACCACCTTACACAGTGACACAGAGGAAGGTGCAGATGAAATTGAAGAGGAGGTGATGGATGACCCAGTTGTTGAACCGGATTGTCATCAATTGAGGGTAGAGGGTGCCGCTGGCAATATCTCAGAAGAGGAGGACGATCCGCAGCAGGCATCGACAGCTCAACTGCGGTTATCTGGCAGGTCTGTAGCAGTCCAAAAAACGTATTAAAAAGACAAAAAGGGTTGAAGGACGGCTTGTCCAGATAGTCAAATTAGCACAGTATGCAAGCCCTGAAAAGTTATCCCATAGTAGGAAGAGTGCAGTGTGGCACTTTTTTGACCAAAATCCTTTTGATGAGGCAAAGGTTATCTGTAAGAAGTGCGGAAGGACCTTTAGCCGAGGGAAAAATCTCCGAAATTTGAATACCAGCTGCATGCTTAGACATTTAAACACCATGCACTTGCAAGCGTGGATGGACTACAAAACCTCAGGTAGCACCTGCTCCGACTGAAGGTAGCCAGCAACGCTACATCGCTTCTCCCACTGTAAGCCCACTGGTTAGCATACCACCAGCAAGAAATGTTGAGGTGTCGGTCGTTGCAAGGCCAAAGCACTCAAGGACTCACAATGTTTATACACCGAAAGACTGAATCTAGGCCATCACCACCACCACCACCACCACCATCACCAACCCCCTCTCAGTCCACCATGTCCACCGCTAGTTCCTCCATATGCAGCTCTCAAGTCCAGCTCACCCTAGCAGACACTCTGAGTAGGACAAGAAAGTACTCATCCTCTCATCAGCGTACACTGGCTTTGAAAGCCTACATTGCCAAACTGATCTCATTAGAGATGATGCCTTTCTGTTTGGTTGAAAGCGCAGCATTCCGAGAGCTCATGGCCTACGCTGTCCCACGCTATGACCTACCCAGTCAGCACTTCTTTTCTAGAAAAGCCATCCCATCGCTCTACCTGCATGTGAAAGACCGCATTCTTCATGCACTCAAACAATCAGTGAGTGGAAAGGTGCACCTCACAACAGATGCATGGGCCAGTAGGCATGGCCAGGGCCGTTATGTATAAATCACTGCGCACTGGGTTAATGTGGTGGATGCAGGGTCCACAGGGGACAGCTGCGGTGGGCTGTAGGCGCAGTTGGCTGTAGGCGTTCGACCCTCCACCTCCTCCTCCTCCTCCGGAATTGAAAGTACGTCGAAAGAGCGCAGTGGCACGAGCAATCCATCCGCAGCTGCCAGTGCTGCACACGAGGTGTCCCACTATCGAACAGCTAGTGATAAGCATCAGCAGGCTGTTTTAAGGATGATGTGTTGTGAATATGCTGGATGCGGCTTCTGAGCTGGGGCTCCCTCCGGTGGTTGCTGAGGGTAATGAACTGATTAATGAATGGCCTTCAGCTGGCACTGAATAGTAGGATATAAGTGGCCTGAGTTCCCAGCAGCCTTGCCGGTTATCAATTGTTCCTTCTGGTCTTGTTTGAAGCACTGCTACATTCCTGCTCTCCTTCAGATAAGTGTTTGCTGTTTTTTTTTTCCTCTGTTTCATTTTCATTTCTGGTTTGCTGCTTGCAGTGGACTGCAACCTGTTCCCCTTTGGGGGTCTGGCGCTGCAATTGTGCTCCGTTTTTGTCTGCACTTTGACCAAAAGGGTTCCGATGTGGTGAATTGGCCTCCTGAGGCAGTTTCTGCGTTTCAGGAACTTAAGCAGAGATTCATTTCTGCTCCTGTTCTACGGCAGCCTGATGTTTCTCTGCCGTTTCAGGTGGAGGTTGATGCCTCTGAGATTGGGGCTGGTGTCGTTTTGTCCCAAAGGGATCCAGAGACCTCTAAGAGTAACCCTTGTGCCTTTTTCTCTCGAAAATTTTCTCCAACTGAACGTAATTATGACGTGGGTAATCGGGAGTTATTGGCCATGAAGTGGACCTTTGAAGAGTGGAGATATTGGCTGGAAGAAGCCAAACATCAGGTGGTGGTCCTCACGGACCATAAGAACCTGGTTTATCTCGAATCAGCCAAGCGACTTAATCCTAGACAGGCCAGGTGGGCCTTGTTTTTGACACATTTTAATTTTGTGGTTTCTTTTCTTCCTGGCACTAAGAATGTCAAGGCGGATGCCCTCTCGAGGAGTTTCTTTACAGATTCTCCTGAGTTATCTGATCCTGCTGTTATTTTGAAAAAGGGTGTGGTTCTTTCCGCCATTTCGCCCAATTTGAGACTGGCTCTGGAAGGGTGTCAGGAGGATAAACCTGAGTGCTGCCCTGTTGGGAAGTTGTTTGTTCCAGACCAGTGGAAAAAGAGTGTGATGTCTGAGATTCGTTGTTCCGTGTTGGCTGGTAATCTCGGGATTTTTGGTACCAGAGACTTGGTGAGTCGCTCCTTTTGGTGTCCTACTTTGTCTCGTGACGTCAGGGACTTTGTGCAGTCCTGTGGGACTTGCTCTCGTTCCAAGCCTTGCTCTCGTTCTAGTGGTTTGTTAATGCCAATGTTAATGCTGTACCCAAGAGGCCATGGACCCATATTTCTATGGATTTTATTTCTGACCTTCCTGTCTCTCAGAGAATGACCGTTATCTGGGTGATCTGTGATAGGTTTTCCAAGATGATACATCTTGTGCCATTACCTAAGTTGCCTTCCTCCTCTGAGTTGGTGCCTTTGTTCTTTCAGCATGTGGTTCGGTTACATGGCATTCCGGAGAACATTGTGTCTGACAGAGTAGTCCAGTTTGTTTCCAGATTTTGGAGGACATTTTGTTCTAAACTTGGTGTTCAGTTGTCTTTCTCCTCTGCATTTCACCCTCAGACCAATGGACAAACCGAGAGAACAAACCAGACCTTGAAGACTTATTTGAGATGTTTTGTGTCTGCTGATCAAGATGACTGGGTCTCTTTTTTGCCTTTGGCTGAGTTTGCTCTTAATAATAGAGCTACCTCTGCCACCTTGATGTCTTCATTTTTCTGCAATTCCGGGTTTCACCCTCTATTTTCTTCAGGACAGGCGGAGGCTTCTGTCTGTCCGGGGGTTGACTCCATTGTGCAGTGTATGCAGCAGATTTGGGACCAGGTGGTGGAGAGGTGGAGAAGGCCCAGCGGTTTGCCAACCGGCATAGGACTGATGGTCCTCATTTTAAAGTGGGGGACTTGGTTTGGTTGTCCTCAAGGAATATCCCTATGAAGGTTGCATCTCCAAAATTTAAGCCAAGGTTCAATGGACCTTATAAGATCATGGAAATTATTAATCCGGTTTCCTTCCGTTTGCTTCTTCCAGGGACATTTAAGATCCATAACGTGTTCCACAAGTCCTTATTGAAGAGGTTTGTCGAACCAGTTGTTCCTATGGCTGCACCTCCCGACCCTGTTTTGGTTGAGGGCAATTTGGAGTATGTGGTTGAGAAGATATTGGATTCTCGTTTTGCTAGACGGAAACTCCAGTATTTGGTTAAGTGGAGAGATTATGGTCAGGAGGACAATTCTTGGGTGTTTGCTTCGGACATTCATGCTGAGAGACTTATCCGTGCCTATCATCGAGCCCATCCTGATCAGCCTGGTTGCGCAGGTGAGGGTTCGGTCACCCCTCCTCAAGGGGGGGTACTGTTGTGAATATGCTGGATGCGGCTTCTGAGCTGGGGCTCCCTCCGGTGGTTGCTGAGGGTAATGAACTGATTAATGAATGGCCTTCAACTGGCACTGAATGGTAGGATAAAAGTGGCCTGAGTTCCCAGCAGCCTTGCCGGTTATCAATTGTTCCTTCTGGTCTTGTTTGAATCACTGCTACGTTCCTGCTCTCCTTCAGATAAGTGTTTGCTGTTTTTTTTTCCTCTGTTTGATTTTCATTGCTGGTTTGCTGCTTGCAGTGAACTGCAGCCTGTCCCCTTTTGGGGGTCTGGCGCTGCAATTGTGCTCCGTTTTTGTCTGCACTTTTGCTTTTCTCCTTTGTAACTTTTTATTTGCTGAATTACATTTGTTACACCAGAGATCTGATTTAGGTGGATGAGATTGTGCGATCTCAGGTTTTTTGGCAACCAGAAGTGTTGGAATTTTTTAGGGTTTTTGTTGGAATGCAGTCAGAATTCTTTCCTGTACTTTTCTGTCTAGACAGATTGGGCCCCAGCGTTTGCTCATTCTATTTTCTGTCTGTGTCCGTGCTTTCTTCTTGTCTAACAGCCATTCCATGTTTGGGGGCTTCCTATTTTCTTTGGGGATCTGCTCCGGGGCAGATAGCTTTCATCTTTCTGCCTTTAGGTGTAGTTATCTCTCAGGCTGTGACGAGGCGTCTAGGATCACCGTAGGAACGCTCCACGGCTACTTCTAGTTGTGTGGTTAGTTCAGGTTACTGCAATCCAATAGGTTCCAGCCTCTCTGGTGTATTACCGCTTTTGCTATTTTTTGCTATTTCTCCTCAATTACCGAAACATAACAGATATCACTCCATAACAGAGATGAAATCAAGAAGGTGTTTGTAGAGCTAACCGCAATGACCTTCTACAGCTGGATCCAGAATGACTGTCTGTCACACCTGACACACTCCTAACAGCTACTCTACAGCTAGCATCTTGTCTGAGAGGGTTTTTAGTGCCGCCAGGGTGGTTATAACAGGTGCTTTCGCTTGTCAACAGAGAAAGAAGACAGGCTAACTCTGATAAAAATGAACAAAACCTGTTATGAATGTTTTAGAAATGAATTCTGAGCAGAAGCTCCCTCTGGTGGTTACAAACAGTACTGAACCATTCAATGAGGATTGGCAATCAGGAATCACGGACTGGCTGGATATAAGGGAGGTTTCCCCCCATCATGGTTGCCGGTGATCAATTGTTCTTGTCTCAATGTTGTTTCCTGGTTCACTTGGAAGCTTGCTGAGTCTTGCCTCTTCTCCTGCTCTCAGATAAAATATTTTCTGTTTTTTGTTTTTGTGCTTGCCTTTTGCATATTTCTCTGCATTTCTGTGAGGTTGGCCAGATTCCCCTCCCCGGGGGGCTTGGTCTCCTCTCGGTTCCTCTGGAGCCACTGTTGTTTGTTCATTTGCCTTTTCCAGTTTTTTCTGTGGCTGCGGCTTAGTTTTGTTACACCAGAGAACTAATTTAGGTGGTAGAGGTCGTGTGATCTCAGGTGTTTTTGCAATTAGTAGCGTTGGTTTTTTTTAGGGTTTTTTTTGGTTTGCAGTAAGAATCCTTCCTATCCTTTTCTGTCTAGGCAGATTGGGCCCCAGCGTTTGCTCATACTATTTTCTGTCTGTGTCTGTATTTCCTCTTGTCTAACCGCCATAACTGTTTGGGGGCTTCCTATGTTCTTTGGGGATCTGCTCCGGGGCAGATAGCTTTCCTCTTTCTATCTTTAGGTGTAGTTAGCCTCTCAGGCTGTGACGAGGTGTCTAGGACCAACGTAGGAACGCTCCACGGCTGCCTTTAGTTGTGGTGGTTAGTCAGGGTACTGCAATCCAGTAGATTCCAACCTCTCTGGTGTATTGCCGTTTTTGCCTGCTCTCCTCAGCTACCAAAACATAACAAAAACCTGGTGTCAGGAGTCGAACTCAGTACCTCTTGTCCACTGGCCAGCAGCTCTACCATCTGAGCTATTCTGCTGGCTGCAAAGTTCCTTGCTGAACCCAGATACCATTGACTGTTCTTCCTGATTGGCTACACCTAGTGCTCTCTTGATTGGGCCTCTGATTGCCAATTACACACCCTATATAAACCTGGCCCTGTGGGTGTGTCATTGCGAGATTATTGTGCTTCCAGCCTTTAGTCAAGCTCTTTCTCCTGCTGTTCCTGCTGCTACAAACACTGCTCTCCTGTGTACCGACCTCCTGCTGCCACCTGACTACGTTATCTGCCTGCTCCTCTGCTACCGAACTGCCTTTCCTGTGTACCGACCTCCTGCTGCCACCTGACTACGTTATTTGCCTGCTTCCCTGCTACAAACACTGCCTTTCCTGTGTACCGACCTCGGCCTGCCTTCTGACTACGCTACCTGCCTCTGCTTCCCCTAGTGTTTGCAGTAACATCGGCTCCAACCCAGACGGGATCCTGACAGAATAATCTCGCGCCAAAATGGAGTCCGCTGTGAACACCCTGAGGCGGCAAGTTATGGAGCTTCAAAGTTTTTGTACTGACTCTCAAGGAAAATATGCCAAGTTACAAACTGATTTCACGGCGATACAACAGGAAGTAATTGAGCTACAAAAACAACTACTGGACGTGCGCAATTCAGGGTCCGAATCAAACGCGCGGCTGCCGCTGCCTGCAAAGTTCAGTGGGGATCACAAGCAGTACCGAGGATTCCTCAATCAATGCCGCATATACTTCCAGATGCAACCTGCTCCCTTTACCAGTGAGAGGAAGAAAGTTTTTTTCATGATAAATCTCCTGACGGATGAAGCTCTTGCTTGGGCTTCACCTTATGTAGAAAAAGACTATGCCCTCCTTAATGACCTGGAAGCTTTCATCGCAGCTATGAATCAAGTTTTTGATGACCCAAACCGCTGTGCCACAGCAGAAACCAAATTACATAATTTGCGCCAAGGACGTCGCTCTGTTGCGGAATATACATCGGAGTTCCGTCGCTGGGTGGCCGACACCACCTGGAATCCAGCGGCCCAGAGAAGTCAATTTCGACGAGGGTTATCAGAACCAGTGAAAGACGAGCTTGCCAGGGTTGAGACCCCTGACCAGTTGGAGGACTTTATTCAACTATGTATCCGGATTGACCAGAGACTTACTGAAAGGAGTAAGGAGAGACTGCGAGCACTTGGGAATAGCCTGGCTTCTCATTTTCAGCATCAGACCACCAAGAAAAGACGCAAGTTGTGTCTGAACCGATGCAGATCGACGTCATCCGAAGACCACTCTCTGCACAGGAGAAGGAGAGGCGACGTGCAGAACATCTCTGCCTCTATTGTGGGGACCCTGGACACTATGCCATCAACTGTCCTAACAAAAGGACTATAGCCTTTACCAACAACAGGTCTGCCAGCAATACGGACCTTTCTCAGCAGTCGGATTCCATCTTGCAGACTATCTCATCAGTAACGCCAGAAATAGACAAAATACATACCACATCATCTCATTTTGTAATTCCCATTCAGGTTGTAATGGGCACCCAAAAAATACAATGCTCTGCCCTGTTGGATTCGGGAGCAGGAGGAAATTTTATGGACTTAAAATTTACACGTGATAATAATATTTCCAGTAGGACCAAATCCACACCAATTGAAATGGAAACTGTGGATGGATCACCTTTGTCTTCTGGACCTGTCACGCATGAGACAATCGAACTGGAGATTTGTATCGACCCGGATCATCATGAAGCTGTCAGTTTCCACCTTATTTCATCTCCGAAATTTCCGGTTATTCTAGGGATCCCCTGGTTTTCAGTCCATAACCCTTCTATCAACTGGGCATCAAGGACCATCACCTTTCCATCTGACTACTGTAAGAATAATTGTCATAAGGAACCCCCTGTTCTCCAACAAGTCCAAATCTCTGAGATTTCGCATGAGAAGGAAGAGAAACTACCACCTCAATATCAGCAGTTCTCTGATGTCTGCAGTAAGAAGAAAGCAGATCAATTACCTCCTCACCGTCCTTATGACTGTCCCATTGAATTGCTGCCAGGAGCAACCATTCCATTTGGACGGATTTACAATCTTTCCGAACCTGAATTGAAGGTATTAAGAAAGTTCCTGGATGAAAATTTAGAGAAAGGCTTTATTCGACCTTCCACATCTCCAGCTGGGGCACCCCTGTTCTTTGTTGAAAAGAAAGACTCCACTCTGCGGCCATGTATTGACTACAGAGAGATGAATAATATCACTGTCAAGAATCGCTACCCGCTACCCTTGATTCCTGAACTATTTGAGAGACTCCGTTCTGCGAAAATCTTTACGAAGCTGGATCTTAGAGGGGCTTACAACCTCATACGGATTCGCCCAGGAGATGAGTGGAAGACCGCCTTCAGAACGAGATATGGACATTTTGAATCTCTTGTTATGACCTTTGGCCTTAGCAATGCCCCAGCCACCTTTCAACATTTTATTAATGATGTATTTCGAGATTTCTTGGACCAATTCGTTGTGGCTTATCTCGATGACATTCTTATATTTTCAGACACCTTGGAAGAGCATCGCAGGCACGTCCAGTTAGTCTTGGAACGACTACAGGAGAACCATCTCTACATTAAACTTGAAAAATGTGAGTTTGAACAAACCAGTATCCAATTTCTGGGATATATCATCTCCCCAGAAGGTTTGAGCATGGATCCCGGCAAAATCAATGCTGTAGTAGACTAGCCTGTTCCAAGAAATTTAAAAGACGTCCAGCGTTTCATAGGATTTGCAAATTTTTACCAAAAATTTATAAAGAACTTTTCACGGATCATACTACCAATTACTACACTAACAAAAAAGACCAAAGCATTTTTCTGGTCTCCGGAGGCACAGGAGGCTTTTGACAAGTTGAAAACTCTTTTTACGTCTGCTCCATTGTTAGTACACCCAAATCCTGAATTGCCATTTACTGTCGAAGTGGACGCCTCGGACTCTGCAGTGGGAGCCATTCTGTCTCAGCGAGTTGGGGACAAGATGCAACTTCACCCATGTGCGTTTCTTTCCCACACCATGTCATCTGCAGAAAAGAACTACGACATTGGTAATAAAGAACTGTTAGCCATTAAAGTTGCCTTCTCCGAGTGGAGACATCTTCTGGAAGGTGCCAATCACCCTGTGACTGTCCTCACGGACCACAAGAATCTTGAATTCCTCCATACAGCAAAAAGATTGTCTGCAAGACAAGCACGATGGGCCTTATTTTTCTCAAGATTCAATTTTATAATCTCTTACCGGCCTGGTTCAAGAAATGGCAAGGCTGACGCCCTGTCCAGGATGTGTTCGGAACCTCAGGAGAGGTCTAGTAATGATGATACAATTCTAGGCCCTAAAAATTTTTTGGGAATATTGCACTCTAGAGGACTAGGTAATAGAATTAAAGATGGATATCAAGAGGACTCTTTCCTTAACCATCCTTCGGAAGACGTCGATCTTTCATTCAAAGAGGGGTTTTGGATGCAGAAACACCAAATATATGTACCTGAATCTTCTCGCCTTGAAGTCCTCAAAAGTGTCCATGATTCTAAACTGGCAGGACATCCTGGAGTTGCAAAAACACAAGACTTACTACTTTGTTTCTTTTGGTGGCCTAATTGTAGGAAGGACGTGAGGAAATATGTTTCAACCTGTTTAACATGCGCACGAAACAAGACCCCACGATCGTCTCCTCTAGGACTCTTGCAACCACTCCCAGTTCCATCCAGGCCTTGGGGATCTATTTCCATGGATTTTATTGTGGAACTACCCCCTTCCAAACAGATGACCGTCATCCTTGTCATAGTGGACCGACTCACAAAAATGGCCCACTTTATTCCAACTGAAGGAATTCCTACTGCTGAAAAAACTGCAGAACTGATGATCAAAGAGGTATTCAGGTTACATGGAATTCCTGACAGCGTGGTGTCTGACAGAGGCGTTCAGTTTACGTCAAAATTTTGGAAGAGTTTCTGTACAGCCTTGGGAGTCACGGTGAATCTTTCTACCGCTTTCCATCCTCAGTCCAATGGCCAGACGGAGAGAACGAACCAGACTTTGGAGCAATACCTCCGTTGCTTCATTTCCTATCTTCAGGATGACTGGGTGGACTATTTACCAACAGCAGAGTTTGCCTACAACAACTCCATACATAGCGCTACATCTCAAACCCCATTTTTTGCTAATTATGGAGTACATCCAGTATTTATCCCTAATCTGCCAGTGAACACTCCCATTCCTGCTGTTAATGACAGGCTTACAAAATTACAGGAATCCCAGAAGGAATTATCAGAGATATTGCTCAAGACCCAGGAAGAATATAAGGAAGCAGCAGATAAACATCGGAGAGTGCCCCCTGCTCTTCAGGTTGGAGACAAAGTTTGGCTGTCCACTAAAAACCTTAAGACACATGTGCCATCCTCCAAATTGGGTCAGAAATTCATTGGACCTTTTCAAATTTCTGCAAAAATTAACCAGGTTGCTTTTCGTTTAAAACTTCCCAACAATCTAAAGATTCATCCAGTGTTTCACATATCCTTGCTCAAACCCTTCTGTGAAAACCCGTTTCCAGGAAGAATTCAGCCACCTCCTCCACCAGAAAGGATCCGTGGTGAAGAAGAATACATTGTGGATAAGATTCTGGACTCCCGAAAATTCAGAGGTAAACTGCAGTATCTGGTACAGTGGAAGGGTTACGGACCAGAGGAAAATTCATGGGAACCAAGGGACAACGTCCATGCTCCTAGACTAACAAGAGCCTTTCATCAAAGGTACCCGGATAAGCCAGCTCCTGAGATGTCCAGAGGCCATCCTGGAAGGAGGGGAGTACTGTCAGGAGTCGAACTCAGTACCTCTTGTCCACTGGCCAGCAGCTCTACCATCTGAGCTATTCTGCTGCTGCAAAGTTCCTTGCTGAACCCAGATACCATTGACTGTTCTTCCTGATTGGCTACATCTAGTGCTCTCTTGATTGGGCCTCTGATTGCCAATTACACACCCTATATAAACCTGGCCCTGTGGGTGTGTCATTGCGAGATTATTGTGCTTCCAGCCTTTAGTCAAGCTCTTTCTCCTGCTGTTCCTGCTGCTACAAACACTGCTCTCCTGTGTACCGACTTCCTGCTGCCACCTGACTACGTTATCTGCCTGCTCCTCTGCTACCGAACTGCCTTTCCTGTGTACCGACCTCCTGCTGCCACCTGACTACGTTATTTGCCTGCTTCCCTGCTACAAACACTGCCTTTCCTGTGTACCGACCTCCGGCTGCCACCTGACTACGTTATTTGCCTGCTTCCCTGCTACAAACACTGCCTTTCCTGTGTACCGACCTCGGCCTGCCTTCTGACTACGCTACCTGCCTCTGCTTCCCCTAGTGTTTGCAGTAACATCGGCTCCAACCCAGACGGGATCCTGACACCTGGATTAGCCCACACTTTTCCACACCACCAGATGACCGCAGCATATAATATTCAATATTTTAATGAGGCCCCCCTGTTGTTGCCTTTCAGAGGTTTATAGATGACTAGAGATGAGCAAACCTTTCAAGGTTCGGTTTGGTTTGGATTGGCGAATGTCCCGATGTTCATTGAACATATTCAAATCCCATTGAATTCAATGGAAGGCAAAATCAAATGCATAGACAACACCTTCAATGGCTAAACAACATTTTAGTGGTAAAAATATAATTTATTATTTCTTCACCGCTCAGTGGTATAAAATTCTGTGAGGCACATGTGGTGTTAACCCCTTCATGACCCGGCCTATTTTGACCTTAAAGACCTTGCCATTTTTATCAGTTCTGACCAGTGTCCCTTTATGATGAAATAACTCAGGAACGCTTCAACGGATCCTAGCGATTCTGAGAATGTTTTTTCATGACATATTGGGCTTCATGTTAGTGGTAAATTTAGGTCGATAATTTTTGCGTTTATTTGTGAAAAAAAAGGAAATTTGGCCAAAATTTAGAAAATTTTGCAATTTTCAAATTTTGAATTTTTATTCTGTTAAACCAGAGAGTAATGTGACACAAAATAGTAAATAAATAACATTTCCCACATGTCTACTTTACATCAGCACAATTTTGGAAACAAAATTTTTTTTTCTTAGAAGTTATAAGGGTTAAAAGTTGACCAGCGATTTCTCATTTTTATAGCAAAATTTACAAAGCCATTTTTTTTAGGGACCACCTCCCATTTGAAGTCACTTTGAGGGGTCTATATGAAAGAAAATACCCAAAAGTGACACCTTTCTAAAAACTGCACCCCTCAAGGTACTCAAAACCACATTCAAGAAGATTATTAACCCTTCAGGTGCTTCACCGGAACTAAAGCAAAGTGGAAGGAAAAAATGGACATTATAATTTTTCCAACAAAAATTTTCTTTTAGCAACAATTTATTCATTTTCACACGGCCAACAGGATAAAATGGATCCCTAAATTTGTTGGACAATGTCTCCTGAGTACACCAATACCTCATATGTGGTCATAAACCACTGTTTGGGCGCACGGTAGGGCCCAGAAGGGAAGGAGCGCCATTTGACTTTTTGAAGGGAAAATTAGCTCCAATCGTTAGCGGACACCATGTCGCATTTGGAGAGCCCCTGTGTGCCTAAACATTGGAGCACCCCCACAAGTGACCCCATTTTGGAAACTAGACCCCCAAAGGAACCTATCTAGATGCATAGTGAGCACTTTTAACCCCCAGGTGGTTCACAAATTAATCTGTCAAATGAAAAAGTACTTTTTTTTTCACAAAAATTTTCTTTTAGCATCAATTTTTTTATTTTCACATGGGCAGCAGGATAAAATGGATCCTAAAATTTGTTGGGCAATTTCTCCTGAGTACACCGATACATCATATGTGGTCATAAACCACTGTTTGGGCACACGGCAGGGCTTGGAAGGGAAGGAGCGCCATTTGACTTTTTGAAGGGAAAATTAGCTCCAATTGTTAGCGGACACCATGTCGCGTATGGAAAGTATGTAGCGTATGTCAGGTTCGTGTGTGGTGTGATGTAGTGTATGTTAGGTTGGTGTGTGTAGTGTAGTATGCGTCAGGTTCATGTGTGTGGTGTTTACTACACCACAAACATCAACCTGACGTACACCACGCCACACCACACACCAACCTAACATACACTACATCATGTTGGCGTGTGGTGTAGTGTAGGTCAGGTTGGTGTGTGGTGTAGTGTGTCAGGTTGATATGTGTAGTGTAGTATACACCACACACACACACCAACCTGACGTACACTACAACACATGCACCAACCTGCGACGTACACTACACTACACCACACACCAACCTAACATACACTACGTCAGGTTGGCGTGTGTGGTGTAATGTAGGTCAGGTTGGTGTCTGGTGTGGTGTAGTGTAGTGTAGTGTATGCCAGGTTGGTGTGTGGTGTGGTGCAGTGTACGTCAGGTTGGTGTGTGGTATGGTGTAGTGCATGTCAAGTTGGTGTGTGTGCTGTAGTATACACCACACACACACCATCCTGACGTACACCACACACCAACCAGACATACACTACATCAGGTTGGTATGTGGTGTAGTGTGTCAGGTTGATATGTGTGGTGTTGTATACACCACACACACAACAACCTGACGTACACTACAATACACACACCAACCTGACGTACACTACACCACACCACATACCAACCTAACATACACTACATCAGGTTGGCGTGTGGTGTAGTGTAGGTCAGGTTGGTGTGTGGTGTAGTGTGTCAGGTTGATATGTGTAGTGTAGTATACACCACACACACACACACTAACCTGACGTACACTACAACACATGCACCAACCTGACGTACACTAAATCACACCACACACCAACCTAACATACACTACGTCAGGTTGGTGTGTGGTGTAGTGTGTCAGGTTGATATGTGTAGTGTAGTATACACCACACACACACACTAACCTGACGTACACTACAACACATGCACCAACCTGACGTACACTACATCACACCACACACCAACCTAACATACACTACGTCAGGTTGGCGTGTGTGGTGTAGTGTAGGTCAGGTTGGTGTCTGGTGTGGTATAGTGTAGTGTATGCCAGGTTGGTGTGTGGTGTGGTGTAGTGTACATCAGGTTGGTGTGTGGTGTGGTGTAGTGCATGTCAGGTTGGTGTGTGTGCTGTAGTATACAGTCATGGCCAAAAGTTTTGAGAATGACACAAATATTCATTTTTACAAAGTCTACTGCTTCACTTTTTCTAATGGCAATTTGCATATACTCCAGAATGTTATAAAGAGTGATCAGCTTAACAGCAATTACTTGCAAAGTCAATATTTGGCTAGAAAATGAATTTTATCCCCCAAAACACATTTCAACATCATTGCAGCCCTGCCTTAAAAGGACCAGCTAACCTCTTTTCAGTGATTGCTCCATTAACACAGGTGTGCGTGTTGATGAGGACATGGCTGGAGATCAATCTGTCATGATTAAGTAAGAATGACACCACTGGACACTTTAAAAGGAGGCTGGTGCTTGGCATCATTGTTTCTCTTCTGTTAACCATGGTTATCTCTAAAGAAACACGTGCAGTCATCATTGCAATGCACAAAAATGGCCTAACAGGGAAGAGTATCACAGCTAGAAAGATTGCACCTCAGTCAACAATCTATCGCATCATCAAGAACTTCAAGGAGAGAGGTTCCATTGTTGCCAAAAAGGTTTCAGGGCGCACAATAAAGACCAGCAAGCGCCAGGACCGTCTCTTAAAAGTGTTTCAGTTGCGGGATCGGGCTACCAGCAGTGCAGAGCTTGCTCAGGAATGGCAGCAGGCAGGTGTGAGTGTATCTGCACGCACTGTGAGGCGGAGACTCTTGGAGCAAGGCCGGGTCTCAAGGAGGGCAGCAAAGAAGCCACTTCTCTCCAGAAAAAACATCATGGACAGACTGATATTCTGCAAAAGGTACAGGCAGTGGACTGCTGAGGACTGGGGTAAAGTTATTTTCTCTGATGAATCCCCTTTTCGATTGTTTGGGACATTCTCATTCGGAGAAGACAAGGTGAGCACTACCACCAGTCTTGTCTCATGCCAACTGTTAAGCATCCTGAAACCATTCATGTGTGGGGTTGCTTCTCAGCCAAGGGAATCGGCTCTCTCACAGTCTTACCTAAAAACACAGCCATGAATAAAGAATGGTACCAGAATGTCCTCCAAGAGCAACTTCTCCCAACCCTCCAAGAGCAGTTTGGCGATCAACAATGCCTTTTCCAGCATGGTGGAGCACCTTGCCATAAAGCAAAGGTGGTAACTAAATGGCTCAGGGAACAAAACATAGAGATTTTGGGTCCATGGCCTGGAAACTCCCAGATCTTTATCCCATTGAGAACTTGTGGTCAATCATCAAGAGACGGGTAGACAAACAAAAACCTAAAAATTCTGACAAAATGAAAGCATTGATTGTGCAAGAATGGACTGCTATCAGTCAGGATTTGGTCCAGAAGTTGATTGAGAGCATGCCAGGGAGAATTGCAGAGGTCCTGAAGAAGAAGGGTCAACACTGCAAATATTGACTTGCTGCATTAACTCATTCTAACTGTCAATATAAGCTTTTGTTACTCATATGTGTGCAATTATTATATTTCTGGCAGTGATAAAAACATCTGTCAAACACACATAAAAACCAGAGGGCAGCAGATCATGTGAAAATATAATATTTGTGTCATTCTCAAAACTTTTGGCCATGACTGTACACCACACACACACACCATCCTGACGTACACCACACACCAACCAGACATATACTATGTCAGGTTGGTATGTGGTGTAGTGTGTCAGGTTGATATGTGTGGTGTAGTATACACCACACACACCCTGACGTACACTACAACACACGCACCAACCTGACGTACACTACACCACACACCAACCTAACATACACTGTCAGGTTGGCGTGTGTGGTGTAGTGTAGGTCAGGTTGGTGTGGTGTAGTGTACGTCAGGTTGGTGTGTGTGGTGTAGTATACACCACACACATCAACCAGACATACACTATGTCAGGTTGGTATGTGGTGTAGTGTGTCAGGTTGATATGTGTGGTGTAGTATACACCACACACACAACCTGACGTACACTACAACACACGCACCAACCTGACGTACACTACACCACACCAAACACCAACCTAACATACACTGTCAGGTTGGCGTGTTTGGTGTAGTGTAGGTCAGGTTGGTGTGGTGTAGTGTACGTCAGGTTGCTGTGTGTGGTGTATACTACACCACACTGTTACACTCGGTCCCAGCGCTGGCTCTGCACTCCGTTCTGCCCACTCACCTGTTCCTCTGGCTGTCCCTCTGCAGCAGTCTGCGCACGGGCTGGGGTCTCCTGTCCCATCTGCTTCTCGGCGTCCTGTGTCCTCCTCCACTTCCTGGCACGCTGCTGGCAGGCCTCCAGATAGACTGCTTAGGACGCGAGGCCGCGCCCACCGTCTCTCTTAAAGGGGCAGCGTGCATTTTTTGAAATAGCTAATTAACCAATGGCTGCGCACTCAGTACTATATCTGGTCACTCCACCATTAGGGAGTGCCGGAGCAACGTGTTCTATCATTGCTACATCCGGTTCTGTTCCTGATCTGTCTGCGCTGCGTCTGCAGTCTCTGTGCTTCGCTGATACTGTTTGTCTCCTCAGATCTTTGCTAACCCGTATCTGGCTAACCTGGACAATCTCGGCTATTACTGGCGCAAGTGTCATCCCGTTCCGCCATCAGCCATCCATACCCGTGGACCGTGACAAGGTCACTGAAGCCAGCCTACTACCATCCGTTCTGGACCAGGACCTTACTCTTCTCCGTCAAGAATCCTCCACGGACTCTGTAAATACCTGTTACCCTTTTGGTCCCTCTGGGACAGCTGCCACGTGTTCGGGGTCTAACTGGAGGTAGCACCTGTGTCCTCCGGGTATTCCATTCTGGTCCTGTTCGAGGGGCCTTACTACGGGTACCCGGGGCTCACTAGTTACGCCCCCTTCGGAGCCCCCCGGACCGCGGTCTCGAGGTTCCACATTAAAAAATAAAAACGAATGTGAACTTCACCACCTCTGCCTCCGCTTCCATTCGTTACAGATTGCTCCGGCCATGGAACCCGCTGGATCCCAGAGATCTCCGACCACGGATCTGTGCCAGGAGGTGACCCGTTTGGGAGTTCAACAGGACAAGATCACGACTTATCTACACAGCTTGTCTACCCGCATGGATTCCTTGGGGTCCTCGTCTGCACCTGACTCTTCTATCAATAATCAGGTACCAGTTCCCATGGCAAGTCAAGGTCCCCGTCTGGCGGCTCCTACCCGTTTCCAGGGTGACCCTACTCTGTGTCGGGGTTTCCTCAATCAGTGCACTCTACACTTCGAAATCTTGGGGCATATGTTTGCTTCTGACCGAGCCAAGGTGGGCTTCATCATGTCGCACCTGGGAGGAGAGGCCCTCGCCTGGCTAAACCCGCTATGGGAGAGAGGGGATCCGCTGGTTAACGATCTTCAATCTTTCCTAGAGGCTTTTCGCAGGACTTTCGATGAACCTGGTCGCACCACTTCGACTGCCTCAGCTCTGCTCCGCCTGCGCCAAGGTACTCTCACGGTAGCTCAGTATGCTGTTAAATTCTGCACCCTCTCGTCTGAATTATCGTGGAACAATGAGGCCCTGGTTGCTAACTTCTGGGAAGGCCTATCCGGAAGAATCAAGGATGAGCTGGCGGGACGGGACAGACCTACCCTCTTGGAAGAACTAATATCCTTGGCAACCTGAATTGACCTGCGTTTTCAGGAGCGCTCCATGGAGATCAAGCGGGACAAAAGGTCCTATCACCTGGACTCTAGTTTGTACAAAACAGGTACTTCGCCCTCCGCCTCCGAGGCCATGGAGGTGGGCCATGTAAGTTTGGCCACCCGCCGCCGGGAGGCACGTCGCAAGGAGGGAAGTTGTTACTACTGCGGTAGTTCTGAACATTTGATCCATTTATGTCCTAAAAAGTCGGGAAACTCCAGTGCCTAGGTCCGGTAGGAGGGGCCAACCTAGGTAGAGAACAGTCCTCTCCCTCTTTACACATCTCAGTCTCCGTGTCCTATGGAGCAATAAAATTCTCCGAACATTGTCTACTGGATTCTGGAGCTGCAGGGAACTTCATCCAGCAGGCGGTTGTGGATCATTACCGCTTACCAGTCCAGCGTCTTCCTGATCCGTTACAGGTGTCCGCCGTGGATGGCAAACCGCTGACCGAGCCCGTCCAGTTTCAAACCGAGTTGGTGGAACTCCGGGTAGGTCTAATGCATACTGAACGAATGCGATTTTATGTATATCCCGGTTTATCCCATCCCATGCTTTTAGGTTTACCTTGGCTCCAGATGCATGAACCAGTCCTTAATTGGAAAACTGGAGAAGTTCTGCGTTGGGGAGATACCTGCATGAATCGTTGCTTAACCCGGATTCAACCTGTTTCGCCTCCAGTCCAGCCTGATACCCTGCCAGGGTTGCGTTCCGCCTATTGGTCCTTCTCTGACGTCTTTGGGAAAAAGGAGGCTGAGAGACTACCTCCACACAGGTCGTATACTGTCAGATAGAGCTTCTTTCTGGAGCATCTCCTCCTCGCGGGAGAGTTTATCCCCTTTCACAGGCAGAGACTCAGGCCATGTCGGACTACATCCAAGAGAATCTGGCTAGAGGATTTATCCGAAAGTCATCGTCACCGGCAGGAGCTGGATTCTTCTTTGTGAAGAAAAAGGATGGATCCTTGCGGCCCTGCATTGACTATCGGGGTCTAAATCAAATCACGGTAAAAAACAGGTATCCATTACCTCTTATTTCAGAGCTGTTTGATCGTCTCCGAGGGGCCAAGATCTTCACCAAATTGGACCTCAGAGGGGCCTACAACCTGATCCGAGTCAGAGAGGGGGACGAATGGAAAACAGCCTTCAACACCCGTGACGGCCACTATGAATACCTGGTAATGCCATTCGGCCTAAGCAATGCACCTGCGGTCTTTCAGGAATTTGTTAATGACATTTTCAGGGACTTGCTCTATACTTGTGTCGTGGTTTACCTGGACGATATTTTGATTTTTTCTGCTGACTTGACGTCACACCGGAGGCAAGTACGCCTGGTCTTACAAAGACTGAGAGAGAACAGGCTATATGCCAAATATGAGAAATGTCTCTTTGAGCAGTCTTCTTTGCCTTTCCTTGGGTACATTGTATCTTCCACAGGATTAAAGATGGATCCGGAGAAGTTGTCTGCAGTTCTCAACTGGCCTCTTCCGTCTGGGCTAAAAGCCATACAAAGGTTCCTCGGATTCGCCAATTACTACCGGCAATTTATTCCACACTTTTCCACCCGAGTGGCTCCAATCACAGCCTTAACCCGGAAAGGTGTAAACTCTAAGGAATGGTCCTCCGAGGCAGAAGAGGCCTTTGTTTCTCTCAAAAAAGCCTTCGCTTCCGCACCCGTTCTCCATCGTCCTAATTCAAGTGAGCAATTTTTTCTTGAGGTTGACGCTTCTTGTTGGTGCAGGAGCAGTTCTGACCCAGAAGTCGTCTACCGGGAGGATGATCTCGTGTGGTTTTTTTTCCAAGGTTTTTTCTCCTGCAGAGAGGAACTACTCTGTCGGTGATCGCGAACTGTTGGCCATCAAATTGGCTCTGCAAGAATGGAGACATCTTCTTGAAGGAGCACATCACCAGGTAATCATATTCACCGACCATAAAAACCTTGCCTATCTCCAATCTGCTTTAAGACTGAATCCCCGTCAGGCCCGTTGGGCATTATTTTTTGCCCGTTTCAATTTTGTACTTCATTTCCGTCCAGTTGACAAGAACATCAAGGCAGACGCACTCTCTAGAGCCTTCTTGCCTCCTGAACTGGAGGAAGAACCTCAGCACATTATTGAACCTTCTAAGTTAGTCTCTGTTGCCTCCACTGATCTGGCCCGGCTTCCTCCTGGGAAGACTTTCGTGTCCGCTTCTGATCGTACTCGTGTTCTGCGCTGGGGTCATTCTTCTAAGTTGGCTGGCCATGCTGGTCAGAAAAAGACGCAGCAACTCATCTCCCGTTATTACTGGTGGCCTACCATGGGGAAGGATATCCAGGAGTTCGTCGCAGCCTGTCCTTCATGTGCCCGTAACAAAACTGTTAAACATCTACCAGCCGCTCTTTCCGATTCCGTCCACTCCCTGGCAGCACATCGCGATGGATTTCATCACGGATCTTCCCATTTCTTCTGGCTGCTCAGCGGTATGGGTTGTGGTGGATCGCTTCTCTAAAATGGCCCACTTCGTTCCGCTATCTGGCC
This sequence comes from Oophaga sylvatica, assembly GCA_033576555.1. NCBI lineage: Eukaryota > Metazoa > Chordata > Amphibia > Anura > Dendrobatidae > Oophaga > Oophaga sylvatica. The sequence continues at coordinate 364,747,256 of JARQOD010000001.1, read as the reverse complement.
TCCCGTCTGCTCCAGAACTGGCCGCTCACTTCATTCAGCACATCTTCCGTCTACATGGATTTCCTCTCCACATCGTGTCCGACAGGGGCGTCCAGTTCACCTCTAAGTTCTGGAGAGGACTCTGTAAAATGGTAAAAATTGAACTAGATTTTTCTTCTGCATATCATCCCCAGTATAATGGGTAAGTGGAGAGGATCAATCAAATCCTGTCTGGATACCTGCGTCACTTCGTCAACGCTCATCATAATGACTGGGTAGAATTACTGCCCTGGGCGGAATTCTCCTACAACAACCAAGTAAGTGAATCTTCTGGAAAGTCTCCCTTTCAGATTGTGTTTGGACTGCAACCCGGAATTCCTCTTCCTGTCTCGGGATTGTCTGATGTTCCGGCAGTCGATACCTTGTCTAAGAATTTCTCGGACATTTGGAGAGAGACCAAGTCGGCTTTGGAGAAAGCTTCTCAATGGATGAAAACGCATGCGGACAAAAGACGTTTGGAGGCTCCCATCTTTCGTCCAGGAGACAAGGTATGGCTCTCCTCCAAGTACATCCGTCTGAAGTTACCATCGTACAAATTGGGTCCCCGTTTCATTGGTCCCTTTGAAGTCTTGAGACAAATCAACCCGGTCTCTTATAAACTGAAATTGCCTAACTCTCTACGAGTACCTAACTCCTTTCATGTTTCCCTCCTCAAACCAGTAGTGTTGAGCTCCTTCTTTAAGGACCCGGGTACCACTCCTGATCCGGTCTCTGAGGATGATTTTTTGAGGTAAAACATATCTTGGCCTCTAAGAGAGTAAGAGGTAGGATCTATTACCTGGTGGACTGGAAGGGTTTTGGTCCTGAGGAGAGGTCTTGGGAGCCTAAAGAGAACATCCAGGCCCCTCTTCTTCTTAAAAGATTTCACGCAGGCTTGAAAAAGAGGGGGAGTAAAGAGGGGGATACTGTTACACTCGGTCCCAGCGCTGGCTCTGCACTCCGTTCTGCCCACTCACCTGTTCCTCTGGCTGTCCCTCTGCAGCAGTCTGCGCACGGGCTGGGGTCTCCTGTCCCATCTGCTTCTCGGCGTCCTGTGTACTCCTCCACTTCCTGGCACGCTGCTGGCAGGCCTCCAGATAGACTGCTTAGGACGCGAGGCCGCGCCCACCGTCTCTCTTAAAGGGGCAGCGTGCATTTTTTGAAATAGCTAATTAACCAATGGCTGCGCACTCAGTACTATATCTGGTCACTCCACCATTAGGGGAGTGCCGGAGCAACGTGTTCTATCATTGCTACATCCGGTTCTGTTCCTGATCTGTCTGCGCTGCGTCTGCAGTCTCTGTGCTTCGCTGATACTGTTTGTCTCCTCAGATCTTTGCTAACCCGTATCTGGCTAACCTGGACAATCTCGGCTATTACTGGCGCAAGTGTCATCCCGTTCCGCCATCAGCCATCCGTACCCGTGGACCGTGACAAGGTCACTGAAGCCAGCCTACTACCATCCGTTCTGGACCAGGACCTTACTCTTCTCCGTCAAGAATCCTCCACGGACTCTGTAAATACCTGTTACCCTTTTGGTCCCTCTGGGACAGCTGCCACGTGTTCGGGGTCTAACTGGAGGTAGCACCTGTGTCCTCCGGGTATTCCATTCTGGTCCTGTTCGAGGGGCCTTACTACGGGTACCCGGGGCTCACTAGTTACGCCCCCTTCGGAGCCCCCCGGACCGCGGTCTCGAGGTTCCACATTAAAAAATAAAAACGAATGTGAACTTCACCACCTCTGCCTCCACTTCCATTCGTTACACACACACACCAACCAGACATACACTACGTCAGGTTGGTATGTGGTGTAGTGTGTCAGGTTGATATGTGTGGTGTAGTATACACCACACACACAACCTGACGTACACTACAACACACGCACCAACCTGAAGTACACTACACCACACTATCCTAACATACACTACGTCAGGTTGGCTGTGTGGTGTAGTGTAGGTCAGGTTGGTGTGTGTTTTGTAGTGTACGTCAGGTTGGTGTGTGTGGTGTAGTATACACCACAAACACACCATCTTGACATACACCACATACCAACCTGACATAAACTATGTCAGGTTGGTGTGTGGTGTAGTGTACGTCAGGCTGGTGTGTGTGTGATGTTGTGTATGTCAGTCTGGTGTGGGTGAGTGCTGTACGGGAATGTCAGGATGTGTTTAGTCCACGGATGTGTGATGAATACTAAAGCATTCATTCAAACACAGTGCAGGTTTGTCAGGACACGTTTCACATTGGAAACGAGATTCCCTTCTTATCCCCCTTTTATAGCATACCCGGCACCTTTTTTTTTGCTTTCGCCTTAGTGGGAGCATGTTGCCCTGGTACCATAAGGGAAACTTGAGTTCCAGGGGTGCTGGGGCGCGCTCCGTCCTCCTCTCCAAAAATCAAGGCCTTTATCACCGACTCCTGGAACTGAAGGAAGGTGTTGTTGGTCTGGCCGGCACATCGTGATAGCACGTATGTCACGCTGTCTAATGATATGTATACAATGTCAGTAAACTATTAATACAGGAACAACACTCTATACAACAACTAGTATAGCAACATCAGCATGTAAATATAGAATAGATTTACCTGACACGATATCTGCTGAACTCAGGGTTAATCTTGAGGACTTGATGAGCTGAAACAGGAAAGAGGTGGACCGGGATCTAACCTGACCCTAAACTGGGGTCCTAACTAATCCCTCACCTTGGAGGTACTGATAATGGTTCAGAGGTCCAAGTCTCCAACCTAACCCTGTCTCCTATCAGACCCTGAACCCTGTAATCAGTCCTAAGAAGGATCCTGACTACCACCAAAGGGATATGGGCTGATCTCAGCTAAATACACAGATTAGACATATAAGACAGACAGGATAACACTCGCTTGCATACACACTCAAACACCAAAGGAACATAAATGGTCTGGGAAATAAACTCTAACCAAGTTGAGCTTAGAACAACTAAGGAGCTCACAACTAAAGTCTATATAGATTCATTCCTATCTGTGGTCTGCATGAAGGTTTCACTGGCAACTCCCCAAGCAGACAACCAGGAATTTAAAGGAAACCAATCAACAAATAATCAATTGCAGCCGGGAGAAACTGCACCCAGTCCCAGCACCGAGCACAGACAGAATTAACTCCCTAGCTGCCAAACACAAAGAAACAGCAGCTCAGCTGTGAGAAGTCAAAATGTGCAACCGCGACGATCTTTGTGGCAATGCACACATGACAGTACCCCCCCTTCTACGAGGGGCCTCCGGACCCTCAGGGCCAGGCCTGCCCGGGTGAGTTCTGTGGAAGGTCCGAACCAAACGATCTGCGTTAACATCAGACGCAGGGACCCACGTCCTCTCCTCTGGACCATACCCCTTCCAATGCACCAAGTACTGAAGGGACCGGCGATTCAGACGTGAGTCAATGATCTTTGATACTTGAAATTCCAAGTTACCATTGACCAACACAGGAGGAGGAGGTAGAGGTGACGGTATGACTGGTGCCACATACCTTTTAAGTAATGACTTGTGGAACACATTATGAATTTTAAACGTAGGAGGGAGGTCCAGACGAAATGCCACAGGATTAATTATGGAACTGATCCTGTACGGCCCGATGAATCTGGGACCCAGTTTCCAGGAGGGCACCTTAAGTTTTATATTCCTGGTAGACAACCATACCAGATCGTTCACATTCAGATCTGGACCAGAAACTCTCCTCCTATCAGCCATACGTTTGTAACGGTTCCCCATCGCACTCAGATTATTCAATACACCTCTCCACACAGAAGCAAGTGACGACGAGAAACGCTCCTCCTCAGGAACCCCAGAAGGGCCCCCCCCATTGAAAGTACAAAACTGGGGATGGAAACCATATGCCCCAAAAAACGGGGACTTACCAGTGGACTCGCTCCGCCTGTTGTTAAGAGCGAACTCTGCCAGAGGCAAGAAAGAAGACCAGTCCTCTTGGTTCTCTGAGACAAAACACCGGAGATATGTCTCTAAGCTCTGATTCAGACGCTCTGTCTGACCATTGGTCTGCGGATGAAAAGCCGAGGAAAATGACAATTGCATCCCCCGACGTAAACAAAATGCCCTCCAAAATTTGGACACAACCTGAGACCCCCTATCTGACACCACATCAGAAGGCAACCCATGAAGTCTAACGATCTCCCTAATGAACACCTGCGCCAGAGTTTTAGCATTAGGGAGTGCAGGAAGAGCAACGAAATGTGCCATCTTACTGAACCTGTCAACAACCACCAGTATGACAGTATTCCCTGACGACGGAGGAAGGTCCATAATGAAGTCCATAGATAAATGAGTCCATGGACGCTCCGGAAGTTTCAAGGGTAAAAGGGTCCCAGACGGACGGGTATGAGGAGTTTTAGAGCGAGCACACACCCCACATGACGCGTCAAAAGTTATAACATCTTTATTAACATTAGGCCACCAAAACCGGCGAGAAAGGAGATCTAAAGTAGCCTTACTCCCTGGATGTCCTGCTAGAGCAGAATTATGATGTGCCTCAATAACCTTTTGTCTCAACAGATTTGGGACAAACAGTCTCCCTGGAGGTCCTGCAGGGGCGTCCCCCTGAGCCTCTAACACCTCCTCCTCAAGCTCAGAAAATACAGCCGACACTACCACCCCCTCCTGAAGGATAGGACTCGGGTCATCCGTTTTCCCGGCCCCTGGGAAACTGCGAGACAAGGCATCAGCCTTTACATTCTTAGACCCCGGGCGATAAGTGACGACAAAATTAAACCTGGTAAAAAACAACGACCATCGAGCTTGTCTGGAATTCAGACGCTTAGCGGATTCCAAATACAACAGGTTCTTGTGATCAGTAATAACGGTAACCGGGTGGACTGCCCCCTCCAAAAAGTGACGCCATTCTTCAAAAGCTAACTTAATGGCCAAAAGTTCCCTATTGCCGATATCATAATTCCTTTCGGCGGACGACAATTTCTTAGAAAAGAAAGCGCACGGATGCCATTTACCAGGGACGGACCCTGGGACAATATAGCACCCACCCCTACGTCAGACGCATCCACCTCCACAATGAACGGCTGAGATGCATCTGGTTGGATAGAACGGGTGCCGAAGCAAAACATTTCTTCAAAGAGGAAAAGGCTTGGCAAGCTTTGTCCGACCATTTAGAAAAATCCGTCCCTTTTCTTGTCATGTCAGTGAGTGGTTTGACGACAGATGAGAAATTACAAATAAATTTCCGGTAGTAGTTAGCAAACCCCAAAAAACGCTGCAGAGCCTTAAGATCCCCTGGCTGATCCCATTCAAGCACTGCTCGCACCTTTTCAGGGTCCATACGGAAACCGGAGGCTGACACCAAAAAACCCAAAAACTGAAGTTCCTGTACGGCAAATACACACTTCTCCAGTTTGGCGTATAGTTTATTGTCTCGCAAGATCTGCAACACCTGTCTCACATGCTCCTGATGAGACACAAGATCTGGCGAGTAAATTAAAATGTCGTCCAAATATACAACCACAAACAGCCCCACAAGGTGACGAAAAATGTCATTAACAAAATGTTGGAATACTGCTGGTGCAGTAGTCAGACCAAAAGGCATGACTAGGTTCTCATAATGTCCCTCCGGCGTGTTAAACGCCGTTTTCCACTCATCCCCCTCTTTTATCCTAATCAGATTATACGCCCCCCTGAGATCCAATTTAGAAAACCATTTGGCGCCAACAATTTGATTGAAGAGATCAGGAATAAGAGGGAGTGGATACGGATCTCGAACAGTAATCCGATTAAGTTTGCGGAAATCCAAGCAAGGGCGTAGGCCTCCATCTTTCTTCTTCACAAAGAAGAACCCCGCTGCTACTGGGGAAGATGAAGGTCTAATATGCCCTTTGGCCAGACTTTCAGAAATATAATCTTTCATAGCCTGCCTCTCAGGACCAGAAAGATTATACAACCTAGCTTTAGGCAACTTAGCATCAGGAAGGAGATTAATAGAGCAGTCATACACGCGATGAGGAGGCAACTCCTGACACCCCTCCTCAGAGAAAACATCCCCAAAATCCTTCAAAAAAGGAGGCAATGTACTAGGCACGACCGCACTGATGACTGTGTTCATGCAGTTGCTTTTGCAAAACTCACCCCATTGGCTTATTTCTCTGGACTGCCAATTAATCACAGGGTTATGTTTAACCAACCAAGGAAGTCCCAACACAATGGGAGTAGGTAGACCCTCCAACACATAACAAGATAATTTTTCCCTATGTATTGCCCCTACCCGAAGGTCAATGTTATGAACCTCATGAACAAAGCTACCTTGGCCGAGAGGCCTGGCGTCAATGGAGAATATAGGGATCGGTTTGACCAATACACTCAGATGCATACCTTGAGCCTGAGCAAACTGAGCGTCAACCAGATTAGCCCCGGAACCACTATCAAGAAGAACAGACAATCTCTCCACTCTCGTACCAACTACCACCTCCACTGGTACAAGGAACTGAGAAGAACTGGCGGATGAAATACATACTCCCAGGTTGTCGTCCACCACACAACCTGGGATTAACAGTTTTCCGGCGACTTTTGGCTCAACAAGGCACGGGATGGACATTCTCCAACAAAATGTCCCTCTTTCCCGCAGAAAAAACATCTTCTAGTCCTGCGGAGTACCGCCAATCCCCTCCTACGAAATGATGTCCCTCCCAACTGCATAGGCTCATCCGAACAGACAAGGGGAACCTCAACATAAGGGACTTTAGTGGTAGGTGGAGAAACTACAGGGAGTGGGGTTACCTCACCCCTCTCCCGAAGCCGTCTATCAGTACGGATAGCTAAGGCCATAGCAGCCTCCAGAGAAGGAGGAGACTCATACTGAGCCAAAAGGTCTTTTAATTTATCAGAAAGCCCATGACAAAACTGGCTCCTAAGAGCTGGGTCATTCCACTGAGTATCTGTGGCCCATCTACGAAACTCAGAAGCAAATTCCTCTGCCGGACGATCTCCCTGCTGTATCTTACGTAATTTTGTCTCAGCAAGAGAGACCCGATCTGGGTCATCATATACCAATCCCAGGGCAGTAAAAAATTGATCTACAGACAGTAGAGCCGGGGATCCCGGAGGAAGGGAAAATGCCCAGGATTGAGGGTCCCCTTGCAGAAGTGAGATAACAATTCCCACTCTCTGCTCCTCACTCCCTGATGATCGAGGCCGAAGCCGAAAATACAATTTACATGCCTCCCGGAAGGTGAAAAATTTGTCTCGCCCACCAGTGAACCTGTCCGGGAGAGCTACTTTAGGTTCAACTCTGGTTTGCTCCAGGGGAGACAAAACTTTGGACTTAATGTCCGTCAGCTCCATGGATAATCCCTGCAACTGCAGAGCCAGCTGGGCTACTGGATCCATGGTAACTGGAGATAATTTTTATGGCCAGTGAAAATGTCACGCTGTCTAATGATATGTATACAATGTCAGTAAACTATTAATACAGGAACAACACTCTATACAACAACTAGTATAGCAACATCAGCATGTAAGTATAGAATAGATTTACCTGACACGATATCTGCTGAACTCAGGGTTAATCTTGAGGACTTGATGAGCTGAAACAGGAAAGAGGTGGACCGGGATCTAACCTGACCCTAAACTGGGGTCCTAACTAATCCCTCACCTTGGAGGTACTGATAATGGTTCAGAGGTCCAAGTCTCCAACCTAACCCTGTCTCCTATCAGACCCTGAACCCTGTAATCAGTCCTAAGAAGGATCCTGACTACCACCAAAGGGATATGGGCTGATCTCAGCTAAATACACAGATTAGACATATAAGACAGACAGGATAACACTCGCTTGCATACACACTCAAACACCAAAGGAACATAAATGGTCTGGGAAATAAACTCTAACCAAGTTGAGCTTAGAACAACTAAGGAGCTCACAACTAAAGTCTATACAGATTCATTCCTATCTGTGGTCTGCATGAAGGTTTCACTGGCAACTCCCCAAGCAGACAACCAGGAATTTAAAGGAAACCAATCAACAAATAATCAATTGCAGCCGGGAGAAACTGCACCCAGTCCCAGCACCGAGCACAGACAGAATTAACTCCCTAGCTGCCAAACACAAAGAAACAGCAGCTCAGCTGTGAGAAGTCAAAATGTGCAACCGCGACGATCTTCGTGGCAATGCACACATGACAACGTATGCGTTATACAGTGCCATT
>JARQOD010000001.1:364696339-364738944 GCA_033576555.1 Oophaga sylvatica | reverse complement strand
AAAACCTCAGGTAGCACATGGGCACCTGCTCCGACTGAAGGTACACAGCAACGCTACATCGCTTCCCCCACTGTAAGCCAGCAACAAATGTTGAGGTGTCGTCTCAAGGCCAAAGCAGTCAGGGAATCACAATGTTTTTGCAAAGAAAGTCTGAATCTAGGCCACCACCACCACCTTCACCATCACCAACCCCCTCTCAATCCGTCATGTCCACCGCTAGTTCCCCCATATGCAGCTCTCAAGTCCAGCTCACCCTAGCAGACACTCTGAGTAGGACAAGAAAGTACTCACCCTATCATCCGCATACACTGGCTTTGAACGCCTACATTGCCAAACTGATCTCATTAGAGATGATGCCCTTTTGTTTGGTTCAAAGTGCAGTGTTCCGAGAGCTCATGGCCTATGCTGTCCCACGCTATGACCTACCCAGTCTGCACTTCATTTCTAGAAAAGCCATCCCTGCCCTCCACCTGCATTGTGAAAGACCACATTGTCCATGCACTCAAACAATCAGTGAGTGGAAAGGTGCACCTCACAACAGATGCATGGGCCAGTAGGCATGGTCAGGGCCGTTACATGTCCATCACTGCGCACTGGGTTAATGTGGTGGATTCAGGGTCCACAGGGGCCAGCGGCGGTGGGACAGTGCTGCCTAGCCCATGGTATAGGCAACAGTTGGCTGTAGGCGTTCGACCCTCCTCCTCCTCCAGAAGCGAAAGCTCGTTGACAGAGCGCAGTCGCACGAGCACTCCATCCGCAGCTGCCAGTGTTGCACACGAGGTGTCCCACTATCGTACAGCTAGTGGTAAATGTCAGCAGGCTGTTTTAAAGATGATGTCTTTGGGCGACAACAGATACACCGCGGAGGTACTGGCCGACTACTTGCAGCGAGAAACTGAGTCATGGCTGGGCAGTCTACATCTTGAGCCAGGCAAGGAAGTCAGTGATAAGCCCTGGCAAAACTCAGACACATACCTTGCCTGGCTCACACCTTGAACTTGGTGGTGCAGTGCTTCTTAAATAATTATCCGGAGTTAACAGCCCTGCTCCATAAGGTGCGAAGACTGTGCTTGCACATCCGTCGCTTGCTCATAGACTCCAGTCGTATGCAGAGGCTGCAGCGATCGCTCCACCTCCCCAAGCATCGCCTAATCATAGACATTGCAACAAGGTGGAACTCCACCATGCACATGGTTGGGAGGCTGTGCGAACAGAGGCAGGCTGTAATGCATTTGTGGGAGGATACACGGGCAGGCAGTTTGAGGGCAGACATCGAGTTGCCGGTTGTGCAGTGGTCAAAGCTGAAAGACCTCTGTAAAGTCCTTCAGTGTTTTGAGGAAAGCACACGGCTGGTAAGCGCAGACGATGCCATCATAAGCATGAGCATCCCACTTATGTGTCTGCTCATGCAAACTTTGACGCACATTATGGATCAGGCGTCTGCAGCGGAGGAGGAAGAGGAGGGGATGATTATTTTGAGGAGGAGGATGCTTCTCAGGGGGCAAGAGAAAATGTTGGCTTGTCAAGGTCAGGTACAGGGTTTGTGCGTGACTGGAGTGATGTGGATTTGGCAGAAAGTGCTCCTCCACCCACCACTGGCAGTGCATCATTGACACCTGGAACATTGGCCCACATGTGTGATTATGTCTTGCGGATCCTAAAAAGGGACCCCCGCATTGCCAAAATTATGAAGGATGATGACTACTGGTTGGCCAGCATCCTCGATCCACGCTATAAAGGCAAATTACAGAACATCATGCCACAGGAGAACCTAGAGCTAATATTGGCGAACAAACAAGCAACTCTGGTAAACAGTTTGTTAGAGGCATTCCCAGAACACAGCAGCGGTGCAGGTTCTACCACGAGCCGTACTGGGCCAAATGGAAGAGGTGTTCGTGGTGCACACAGCCGAAGTGGCGTTGGAGACAGGGGTTTCATGACCATGTTGTGGACTGATTTCTCAAGTAACGCTCACACGACTGGTAATACTGAATCGATTGCTACAGACAGGAGACAGCAGTTGTCAACTATGGTTCAAAATTACCTCTCCTCCCTTATCGATGTTCTCCCTCACAGTTTATTTCCCTTTGACTACTGGGCCTGTAAACTGGACACCTGGCATGAATTGGCACAATATGCCTTACAGGAGCTCGCTTGCCCTGCTGGTAGTGTGCTATCAGAAAGAGTCTTCAGTGCTGCTGGATCAATCCTGACAGAAAGAAGGACCCGGCTGTCAACCCAAAATGTTGGTGATCTCACCTTCATTAAAATGAACCATGCCTGGGTTTCAAAAGATTTTGTACCACCTTCCCCTGATGACAGATAGGTTGCCAGCAAAATGGCTCGCTTTGTCCTCCTCTTCCTCTGACTTCTCCAATTCCTCCATTTGCAGCTGCTGAATGTCCAGCCTACACCTCAACATATGCCAGTTTTTCCACCTCCCTAACTGGGTTCCCCCCCAGGGTTGGCGTCAGCACCTGGCGCACCCGGGCAAGTGCCGGTGCCCTGAGTCGGTGGGGGGCCCACTCGTGTCGACGGCACTGGCACAGGGCCTCTCGTAGTACGCCGGTGTCTCTGACGGTGGGGGGCCCACTCGCAGTCACAGACACCGGCGTACTATGAGGAGCCCTGTGCCAGTGCCGTCGCCCATGAGTGGGCCCCGCCTGCTTGCTCAGGGCTTCAGCACTTGCAATACTTACCTCTCCCTGCTCCACCGCTGTGACATCTTCCACATTTCCTGACAGTGACATTCAAGTCAGAGAGCGTGATGACGTCACGTCTGTATGCCCTCTGCCTGAACAGTCCAAGTGCAGAGAGCTGGAAGATGGCGACGCTGAGGAGTCCAGAGTAGAGCAGTGCCCAGCGAGGAGAGGTATTTCATTTTTTTAATGTTTGCAGCAATATATGGGGAGCATTATACACTGGAGAATTATATATGGGGCCCATCATACACTTGAGCATCATAGATAGGGCCCATTATACACTGGAGCATTATAAATGGGGCCCATTATATATGGAGTTTTATATAGGCCCATCATACACTGGAGCATCATCCATGGGGCCCATCATACAGTGGAGCATTATAAATGGGGCCCATCATACACTGCAGCATCATATACGGGGCCCATTATACACTGGAGCATCATATGGGGCCCATTATAAATGGAGCATTATATAGGCCCATCATACACTGGAGCATCATCCATGGGGCCCATCATATACTGGAGCATCATATGGGGCCCATTATACACTGGAACATTATAAATGGGGCCCATTATATATGGAGCATTATATAGGCCCATCATACACTGGAGCATCATGCATGGGGCCCTTCATACACTGGAGCATTATAAATGTGGCCCATCATACACTAGAGAATCATATACGGGGCCCATCATACACTGAAGCATTATAAATGGGGCCAATCATACACTAGTGCATCATATACGGGGCTCATTATACACTGGAGCATCATCCATGGGGCCCATCATATACTGGAGCATTATAAATGGGGCCCATTATATATGGAGCATTATATAGGCCCATCATTCACTGGAGCATCATCCATGGGGCCCATCATATACTGGAGCATCATATGGGGCCCATTATATAGGCCCATCATACACTGGAGCATCATCCATGGGGTCCTATCATATATTGGAGCATCATATGGGGCCCATTATATATCGAGCATTATATAGGCCCATCATACACTGGAGCATCATCCATGGGGCCCATCATACACTGGAGCATTATAAATGCGGCCCATCATACACTGGAGCATCATATTGGGCCCATTATATATGGAGCATTTTAATGGCTCATCATACACTGGAGCATCATCCATGGGGCCCATCATATACTGGAGCATCATATGGGTTCATTATTTATGGGGCATCATATAGGGTATGGAGCATCATATGGAGCACATATGGGGTCTATTCTGTATGGAGCATTATATGGAGCCCATTCTGTATGGCGCAATATATGGGGCCCATCATATACTGTATGGAGCTTTATATGCGACTCATTATACTGTATGAAGCAATATGTGGGGCTCATTATACTCTATGGGGACCGTCCTATACTGTATGGCACATTATATGGGGACCATCATATACTGTAGCATTATGTGGAGCTCATCATATACTGTATGGAACATTACATGGGGCCAATTATTCTGTATGGAGCAATACATGGGGCTCATTATTCTGTATGGCGCACTATGTGGTGGCCATAATACTGTATGGAGGAATATACTGTCTGGTTTTTGAGCTATTGTAGAATTTAAAATAGATATCAGTCATGTAATGTAAGAAGTGAAGTATTTGGCATTGTACTATACCTATATTTCTCTTCCGTATCGAAGCATCATGAATTGTGGTATTGTTAAAGGGGCCCACTGACACTCTTTCGCCCGGGGCTCACAAAAACCTGGAGCCAGCCCTGCACCCCCACATCTTTAGCCAAATAACCCCCAGTTTTCAATGCATAACTATTATTATAAAGTAAATTAAAGGGAATCTGTCACCCTAAATTGGTGGGATATTTAAATGATGGCAGTCAGGTCAGATGGGCGGTGTTTTGGGTACTTGCCTTAACATGTTGTTCGCCGCTGTCTCCATTATTTCTGGGAATTGTAGTCGCTGCCCTCCATATAACGCGCCTGCGCATTGCAATCTTGAATTATGCACGCGCAGTATGCTTTGCCCGCAGATTGCAATGAGCAGGCGCGTTATATGGAGGGCAACGACTACAATTCCCAGAAATAATGGAGACAGCGGTGAACAACATGTTAAGGCAAGTACCCAAAACACCGCCCATCTGACCTGACTGCCATCATTTAAATATCCCGCCAATTTAGCGTGACAGATTCCCTTTAAGGTTGACAAGCTTAAGTAATAAGAATTGATGTCGTTGTCATTGAAATGGGCACTGTAGGTGTGTTTACTGTCCTCCACTCCCTGTCGACTTTGCTTCCCTATTGACTTGCATTGGGTTTCGTGTTTCAGTCGGACCTTCGACTTTTTCCGATAGATGGCCGATTTCGCTCGACTCGACTTTTGTGAAAGTCGGGTGGTCCGAAACCCGACTCGACCCTCCCAGAGGCAAAGTCGCTCATCTCTAAATTTGACGTAGACTGTTAAATACAGAATTCAAATTTACCCTGAGAATATCTCTACTGATTTAGAACATGCCGTATATACTCGTGTATAAGCTGAGTTTTTCAGCAGCTTTTTTTGTGCTGAAAACGCCCCCTTCAGCTTATATGTACTAATACAGGAACGCGGGATGCAGTGACGAGCAGGAGGCAGAGCAAGAATTAACGGAGTTTATTACAGGGGATACTCCACACAGGGAGGGTATTGGTTATGAAGGGGTTAAACTCGGTATGGTAGCAGGGAAACAAACAAATGTTTATGAAACGGGTAAACTTATCAATCTGATGGTTTTTGGGCTGTGTAAGCTTGATATCCCATGATGGCACCTCAGATGGCACGTGATGTCTCTGGCCTGGTCCTGAAGAAAGTTGATGCACTGTCTCCTGAAGGAAGCGGCGTATCCTGGCTCTCCTAAGCAAGGTCCGGCGGGAACGGAGGGTGCGCAGGTAGGTGAGTAGGATGTTTGTTTATTTTTTTTCAATAGGAAACATCAAAACAGGGATAGGGGATAAGGAGCCATGCATACAGGGAAGGGACAGGGGAGACATGTATAACAGGACAGGACGGGGGAGCCATGCATACAGGGACAGGACAGGGAAGGCATGCATACAATGACAGGGACAGGGGAGGCATGCATACAATGACAGGCATGGGGGGGGCATGTGTAAGGGAGGGCCCGGACTGTAGTCGTGACCTGGATTACTGCAACATCCATGTCCAGCCCTTCCCTTACATGAAACGGTGTTTCTTCCCTCTGGCTTACCTGCATCTCCAGATTCCACTCCTTCTGGGCACTTCCCAGGCACCGACAGTCCCTCTTACTTGAGACCCCACTAATGGAGACACAGTCCAGAATAACTTGAGCACATTCTTTACTTAACTCTTCACAGGTTACATCCACAGTTGGCACAACAGGTGTTTCATACGTTTCCTTTTCTTTCACTGCTTTGCTGTCATTTCTGTGCAGTACATGCCCGGACCGCACTGTCCTAGACTGCACCCCAGTTCCTTCCAGGCCTGACCTCACCATAATTACACTTCCTTCAGTCTGCTTTGCCTCTGAACCGAATTCATCAATCACTACGTTTGGTGGCCCCCGGTGAAGCATCCGGCCCATTTGCACTGAACTTGTCGAAGCTCCAGCTCCCCTCAGTTCCTTGGTCCAGCCAACTTCTGCCCTAAAAGCATTGGCTCAGGTGGTACGATGCCACATCTTTTTTTTCTGTAAGGGCCCACTGCGAGACTATGCAGCGGCCGTGAGTAACGGTACTTAAATGTTCCATGGCTGCCGGTTGTCCGGGCCTAAGCCCTTGTGGACACTTGGGCCCGCTGGCCCCATCTGAACTAACTTTCTAGGAACTTCTCACTACTACCCGGCAACCCCTCCTACACTTAACCCTATGTGAAACTACCTAGCAACTATGCTTTAAAAGGCCCACTATTATGCCCCCACCTAGCAGCTCGCAACAGAACTACACTTACCCAGATACAGAAACTATGTACTAAAGTGCCCTCCTTTATTGTCCCAAAAGGATGTACTGAACTTTCCCTAAGCTGTACATAAGTGAAGAACATCATACAATATTATACAAAGGAACACAAGACATAGGCAAACATATATATACAGTTAGGTCCATAAATATTTGGACAGAGACAACATTTATCTAATTTTGGTTCTAGACATTACCACAATGAATTTGAAACAAAACAAATCAGATGCAGTTGAAGTTCAGACTTTCAGCTTTCATTTGAGGGTATCCACATTAAAATTGGCTGAAGGGTTTAGGAGTTTCAGCTCCTTAACATGTGCCACCCTGTTTTTAAAGGGACCAAAAGTAATTGGACAAATGACTCCAAGGCTATTTCATGGACAGGTGTGGGCAATCCCTTTGTTATGTCATTCTCAATTAAGAAGATGAAAGGGCCGGAGTTGATTTGAGGTGTGGTGTTTGCATTTGGAAGGTTTTGCTGTGAAGGAAACATGTGGTCACAGGAGCTCTCCATGCAGGTGAAACAAGCCATCCTTAAGCTGCAAGAACAGAAAAAAACCCATCCAAGAAATTGCTACAACATTAGAAGTGGAAATACCCCAAACACCAGGCGTGGATAAAGACAGAAGGATCAAGATTAAAGGCCTAATAGATAAAAATACATAATGCACTCTCCATCAATTAATAAAGAGAAACAAAAATTGTGCAAAAAATAAACATAATCTTTATTAAGCAATATTGTACATAATAGACAACCATTAAAAATTATAAAAAACCGACAGCATAAAAATAATATTCCTCACTAACGAAAGGCTCAAATTTTATAACCAGGAGCTATAAATATATTCCCAACAAAGGTCACAACACTAATATAATATAATACAATCACAAAGATAAATACACCAGTATAATGAACTGTGCACCAAAACCTAAATCGTGCTGAGTAAGTGAATAAATACTCAGTGTATATAAAGTATCAATGTGCAATGGTAGATAAACAGTGCATATGCTTAAACTAAAGCAAAATGTGAATATAAGTGAGTAATTCAAAAGAAAAAGATAAAAAAATAAATAAAGGTGACCAAGTGGAAAATCACCGCTACCTGGGAGCCTAAATGGGACGCTGTCAGCCTGCGGTAACGCGCCCCAAACATTAGAAGTGGCAAAATCTACAATTTGGTACATCCTGAGAAAGAAAGAAAGCACTGGTGAACTCATCAATCCAAAAAGACCTGGGAGCCCACGGAAGACAACAGTGGTGGATGATCGCCGCATACTTTCTTTGGTGAAGAAGAACCCGTTCACAACATCAACTGAAGTCCAGAACACTCTCAGTGAAGTAGGTGTATCTGTCTCTAAGTCAACAGTAAAGAGAAGACTCCATGAAAGTAAATACAAAGGGTTCACATCTAGATGCAAACCATTCATCAATTCCAAAAATAGACAGGCCAGAGTTAAATTTGCTGAAAAACACCTCCAGAAGCCAGCTCAGTTCTGGAAAAGTATTCTATGGACAGATGAGACAAAGATCAACCTGTACCAGAATGATGGGAAGCCAAAAGTTTGGAGAAGAAAGGGAACGGCACATGATCCAAGGCACACCACATCCTCTGTAAAACATGGTGGAGGCAACGTGATGGCATGGGCATGCATGGCTTTCAATGGCACTGGGTCACTTGTGTTTATTGATGACATAACAGCAGACAAGAGTAGCCGGATGAATTCTGAAGTGTACGGGATATACTTTCAGCCCAGATTCAGCCAAATGCTGCAAACTTGATTGGACGGTGCTTCATAGTACAGATGGATAATGACCCCAAGCATACAGCCAAAGCTACACAGGAGTTCATGAGTGCAAAAAAGTGGAACATTCTTCAATGGCCAAGTCAATCACCAGATCTTAACCCAATTGAGCATGCATTTCACTTGCTCAAATCCAGACTTAAGAGGGAAAGACCCACAAACAAGCAAGACCTGAAGGCTGCGGCTGTAAAGGCCTGGCAAAGCATTAAGAAGGAGGAAACCCAGCGTTTGGTGATGTCCATGGGTTCCAGACTTAAGGCAGTGATTGCCTCCAAAGGATTCGCCACAAAATATTGAAAATAAAAATATTTTGTTTGGGTTATGTTTATTTGTCCAATTACTTTTGACCTCCTAAAATGTGGAGTGTTTGTAAAGAAATGTGTACAATTCCTACATTTTCTAACACATATTTTTGTTCAACCCTTCAAATTAAACGTTACAATCTGCACTTGAATTTTGTTGTAGAGGTTTCATTTCAAATCCAATGTGGTGGCATGCAGAGCCCAACTCGCGAAAATTGTGTCACTGTCCAAATATTTCTGGCCCTGACTGTAGATACATAATGGTAACACATCATGAGTGTGGCAGTATCATAACTATTAGCAGTAATACATAATATTATGTAGCAACACCACCAAATATTTATAAATACACAATGACTATTTACATGAGAAAACATTAAGTACACTTAAGGGGTGGGAGGAATACTCCTTCACCACCTTACACATGCATACAATGACAGAGATGGGGGAGCCATGCATTCCAGGACAGGGATGAAGGGACAATGCATACCCGGCTTATACTCGAGTCAATAAGCTTATTCA
Organism: Oophaga sylvatica; assembly: GCA_033576555.1. Classification (NCBI taxonomy): domain Eukaryota; kingdom Metazoa; phylum Chordata; class Amphibia; order Anura; family Dendrobatidae; genus Oophaga; species Oophaga sylvatica. Next base: position 364,729,665 of record JARQOD010000001.1, on the reverse strand, counting down.
GTTTTCCGTGGCAAAAGTAGGTGAGTCGGCTCATACTCGTGTCGGCTTATACTTGAGTATATACGGTAATTCTTAAACAAACTTCTTGCTAACATTGTAGTCATATGTGGCAGACTTAACAAACATGACATAATAGGAGTTGTAGTACAAAAAAGGTCAACGAGCTTTAACTTACCCTGAGGCTTGCAGTCCTGAAAATGACTTTAAAATGCTTTCAAATACGCTTTGACCTTCAAATCTATGTACATATTTCTGAACACATACATAGACAGTTGCAATATTGCTGCTTCTTTCATGAAGACAGTGAATTTTTTACACTTATTTATATATTTTTGTAACCAGCAATCATATAATGTGCTCCGTGGAGAACTGCTTTCTTGGGTCTGTGTTTTTACCTTCAGAATATCAACAGATAAATTGTAGAGGGAAAACATCTAAATGTTCTCCTGTGGATCTTTGTTGCTGCCAAGTGCTTGACATTGGCCCTGAGCTTGTTTAATGCAAAGCTACCATTTTCTCCTAGCTTACTTTGATTGCTAGGAATTTATGCTATAAAGTGCTGGTTTTGGCACTATAGACAAATACCATTAGCCTAAACCCTTTCTTTTGAAACAAAGACCTAGAAAATTTATGTGTGTGTATTTTGTGGATTTTGTGGATTTTAATAAGGTAGAATTCAGAATTAAAGGGGACCTGTCTTGTCCAAAAATGCCATTTACCTGCAGATATAGGGTTAATTTTCAGACAAATGGAATTAATATTCTGCCTGGCTACCTTACTGGAAGAGTGGCTAGAGGTGGAAAATGAACATACCGGTATATCATTTCTGTAGCCACTTGCTAACAGTAATGGGGGTGGTACAGGGAGTGGTTACAGTCACTGTTCACTATCCAATGTGTGTGCTGTAATTCCTCCCCAGCACGCTGATTGACAGGCCGCTCTGCAGCGTATGAGTGCAGTGTATGCAGAGCGGGCTTCCAATCAAAGAGCCAAGGAGTAATTACCGCCCCTGCACTGCCCCTATGACTGGAAGCGAGTGGCTCCCTAGAGAATATAAATTCATTGCTCCCTGTAGCCACTCCTCCAGTAAGGCGGCAAGGAGAATTTTAATTCTATTTACCTGCAGATTAACCGCATATCTGCAAGTAAATAGCATTTTTTGGACATGACAGGTAGATTCCCTTTAAGGAATTACCCATCATTTACTGACATTTCTCTCTATCTCTTTCTTGAGTCTATTTTGATAGTGTACACATTAATATTTCCTTTGTTTTGTATTTTATAGCTCACCAATATTTAATGTAAACTTATTTTCAGGGGGGTTGTATGATATTTTAAACCTTTTCATTCACTTTAAGGAAAACTGTTGCAAATAAAAAGATATACTATGTACTGTGTTTGTTATGTCTAGTGCACCGCCAGAGTAGGTGATGCGTGACACATGGATTCTCATATAGGTATTGTTTGAATTTTGTCCAAAAGAAGAAAAACTAAACCTGAGGTTATAAGAAGAGTCAGAAAGGAGATCTCAAAGATAAAAAACCTTTATTAACAGACAATGGTTAGATGGTGGCACTGTAGAAGACGGGTTTCCACGTAACAATAAAAACCGCAATGGTTATTATAAATGAGTACCGTATATACAAAAGTGTATAAATAAAAAAACACCCCGAAATACACAGGGAGCAGGTACATGGAAAAAACAAAGGGGGGGAAGTGGAATTGCACAGATGGTACAAGATAAATAATTGTCCAAGAAAAATCAATATGCAAATACCCCTAAGCAAATACAGGACACAGAAAGTCCCAATTGCTGAGCATTACACACCTACAGATAGAATGGCACTATCTCCGTATATAAAGTATTGTGTGTGTGTATATATATATATATACATAAATGAAAGCAGGACCAATGAAACATTAGGTGGTGTGAACAAACTAGTGCCCCCAAATTGAGCTGCATGTGCAATGAAGAGGGCAATTCAAAGCACCAATGGACAACATGGCAAAAGGCACATAGAGTCATGGAGTATTACCTGGTGGTATGGGGATGAAAGTGTGGCACCCACCCTGACGTTTGTTTAGATATAAGACATTCATCAGGGGGAACTGGAGGCTTAAAAAGGTTTGTGCTGCCAATGGGAGGAGAATGGAGGAAAAGAAACACATCTGCCACCAGGACCCGGAAATCAGCCGACCCCAGAATCATGTGAACGATGACATCAGACTACAAAGATAATGTGACCCGACGCCTCCAGACACATATAGATACAGGGGTGGCCCGACAAGAGGGAAACAAGTAGAACATGCATACACAACCAGTCAAGTCTTATGGGCAGATCGAGAAAGTATGAAACAGACGGAATAACAAAGTAAATCACAAATAATGTTAATAAATGTGGGAAACAAGGGGAACAAAAAAATAGGAAAAGTTATAAAAGCGGGGTGCTGAAAAAAGTGAGTGAACGAAGAAAGAAGTGTTTATGGAGTGTACCCACAGATAAAATCATGCTGCAAAAGTTAATTAAAAAGCATGTTATGTCTTACACCAAATAGAACAAATCAAGAATGGAATAGTCCAGTGAAATAACAAATTGTATTTCCACAAATAATGTATGCAGATAATGATATACATATACAGTACAGACCAAAAGTTTGGACACACCTCATTTAAAGATTTTTCTGTATTTTCATGGCTATGAAAATTGTACATTCACACTGAAGGCATCAAAACTATGAATGAACACATGTGGAATAATAGACTTAACAAAAATGTGTGAAACAACTGAAAATATGTCATACAGAGTTGAGCGAAACAGGTCGGTCAGATTCAAAAAACACCGACTTTCGCCAAAGTCGGGTTTTGCCGAGCGAAACCCGACCATAGCGTGAGGTCGGCCATGCGTTCGGCGACCCGAGCGCCAAAGTCGGTTTTCCCATAATGCTTGCAGACGCCTTTTCTCAGCCAATGAGCAAGGACGTACACTGTGGGCAACGAGATGACATGGGCAGCGTCCACCACCACCTTAGAGAAGGGCATTGCAGTGATTGACTTGCTTTGTGTGGCATCATAGTGTCTATAAAAGCCCTCAACACCGACCGCCATTTTACTTTTGCCGATCTTAGCGAAGGGAGAGGTTGCTGACGCTGTTTCTCAGTAGGGAGAGCATTAGGCAGGAAAAAAAAGCTTATTCTGTGTTTGTGCTGATAGCGATTAGCTGTGCAGTGACAGCAGAGGATTTTGTTGTGTGCAGCAGCGCTGGTTCTTAGGCTGCCTGCCAGTGACATGGGAGGAATTTCTTGTGTGCAGCAGCAGAGCTGATTATTAGGCTGCCTGCCAGTGAGAGGGGAGGAATATCTTGTGTGCAGCAGCAGAGCTGATTATTAGGCTGCCTGCTAGCTGTGTGTACACTGCTGTGCAGAGTGTTTTTTAACACAGCACCTACACAACACTAATACTTTTATTCTTTTTTTCTGCACAGTTACCGAGCGTTCATTTTCACCCACACAGTATAGAGCTGTACGCTCCTCACACACTATCGTGTACTGGCTGGTATCACGAACAAATACATGCTGACAATCTGTGTGTGACTCCGGAAATACATACGGAGATAAAAATTTTCCCCAAAACCGTATACAGCTGGTATCTTCTGATACAGTACCGTTTTTCTGCCTTCTGTATTACGGTCAAATCCATACTGAGAGAGCGTCTGTGTGTGACTTCGGAAAAAATATACGGAGATTTAATTTTTCACCAAAACCGTACACAGCTGGTATCTTCTGATACAGTACAGTTTTTCTGCCTCCTGTATTACGGTCAAATCCATACTGAGAGAGCGTCTGTGTGTGACTCCGGAAATATATACGGAGATTTAAATTTTCCCCAAAACCGTATACAGCTGGTATCTTCTGATACAGTACCGTTTTTCTGCCTTCTGTATTACGGTCAAATCCATACTGAGAGAGCGTCTGTGTGTGACTCCTGAAATATATAAACGGAGATTTAAAATTACCCCAACACTGTATACAGCTGTACGCTACTGATACCTTACACTTTTTCTGCTTTTCATATTCTGGTCTACTCCATACTGAGCCTGTGAGCATCAGTGTGTTACTCCTGAAATATATACGGAGATTTAAAATTACCCCAACACTGTATACAGCTGTACGCTACTGATACAGTACATTTTTTCTGCTTTCTATATTCTGGTCTACTCCATACTGAGCCTATGAGCGTCTGTGTTTTACTCCTGAAATATATACAGAGATTTAAAATTACCCCAACACTGTATACAGCTGTACGCTACTGATACATTACCCTTTTTCTAACTTTTTATATTCTGGTGTAATCCATACCGAGCCTGTGAGCATCTGTGTGTGACTCTGGAAATATATACGGAGATTTAAAATTACCCCAGCACTGTATATGGCTGTACGCTACTGTTACAGTACACTTTTTGCTTTTTATATTCTGGTGTAACCCATACTGAGCCTGCGTGTCATGCTGTTCTGTCTGTACGTGGTTGTTGGCGTGACAATGCATGTCTTTACTTTAACCCTTTGCTCATTTCGCCCTAATTGAGCTGGGATACTGTTGGCTGTTACCTGTATGGAGCCTGCTCAGTTCCCTGCTCTGCTACGTAGCTGTTCATGTGGTGTTAGGTCTTTGCTTTGCTGCATGACCATCCACATGTGCGGTCCCTGGTTGTCGCTGTGGAAGCTGTCCGTGGGTTGCGAGGTCATTTGCAGCTGGTGCATGACTTTCCACGTGTGTCTCGGCGTGCAGCCGCTGCCAGGTGCCCTGAGCCTCTGTTCCTTCACTGATCGTGTGTAATGCTTTCTGATTCTGCTAAGGGCATGCGTGGCCACACCTCCCTGCTTTTATCAGGGTTAGTGTGTATGTACTTGAAATGCTGTCCCCAGCCAATTGCTGAGGGGCAGCTCCTATAAAAAGGCTCCCTGCCCTTTGGGCGGAGCCTTAGCTACTCCCATAGCTTCTGAATCTTGCCATGTTTGTTGTCTGTCCCTGCGCCTGTCCTGGAGGCCGTAATTCCAGGCTTGAATCCCTGATCCTGTACCTGTCCCTGTGCCTGTCCTGGAGGCGGTAATTCCAGGCTTGAATCCCTGATCCTGTGCCTGTCCTGGAGGCGGTATATCCAGACTTGAATCCTTGATCCTGTACCTGTCCTGTACCTGACTCTGTCTGAACTGTCTCTGCTGAGTTATGTTCCTGGAAGTCCTTCTGTGTCCTGAACCCTGTGCCCAGTGACTGTGACTCTTTGCTAACTGACTTTCTGTGATATAACCTGGGTTCATCTTGGAAGTAGGAATTCGGTGTGTCTGCTGAGTTTCTGCTACTCTGTGCTCAGCTTGTCATTTGGTGCTATCTCCAGCCGGCTCCTGTTCAACCCGGTGGGGCTTGCACCAGACCGCTTGGATTCCTTTTTAGGTCACTGCCAGATGTCCGGAGTCCGATGACCGTGGCCTCTTGCCTGGAGCCTGATGGCCACGGCCTGATTTCCGATGTCTGAGGACCACTTCCAGATGTCCGGATCCTATCCTTCCCTGCCTGATGTCCAGTCCGTGTTCCTGATTCCATGTTCCTGAGTCTGTGTTCCTGTGTCAGTGTTCCTGATGTCCAGTCCGTGTTCCTGATGTCCAGTCCGTGTTCCTGATGTCCAGTCCGTGTTCCTGATTTTGTGTTCCTGATGTCCGGTCCGTGTTCCTGATGTCCAGTCCGTGTTCCTATGTCCGTGTTCCTGATTCCATGTTCCTGAGTCCGTGTTCCTGAGATCCAGTCCGTGTTCCTGATGTCTGATCCATGTTCCTGAGATCCAGTCCATGTTTCTGTGATCCAGTCCATGTTCCTGTGATCCGGTCCGTGTTCCTGATGTCCAGTCCATGTTCCTGATTCCATGTTCCTGAGTCCGTGTTCCTGTGTCCGTGTTCCTGATGTCCAATCCGTATTCCTGATTCCATGTTCCTGAATCCGTGTTCCTGTGTCCGTGTTCCTGATGTCCGGTCCGTGTTCCTGATTCCGTGTTCCTGATGTCCGATCTGTGTTCCTGATGTCCAGTCCGTGTTCCTATGTCCGTGTTCCTGATGTCCAGTCCATGTTCCTGATTCCATGTTCCTGAGTCCGTGTTCCTGAGATCCAGTCCGTGTTCCTGTGTCCGTGTTCCTGATGTCCGGTCCATGTTCCTGTGATCCAGTCCATGTTCCTGTGATCCAGTCCATGTTCCTGTGATCCAGTCCGTGTTCCTGATTCCATGTTCCTGAGTCCGTGTTCCTGTGTCCGTGTTCCTAATGTCCAGTCCGTGTTCCTGATTCCATGTTCCTGAGTCCGTGTTCCTGAGATCCAGTCGTGTTCCTGTGTCCGTGTTCCTGTGTCCGTGTTCCTGATGTCCGGTCCATGTTCCTGAGATCCAGTCCATGTTCCTGTGATCCAGTCCATGTTCCTGTGATCCAGTCTGTGTTCCTGATGTCCAGTCCGTGTTCCTGATTCCATGTTTCTATGTCCATGTTCCTGAGGTCCAGTTCGTGTTCGTGATCCTGATGTCCTTGTGTGTCCTGTCTGCGTCCTTATGACCTCGTGTACCCTGATGTCATGCCTGTGTCCTGATGTCCCACCTATGTGTGCCGCGGTGATCCGTTGGTGCCTTGGGGTCCTCTGGGTGGTACCCTTCTGGGAGGTGTGGAATCAGGAGCCTGGCATAGTCATGTTTGATTTATGTACTGTGTTTCTTTACTTTATTACTTGAGTAAACTTTACTTCCTCTATACCTGAAGTTGTGCGGTGTAATCAAGTTCTACGTGTCTCTTCCTTGTCCACATGCTCAGCTGCCACAGAATCCCGGTCTCTGCCCTTCCCTAGTTCGGGTAGGCCCGGGTCCCCCTCTGCAGTATGGAGGGTCCATATTGCGTCCCCGGGGGACGCCCCCCCACGCCGTGGTGGTCGGTCAGCGTGGGGGCGATTATGGGCTGGGCCGCTTCTCGGAGGCTGCAGCCAATCGTGACAGAAGCTAAGGCCTTGGACTCAGCTGAGCATGTATGGACGGTAGGACTTCTTCCGAGCCCCGCTTGGCCGGCGGATGAGATAGCTGGGATCCCAGCTGGTAGTGGACTAGATTGCTCAACCCTGCGCTTGGTTAGCGTTTTGGATTTCTGGAGCAATGAACTCTGCTGCATGTGAACTGGGACTTACCGCCTATCCCAAGAAAAGTTTCTGTGTATTTTTTTTTTTTGGGACTTCAGAAGAGGGGGCTTTAGGAGGGGAAAATGTCATGCAGTTCTGTCTGTACTTGGTTGTCGGCGTGACAATGCATGTCTTTATTTTAACCCTTTGCTCATTTCCCTCTAATTGAGCTGGAATACTGTTGGCTGTTACCTGTATGGAGCCTGCTCAGCTCCCTGCTCTGCTACGTAGCTGTTCATGTGGTGTTAAGTCTTTGCTTTGCTGCATGACCATCCACATGTGCGGTCCCTGGTTGCCGCTGTGGAAGCTGTCCGCGAGTTGCGAGGTCATTTGCAGCTGGTGCATGACTTTCCACGTGTGTCTTGGCGTGCAGCCGCTGCCAGGTGCCCTGAGCCTCAGTTCCTTCACTGATCGTGTGTAATGGTTTCTGATTCTGCTAAGGGCATGGTGGCCACACCTACCCTGCTTTTATCAGGGTTAGTGTGTGTACTTGAAATGCTGTCCCCAGCCAATTGCTGAGGGGCAGCTCCTATATAAAGGCTCCCTGCCCTATGGGTGTGTCCTTAGCTACTCACATAGCTTCTGAATCTTGCCATGTGTGTTGTCTGTCCCTGCGCCTGTCCTGGAGGCGGTAATTCCAGGCTTGAATCCCTGATCCTGTACCTGTCCCTGCGCCTATCCTGGAGGCGGTAATTCCAGGCTTGAATCCCTGATCCTATGCCTGTCCTGGATGTGGTATATCCAGACTTGAATCCTTGATCCTGTACCTGTCCTGTACCTGACTGTGTCTGAACTGTGTCTGCTGAGTTATGTTCCTTGAAGTCCTTCTGTGTCCTGAACCCTGTGCCCAGTGACTGTGACTCTTTGCTAACTGACTTTCTGTGATATAACCTGGGTTCATCTTGGAAGTAGGAGTTCGGTGTGTCTGCTGAGTTTCTGCGCTCAGCTTGTTATTCGGTGCTATCTCCAGCCGGCTCCTATTCAACCCGGTGGGGCTTGCACCAGACCGCTTGGATTCCTTTTTAGGTCACTGCCAGATGTCTGGAGTCCGATGACCGTGGCCTCTTGCCCAGAGCCTGATGGCCACTGCCTGATTTCTGATGTCTGAGGACCACTTCCAGATGTCCGGATCCTATCCTTCCCTGTCTGATGTCCAGTCCGTGTTCCTGATTCCATGTTCCTGAGTCCGTGTTCCTTTGTCCTGTTCCTGATGTCCGGTCCATGTTCCTGATGTCCGGTCCGTGTTCCTGATTCCGTGTTCCTGATGTCCGGTCCGTGTTCCTGATGTCCAGTTCATGTTCCTATGTCCGTGTTCCTGATGTCCAGTCCGTGTTCCTGATTCCATGTTCCTGAGTCCGTGTTCCTGAGATCCAGTCCATGTTCCTGTGTCTGTGTTCCTGATGTCCGGTCCATGTTCCTATGTCCGTGTTCCTGATGTCCAGTCCGTGTTCCTGATTCCATGTTCCTGAGTCCGTGTTCCTGATGTCCAGTCCGTATTCCTGATTCCATGTTCCTGAGTCCGTGTTCCTGAGATCTAGTCCGTGTTCCTGTGTCCGTGTTCCTGATGTCCGGTCCATGTTCCTGAGATCCAGTCCATGTTCCTGTGATCCAGTCCATGTTCCTGTGATCCAGTCTGTGTTCCTGATGTCCAGTCCTTGTTCCTGATTCCATGTTTCTATGTCCATGTTCCTGAGGTCCAGTTCGTGTTCGTGATCCTGATGTCCTCGTGTGTCCTGTCTGCGTCCTTATGACCTCGTGTACCCTGATGTCATGCCTGTGTCCTGATGTCCCACCTATGTGTGCCGCGGTGATCCGTTGGTGCCTTGGGGTCCTCTGGGTGGTACCCTTCTGGGAGGTGTGGAATCAGGAGCCTGGCATAGTCATGTTTGATTTATGTACTGTGTTTCTTTACTTTATTACTTGAGTAAACTTTACTTCCTCTATACCTGAAGTTGTGCGGTGTAATCAAGTTCTATGTGTCTCTTCCTTGTCCACATGTTCAGCTGCCACAGAATCCCGGTCTCTGCCCTTCCCTAGTTCGGGTAGGCCCGGGTCCCCCTCTTCGGTATGGAGGGTCCATATTGAGTCCCCGGGGGACACCCGCCCCACGCCGTGGTGGTCGGTCAGCATGGGGGCGATTATGGGCTGGGCCGCTTCTCGGCGGCTGCAGCCAATCCTAACACTATGAGAGTCTGTGTCTGACTCTGGAAATATATACGGTGATTTAAAATTACCCCAATACTGTATACAGCTGTACACTACTGATGTAGTACACTTTTTCTGCTTTTCATATTCTGGTCTGCTCCATACTGAGCCTGTGAGCATCTGTGTGTTACTCCTGAAATATATACGGAGATTTAAAATTACCCCAACACTGTATACAGCTGTATGCTTCTAATACATTACCCTTTTTCAACTTTTTATATTCTGGAGTAATCCATACTGAGCCTGTGAGCGCCAGTGTTTGACTCTTTACATATATACGGAGATTTTAAATTACCCCAACACTGTATACAGCTGTATGCTTCTGATACAGTACACTTTTTTTTACTTTTTATATTCTGGTGTAATCCATACTGAGCCTGTGAGAGTCTGTGTCTGAGTCAGGAAATATATACGGAGATTTAAAATTACCCTAACACTGTATACAGCTGTACGCTTCTAATACATTACCCTTTTTCTACTTTATATATTCTCGTGTAATCCATACTGAGCCTGTGAGAGTCTGTGTCTGACTCTTGAAATATATACGGAGATTTAAAATTACACCAACACTGTATACAGCTGTACGCTTCTAATACATTACCCTTTTTCTACTTTTTATATTCTTGTCTAATCCATAGTGAGCCTGTGATGCATCTGTTATACTGGAAAATTTCCTAATATATATACAGCGTATTTACAATATTATCTTTTCATCTGTATACACGTTATATATTACACTGGTCTCTGCTGAAACAGTACCCTTTTTCAGCTTTTTATATTCTTGTCTAATCCATACTGAGCCTGTGAGAGTCTTTGTCTGACTCTGGACATATATACAGAGATTTAAAATTACCCCAACACTGTATACAGCTGTACGCTACTGATACAGTACACTTTTTCTGCTTTTCATATTCTGGTCTACTCCATACTGAGCCTTTGAGCATCTGTGTGTTACTCCTGAAATATATATGGAGATTTAAAATTACCCCAACACTGTATACAGCTGTACACTTTTTATATTCTGATGTGATCCATACTGAGCCGGTGAGCGTCTTTGTCTGACTCCTGAAATATATACGGAGATTTACAATATTTTCAATATACTATATATACCTGGTATCTGGTGACACAGTACCCTGTTTCAGCTTTTTATATTCTTGTCTAATCCATACTGAGCCTGTGAACGTCTTTGTCTGACTCCTGAAATATATACGGAGATTTACAATATTGTCACTATACTATATACATCTGGTATCTGGTGATACAGTACCCTTTTTCAGCTTTTCATATTGTCGTCTAATCCATACTGAGCCTGTGAGCGTCTGTCTGTTACTCCGGAAATATATATGGAGATTTACAATTACCACTACACTGTATACAGCTGTACGCTTCTGATACAGTACCCTTTTTAGCAGAAAGTCCTCCTCCACCCACCACTCTAAGTGCATCATTGACACCTGGAACATTGGCCCACATGTGTGATTATGTCTTGCGGATCCTAAAAAGGGACCCCCGCATTGCCAAAATTATGAAGGATGATGACTACTGGTTGGCCAGCATCCTCGATCCACGCTATAAAGGCAAATTACAGAACATCATGCCACAGGAGAACCTAGAGCTAATATAGGCGAACAAACAAGCAACTCTGGTAAACCGTTTGTTAGAGGCATTCCCAGCACACAGCAGCCGTGCAGGTTCTACCATGAGCCGTACTGGGCCAAATGAAAGAGGTGTTCATGGCTTTGAAGACAGGGGTTTCATGACCATGTTGTGGACTGATTTCTCGAGTAAGGCTCACACGACTGGTAATAATGAATCAATTGCAACAGACAGGAGACAGCAGTTGTCAACTATGGTTCAAAATTACCTCTCCTTCCTATCGATGTTCTCCCTCACAGTTCATTCCCCTTTGACTACTGGGCCTGTAAACTGGACACCTTGCCTGAATTGGCACAATATGCCTTACAGGAGCTCGCTTGCCCTGCTGGTAGTGTGCTATCAGAAAGAGTGTTCAGTGCAGCTGGATCAATCCTGACTGAAAGAAGGACCGGCTGTCGACCCAAAATGTTGGTGACCTCACCTTCATTAAAATGAACCATGCCTGGCTTTCAAAGGATTTTGTACCACCTTCCCCTGATGATACATAGGTTGCCAGCAAAATGGCTCGCTTTGTCCTCCTCTTCCTCCCACTTCTCCAATTCCTCCATTTGCAGCAGCTGAACGTCCAGCCTAACTGGGCTGTCCCCCCCAGGGCCGACGTAAGCACCTGGCGCACCCGGGCAAGTGCCGGTTCCCTGAACAGGTGGGGGGTGCTGACTCATGGGCGACGGCACTGGCACAGGGCCCCTCATAGTACGTAAAAGTGTCTCTGATGATGGGGGGCCCACTCGCCTTCAGACACATCGGCATACTATGAGGGGCCCTGTGCCAGTGCCGTCGCCCACGAGTGGGCCCCCCTGCTTGCTCAGGGCCACAGCACTTGCAATACTTACCTCTCCCTGCTCCACCGCTGTGACGTCTTCTGCGTTTCCTGACAGTGACATTCAGGTCAGAGAGCGCAATGACATCACGTCTGTATACCCTCTGCCTAAACACTCCAAGTGCAGAGAGCTGGAAGATGGCGACGCTAAGGAGTCCAGAGTAGAGGAGTGCCCAGCGAGGAGGGGTATTTCATTTTGTTTAATGTTGGGAGCAATATATTGGGAGCATTATACACTGGAGAATGATACATGGGGCCCATCATAGACTGGAGCATCATCCATTAGGCCCATCATATACTGGAGCCTTCCAAATGGGGGACATCAGACACTGGAGCAGCATTTACGGGGCCCATTATACACTGGAGCATTATAAATGGGGCCCATTATATATGGAGCATTATATTGGCCCATAAGACACTGGAGCATCATCCATGGGGCCCATCATATACTGGAGCATTCTAAATGGGGAAAATCAGACACTGGAGCAGCATCTATGGGGCCCATTATACACTGGAGCATTTAAATGGGGCCAATTATATATGGAGCATTATTTTGGCCCATAAGACACTGGAGCATCATCCATGGGGCCATCATATACTGGAGCATTCTAAATGGGGCATATCAGACACTGGAGCAGCATCTATGGGTTCTATTATACACTGGAGCATTATAAATGGAGCCCATTATATATGGAGCATTATTTTGGCCCATAAGACACTGGAGCATCATCCATGGGGCCCATCATATTACATGGGGATCATGATATACTGGAGCATTATGTGGAGCTCATCATATACTGTATGGAACATTATATGGGACCAATTATGTATGGAGCAATATCTAGGGCTCAATATTCTGTATGGCGCACTTTGTGGTGGCCATAATACTGTATAGAGGAATATACTGTCCGGTTTTTGAGCTATTGTAGATTTTAAAATAGATATCAGTCATGTCATGTAAGAAGTGAAGTTTGTGTCATTGTACTATACCTATATTTCTGTGCCGTATTGGAGCATCATGAATTGTGGTATGTGTTAAAGGGGCGCACTGACACTCTTTGGCCCGGGGAACACGAAAACCTAGAGCCAGCCCTTCCCCCCCCACAACTTTAGCCAAATAACCCCCAGTATTAAATGTGTAACTATTATTATAAAGTAAATGAAGGTTGCCAATCTTAAGTAATAAAAATTGATGTTGTTGGCATTGAAATGGGCACTGTAAGTGTGTTTACTGTCCTCCACTCCCTGACGACTTTGCTACCCCATTGACTTGCATTGGATTTCGTGTTTCAGTCAGACCTCTGACTTTTCACGATAGTCAGCCGATTTCGTTCGACTTGACTTTTGAGAAAGTTGGGTTTCATGAAACCCGACTCGACCCTAAAAAAGGCAAAGGCGCTCATCTCTAATGTCTTATATTCTAGGTTCTTCAAAGTAGCCACCTTTTGCTTTGATGACTGCTTTGCACACTCTTGGCATTCTCTTGATGAACTTCAAGAGGTAATCACTGGAAATGGTCTTCCAACAATCTTGAAGGAGTTCCCAGAGATGCTTAGCACTTGTTGGCCCTTTTGCCTTCACTCTGTGGTCCAGCTCACCCCAAACCATCTCGATTGGGTTCAGGTCTGGTGACTGTGGAGGCCAGGTCATCTGGCATAGCACCACATCACTCTCCTTCTTGGTAAAATAGCCCTTACACAGCCTGGAGGTGTGTTTGGGGTCATTGTCCTGTTGAAAAATAAATGATGGTCCAACTAAACGCAAACCGGATGGAATAGCATGCCGCTGCAAGATGCTGTGGTAGCCATGCTGGTTCAGTATGCCTTCAATTTTGAATAAATCCCCAACAATGTCACCAGCAAAGCACCCCACACCATAACACCCTCCTCCATGCTTCACGGTGTGAACCAGGCATGTAGAGTCCATCCGTTTACTTTTTCTGCGTCGCACAAAGACACAGTGGTTGGAACCAAAGATCTCAAATTTGGACTCATCAGACCAAAGCACAGATTTCCACTGGTCTAATGACCATTCCTTGTGTTCTTTAGCCCAAACAAGTCTCTTCTGCTTGTTGCTTGTCCTTAGCAGTGGTTTCCTAGCAGCTATTTTACCATGAAGGCCTGCTGCACAAAGTCTCCTCTTAACAGGTGTTGTAGAGATGTGTCTGCTGCTAAAACTCTGTGTGGCATTGACCTGGTCTCTAATCTGAGCTGCTATAAACCTGCGATTTCTGAGGCTGGTGACTTGGATAAACTTATCCTCAGAAGCAGAGTTGACTCTTAGTCTTCCTTTCCTGGGGCGGTCGTCATGTGAGCCAGTTTATTTGTAGCGCTTGATGGTTTTTGCAACTGCACTTGGGGACACTTTCAAAGTTTTTCCAATTTTTTGGACTGACTGATCTTTATTTCTTAAAGTAATGATGGCCACTCGTTTTTCTTTACTTAGCTGCTTTTTTCTTGCCATAATACAAATTCTAACAGTCTATTCAGTAAGACTATCAACTGTGTATCCACCAGACTTCTGCAGAAAACAACTGATGGTCCCAACCCCATTTATAAGGCCAGAAATCCCACTTATTAAACCTGACAGGGCACACCTGTGAAGTTAAAACCATTTCCGGTGACTACCTCTTGAAGCTCATCAAGAGAATGCCCAAAGTGTGCAAAGCAGTCATCAAAGCAAAAGGTGGCTACTTTGAAGAGCCTAGAATATAAGACATATTTTCAGTTGTTTCACACTTTTTTGTTAAGTATATAATTCCACATGTGTTAATTCATATTTTGATGCTTTCAGTGTGAATGTACAATTTTCATAGTCAAGAAAATACAGAAAAATCTTTAAATGAGAAGGTGTGTCCAAACTTTTGGTCTGTACTGTATATATATATGTGTGTGTTTAAGACACAGGGATTCTGCCACTGTGCGGAATTGATCCCAAGCCTTCTCTGGTGCCTTGGTCTCCCATTTAGGCCCAGCTGCTTAGCACAGACATCAGTCCCAGCAGCTTGCGCAGGCTCCTGTTATATGTGTGGTTACTGCTGGCTCTCCAGCTAATGTCTATGGTAACCAGTGGTATACTAAGGCAGCCCTACTCTCTGGAGTCTATGTCCAGAAGTCACCTTACTGAGCATGTCCGTGATGTGGTGCCTTCTTATTGGTGCATGGACTGCTCTGGTTATGTGGCAGCTCCGGATTGGCTCACGGACGACACCCCTTCCGACTGGGGTGGAGCCTAGCGCATAAAGGGCTTTCAGCAAATTACGCAGGCGTGCTAGCGTCACTTGTGCTTGGTGTGTGTGGGTGGATACTATGCTGGCTCGTATGTGTGCCTAATTTTCCTTAGTCAGGCAGGTTTTTGCTTTTGCTTGACCTAGCGCCTGTCTCGGCCACGTGTGCGGTTAGCACGAGCTGTTTACAGAGCAGTCAACCCACGTGCTTATTCCCTATTGCTTTTACTGGGTATTGCACACTCCTTTTTCTGCACTGCTCGGTGGTTAGCTGAGCATGGTACTTATGTTTTCTATGCCACTCGGTGGTTAGCTGAGTTAGGTATTTATATTTTCTGTGCCAATCGGTGGTTAGCGGAGTTGGTACTCATCTCCTTTGTAACCCTCAGTGGTTAGCCGAGCTGGTACGCATCTCCCTTGCACCCCTCGGTGGTTAGCTGAGCTGGTACTCCTCTTCCTGTGCATTCCAGAGTATTTGGTGATGGGTTTTAGCGTTCCATTCACACTGTGTGTAGTTAATGCGGTGTGTTCAGGAATCAGGAAGGAACGCTCGCTAGTAGTTTTTTTTCCGTCATTGTTCACACTAGCAGCAGTTTAACATCTCTGCACGGTGGACCCGAGTTGCGATCACACTTTATTGTTCAATTTAATTCAGTGTGATCTGCAAACCCTAAGAAATATTATATATATATATGTATATATATATATATATATATACATATATATATATATATATAGTGAAGGAAATAATTATTTGATTCCTTGCTGATTTTGTAAGTTTGCCCACTGACAAAGACATGAGCAGTCTATAATTTTAAGGGTAGGTTAATTTTAACACTGGGAGATAGAATATCAAAAATAAAATCCAGAAAATCACATTGTATAAATTATATAAATTTATTTGCATTTTGCAGTGGGAAATAAGTATTTGATCTCCTACCAACCATTAAGAGTTCTAGCTCCTACAGACCAGTTAGATGCTCCTAATCAACTTGTTACCTGCATTAAAGACAGCTGTCTTACATAGTCACCTTTATAAAAGACTCCTGTCCACAGACTCAATTAATCAGTCAGACTCTAACCTCTTCAACATGGGCAAGACCAAAGAGCTTTATACTGATGTCAGGGACAAGATCATAGACCTGCACAAAGCTGGGATGGGCTACAAAACCATACGTAAGGCGCTGGGTGAAAAGGAGACAACTGCTGGTGCAATAGTAAGAAAATGGAAGAAATACAAAATAACTGTCAATCGCCATCGATCTGGGGCACCATGCAAAATCTCACCTCGTGGTGCATCCTTGATCATGAGGAAGGTGAGAGATCAGCCTTAAACTACACGGGGGAACTTGTTAATGATCTCAAAGCAGCTTTGACCACAGTCACCAAGAAAACCATTGGTAACACAATATACTGTAAAGGTTTAAAATCCTGCCGTGCGAGCAAAGTCCTCCTGCTCAAGAAGGCACATGTGCAGGCCCATCTGAAGTTTGCTAATGAACACCTGGATGATTCTGTGAGAGATTGGGAGAAGGTGCTGTGGTCAGGTGAGACAAAAATTATGCTCTTTGGCATTAACTCAACTCGCCGTGTTGGGAGGAAGAGAAATGCTGCCTATGACCCAAAGAACACTTTCAAGCAAGGAGGTGGAAATGTTATCTTTTAGGGGTGTTTCTCTGCTAAGGGCACAGGACTACTTCACAGCATCAATGGGAGAATGGATGGAGCAATGTACCATAAAATCCTGAGTGACAACCTCCTTTCCTCCGCCAGGACATTAAAAATGGGTCTTCCAGCAAGACAATGACCCAAAACATACAGCCTAGGGAACAAAGGAGTGGCTCAAAAAGAAGCACATTAAGGTCATGGAGTGGCCTAGCCAGTCTCCAGACCTTAATCCCATAGAAAACTTATGGAGGAAGTTGAAGCTCCAAGTTGCCAAGTGACAGCCTCAAAATCTTAATGATTAATGCTATTTTCACACTAGCATTCAGCAGTGCTGTGGAGGGCTGCGTACTTCCTCCTTCAAGCCCCGCCTACTGCCGCACCTCTTCCTTTCAGCGCCGCCTACCTCTGCATGCTTTGTGCGTACCCTATCTTTAACATTGGGTACGCAGGCAATGCGGATGTATGATCTGCAAAATTAACCTACCCTTAAATTTATAGACTGTTCATGTCAAATAATTATTTCCTTCGCTGTATATATATATATATATATATATATATATATACATATATATATATATATATACTGCTCAAAAAAATAAAGGGAACACTCAAATAACACATCCAAGATCTGAATGAATGAAATATTCTTATTGAATACTTTGTTCTGTACAAAGTTGAATGTGCTGACAACAAAATCACACACAAATCATCAATGGAAATCAAATTTATTAACCAATAGAGGCCTGGATTTGGAGTCACACACAAAATTAAAGTGGAATGTAATGTCCTTAAAACAAGTCAAAATGAGGCTCAGTATTGGGTGTGGCCTCCATGTGCCTGTATGACCTCCTTACAACGCCTGGGCATGGTCCTGATGAGGCAGCAGATGGTCTCCTGAGGGATCTCCTCCCAGACCTGGACTAAAGCATCCACCAACTCCTGGACAGTCTGTGGTGCAACGTGAAGATGATGGATGGAGCGAGACATGATGTCCCAGATGTGCTCAATCGGATTCAGGTCTGGGGAACAGGCGGACCAGTCCATAGCTTCAATGCCTTCATCTTGCAGGAACTGCTGACACACTCTAGCCACATGAGGTCTGGCATAGTCCTGCATTAGGAGGAACCCAGGGCCAACCGCACCAGCATATGGTCTCAAAAGGGGTCTGAGGATCTCATCTCGGTACCTAATGGTAGTCAGGCTACCTCTGGCGAGCACATGGGGGGCTGTGCGGCACTCCAAAGAAATGCCACCCCACACCATTACTGACCCACTGCCAAACCGGTCATGCTGAAGGATGTTGCAGGCAACAGATCGCTCTCCACGGCACCTCCAGACTCTGTCACGTCTGTCACATGTGCTCAGTGTGAACCTGCTTTCATCTGTGAAGAGCACAGGGCGCCAGTGGTGAATATGCCAATCCTGGTGTTCTGTGGCAAATGACAAGCATCCTGCACGGTGTTGGGCTGTGAGCACATCCCCCATCTGTGGATGTCGGGCCTTCAGACCATCCTCATGGAGTCAGTTTCTAACCGTTTGTGTAGACACGTGCACATTTGTGGCCTGCTGGAGGTCATTTTGCAGGGCTCTGGCAGTGCTCCTCCTGTTCCCCCTTGCACAAAGGCGGAGGTAGCGGTTCTGCTGCTGGGTTGTTGCCCTCCGACGGCCCCTTCCACGTCTCCTGGTGTACTGGCCTGTCTCCAGGTAACGTCTCCAGCCTCTGGACATTACGCTGACAGACAGCAAACCTTCTTGCCACAGCTCGCATTGATGTGCCATCCTGGATCAGCTGCACTACTTGAACCACTTGTGTGGATTGTAGAGTCCGTCTCATGCTACCACGAGTGTGAAAGCACAACCAACATTCAAAAGTGACCAAAACATCAGCCAGAAAGCATTGGTAGTGACTACTAAGATATGGTCTGTGGTCCCCACCTGCAGAACCACTCCTTTATTGAGTGTGTCTTGATAATTGCCAATAATTTCCATCTGCTGTCTATTCCATTTGCACAACAGCATGTGAAATTGATTGTCAATCAGTGTTGCTTCCTAAGTGGACAGTTTAATTTCACAGAAGTTTGATTTACTTGGAGTTATATTCTGTTGTTTAATTGTTCCCTTTATTTTTTTGAGCAGTGTATATATATATATATATATATATATATATATATAGAGAGAGAGAGATATATATAGTGATAGATCGGTTCACACAGCGGTATACGGAGGTAGACACAGGAACACTGTCTCTTTAAGAAATTCCTTTGGTTTATTACAGGCATCATAAACCAAGGTGTAGTAAAACAAACACGGCCCTATGTGCAAAACAGGAAAACAAAACAAAATGGTGGCAGAATAAACACAGTCCTTCTGAGAGCGGGGTTCCTCCTGCTCACCGTTAGCAGAACACACACGGTGCAGGTTGGTTCCAGCACAACCACTTCTCTGGAGTGTTCCTCTCCAGACACTTAACCCATACTGCCTCTAGAGGCCAGCTACTTAAGCCCCAGACCACACGCTGGGGTGGAGATAAGGTGGACAACCTCCCACCAACTCTGTGATTGTCCACAGAAAATCCAGCCCTTTAAACAAAACTGGCTCTTAACTCCTTGCAACACTTACAGGGGTTGGACAAAATAATGGAAACACCTAACGTTTTGGCATCATAATCTTCGAACATGTTCTAAACATGCAAACCGTGACATATGGTAATGTTTTGTAGTTGATTATTTGTGTTATGTGATATGTGTATGTAAATTAACTGTTTGTTTTGCATAATTGTAAGAACATTGAGGAGAACCTGATACCAATGGCAGACCTCTCGGATTTTCAAAGAGGCCAAATTGATGGTGCTGGTTTGGCAGGCGCTAGTGTAACCCAAAGTGCCCGAATGCTGGCGTGTCAAGAGGTACTGTCTCCAAGGTAATGACTGTGTTTGAAAGAGAAGGAAAAACATCTGCAGCAAAGCACAGGTCCTGCCGAAAGTTGAAGTTGACTGAGAGAGACCGTCGGACTCTAATGCGAATTGTGAAAGAGGATCGCAAGACCACAGCTCCGAAAATCCCTGCTGAGCTCAATGAACACCTACAGAACCCAGTTTCCACGAAAACTGTTTGTCGGGAGCTGAACAAATCTGGATACCACGGAAGAGCTGCAATTCGAAAACCGCTCCTCTCAATGACAAATGTTTTCAAGCGTTTAGAGTGGTGAAGAAACCTCCAGAATTGGTCCCTCGAGCAGTGGAAACATGTGACATTCTCAGACGAATCATCGTTTACCCTATTTCCGACCTCCGGCCGCGTGTACGTTTGGAGACAGTTGAAAGAAGCATTCCATCCAGACTGCCTTCTCCCAACAGTAAAACATGGCGGAGGTTCTGTGATGATCTGGGGTGCTATTTCGTGGAGATCCACCGGGCCAATGATATCCCTTCATGGAAGAATTAACAGACGCGATTATTTAGGCATTTTGGGTGACCAAGTGCATCCTATGGTTCAAGCACTGTTCCGGAGGGGAGCGCCATCTTTCAGGATGATAATGCACCAATTCATACAGCTAGAATTGTTAAAGCATGGCACGAGGAACATTCTAATGAAGTTGAGAATTTCTTCTGGCCCCCACAATCCCCAGACCTCAACATTATTGAGCATTTATGGTCGATTTGAGAGATTCAAGTTAGACGTCGATTTCCGCCGCCATCGTCGCTCAAAGAACTGAAGAATGGGCTAAAATTCCTTTGGAAACAATTCACACCTTGTATGAATCCATACCTCGGAGAATTGAGGCTGTAATCGCCGCACAAGGTGGACCTACACCATATTAAACTAACTTTTGTTGATGTTTCCAGGTGTTTCCATTATTTTGTCCAACCCCTGTAGTGTGCTGAAGGAAAAACTTCTGGGTTTTTAGATCACTGAAGCCATATGAGCCTCAGCAAAACATATCTCCCCACCAGCTCCTTGCTATATTTATCCCTAATTTGTTTCTCAGTGAACTATATACAAAATCGATATTAACATGATGAACACAAAATAAAAAAAGAAATGATTCGCATAAAAAAGGGGGGACATTAAAATAAGCAAACACCAAAATAAGAGAAGTTATAATACGGTGAATGAAACGAGGTGCATTAATAATAATAATAATAATAATAATAATAACAATCTTTATTTATATAGCGCCAACATATTCCGCAGCGCTTTACAGTTTAACAGTTTCAAAACATAAGTCATAAGTAACAACGTTAACCATACAATAATTAAAGCAAAATAAGCCGACCCTGCTCGTGAGAGCTTACAATCTACAATGAGGTGGGGGAGATACAAAGTACAGGTGTGTATATACAATGGTGCATTTACAATGATGGTCCAGCCATCTTGAGGGACTGAGGGATGGGTGGAGATAGTGAATGGGCTACACATACACACTTAAACATAGAACGACTTTGATTAGTGAATGTGATAGGCCACTCTGAACAAATGTGTTTTGAGGGAGCGCCTGAAACCATGCAAATTGTGGATAGTCCTAATTTCTTGGGGTAGAGCATTCCAGAGGATTGGCGCAGTGCGGGAGAAGTCTTGGAGTCGGGAGTGGGAGGTACGGATTAGTGCAGAGGTTAGTCGAAAGTCGTTTGCAGAGCGCAGCAGTCGGTTAGGCCGATAGATAGAAATGAGGGAGGAGATGTAGTGGGGTGCTGCACTGTGGAGAGCTTTGTGGGTGAGAACAAGTACTTTGAATTGGATCCTATAATGAATGGGCAGCCAGTGTAAGGACTGACTGAAGAGCGGACGCGTCCGAGTACCGATTAGCCAGATGGATGACCCTGGCTGCTGCATTAAGGATGGACTGGAGAGGGGATAGTCGAGTAATGGGGAGGCCAAGTAATAGAGCGTTGCAGTAGTCCAGGCGGGAGTGGATCAATGCTACAGTGAGGGTTTTTGTTGTTTCCATGGTGAGAAAAGGGCGGATTCTAGAGATATTCTTTAGGTGTAGACGGCAAGAGCGGGCAAGAGATTGTATATGGGAGGTGAAAGAGAGATTGGTGTCAAACATAACACCCAGACAGCGAGACTGCTGCCGGGGTGTTATTATGGTGCTGCCCACAGAGAGGGAAATGTCAGATTTAGGGAGGTTAGTAGACGGCGGGAGCAGAAGGAGTTCAGTTTTGGAGAGGTTAAGTTTCAGATAGAGAGTGGACATGATGTTGGAGACTGCGGACAGACAGTCGGTGGCGTTCTGTAGAACAGCGGGGGTAAGGTCGGGGGATGACGTGTATAGTTGTGTGTCATCAGCATAAAGATGGTACTGAAAGCCAAATCTGCTGATGGTCTGTCCAATTGGGGCCATGTAGAGAGAGAAGAGAAGGGGGCCAAGGACTGAGCCCTGGGATACACCGACAGTGAGAGGAAGAGGAGATGACATGGAGCCAGAGAACGAAACACTGAAGGAGCGGTCAGAAAGATAGGAGGTGAACCAGGAGAGAACAGTGTCCTTAATACCTAGTGACTGGAGCCTAGACAGTAGGAGACAGTGGTCAACAATGTCGAAAGCTGCAGAAAGGTCGAGAAGAATGAGCAAAGAGTGGTCGCCGTTACGTTTTGCTGTCAGTAGATCACTGGTCACTTTGATGAGTGCAGTTTCAGTCGAATGTAGGGGGCGGAAGCCGGACTGTGAAGGGTCTAGGAGGGAGTGAGTGGAGAGGTAACGGGTAAGGCGGGAGTAGACTAGGCGCTCCAAAAGTTTAGAGATGAAGGGGAGATTGGAGACCGGTCTGTAGTTGTTTGTGCAGGAAGGGTCGAGAGCGGGTTTCTTTAGTAATGGAGTAATGATGGAGTGTTTGAAGGTGGATGGGAAAATGCCAGAGGAGAGAGAGAGATTAAAGATTGTAGTTAGGTGAGTTGTGACAACTGGAGAGAGAGACTGGAGGAGATGTGAGGGGATGGGGTCGGTAGTGCATGTAGTCGGACGAGAGGAAGAGAGGAGTCTGGAGACTTCTTCTTCCTAGAAATGCACCAAAATATGTGGTTGGTATGTGGAATGCACATGAACACAGAAAATGATATGTCTAAGATGTGAATATGCAGCCATATAGATATACCAAGTGTGGTAAATAGGAATGAGTGCTAATAAGAAATAAAATAAACTGTATGAAGATGTGGAAAAATAGTTATAACTGACAGATCAATTCACTAATGTGTACAGGATAAAGTGAAATAAAGCATATGTGTAAATACTCCGGAATGAATGCTACATGTATAGAGGACATAATGAATGGGTATATAATAAGCCAATAAAAACCTATATATATTATGTATGATATATATAATGAGTGTATATGTATAGGGAGGTGCAGAAAAAATACAGCAAGTGTCAAAGAAAGTCATCAAGTGTCAAAAAACAAACACAATACCAGTGTAAATGGAAAAGCAGGAATGAGATACGCAAGAGTGAGAAAATGTAGATGCAAAATAGGTGAATATCAATGTATAACATGTAGGGGTAAAAGGTGAGTACCAACAGCAGGGGGGACACAATGAGGCAAGTAGAATATGACCGTGTGGAAAAAGGGCACAGAGACTCATGGTGAAATACAAAAAAACAAAAAGTAACCTTATAATGAAAGGCATATTGTGATTGGATTGGTCATGTAAAGTAAAAAACGTATTGGATGTGGAAAATGAGGGATGTGGAAGGCAAAAGGAAAGGGGAGGGAGGGAAAGAGTGGGGGGGAGGTTGGGTTAAGATGAAAAGAAGAACAATTGTATAAGGTTATGCCGTCTTGATCTTTCAGCTGGTAAAGGTAGGACTTCCACTTCAGGCTGGAAGACCAGATGAATCGAAAATCAATTCAACCTCAACTCCCAAGGCTGCCAGGAACAATAACATTGACTAAAAGCAAATAAAAAGAATAAAAACAATTAAAAACATACCAAAGAAATCTAATGGCAAAGTATAGTTTACAAACATAGAGCAAAGCTAAAGTTCTCATTGAGGTCTAGGGACAAACAGTATTAAGGGTCTAGATCCATGTGGTCTCTAATCTGCCTAGGGAAGTGCTAACATTACCAACTCTGATGCTTATTACAATCATATCAATCTTGGTAACTAAGCAATGTGGGATCACTGTTGTGATGTAGTTTAAAATGCCTAGGGATTGTTGTGAGTGTAAAGTCAAATCATCAATCTATTGCGGCAATGTTGGCATTGACATGCTCGCGCACGCAAAACTTTCAGGCAGCTGCTGCCAAGGCAAATAAAATAATGGGATGCATTAGACGAGGCATAGATGCTCATGAGGAGAACATAATTTTACCTCTATACAAGTCACTGGTGCGACCACACTTAGAATACTGTGTGCAGTTCTGGTCTCCGGTGTATAAGAAAGACATAGCTGAACTGGAGCGGGTGCAGAGAAGAGCGACCAAGGTTATTAGAGAACTGGGGGGTCTGCAATACCAAGACAGGTTATTACACTTGGGGTTATTTAATTTGGAAAAACGAAGGCTTAGGGGTGATCTTATTACAATGTACAAATATATGAGGGGACAGTACAAAGACCTTTCTAATGATCTTTTTACTCTTAGACCTGTGACGGGGACGAGGGGGCATCCTCTACGTCTGGAGGAAAGAAGGTTTAGCCATAATCACAGATGCAGATTCTTTACTGTAAGAGCAGTGAGACTATGGAACTCTCTGCCATCTAATGTTGTAATGAGTGATTCCTTACTAAAATTTAAGAGGGGACTGGATGCCTTTCTTGAAAAGTATAATATTACAGGCTATATTCACTAGTTTCCTAGATACAGCGTTGATCCAGGGAGCTAGTCTGATTGCCGTATGTGGAGTCGGGAAGGAATTTTTTTCCCCAATGTGAAGCTTACTGTTTGCCACTTGGGTTTTTTTTGCCTTCCTCTGGATCAACATGTTAGGGCAGGTTAGGATAGGATATGGGTTGAACTAGATGGACTTAAAGTCTTCCTTCAACCTTAATAATAACTATGTTACTATAATAATAATAACTATGTTCAGTTGACGAGTAGTGAGACCCACATTGATCAGCCGCAAAATTAAAAATCACCGGAATGGACTTGATCAAGGCTAAGGGATGAGACGAAGAAGCATGTAAGAACGCATTCATTAATATTGTTTTGCAGAATACCGTATATACTCATGTATAAGCCGACCCGTGTATAATCCGACCCCCCTAATTTTGCCACAAAAAACTGGGAAAACTTATCGACTCGTGTTTAAGCCGGGTGTATAAACTGCCCTCCTGCTCTGTGCTGCCCCGTCCTGCTCCTTGCTCCCCATCCAGCTCTGTGCTCCCCCATTCTCCTCTGTTTTCCCCCACTCCTGCTCCATCCTCCGCTGTGCTCCCCCATTCCTTCTCCGTCCTCCTGTGCCCCCCCATCCTGCTCCTTGCTCCCCCATCCAGCTCTGTGCTCCCCCATTCTCCTCTGTACTCCCCCCCTCCTGCTCCATCCTCCGCTGTGCTCCCCCATTCCTTCTCCGTCCTCCTGTCCCCCCCGTCCTGCTCCGTGCTCCTCTGTGCCCTCCATCCTCCCCGTCCTGCTCCGTGCTCATTGTCCTCCTCCATGCTTCCCCCGTCCTCCGTTCTCCCCCTTCCTCCTCCATGCTTCCCCGTCCACCGATCTCCCCCCGTCCTGCTCCATGCTTCCCCGTCCTCTGTTCTCCCCCCCGTCCTCCTCCATGCTTCCCCGTCCTCCGTTCTCCCCGTCCTCCTCCATGCTTCCCCCGTCCACCGTTCTCTCCCCCGTCCTGTTCCGTGCTCCTTGTCCTCTCCTCCATCATACTCACCCCTCCCCGTGCCATCGCTGAGCGTCCCTGCAATCCTGCATTCTCCCCGGCTTCCTGCAGCTCTCCAGCACTGAGCGGTGATGTAATACCGCTCATTAAGGCCATGAATATGGAGGCCACGCCTATGGGAGTGGCGTCGCGTCCATATTACATGACCTTAATGAGCGGGTATTACATCACCGCTAAGTGCTGGAGAGCTGCAGGAAGCCGGGGAGAACGCAGGATTGCAGGGACGCTCAGCGATGGCACGGGGAGGGGTGAGTATGATGTCCCAGCCACGGCTCCTGCCGCGCATCCCCTCCCCCGCTGGTTTCTGCCCTATGACTCGTGTATAAGCCGAGGGGGCATTTTCAGCATGAAAAAAGGTGCTGAAAATCTCGGCTTATACACGAGTATATACGGTAAGTCCATTTGTAGAAAGTTGTGAACATCCTTTTAACCATTACATATAGGAACTCGATGGAGTTCCTATAATAATGGTAAGTGAGATTGATTTTGCACTTGTTGTGATTGAGAGATGACATAAAGGTATGAAGGAACTTGACGGAATACTGCCAGATCAGGAAGATGTCATCAAAGTACCACGTCCAAAAGAGAGCACGGTCCATTAATGCATGCTGATCTGACAGGAAGAGGTTCCTCTCCCACAGCCCCAGGATAAAAAATTAGGTTGCCTGTATCCTATCCATGTG
Source organism: Oophaga sylvatica (assembly GCA_033576555.1). Classification (NCBI taxonomy): domain Eukaryota; kingdom Metazoa; phylum Chordata; class Amphibia; order Anura; family Dendrobatidae; genus Oophaga; species Oophaga sylvatica. The sequence continues at coordinate 364,703,386 of JARQOD010000001.1, read as the reverse complement.
ATGGAAGTTGGCATGCAGGGACTCAACATCACACGTCACCAAAAGAGTATCAACATCAATGTGCAGCCCATCCACTTTGTTAAGGAAGTCACCAGTATCTTTAGTGAACGAAGGTAAGGATTCTAAAAGTGGCTGTAGTGAAGAGTTAATTAATCTAATTATCTTCTCCAGATAATTGCCTCTGCCAGAAATAATAGGCCTAACTGGTGGTGTATTCTGATTTTTGTTGATTTTTGGTAATAGATAAGGGTTGGAATGGATGGTTCACTGACCTACAATGCCACATATAAATCTTTGGTGATAATTTCACTTTCTTTTGCTTCTTGCAATATAATTAAATAAAAAAAATTGATCCAAAAATAACTTTGTGCTAAATATCAATTATCAAAACCACATACCGTCACTAATATCTCTAGAGAGAAAAAGTGAACAGAAAAGCACAAAAGAACAATAATTAATCTTATTAAAATTGCAATTTTATTAAATCTACAATTAATTTAAAATATAATTAATGACAAAAAAGACAAATGCCTCCAAGATACACGAGGAATATCATAGGCTAAGGACATCATTAAACACACCTAAAGATTTTGATATCATGAATAAAAAAACTATGCCTATTTCTCATCCATTATACTCAGGGACCACAACCAGTTCTCTCAATGCAAACTATAGAGTGCGCTATTATGGTTGTACAAGGAGAAAACTAAGCATATAATATTAGTGGATAATATTTCTATTAGATGCTGCAACACATCCAACATAAAAATTACTGCTTAATTCTGTCTTCTCCTGCAATGGCGCACACTACTGACAAATACTGTAAATTATTGATGAAAAGCACAGTTCAAAAATATTCCTAAACTTACAAAATGTGCGATGTCCGAGCCGTGTTTCTCAACCCTGATGAGTGTTTCGTCCACACTTCTTCAGGGACCGTTGTAATATATTTCCGCTTGAAATTTGAGAAGGGGATTGTAAATCAGTTTTTGGTATCAATTCCTGTCCCTCAATTGGCAAAATGCTTCAGCCTCATACATAACTTGTGCCTCCTCCTTACTAAGATTGTCAGATGTCACGTAGCGGTGAATTTGTACAAAATCCTAATGAACCAATTTCACAAGCACATCAATGTTACGACAATGTTACGACATGCAGAAATGGGAGGAAATTTATGAGACTTTTTGAATTGATAATGGGATAATAATTACGGTACCCAGAGGCTACTTTTCTTTATCTCTGGTGAGTAGCCATAGTTTTGTTTATTGTAAAGGAACCATAGATCCCGTTTACGTTTCAGAGTTGTACCAGTAGATATAGAAACAGATGAAGAGGACTCAGAAATGTTATTCACTGGTGCATTAGAACAGGGGTCGACAAAGTTGTTCAGAATCTAGGAGCCAGCCAAAAAATTTAGGAGCCAGAATTTTTTTTTCATTTCATCATCATCATTGCCTCCCCATCATCATCATGGCCTCCCCATCATCATCAATGCCTGCCCATCATCATCATCGCCTCCTCATCATATCATCGCCTCACCATCATCATCATCCTCCCCATCATCATCAATGCTTGTCCATCATCATCATTGCCTGCCCATCATCATCATCGCCTCACCATCATCATCATCGCCTCCCCATCATCAACAATACCTCCCCATTATCATCAGTGCCTCCCCATCATCATCAGTGTCTCCCCATCATCATCAATGCCTCCCCATCATCATCAATGCCTCCCCATCATCATCAATGTCTCCCCATCATCATAAATGCCTCCCCATCATCATCAATGTCTCCCCATCATCATCAGTGCCTCCCCATCATCATCATCGCCTCCCCATCATCATCATCGCCTCCCCATCATCATCAATGCCTCCCCATCATCATCATCTCCTCCCCATCATCATCATCGCCTCCCCATTATCATCAATGCCTCCCCATTATCATCAATGACTCCCCATCATCATCATCGCCTCCCCATTATCATCAATGCCTCCCCAGTATCATCAATGCCTCCCCATTATCATCAATGCCTCCCCATCATCATCATCGCCTTCCCATTATCATCAATGCCTCCCCAGTATCATCAATGCCTCCCCATCATCATCATCGCCTCCCCATTATCATCAATGCCTCCCCATTATCATCAATGCCTCCCCATCATCATTGCCTCCCCATCATCATCATCGCCTCCCCATTATCATCAATGCCTCCCCATTATCATCAATGCCTCCCCATCATCATCAATTCCTCCCCATTATCATCAATGCCTCCCCATCATCATCATCACTGCCCACCCCCCACCACCATCACACAAGACAGCACGGCAGCACACAAGCACTCTCTCACATACACACACACACTGATACACACAGAGACACACACATCTCACCTGTCCGGCGTCCGCGCGCTCTCTGCCACAGCCAGCTGCTGAATGATGACGTCATTCAGCGGCGCTGCTGTGAGAGGAAGCGCCGGTGCCCCCTGGAGCCCGGAGCTGCGGCAGCGGAGGCACGGGGAGCGGTGAGTATTGTGCCAGCTGCTGCCGGGGCCCTGAGCAAGTGGGGGGGCAGTGGCGGCGCTGACACCGCTCTCCTCCGCTAACGGGCGCCGGGGTGCCGACGGCGAGTGGGCCCCCCCGCCTGCTCAGGGCCCCGACAAACCCGGGCGCCAGGCATGATTTTCTAGGCGCCACTGGCGACCGGGTTTGTCGAGCCCTGCATTAGAAGATATAGAGAGTGTACAATTTCTATTTGAACCCAAGGTTGGTTGTTTCCTCCACCTATAGACCTTACTGAGGGAGAAGCCCCTCTGGCCAGGAAGACCTGTAAGGCAGCCGGCCCCTACTTCATGTAACCGGTGACATCAGGCCACACAGTTCATGGTACCCAAAGAACTCAGACCCATATAGATACAGGGAGATGCTTGATAAATGGTTCACAAGTTGGGCATTCGTACATGACCAGTCAAGTTCTATAGACAGACGAAGTAAATGTGAAACAGATGAAATAACAAAGTAAATCATAAATAATGTTAATGGTAAAAATAAATGTGGGAAATGTGACTTCCGGTCTTGTATCGAAACATGCGAACCCTAGACCACCATGTAATACCAGGTAATACTCCATGTGCCTTTTACCCTGTTGTCCATTGGTGCTTTGAATTGCCCTTTTCCTTGTCTACCATGCTGTGCCACATTGCTACTGTGTTAACTTTTCGCACAGATATTTATACCTGTTTGTTATTGTATATGCAGCTATTCGATTCAATTTTATGTGACCCTGTTCTTATCTGTTGGTCATTGCACATGCAGCTATATTTGGAGAGAAGCATATTGATTTTTCTTGGAAAATTATTTATCTTGTACCATCTATGCAATTCCATTCCCCCCTTTGTTGTTGCCATGTAGCTGCTCCCTGTGTGGTTTGAGGTGTTTTTAATTTATACACTTTTGTATATACTCATTTATAATAACCATTGCTGTTTTTAGTGTTCTGTGGGAACCCGTCTTCTACAGTCCCACCATCTAACCATTATCTGTTAATAAAGATTTTTTATCTTTGAGATCTTTTTTTCAGACTCTTATGACCTCAAATTCAGTTTTTCTCCTTTGGGCACATATTTCGTCCGAATGGGCACATATTTCTTCCGAATGGTCTATCATTCATTTTTCAGCAATTATATGTCAATATATTTATTTTTACTTCACTTGCTATATATAATTTTACTCTATAGTTGGCACATATTACCTACTGAGTCCAGTACTTGCTTTTAATATTGTTTGAATTTTGTGTAATGCAGCACCCCATCTGGACATGGAAAAGTAAACACATTTTACCAAGAATGTTCCTTTAAATAATTGTATACTGAAGTTAGGCTGGGTCCGGCACTGGATTACTTAACAAAAATGCTGGATGGAAACAGATGGAGGAACTGATTGTTTACAATGGGATTGTTCCTACCTGTTTAGCGGATCAGTTGCTGTGCCGGACAGGTACAGATGCTGGACCAGATGCTCCAGATCTGTACATGTGTCACGTGGTCTTATGATATGTGTACGATGTCAGTAAACTATTCTTAAAAGAACAACACTCTATACAACATATAGATTAGCAACATCAGCATGTAAATATAGAATAGATTTACCTGACACGATATCCGTTGAACTCAGGATTAATCTTGAGGACTTGATACACTGTCACAGGAAAGAAGAGGACCGGGGTCTAACCTGACCCTAAACTGGGGTCCTAACTAATCCCTCACCTTGGAGGTACTGATAATGGTTCAGAGGTCCAAGTCTCCAGCCTAACCCTGTCTCCTATCAGTCCCTGAACCCTGTAATCAGTCCTAAGAAGGATTCTGATTACCACCAAAGGGATATGGGCTGATCTCTGCTAAATACACAGATTAGCAATATAAGACAGACTGGAGAAAACACAGACTTGCATACACACTCAAACACAGAAGGAACATAAATGATCTGGGATATTAAACTCTAAGCAAGGTGAGCTTAAAACAACTAAGGAGCTCTTTAACTTAAGTCTATACAGATACAATCCTATCTGTGGTCTGCATAAAGAATTTCACTGGCAACTCCCAAAACAGACCACCAGAGATTTAAAGGAAACCAATCAACAAATAATTAATTGCAGCCGGGAGAAACTGCACCCAGTCCCAGAACTGAGCACAGAAAGAATTAACTCCCTAACTGCCAAACACAAAGAAACAGCAACTCAGCTGTGAGAAGTCAGAATGTGCAACCGCGACGATCTTCGTAGCGATGCACACATGACAGTACCCCCCCTTCTACGAGGGGCCTCCGGACCCTCAGGGCCAGGTTTGCCCGGGTGAGTTCTGTGGAAGGTCCACACCAAACGATCTGCGTTAATGTCAGACGCAGGAACCCACGTCCTCTCCTCTGGACCATACCCCTTCCAATGCACCAAGTACTGAAGGGACCGGCGATTCAGACGTGAGTCAATGATCTTTGACACTTGAAACTCCAAATTACCATTGACCACCACTGGAGGAGGAGGTAGAGGTGATGGTATGACTGGTGCCACGTACCTCTTAAGTAATGACTTGTGGAACACATTATGAATTTTAAACGTAGGAGGGAGGTCCAGACGAAATGCCACAGGATTAATTATGGAACTGATCCTGTACGGCCCGATGAATCTGGGGCCCAGCTTCCAGGAGGGAACTTTAAGTTTTATATTCCTGGTAGACAACCATACCAGATCGTTCACATTAAGATCTGGACCAGAAACTCTCCTCCTATCAGCCATACGTTTATAACGGTTCCCCATAGCACTCAGATTATTCAATACACCTCTCCACACTGAAGCAAGTGACGACGAGAAACGCTCCTCCTCAGGAACCCCAGAAGGGCCCCCCCCATTGAAAGTACAAAACTGGGGATGAAAACCATATGCCCCAAAAAACGGGGATTTACCAGTGGACTCGCTCCGCCTGTTGTTAAGAGCGAACTCTGCCAGAGGCAAGAAAGAAGACCAGTCCTCCTGGTTCTCTGAGACAAAACACCGAAGATAAGTCTCTAGGCTTTGATTCAGACGCTCTGTCTGACCATTGGTCTGCGGATGAAAAGCCGAGGAAAATGACAATTGCATCCCCCGACGTAAACAAAATGCCCTCCAAAACTTGGACACAAACTGAGACCCCCTATCTGACACCACATCAGAAGGCAACCCATGAAGTCTCACAATCTCCCCAATGAACACCTGCGCCAGAGTTTTAGCATTAGGGAGGGCAGGAAGAGCAATGAAATGTGCCATCTTACTGAACCTGTCAACAACCACCAGTATGACAGTCTTCCCTGACGACTGAGGAAGGTCCGTGATGAAGTCCATAGACAAATGAGTCCATGGACGCTCCGGAAGTTTCAAGGGTAAGAGGGTCCCAGATGGACGGGTATGAGGGGTCTTAGAGCGAGCACAAACCCCACAGGACGCGACAAAAGTTAAAACATCTTTATTAACGTTAGGCCACCAAAACCGGCGAGAAAGGAGATCTAAAGTAGCCTTACTCCCTGGATGTCCTGCTAAAGCAGAATTATGATGTGCCTCAATAACCTTTTGTCTCAACTGATTTGGGACAAACAGTCTCCCTGGAGGTCCTGCAGGGGCGTCCCCCTGAGCCTCTAATACCTCCTCCTCAAGCTCAGAACATACAGCCGACACTACCACCCCCTCCTGAAGGATAGGAATCGGGTCATCCATTTTCCCGGCCCCTGGGAAACTGCGAGACAAGGCATCCGCCTTAACATTCTTAGATCCAGGGCGATAAGTGACAACAAAATTAAACCTGGTAAAAAACAACGACCATCGAGCTTGTCTGGAATTCAGACGCTTAGCAGATTCCAAATACAGCAGGTTCTTGTGATCAGTAATGACGGTGACCGGGTGGACTGCCCCCTCCAAAAAGTGACGCCATTCTTCAAAAGCCAACTTAATGGCCAAAAGTTCCCTATTGCCGATATCATAATTCCTTTCGGCGGACGACAATTTCTTAGAAAAGAAAGCGCACGGATGCCATTTACCAGGGGACGGACCCTGGGACAATATTGCACCCACCCCTACGTCAGACGCGTCCACCTCCACAACAAACGGCTGTGATGCATCTGGTTGGATGAGAACGGGTGCCGAAGCAAAACATTTTTTCAAAGAGGAAAAAGCTTGGCAAGCTTTGTCCGACCATTTAGAAAAATCCGTCCCTTTTCTTGTCATGTCAGTGAGAGGTTTGACAACAGATGAGAAATTACAAATAAATTTCCGGTAGTAGTTAGCAAACCCCAGAAAACGCTGCAGAGCCTTAAGATCCTCTGGCTGATCCCATTCAAGCACTGCTCTCACCTTTTCAGGGTCCATACGGAAACCGGAGGCTGACACCAAGAAACCCAAAAACTGAAGTTCCTGTACGGCGAATACACACTTTTCCAGTTTGGCGTATAGTTTATTGTCTCGCAAGATCTGCAACACCTGTCTCACATGCTCCTGGTGAGACACAAGATCTGGCGAGTAAATTAAAA
>JARQOD010000001.1:364614833-364696239 GCA_033576555.1 Oophaga sylvatica | reverse complement strand
CATCTCACCGGGGGCTAAGTGTTTTCCGTCACGTTATATAGTATTCCCACCCCAGCAAATTTTTAAAAAATTTTTTTGGGTGCCTTTTTTTACCAATTTCTCTGTGTGAAAATGAAAAATTTTGGGTGGCAAAAAAAAAAATTTTTTTTGGAAAAAATTGCAAAAATTTTTTTTCTTTACCAAAGTATAAAATTTCTGTGACACACCAGTGGTGCAAATATAATCCTGCCCCCATTGGGGCCGGTTTTCACATTTTCCCTGATGTAGAAACAGCCCCGGGGGATTAAAGTGTCTTTGGTGTAATACTTTTTTGGCATACTTTAGGGGAAAAACCGGGCGCCCCGGGTTTGTGTCCCTATACCCACGTACCGGACAGTTAGCCCCTTTTCCCCCGGTCTAAAGATTGCTTAAAACTTTCCCCCCTCCCCCGGTGATCACCCAAAAGGGGGAGAATTTGAGCATTATTTTTCAACTGAAAACAGCGAGAGCGGGCGGCGATGATGGACTTTTTACTCCCATCAGGCTATAACTGCTGCTCTAAAAACAGTGAGAACAAAAAGTCCCCTGAGTTTTATCTCAGTGAGTTCACTTCTTTGATTTGCGGTGAACGCACTGACTTTTTCTCATGGTGCTGAGGTCACTGCAGTTCAGTCCGGCTGGGACGCAGCCTTAGTGACCAGCGGTAACCTCGATGAGGTCACCGCTGCTCACTGATGCTGCGCACTTAGAAGCTCATTCATCAGTGGATGTCAGCCTGGACGGTCGCATCTTGGCAACATCCAGGCGGAAAATTGTTTATCCCAGACATGGATTACGGTGTGGGATAGAAGGCCAGACAGGTGAGGGATATTGTTGGTATTTTATTTTTGCTTTATTACAGGAGATGAGGGATTCAATGGAATGGGTGTTAGGTGAATATAACTGTGTTTGTTATTTTTAAATAAAAATGGAAAAGTGTGTTCTGTTTTTATTTTAAATAAAAGACTTTATATCTACTGTGTTTTTATTTACCATACAACTATAGGATTAGTAATGGAGAGGCGTCTTACCTCTACCGCAAGTGGGAAGAGCAGGCAAAGCACCAAAATGGGCGTATCTAATAGATGTGCCTTTTTTGGGCTCCTGCGGGCTACTGTTTTTAGGCTGGGGGGGTCAATATTCATGGCCCTTTACAGCCTGAAAATAGCTCCCAGCTATATGCTTTAGCAAGCCTGGTTGTCAAAAATGAGGGGAACCTCACTCCATTTTTTTAAATTATTAATTTAAATAATTTAAAAAAAATCAACATGGTGACCGCTCTATTCTTGATAACCAGCTTTGCTCAACCTGATAGCTGTGGGTTACAGCCCACGGCTGTCAGTTTTGCCTGGCTGGTTATCAAAAATACAGTGCAACCTACGCCATTTTTTAAATTTATTTATAGTGCAGGCGTTGTCTGAGGTTTCAGCTATTCTGGCACCTCAGGGGCTCTTCCAGTGGGTGATGGCACATGCAAACCATGTTACTAAAATCTGCAATACAATATGGCCCTCCTTCCCTTCTGGGCTTTTCACTGTGCCTGAAAAGCGTTTCCCGATTATATGTTAGCTATTGGCGCACTCAGGAGAAATTATACAACAAACTGTGAGGTCCATTTTTTCCTATTAACCCTATAAAAATTAAAAACTTGGGGCTAAAATAAAATTTTAGTGGTAAAAATGTAATTATTCTTTCTTCACGGCCCAATGGTATAAAATTCTGTGAGGCACATGTGGTGTCAATGCTCATTGCACCCCTAGATGAATTCATTGAGAAGTGTAGTTTGTAAAATGGGGTTATTTATGGAGGTTTCTTCTGTTCTGGCACCTCAGTGGCTCTGCCAATGTGACATGGCACCCTCAAACCATTCCAGCAAAATCTGAACTTCAATATGGCATGTCTTCCCTTCTTAGTTTTGCACTGTGCCTCAAAAGTAGTTTTTGACCACATATCGGGTATTGTCGTACTCAGGAGAAATTGCATAACAAATTTTCAGTCTATTTTCTCCTATTATCCCTTTTGAAAATAAAAAACTTGAGGCCAAATTAACATTTTAGAGAAAAAATTGGTAATTTTCCATTGATTCAGCCCAATGTTATACAATTCTGTGAATCCACTAAGGTTTAAATTTTTTTACTACACCTATAGGCCATAGGAAAGTTAATTGAGGGGTGTAGTTTCGAAAATGGGGTCACATGTGGGAGGATTCCACTGTTTAGGCACATTAGGGGCTTTGCAAATGTGACATGGCGACCTGTATCTATTCAAGCTAATTTTAGCTTCAAATGTCAAACGGTACTCTTTCACTTCTGAACTGCCGCGTGCCCAAACAGTAGTTTTCCATATGGGGTATCGGTGTACTCAGGACAAACTGCACAAGAAATCTCATGGTGGATTTTCTCCTGTTACCCTTGCAAAAATGAAAATTTGGGGCTAAAGCAATATTTTTGTGGGGAAAATGTGATTTTTTTTATTTTCATGGCTCAAAGTTATAAAATTCTGTGAAGCACCTGTTTGCTCAAGATGCTCATCACACCTCTAGATAAATTCCTTGAGGGGCGTAGCATCCAAAATGGGGTCACTTGTGGATGGTTTCCACAGTTTAGGCACATCAGGGCCTCTGAAAACGTGACTTGGTCAATTTTGTGCTCCAAATGTTGAATGGTACTCCTTTCCTTCCGAGCTCCAACTTGCGCCCACACAGTAGTTTTCCACCACATATGAGGTATTGATGTACTCAGGAGAAAATGGACCATACAATTTGTTGTGCAGTTTCTTCTGTTAACCTTTAAAACATTGAAAATTTGGGGCTAAAGCAATATTTTTGTGGGAAAAAGTAATATTTAAATTTTTGCCACAATGCTTTAATTCTGGTGAATGTGGTTTTAAGCACTTTGAGGGGTGTAGTTTTTAAAATGGTTTCAAGTTTTGGCAATTTCTGTCACATAGGCCCCTCAAAGTCACTTCAAATGGGATGTTATCCCTAAAAAATTGGTTTTATAAATTTTATTGGAAAAATGAGAAATTGCTGATAAAATTTTAACCCTTCTAAATTCCTAACAAAAAATATGCTTCAGACATGATTCTGATGTGAAGTAGACACGTGGTCAGTGTTATTTATTAACTATATTGTGTGATATAGCTATCTGGTTTAAGGGCATACATATTCAAAGTTTGAACAAAATTTATCACTAACATGATTACAACATGTCATGAAAAACACTCTCAAAATCACTGGGATTCGTTGAAGCGTTCCAGAGTTATTACCACATAAAGTGACACTGTCCAGAACTGAAAAAAATGGCCTGGTAAGGAAGGTGAAAACAGGCTGGGGTGAAGGGTTTAAATTCAGGCAAGTTAATTTTCTGAACGGTTTGTCTAGTTGTATTTAGGGCTCACTCACACTAGCATATAACAGAGCCGAGTGCTATAGGTTGTTTTATTGGATATCACTTAGTCCAATGTTATAATACGGGGTAGTGCAGATTTTTTATTTTTTTCTCATACCGATACACATGAGAAAACAATAGCAGCATGTTGTGAGTGCATCTGGTATTTGGATCACGTGCACCCAAACAAGTCTGTGGGTGCATGTGAAACAGAATAGCACTCACATGACATACGAGTGCAGTCCGATTACCAAGGACACAGAGACCATGGAGAAATGAAGTTCTCTGTCTTCTCCATACCTGTGCTGCGATTCTCTCGTGTTAGAGAATCAGATCACACTAAGGTGACACTCGTTCAAACTCTGACAAACTTTGATCCGATATTCATTAGCATAATTAGCCCGATTCTCTCACATCAGAGGACATGCGCTGGTGTGACCCAGGCCTCAGGGATGAATTGGTTAGTTATGACTTTCCTCCAGCTCTTCACCCCTTCAACTCTGAGCCTGTTTCACCTTCCTGACCAGGCCAGTTTTTTCAATTCTGACCAGTGTCACTTTATGAGGTAATAGTTCTAGAATAGCTAAATGGATCACATTGATTCTGAGACTGTTTTCTTGTGACATATTGTACTTCATGATAGCCATTTTTTTAGGAACCACATCACATTTGAAATTACTTTGAGGGGCCTATAGACATAAAATACCAAAAATTTATACCATTCTAAAAACGACACCCTTCAAAACCACATTCAAGAAATTAATTCACTCTTCAGGTGCTTTACAGGAATTAATGGGTTGTGGAAGGAAAAAAATATAATTATGACAGTGCCATTTTGTCATGGCACTTTACATGTAAAAAGGGGTATACATAACAAAAAACAAGTACAGTAATCTTAAACAAAATGAGACACTGACTAATACAGGAGGAGACAGTGTTAGGGTTTGCGGATCGCACGAAACATAAATTATGATAAGGTGCGATCGCAACCCGGGGTCCACTGTGCGGTGATGGATGAACCGCAGCTAGGAAACAATGGCGGAGCGTAGCTGCGAGCAAGCACCGTAATCACACCGAGTTAAACGTCACTCGGTGTGAACAGAGTGCAAAGTACCTAACTCTGTTACTCCACAGAGCAGCACACAAAGAGAAAGCACTCTAGGTTATGCCCTGTTAAACGTCACAGGGGCATAGTAGGAATGACGCTAGTTGGGGTCCCTATGACTCACCCCCACTATGCTGGTGATTGAGCCTGCCTGTCACACGGTTTGTGTAACTTGCACATGCGACAAAGTCGCCCGGTGCAGGTGCTAAGCTCAAGCGGGAATTCCCACCCTACACTGCCTGTCTAAACACGCTCTCAAAGTTAGCAGCAGGACATGTGTATACAGGGTGGTAATGCTTCCACCACCACACCAAACATAAGTTATCTTAGCGCGCCAACGGGCGCCCCAAAGATCCTTTTAGAGACTGCGCCTAAGTCCAGTCAGACAGGACCTTGCTCACGGGCCAATCCGGAGCCGGCACAGGACCTGAGCAGCTGACGCCCGACCACCAATGAGAGGTCGCCACCTCACGAGCATGCTCAGTAGAGCAAATCCTAGACTTAGCCTCAGGAATGTCTGCTCGCCGCTTTCTATTGTAAGTTACCATAGCTGGACCTGGAGAGGCAGCGATAACAACACGCACAGCCCGAGTCTGACCAAGACACTGAGACTGACATCTTTGCTGAGCAGCACCTACTGCAGTTGAAACTGAATGGGAGACCGCAGGAGAAGACAAGGTTTGGGATCCATCCTGTGTAGAGGGAGAGGGAGAATCCCGGCGCATTGCATTCTTGAATTGCGCACGCGCAGTATGCTTTGCCCGCAGATTGCAATGCGCAGGCGCGTTATATGGAGGGCAACGACTACAATTCCCAGAAATAATGGAGACAGCGGCGAACAACATGTTAAGGCAAGTACCCAAAACACCGCCCATCTGACCTGACTGCCATCATTTAAATATGCCGCCAATTTAGGGTGACAGATTCCCTTTAATTAAAATAGGATACTTGTATTTTTTCAAAAATACACAGATTAAAAAACTCACCAAAAGCTCATTATGGGAACGTAGCCTTACTTGTGTTCTCAGTGCTGAGATTCAGCCTAAGGCCGGATTCACACTAGCGAGAAATACAGACGAGTGCTATGCGATAAAAAATCACATTGCACTCGGACCAATGTTAATCTATGGGGCAGCTCCCATCAGCCAATTTTTTCTCTGCCGTTTTATACGTGCGAGAGAAATTGCAGCATGCTGCGATTTGCATTGTATTACGGCCGAGACTCGCCATTGCAAGTCTATGGGTGCAAAAAAAAAATGGATTACACACGGACCACACGTATGACTTGCAAGAAATACGCACCGGTGTCCTTTAGAAAAGCCGACAATTCAGTGCGGTATACTGTAAAATCGTAAAATCACACAGACATGTTTAATAAAGAATCGAAAGAATAGATATATACACATAGAATACATATATACAGTACAGACCAAAAGTTTGGACACACCTTCTCATTTAAAGATTTTTCTGTATTTTCATGACTATGAAAATTGTACATTAACACTGAAGGCATCAAAACTATGAATTAACACATGTGGAATTATATACTTAACAAACAAGTGTGTAACAACTGAAATTATGTCTTAAATTCTAGGTTCTTCAAAGTAGCCACCTTTTGCTTTGATGACTGCTTTGCACACTCTTGGCATTCTCTTGATGAGCTTCAAGAGGTAGTCACCGGAAATGGTCTTCGAACAATCTTGAAGGAGTTCCCAGAGATGCTTAGCACTTGTTGGCCCTTTTGCCTTCACTCTGCTGTCCAGCTCACCCCAAACCATCTTGATTGGGTTCTGGTCTGGTGACCGTGGAGGCCAGGTCATCTGGCGTAGCACCCCATCACTCTCCTTCTTGGTAAAATAGCCCTTACTCAACCTGGAGGTGTGTTTGGGGTCATTGTCCTCTTGAAAAATAAATGATGGTCCAACTAAACGCAAACCAGATGGAATAGCATGCAGCTGCAAGATGCTGTGGTAGCCATGCTGGTTCAGTATGCCTTCAATTTTGAATAAATCCCCAACAGTGTCACCAGCAAAGCACACCCACATCATCACACCTCCTCCTCCATGCTTCACGGTGGGAACCAGGCATGTAGAGTCCATCCGTTCACCCTTTCTGCGTCGCACAAAGACACGGTGGTTGGACCAAAGATCTCAAATTTGGACTCATCAGACCAAAGCACAGATTTCCACTGGTCTAATGTCCATTCCTTGTGTTCTTTAGCCCAAACAAGTCTCTTCTGCTTGTTGCCTGTCCTTAGCAGTGGTTTCCTAGCAGCTATTTTACCATGAAGGCCTGCTGCACAAAGTCTCCTCATAACAGTTGTTGTAGAGATGTGTCTGCTGGTAGAACTCTGTGCGGCATTGACCTGGTCTCTAATCTGAGCTGCTGTAAACCTGCGATTTCTGAGGCTGGTGACTCGGATAAATCCTCAGAAGCAGAGGTGACTCTTGGTCTTCCTTTCCTGGGGCGGTCCTCATGTGAGCCAGTTTCTTTGTAGCGCTTGATGGTTTTTGCAACTGCACTTGGGGACACTTTCAAAGTTTTCCCAATTTTTCAGACTGACTGACCTTCATTTCTTAAAGTAATGATGGCCACTCGCTTTTCTTTACTTAGATGCTTTTTTCTTGCCATAATACAAATTCTAACAGTCTATTCAGTAGGACTATAGCTGTGTATCCACCAGACTTCTGCATAACACAACCGATGGTCCCAACCCCATTTATAAGGCCAGAAATCCCACTTATTAAACCTGACAGGGCACACCTGTGAAGTGAAAACCATTTCCAGTGACTACCTCTTGAAGCTCATCAAAAGAATGCCAAGAGTGTGCAAAGCAGTCATCAAAGCAAAAGGTGGCTACTTTGAAGAACCTAGAATATAAGACATAATTTCAGTTGTTACACACTTTTTTGTTCAGTATATAATTCCACATGTGTTAATTCATAGTGTGAATTTACAATTTTCATAGTCATGAAAATACAGAAAAATCTTTAAATGAGAAGGTGTGCCCAAACTTTTGGTCTGTACTGTATATGTATATATATATATATATATAACACATGTCATTGAGACACACATATATATATATATTTATAGTTCATAGCGTTCTACATAGCATAATAGCCGCTAAATCAATTGTCGGCTTCTGTAAAATCATTACAGAACCCGACATGAAATGATACATGGTTTACACACAGTAAATCATTTCATTACATTTAGTTTTAAATATGTTTTTGACTAACAATTACATTAGTGTATGTGTGAAAATTTGGGACATGTAGGTGCTAAATTAACGGTTAAATTTGTTGAAAAAAAATGCGTAGGCTCACGCGGTATTTTCTCCATCCAGAAAGGGAATGCCGGTGACTGAGGACAGATATTCATAGCCTAGAGAGGGACCATGGTTTTTTCCCCCCCCGGTTACAAACATCTGGCCCCAGCCACCCCAGAAAAGGCATATCTATAAGATGCGCCTTTTCTGGCACTTAGCCTCTCTATTCCCATTTCCTTTAGCGGTGTCTCATGCGTTAATAAGGGGTTAATGTCACCTTGCTATTGAAAGGTGACATTAATCCGGGTTAATAATGGAGAGGTCAATGAGACAACTATCCATTATTAATCCTATAGTAGTAAAGGGTTAAAAAGACACACACATTAATAAAAAATTATTTTAAATAATTACACAACGTTTTTGACCAAATTTATTATGCTGCCAATCCAACTGAATCCCTTGCTCTCCTGTAAGCCAAAAAAAAAAAAAGGAACAATATCTATACCTTTCTGCCGTTCAGTCAGGTCCCCCGTTGCAATCCATCACAAGGGGTTAACTAGTTCACAACAGGCACAGGTGCTAATGCGACCGGCCCGGCAGTAAACCACTGCAGAATTAATGAAATCATGTCTGCGCATTCTCCCAGGGATGAACTGATTAGCGTGGGATGGTTTCTAAACTTTTTACCACGCTATCGAGTTCACTTCAGGTCAGCCAGGGACTCCAAGCAGCCTCAGTGACTAAAACTAAATGAAATGAAATGGTTTACTGTATGTAAATCATGTGTCATTTCATGTCGGGTTTTGTAATGATTTTACAGAAGCCAGCAATTGATTTAGCGGCTATTATGAAATGTAGAACTCTATGAACTATAAATATATATATATATATATATATTTTACATGTTCTCAATAATATATATATATATACAGTACAGAACAAAAGTTTGGACACACCTTCTCATTTAAAGATTTTTCTGTATTTTCATGACTATGAAAATTGTAAATTCACACTGAAGGCATCAAAACTATGAATTAACACATGTGGAATTATATACTTAACAAAAAAGTGTGTAACAACTGAAATTATGTCTCATATTCTAGGTTCTAGGACAATGACCCCAATCACACCTCCAGGCTGTGTAAGGGCTATTTAATCAAGAAGGAGAGTGATGGGGTGCTACGCCAGATGACCTGGCCTCCACGGTCACCAGACCTGAACCCAATTGAGATGGTTTGGGGTGAGCTGGACCGCAGAGTGAAGACAAAAGGGCCAACAAGTGCTAAGCATCTCTGGGAACTCCTTCAAGATTGTTGGAAGACCATTTCGATGACTACCTCTTGAAGCTCATCAAGAGAATACCAAAAGTGTGGAAAGCAGTCATCAAAGCAAAAGGTGGCTACTTTGAACAACCTAGAATATAAGACATAATATCAGTTGTTACACACTTTCTTGTTAAGTATATAATTCCACTTGTGTTAAATCATAGTTTTGATGCCTTCAGTGTGAATTTACAATTTTCATAGTCATGAAAATAAAGAAAAATATTTAAATGAGAAGGTGTGTCCAAACTTTTGGTCTGTACTGTATATATATATATATATATATATATATTATATATATATATTATATATATATATATATATACAGTACAGACCAAAAGTTTGGACACACTCATTCAATGATTTTTCTGTATTTTCATGACTATGAAAATTGTAGAATCACACTGAAGGCATCAAAACTATGAAGTAACACATGTGGAATTATACATTACACTTTACAAAAAAGTGTGAAACAACTGAAAATATGTCTTATATTCTAGGTTCTTCAAAGTAGCCACCTTTTGCTTTGATTACTGCTTTGCACGCAGAAAAGGTGAACGGATGGACTCTACATGCCTGGTTCCCACCGTGAAGCATGAAGGAGGTGGTGTGATGGTGTGGGGGTACTTTGCTGGTGACACTTTGTGGATTTATTCAAAATTGAAGGCATACTGAACCAGCATGGCAACCACAGCATATTGCAGCAGCATGCTATTCCATCCGTTTTGCGTTTAGTTGGACCATCATTTATTTTTCAACAGGGCAATGACCCCAAAGACACCTCCAGGCTGTGTAAGGGCTATTTGACCAAGAAGGAGAGTGTTGGGGTGCTACGCCAGATGACCTGGCCTCCACAGACACCAGACCTGAACCCAATCGAGATGGTTTGGGGTGAGCTGGACCGCTCACCGCTTCAATTTTGAATAAATCCCCAACAGTTTCACCAGCAAAGCAACCCCACACCATCACACCACCTCCTCCATGCTTCACGGTGGGAACCAGGCATGTAGAGTCCATCCGTTCACCTTTTCTGCGTGCAAAGCTGTAATCAAAGCAAAAGGTGGCTACTTTGAAGAACCTAGAATATGAGACATATTTTCAGTTGTTTCACACTTTTTTGTAAAGTGTAATGTATAATTCTACATGTGTTAATTCATAGTTTTGATACCTTCAGTGTGATTCTACAATTTTCATAGTCATGAAAATACAGAAAAATCTTTGAATGAGAAGGTGTGTCCAAACTTTTGGTCTGTACTGTATATATATATTATATATATATATATATGTGTTGTGAGACAGTGAGAGTATGTGTGTTGAATGGGGTGTACATTTCACCTAGATACTTTGCTGACTGGTATAAGGGAAATGTATGGCTTTGTAAACCTAGTGGTAGAGAAAGGTCACTACACCTTACATTCAGTACTCACTTGCAGCTCAGGCCTGAAACCACTCAGCTGTTAATTAGGAGACCAGAAGTAGGTGTCTGCGAACACAGTCAGAGAGCTCGCTTAGTCTGGACAAGGAGTCCAGGCACAAGAAGGAGTCTCCAGGAGTATGAGCTGTCTCAGTCTGGGTGCTCGATGTACCCCGGACACAGGAGTAGTCTCTGTGAGAATCCATGCGGATAGCTGCTGAATAGGAGGGGAGCTCTCTCAAGTCTGGACGTTGAAGGTGCCTTCAGACACAAGGAGGAGACTCTGTGAAACTCCATGCTGGTAAATGCTGAATATATGTGTTGTTTTGGCCCAGGCTGTTAGAGTCTGGACCCGGATAGATAGGGAAATCTATCTAAGTGTAGTAAGTGGCTGGACAAGCCCAGGTCTTATGTTTATGATTTGGTTTTGATTATGTTCTGTTTGCTGTGGACTTTAATAAAACTGGTTGCGGCCAGTTTTTAACAGAACTACTGTCTGTGAATGAACTGTTTCCGTGCCACTCCGTCTACCCGGACGGCGATCCCAGAGCTATATCCCCTGAAAAGCTTACAATTGGTGGAGAATGCGGGCAGCACAGTGGCTTAGAGACAGCAATAAAGGTGAAGTCTGTTGAAGCAGCAGCAGAGAAAAAAAAGTGTGTCAGCAAAAGAAACGTCTGTTGGAGCAGTCTTAAAGAGACAGTAGCCCTAATAGAGTTTGCAAAAGAAAAAAAAAAAAAGTGTGTCTGCACAGCAAAGCTGAACTTGTTGTGGAAAAGACTGTGGAGTGTGCAGCAGCAAAGGAAAAGTCTGTTGGAGCAGTCTTAAAGAGACAGTGGCCCTAATAGAGTTTGCAGAGAAAAAAAAAAAGTGTCTGCACAGCAAAGCTGAATTTTTTGTGGAAAAGACTGTGGAGTGTGTATGTCTTGAGTGAAGACTGCCGTTGTTGAGACAGAGAAGTCTGACAGCATGGATGACAGCATGGAGGCGCTGTTTGAACAAATGGCGCAAGTTAATGTGCAACATAAGACTGCCGTGGTTGAGACAGATAAGTCCGGCAGTATGGAGGAGCTCCTTGAGTACCTGGTCCAGGCCCAGCGGAGCATGCAGCAGAGCATGGAGCGGCAGCGCCTGCAGCACCAGCAGCGCATGCAGCAGGCCCAGCAGCAATTCCTGCAGCAGCAGCAGGAGAATAACCGGTTGTTTTTTGAGCAGGTTGCAGCACTACAAAAGACTTGCAGCGCATCGTCCCAAAGTAATGTTGCAAAGTCACCTGCATTGTCCGCTGTAAAGAAGGCGGTAAGACGGTCCCTGAAAAAGATGACACCTCGTGACGATGTGGAGGTATATCTCACTAGGTTTGAGGGACTGGCAGAGAAGGAGAATCTGCCCCTATCTGAATGGGCCATGATGGTCGCACCCTATCTGATTGGAGAACCCCAAAGGGCCTATCCTGACCTGAGCGAGCAGGACAGCCAAGACTATGCCAAGCTGAAAGCGGAGATTCTTACCCGGCTGGGTGTTACGGTGACAGCCCGTGCCAGGGGAGTTCATGACTGGAGATGCAGTTGGGAGTCTGCAGTCAGCAAACCTGATTATGGAGTTGAAAAGGTGATAGTGGACCACTACACCCAAGCACGTCCTCCTGAGGTACAGCCAGAGGTCGGACAAGGAGACCACCAGGACGCCAATCGTCTGGTCAGCCTGATGGAGAGGGCCTTCGCCACCAAGGACTGCCTCCGTGACCAGCCGTCTGAGAGGTCGTCACTTCGGAGTTCCTGGACGCCGAACTCTCCCGGTAAGAGCGTTCCAGCTGTTGGGGTCGTGTGGGTGGGAGAGTGTGATGGACAGTGTTGGAGATGTCGTGAAATTGCAGCCAACTGTCCAATAGAGGGGGAGCCTATGTGTTGTGATGTTGGCGGATCCCTCTCTCCCTGCGCAGAGCCTGTGTGTGTGTCCACCTCAGCCGAAGAGACTGGACCACAGGGGTCCCCGGTGGTTGTAAATGACTGCCCAGCACAGGCCCTCTTGGACTCAGAGAGTCCAGTGACTTCCGTATGGGACAGCCTGATTGATAGGGACTTTATCCCTGATAAACACCTGAGTGTGGTGTGCGTCCATGGAGACACCAAAGTCTACCCAGAGACTGCCGTGGACTTGATCCCCAAACGCGGGGAGGTTTCATGTGAAGTGGGGGTAGTGAAGAACCTGGTGCACCCCGTCATATTGGGTAATGACTTTCCCCGGTCTAAGGATCTCTGGGGGAAAAATGTTTCTGATGGACAGTGTGATGAAGCTCCTATTGAGGGTGCGCAGTCCCGAGGGGCGGAACACAATGCTAGTGGGCCGTTAAACTTATGTGATAATGATGATGATGATAATGATGATGATGATCCTGATAATGATGATGACCATGATAATGATGCTGATGCTGATAATGATGGTGATGATGGCTGTGATAGAGATGAAATTCCTTTGCAGGTGGTGGTGGGAGACGAGGATGGTGGTTCTCGGGAACCGAGTGTCCCTGACTTACCTGTGTCCTGTGACAATTTTGAGAGTGAACAATGGCGAGACCCCACTCTTAAAACGGCACAGGAAAATATAATTGTTCTAAATGAGGTTTCCCAAGAGCCTGGCTCTGAGGAGAGGTTTCCTCATGTTGCCATAAACACTCACCTGTTGTATAGGGACACTGAAGTCCAGGGAGAGGTCGTGAGCCAGCTTCTAGTACCTCAGCTATATAGAAGTATAGTGCTGGGGTTGTCACATAGTCACATACTTGAGGGACCAGATGGTGAAGTTAATGTTGTGGATGACATGTTAACTAAGGTTCCAGATCAGGATGTGAATGAGAATGAATTGTATACCCCTGAAAGTGAGCAGGATGAGAATGAGAATGAATTGTATAACCCTGAAAGTGAGCCGGATGTGGCTGAGAAAAAGGGGTCAGACAGGGATAGTGGTAGTGATAGTGAATCATCTGTTGACAATCAAGCAACCAGTGCAAATGAGGAAGGCATGGTAGCAGAGGAGGTTGAGAGTCCTGAGAGGAAGGCTGATGCTGACCTTGCAGCCGGACAGAAGATGGCATCTGAAGATGTTTTACAGTTGGCCGGTTCCCTGGCGAAGACTAGGGTGAAAGGAGGAGAGCTGAGCTTTAAAGGCAGGACTCTGAAACTGAACACAGCACAAGTGGATGCTGTTGAAGATGAGAAGTTATCAATGTATGGTATGGAGCTGTATCCTGCCCAGGACTCTGAAGGTAATGCTGCAGAGGTGGAAAAAGCCATGGAAGTGGTGGTCACCAAGCCAGATGCCTCATCAGAAGCTGAGGTCTCAAGTGAAGCTGTGAGGAACAAGACTGAAGATATGGGGACTGACTCTGTCCAGGAATCTGTTTCTGCCGAAGACAGCGGCGTGGACGGGTTACGGTCCGGATCAGTAGCTGCAACTCGTGAAGCTCAGGCTGGAAGTTCGGCGCCCGGAGCCCCAGCAGTGTTCCCGAGTGACACCAAGGATCTGGATAAATCACAAGATGAGATTTTGAGACATCAGGCTGGCATTGGTGAGCTCAAGCGCACTTTCATGGAGTCTACATCGGAGCCACGTCCCAACAAATGGGAAAAGTGGTGTGTCACACCGTTGCCGCTGCAGACACACGGGAGCTCAGATGGGATGCAGAACGTGGTGGAAGAGAAGAATCCAGCGGGTTCTGAGTATACAGATGCAGCTATCAAGGAGAACTTGAGATCTGGAATAAATGGAGATATTGGAGACCATAATGATGTGACTGAAGAGGTAGAATGTAAGACTGACGGTAGGGCTTCTGAGCATGTTCTACCAGAAGAGCCTGAAGAAGGGGCCGCAGACATAAAGGACGTCCAACAGGTACCAGATGAATTCATTACTTCTTAGAAAAAACTCCAAACTGTGATGGAGTGTGATGAAAGCCATGAGCATCTTCGTGAGAAAGTCAATGAAGTAAAAGGAAGAATACAGGGAATCTCTTCGTTACAAGAGCAAATGCTGCTCAATAAGTCTAAGGCTCTATATAAGAATGCTGTTGTTACGGTAGAACATTACAATTCAGCTGGAGACTTAGCGGATGAATTATGTGTACTGCAAAAGAAAAACGATCAGCTCCTTCTACAGTCCCAATCATTTGAACAGTGTAGCTTAAAATGGTCAGAGACCATGGCAGAGGAGCTTAAGGTCTGTGAAATAGACTTTATGAGTCAACCGATATTCAAGAAAATAGATGTGCTAAAGAGGGTTCAAGGGGAACTAGAGAAAAGTAAAAAAACCCCTATACCTTCTGTGATAGTTGGTGACACATGGTCAGTGCACCAAGGACAGGAGGTACGTGAGTTTCTGAGGAAGAGTCAGCAGAAGTGTTCTGATGTGCCGGGTCGTACTTCTCTGGCCAGGCACTATATCGAAACTGAGCCCGGCCCTAAGGTCAAGATGAAACCGTGCAGGATACCCGAGGCCCGCAGAGAGCATAGGCCTGGGAGGGTACAGGGTAGTGCGGATGCTTCAGATGAAGAGAAAGCTGATGTTGGCTATGGCTCAGGTGAAGATACAGATGACAGTAGTGAAGATGAAGCTGATGAAGGCCATGACTGGTCCAGAGTTCACTGTCTCTTTTGGATTGTTGACCAGCCCTCCGGTCTGGATGACCAGCCCTCCGGTCTGGAGAAGAGGGGGGGATATGTGAGACAGTGAGAGTATGTGTGTTGAATGGGGTGTACATTTCACCTAGATACTTTGCTGACTGGTATAAGGGAAATGTATGGCTTTGTAAACCTAGTGGTAGAGAAAGGTCACTACACCTTACATTCAGTACTCACTTGCAGCTCAGGCCTGAAACCACTCAGCTGTTAATTAGGAGACCAGAAGTAGGTGTCTGCGAACACAGTCAGAGAGCTCGCTTAGTCTGGACAAGGAGTCCAGGCACAAGAAGGAGTCTCCAGGAGTATGAGCTGTCTCAGTCTGGGTGCTCGATGTACCCGGACACAGGAGTAGTCTCTGTGAGAATCCATGCGGATAGCTGCTGAATAGGAGGGGAGCTCTCTCAAGTCTGGACGTTGAAGGTGCCTTCAGACACAAGGAGGAGACTCTGTGAAACTCCATGCTGGTAAATGCTGAATATATGTGTTGTTTTGGCCCAGGCTGTTAGAGCCTGGACCCGGATAGATAGGGAAATCTATCTAAGTGTAGTAAGTGGCTGGACAAGCCCAGGTCTTATGTTTATGATTTGGTTTTGATTATGTTCTGTTTGCTGTGGACTTTAATAAAACTGGTTGCGGCCAGTTTTTAACAGAACTACTGTCTGTGAATGAACTGTTTCCGTGCCACTCCGTCTACCCGGACGGCGATCCAGAGCTATATCCCCTGAAAAGCTTACAATGTATTCTATATGTACAGTATATATCTATTCTTTCATTTGTGTTTTAAAACCGGTCATTGGGAACCACTATATGTCCATTTTGGAAGCAGGCGAGAAAATATCGCCATACGGATGCAAAACGGATGTCACACGGATGCTTAGATGCGAGAAAATCGCTTCCTCGCATTACAATTGGATGATATATGGATCACTGTTCAGGGAACATTTCTGCGTTTTATGACCGTGAAAAACAGGACCGTATTTTTATACGTTGTGTATGACTCCGGCCTTAGGGCTCATGCCCACTTACGAGAAATATGGACGAGTGCAATCTGATAAAAAATCGGATTGCACTCGGACCAATGTTATTCAATAGGTGACTGAAAACTGAAAAATAGAAAACTGGGGTTTATTCTCCGCCAAAGGGGTAGAATCAATGCCCAGCAAAGAAATAGACTTCCGTAGGGGTATCATGGGAAAACCACAACGTTTGGCAAAATCAAAATCCATCAGGTTAATAGCTGCTCCTGAATCAACAAAAGCTTGAGCCGAAAATGTGGACATGGAGCAAATCAAGGTAACAGTCAATAGAAATTTAGTCTGAACACTATCCAAAACAACTGAGCGCGCAAAACGTCTTTCCGCTTGAGGCAGACGGAAATAGCATGAGAAGCGTGATCACAGTAGAAGCACAACTTATTACGCTTTCGAAACTCATGACGCTGTGCCCAGAAGTCACTCCATCACACTGCATGGGCTCAGGGCTGGCCCGCAAGGTATCACAATCTCACGCATATTTCGACGCTCACGCAAATGTCTGTCAATTTGAATAGCTAATGACATTGAGTCATTGAGACCAGAGGGGACAGGGAATCCCACCATAACATCCTTAACAGTCTCTGCCAGACCCTTCCGAAAAAGAGCTGCCAGAGCATCATCATTCCATTTAGTAAGGACTTCCCACTTTCTGAATTTCTGACAATACAGCTCTGCGGCTTCTTGACCCTGATTCAATACCAACAAGGCTCTCTCAGCTTGATCAGTAACATTAGGTTCATCGTACAACAACCCCAGAGCCTGAAAAAAGATATCAACATCATTCAAAACAGGATCACCAAGTGTCAGGGAAAAGGCCCAATCCTGAGGGTCGCCGCGCAACAGGGAGATGACAATTTGAACCTGCTGCGCTGCTTTCCCTGAGGACTTAGGCTTCAAGGCAAAAAACAACTTGCAGTTATTTTTAAAATTCAAATTTAGACCGATCTCCCAAAAATAAATCCGGCAAAGGGATCCTAGGTTCAAAAACAGGCAACCCAGCAATATAGTTAGCAATACTCCGAACTTCAGCAGCAAGCTGCTCCACGCGATCGGACAAATGCTTGACTTCCATTGGGGAAAAATTCCTCCTCAGCCCCCAGAGAAAAAAGAGGGAAAATAATGTAAAAAAAAAAAAATTTCTGACAACACTGACAACTTTTTTTTTTTTACTATTTTTTCCCTTCTGTTGAGTACCATAGAATTTCAGTGTGGCCGGTGATTCTGTTATGTTTTGGTAGCTGAGGAGGCAAGAGCAAAAAACCGCAAAGGCAGGAAAACACCAGAGAGGCTGGAAACCAATAGGTTGCAGACCTGTAAACTAACCGCACAACTAGAAGCAGCCGTGGGACGTTCCTACGGTGCCCAAGACGCCTCAACACAGCTGGAGAGATTAGCTACCCCTGAAGATGGAAAGAGGAAAGCTAACTGCCCCGGAGTAGAGCCCCAAAAGTATAGGAAGCCCCCAAACATATAATGGCAGTTAGACAAGATGAAAACACGAACACAGACAGAAAATAGAATGAGCAAACGCTGGGGCCCAAAACTGTCTAAATAGGACAGCACAGGAGAGAATACTGTCTGCAACCCAGAAAAACCCGAGAAAAAACGCCAACACTTCTGAATCCAAAAATGCTGAGACCACACGGTCTCGACCACCTATATCAGATCTCTGGTATGAACACGCAGCTACCCAGCAGTAAAAAAATCACAAGGACTGAGCAAATGAACAAATACATAAAGAGAACAGAGACCAGCATAAGCCCCCAAAGGGGATCGGGCTGAACTCAAAAAGAAAAGCAGCAAAAAACAGGAAAATCAAACCACAGTAAAAAAAACCTGAAAGTAACTTATCTGAATGCTAGCAGGAGACAGCAGAAAGGCAAGCTGAATTCCAACCAAGACCAGGAAGTAACAATTGTTCACCGGCGAGGATCATGGGAGGTCAGCTCACTTATATCAGGCCAGTCTGTCCCACCTGATAACCATTCATCGATAGCAGGTGGTGGACTTTTGCTGTTCAACATAGGTTCAATACCCTCAGCAACCACCAGAGGGACAGTCAGTTCTCAACTCACAACAGGTGACATCTCATTTGTGAGTTTTTTCTCAGCCGAAATCGGACTGAGAAAAAAATTGCAGCATGCTGCGTATTGCTGCGATTCTCAGACGAGACTCGCCAATATAAGTCAATGGGTGCGAGAAAAAATCGGACAGCACTCTCACCATAAAATCACACTGACAGTTCACAAAACACTAGATATATACACATAGAATACATATATATATATATATATATATATATATATATATACAGTACAGACCAAAGGTTTGGACACACCTTCTCATTCAAAGATTTTTCTGTATTTTCATGGCTATGAAAATTGTAGAATCACACTGAAGGCAACAAAACTATGAATTAACACATGTGGAATTATACATTACACTTTACAAAAAAGTGTGAAACAACTGAAAATATGTCGTATATTCTAGGTTCTTAAAAGTAGCCACCTTTTGCTTTGATTACTGCTTTGCACGCAGAAAAGGTGAACGGATGGATTCTACATGCCTGGTTCCCACCGTGAAGCATGGAGGAGGTGGTGTGATGGTGTGGGGGTGCTTTGCTGGTGACACTGTTGGGGATTTATTCAAAATTGAAGGCATAGTGAACCAGAATGGCTACTACAGCATCTTGCAGCAGCATGCTATTCCATCCGGTTTGCGTTTAGTTGGACCATCATTTATTTTTCAACAGGACAATGACCCCAAACACACTCCAGGCTGTGTAAGGGCTATTTGACCAAGAAGGAGAATGTTAGGGTGCTACGCCAGATGACCTGGACTCCACAGTCACCAGACCTGAACCCAATCGAGATCGTTTGGGGTAAGCTGGACCGCTCACCACTTCAATTTTGAATAAATCCCCAACAGTGTCACCAGCAAAGCACCCCCACACCATCACACCACCTCCTCCATGCTTCACGGTGGGAACTAGGCATGTAGAGTCCAGCCGTTCAGCTTTTCTGCGTGCAAAGCAGTAATCAAAGCAAAAGGTGGCTACTTTGAAGAACCTAGAATATAAGACATATTTACAGTTATTTCACACTTTTTTGTAAAGTGTAATGTATAATTCCACATGTGTTAATTCATAGTTTTGATGCATTCAGTGTGATTCTACAATTTTCATAGTCATGAAATACACAAAAATCTTTGAATGAGAAGGTGTGTCCAAACTTTTGGTCTGTACTGTATATATATATATATATATATATACACACATGTCAGTGACACACAAACACACACACACACACATATATATATATATATATATATATTATATATATATATATTGCACAGTAAGATTGAGCAAAAACCGTTAATTCATTTGTCGGCTTCTGTAAAATCATTACAGAACCCAACAGGATATGAGACATGGTTTACATACAGTAAACCATTGCATATCCTTTAGATTTATATATGTCCCTCACTAATAATGTTAGTAGTGTATGTGTGTAAAATTTTGGAGCTGTAGGTGTTAAATTAAAGGATTAATTCACGGAAAAAACTAGCATGGGTAATTTTCTCCGCCAGAGAGGGCAAGCCAGTGACTGAGGGCAGAAATTATTAGCCTAGAGAAGGACCATTGTTTTTGCCCCCCCCCCCGGCTAAAAAAAATCTGCCTCCAGCCACCCCAGAAAAGGCGCATCTGTAAGATGCACCTATTCCGGCACTTGCCCTCTCTCTTCCCCTTGCCATATAGTGAGTGGCATATGGGGTAATAAGGGGTTAATGTCACCTTCCTATTGTAAGTTGACATTAAGCCTGGTTAATAATTAAGAGCTGTCAATTATACACCTATCCATTATTAATCCACTTGTCTGAAAGGGTTAAAAAACACACATTAAGAAAAATGACTTTTAATGAAATAAATAAAAACAATTTTTTTTTATCTTTATTACACTCCACGCCAGTTTTTCCGTGAATTAATCCTTTAATTTAACACCTACAGCTTCAAAATTTTACACACATACACTACTAATATTATTAGTGAGGGACATATGAAAAAATAATGGATATGCAATGGTTTACTATATGTAAACCATGTCTCATATCCTGGCGGATTCTGTAATAATTTTACAGATGCCGACAATTGAATTATCGGCTACTCTGCTATCTATATCTCTATGAAATATAAATATATATATATTATTATTATTATTATAGATTTTTATAGCGCCATTTATTCCATGGCGCTTTACATGTGAAGAGGGGCAAATATAGACAAGTACAGTAAACATGAGCAATACAAGGCACACAAGTACAGAAGGAGAGAGGACCCTGCCCGCAAGGGCTCACAGTCTACAGGGATGGGTGAGGATATACTAGGAGAGGGAAGAGCTGATCGTGCGGTGGCTCAGTAGACTGATGATCACTGCAGGTTGTAGGCTTGTTGGAAGAGGTGGGTCTTCAGGTTCTTTTTGAAGGTTTCTATGGTAGGCGCGAGTCTGATGTGTTGGGGTAGAGAGTTCCAGAGTATGGGAGAGGCACGGGAGAAGCTTTGTATGCGGTTGTGGGAAGAAGAGATGAGAGGGGAGTAGAGGAGGAGATCTTGAGAGGATCGAAGGTTGCGTGTGGGTATGTACCGGAGGACCATGTCACAGATGTATGGAGGAGACAGATTGTGGATGGCTTTGTAGGTCATGGTTAGGGTTTTGAACTGGAGCCTCTGAATGATAGGAAGCCAATGAAGGGCTTGGTAGAGAGGAGAGGCTGGGGAATAGCGGGGAGACAAGTGTATTAGTCGTGCAGCAGAGTGCAGGATGCATTGGAGTGGTGCCAGAGTGCTAGAGGGAAGGCCAGAGAGTAGGAGGTTGCAGTAGTCGAGGCGGGAGATGATGAGGGCATGCACTAGTGTTTTTGTACTTTCATGGTCAAGGAATGCACGGATCCGGGAAATATTTTTGAGTTTGAGACGGCAGGAGGAGGCTAGGGTTTGGACATGTGGCTTGAAAGAGAGGGCAGAGTCGAGGATCACTCCGAGGCACCGAGCGTGCGGGACTGGGGAAAGTGAGCAGCCATTGATGTTAATGGACAGGTCTGGTGGGGGGGTAGAGTGAGATGGGGGAAAGATGATAAATTCTGTTTTGTCCATGTTCAGTTTTAGAAAGCGAGCAGAGAAGAAAGCAGAAATAGCAGACAGACATTGTGGGATTTTGGTCAGTAAGGAGGTGAGGTCAGGTCCAGATAGGTAGATCTGCGTGTCGTCGGCGTAGAGATGATACTGAAGACCATGGGATTCTATGAGCTGTCCCAGGCCGAGGGTGTAGATGGAGAAGAGTAGGGGTCAAAGAACTGAGCCTTGGGGAACACCGACAGACAGGGGGCGAGGTGAGGAGGTGGTGTGGGAGAGGGAGACACTGAAAGTTCGGTTTGTTAGATATGATGAGATCCAGGATAGGACAGAGCCTGTGATGCCAAGAGATGAGAGAATCTGTAACAGGAGGGAATGGTCCACAGTGTCGAAGTCAGAAGACAGGTCCAGGAGAAGGAGGACAGAGTAGTGACGCTTGCTCTTGGCGGTTAGTAGGTCGTTGGTGACTTTAGTTAGGGCAGTTTCAGTTGAGTGATGCAGTCAAAAGCCTGATTGTAAGCGGTCAAAAAGGGAGCAGGAGGAGAGGTAGGAGGACAGTTCAAGATGGACATGCTGTTCCAGTAGTTTTGAGGCATAAGGGAGAAGAGATATCGGGCGATAGCTAGACACAGAGGATGGGTCAAGGGAGGTCTTTTTGAGAATGGGTGTGATCGAGGCATGTTTGAAGGATGAGGGGAAGACACCATTTGTAAGTGAGAGGTTGAAGAGGTGTGTTAGAGTAGGGGTGAAGACGGTGGCGATGCTAGGGATGAGGTGGGATGGCAGCGGGTCAAGCATGCAAGTGGTGAGGTGTGATCTTGATAGGAGGGTGGAAAGCTGATCTTCTGTCATGGTGGAGAAGTTGGCTTTGGAGGAAGAGGGTTGAGCAGCTAAGAGGGGCAATGGGGGCTGTTGGCCAAAGCTTTCTCTGATCGTATCGATCTTCTGCTTAAAGAAAGAGGCAAAGTCTTCAGCAGAAATGAGAGGAGAAGGGGGAGGTGCTGGGGGACAGAGTAGAGAATTGAAAGTGTTGAAGAGCTGTTTAGGGTTGTGAGACAGGGAGGATATGAGAGATGAGAAGTAAGTTTGCTTTGCAGCAGTGAGTTTGGATTTGAAGCTGGTGAGGGACTGCTTGTATGCGGTTAGGTGCTCGGCAGAGCGGGATTTTTTCCATTTCCGCTCAGCAACCCTGGAAGCCCGTCTCAGTTCTTTGGTGAGGCTGGTCAGCCAGGGCTGCCTGTTGATTGTACAAGTTTTGCTATGTGTGAGGGGGGCAGCCGAATCAAGTGCTGCTGTTATTGCAGTGTTATAAAAGGTGGCAGCAGAATCTGTGTCATGAAGTGAAGATATGTCATATATATATATATTGAGGATTATTTGCTTTTTAAACTAGGTGTACAGTTTGTTTTTACAATGCTATTATAACATGAGTTTTTACATAGGGAGAACTGCTCTGTAAAGCCTAATGTTAAAATCGCATTGCATACGGATTGCATATGCGAGTCATATGGATGTTCCGTAGAAAAATCGCACGATAATCGCATTACACTCGCATGACACTCGCATAGCACTTGTCCGTTTTTTCGGTCCTGAAATTGGATCGTTGTTTTTCTCGCAAATGGGTATGAGCCCTAAACATCATTACTTTATCTGCACTATACTATAAGGATTAGATCTGAAAGTCCTCCTCCAGTTGGAGCTGGTCTCTTTTCTGGGACGAAAAATAATGTATCTCTTGGGTCTTGCATCAACTATCATGCTTTGAACAAAAACATAATTCCTTTGATGGCATTAAACATGATCATTTTTTTTAAGAAAACTTTATCTTCCTGGAGTACACAACTTGATCTAAATCAAGGCTGGCAGTGAATGAAAGACTGCATTCAACACCCAGGATAGCCACTAGGAAGAACAAATGATGACTTTGGGCCATTGCAATGCCTTGGCAATCTTTTAACAGTTTGTAAATTTTACACAGCTGATTGTGAGGCTACATTCCCACAATGAGTTTTTTACATTGTGTATTTTGAAAAAAAATGCATGTATTCTATTTTACTTAATGGGTGCAGAAAATCTGCAACATCAAAATCTCACCAAAATCTCATTGTGGGAACATAGCCTTACGGGTGCCAATAATTGGACTTTCCCCCCGATCTAATATTGATGGTCATCAATACTGTATATTGTAAATCAGGAAAAACTCTTTAAACTCCTAATCTAGCTTCTTTGATCTTTTGATCTTTATATTTGTAACTTACTCATTCATTAGTAAATAGGGAGCATCTTTGTTTATAGCTGCTACAAAGAGTTCTGTCGGTATCACAACTGCAATATCATTATTACTAGCAGTTGAAAATAAGAAATTATAAATGTATTGAAATAAGTGAAGGGAAAAGCATTATGATCTGCCAGAACAACCTTAAATAAGTTGTCTACTACTAGGACAATTTCTTGTCATACCCTTACTTGGCCCTGACAAAACAACAAAGCTTATACTCACCTCCCGTGCCGGCACTGCTCCAGCTCCTCGAGGCTCTCATGCGATGTTGTGACACGTGACGCCGCCACCCAATCAGCGCTGGCGCCACTGTCCCCGCCATCGGACAAATCGAAAATTAAGAGGAAGTCCGGGATTACCTGCAGCCCTGGCTTCCTCTTTATGATCTATTTGTCCAATGGCGGAGACAGTGATGCCAGCGCTGATTGGGCACCAGCGTCACGTATCACAACAACCGCATGGGAGCACCAGTGAGAGCGACTGCCGACACCACGGGAACTGCGCCGGCACGAGAGGTGAATATAGATTTTATTAATTTATGGGGGCCAAACATTTTGATCAAGAAATGATTGTCATAGTAGTGTACAAACCCTTTAAGATTTATTTTGCCTTCTGAACTGCAGTTTCTAAAAATTCAAAGGGCCAGGACGTGAGTAGTTTTCCGCATTGGTCCAATCTATGGTATGTACCTGTTTGATACTTTTCATTTGCAGTGATCTTATGCCTTCTTTACAGAACTTCAAATAGTTAATTTTTAGTTCACAGCTAATATTTTAGAATACACTTTGCAACCATGAATAGCATATGCAGTGGCCAGACAGTGCAAAGTTTATTATGTATAAAATATCTACACACTATTTATACTATATGATTATGACTATACATATATGGCTATATATATATACATATATATATATATACACCGTATTTTTCGGACCATAAGACGCACTTTTTTCCTCCAAATTTGGGAGGAAAGTGTGGGTGCGTCTTATGGTCGGAATGTAACATGTGGGGAGGGGGGCAGGGGGCAGCGGTGGAGTGAGATTGCAGGAGGCAGGAAAATATCCCCTCTGCTGCAGGAATCCAGCGCTGGGGAAACCACTGGTCCCGATACTTAAGTGCAGTGAATATTCATTAGCCGCTTCCCGCCCACCTATCAGCTGAGCAGTGAGTGGGAGCAGCAAATGACAGAGCCACATGGTTCCCCAGCGCCTGACTCCTGCAGCAGCTGGGGAGATGTGTGTGGGAAGTAGAAGGAGGCAGCAGGAGCAGAGTGCAGCAGGAGGCATCGCATACCTGACAGCCTGGGGACTGTGCTGATGCCATGCTGAATGCTCCTGTGGAGGACCTGTGATGAGGTCATGAAGAGGGCGGGCTGGAGCATCACATGACCTCACAAAGCCCTGCCTCTTCATGATGTCATCACAGGTCCTGCAGACACACTGTACAACTGAGAATTAATTAAAAGGTTAGGCTACTTTCACACTTGCGTTTTTTTGCGTAGCGCATCGTGTGCACATGAAACGCATTAAAAAACGCATGCAAACGCTTATAAACGCTGCGATATTTAGTCGCATCAGCGTGCGCATTACGACCAAAAAAACGCAGCGTTTGTATGCGATTTCAAGCGTTTTTGCATGCGTTCGCGTTTTTTCGGCGTATGGGTTGTCTACATGTCACATTTCTATCAACTCTGTCTCTATCATCTCTGTCTCTATCATCTGTCTCTATCATCTCTATCATCTCTGTCTCTATCATCTGTCTCTATCATCTCTGTCTCTATCATCTGTCTCTATCATCTGTCTCTATCATCTCTGTCTATATCATCTCTGTCTCTATCATCTGTCTCTATCATCTCTGTCTCTATCATCTGTCTCTATCATCTGTCTCTATCATCTGTCTCTATCATCTCTGTCTCTATCATCTGTCTCTATCATCTGTCTCTATCATCTCTGTCTCTATCATCTGTCTCTATCATCTGTCTCTATCATCTCTGTCTCTATCATCTGTCTCTATCATCTCTGTCTCTATCATATCTGTCTCTATCATCTGTCTCTATCATCTGTCTCTATCATCTCTGTCTCTATCATCTGTCTCTATCATCTCTGTCTCTATCATCTGTCTCTATCAACTCTGTCTCTATCATCTGTCTCTATCATCTGTCTCTATCATCTCTGTCTCTATCATCTCTGTCTCTATCATCTGTCTCTGTCATCTGTCTCTATCATCTCTGTCTCTATCATCTCTATCATCTCTGTCTCTATTATCTCTGTCTCTATCATCTGTCTCTATCAACTCTGTCTCTATCATCTGTCTCTATCATCTCTGTCTCTATCATCTGTCTCTATTATCTCTGTCTCTATCATCTGTCTCTATCAACTCTGTCTCTATCTCTATCATCTGTCTCTATCATCTCTGTCTCTATCATCTGTCTCTATCATCTGTCTCTATCATCTCTGTCTCTATCATCTGTCTCTATCATCTGTCTCTATCATCTGTCTCTATTTCTATGCAGCATGTATATCTATGCAGCTGCACGGTCCAGTCTGAGTGCCGGCGGCAGTGCCGGGTGTTCATGCGAGAGACTCATACGAAATCGTGCGAGTTCCTCACATGTGTGACCCCGGCCTTATACTCACCCTCCAGCGTCTTCACATAGTAGTTTACAGACACCACACTGGTCCCGCAGCACCATCTCCTACCCGTAGCTTCCAACATAATAACATACTATTATATATAATAACACCACATATAATAGTATGTTATTTATGTTATTAAATATTTTACCACATTTTTTGCTTCAAATATATTTTTCCCTATTTTCCACCTCTAAAACCTGGGTGCGTCTTATAGTCCGGTGCGTCTTATAGTCCGAAAAATACGGTATACTATAATATACTATATCATACCAAATATAAGTGGTACACAAAGATACACAAGTGCAAAGTGGAAAAATTAACATACTTGTTGGACGTACGTAAACTTTCAGCCTGAGGCAAGGTTTGTCCACCAAGTTTGGAGGGGTGGAGGCTGGAAGACAAAAAATATACACATTTATTGATGTAAAACATTAGATTTTACACATGATATGATACATATAATTATAAGGTCTCTAGTAGCCTTTCTATATGTCCCACAGTAAGCTGCCATACAAGTCAA
Organism: Oophaga sylvatica; assembly: GCA_033576555.1. NCBI lineage: Eukaryota > Metazoa > Chordata > Amphibia > Anura > Dendrobatidae > Oophaga > Oophaga sylvatica. Next base: position 364,669,445 of record JARQOD010000001.1, on the reverse strand, counting down.
GACTTACTAAAATGGGCTAATTTAGAAAGTTCGGAAACACTGCAAATTTATTACGGTAGCCTACATTATATTATAAATTGCTTTATAAATTTGTCTCATCTTTAGACTATATAGTCTAAATTTATACCCAAATAAGTTGGCTTAATTTGTGTCATTAATTTGTACATGTTGTGCAAATTAAGTCACGCCCCTATCCCACAAAGTCATGCCCCCTTGTAGGATGAACCACAAAAGTGGTGCAAGGCATATAACACCAGTCTGTTGCCGCTGATTGCTCTGGAATTCTGGGGCATTTAGCATAGTTTAACAATGTTTTTTTTTCCTCATCCCAGCTTTGTACTCTTTGGGGGATCCTTTAGACACATCTTATTACCTATATAATTAAGCGCAATGTTTTAACCGAGATCAAATGAGGCACACTTAAAGTAAATTAGCCAGAATTTTGGCAAAATTTGTGCCAAAAAGCTGGCACTTATAATTTGCTTTCCTTTTTTGTCTCTTAAGACACTTTTTGTGCTTCATTTGACAAGCAGTCATAACACAGGAGACAGGAGCATGACTTAAAAAGCGGCACGGATTGCCAACATTGAGACAAAATTTTTCCTCACATTATTATTACAGATTTTACCGTATATTGCTAAAAAATGGAAAGTCACAAAAAATCTTCCTCCATGTCTAAAACTATCTTCTCGGTTTTCTTTGAGTAAAAAATGAGAAATGGTAAAAATAACAAAAAAAATGCAGTACTTACAGACCTCAAATAATGCTAAGAAAACAAGTTCATAATCATTTAGAAACAACAATTCTAATGTTTTAACTCAGGAAGAGTTCATAAATCAATATTAACACCAGACTGGGTGTTTACAGTAGCCCAGAGCATTGTGCTATCTGGCATTGTCATGTTGACAGTGTCATGGCTAGCAGCAACATCTCTTGACTTGTCTCCTATCGTGCACATCTGAGATGTCATTGTCGGCAATTGCAAAGGGAGCTGCCAGCAATGGATTTTGATGACTTGCATGCACAAGTGTATTCAGCGTGGCAAAAATTCCTCAAACAACCATTAAAATGAATCTGTCAGCAGGTTTTTCCTGTGTGATCTGAAGACAGCAGGAGATCTTAGAGGCTGAAACACAGAATTCAGGGACGTGTCACTTATCAAAGTGTGTGCTGTTTGTTTACTAACTTTGAAGGATTTATTACTAAGAGATTAACATTGCCAGACTAGTCCGACTCTGCCCCCTCCTGTGATAAGCAGCTATGTCTCTGGACTTTGTACACAGAGCCTGGTGTGGGCGGGGTCAGCTTTCTGAGCTCTGCTTCATTCTAAATCTAAAAGCTCCGATTGTGGGAGAACGGCTACATCCGGCAAACTATGTGATACATCGTTGTATTCAGCTTGTCTTTGCCTTTGAGGTAGCAAAAACCTACTGACAGATTCCCTTTTACCTAATTTATAACATGCCAAACCTTGTAAGTGCATGTATTTTTGTTTTCCATATATGTCTTGTTTATGACTATATTTCTATTACATTTTTTCTTTTCTGTATGCTTCCTTCCTAATGGATTATTGCAGGCACTATTTGTTTAAAAAAAACTAGATTGATACTGAAAGCAGTCAGATTCCACTAGAATGTGATATATTAAACCCAGGGCCATATTTAGAGTTCACGCTGCCCTAGGCACTTTAAATGTTGAGCAGCTAGTCAAACACTTGTTCAGCCGACTGCTATCTCTCCTGACTCTCCTCTACACATACACACTTGACCAGAAGCGCATGGAATTTCAAAATGAAATAAGCAACTGCCAGTAAACGCTAGTATTGGCTTATACAGCTTATTTTTTATGTGTCACTACTTTTGCAAACCAAAAACAGCAACAATTGTTTTTGTGTAGCCATAATTTGAATTCTATATGTTTTTTAGGTCCACAGAAGTTTTTGATAATTTTTATTAATGTTCAGTTTCTGAGGCAGTTTACAAAACCCACACTCACCAGGACTGTGCAGGAATTGACATTCTGTGCAGATACTAAGACAATTTGTACCACTAGGACTGTGAAATTGCTGCGGTAGTACACAAACCCCCACACCCAAGAAAAGTGTAAGAACTGAGGCAATTCATATTCCCCCAAGAGCTATGCAGTTACTGAAGCAATTCAGACTCCAACCCACCGCAGAGTTGCGCAGTTACTGAAGAAATTCTCACTCCACCCCACCGCAGGGCTGTACAATTACTGAACCAATTCACACTACACCCCACCGCAGGGTTGTGCAGTTACTGAACCAATTCACACTACACCCCACCGCAGGGCTGTGCAGTTACTAAACCAATTCACACTAACACCCACCGTAGGGTTGTGCAGTTACTGAACCAATTCACACTACACCCCACCGCAGGGCTGTGCAGTTACTAAACCAATTCACACTACACCCCACCACAGGGCTGTGCAGTTACTGAAGCAATTCACACTACACCCCATTGGTATAAAATTGTGTGACACACCTGTGGTGTCAATATAATTACTGCAGCCCTAGATGAATTCATTGAGAGGTGTAGTTTGTAAAATTGGGTCACTTATGGGGGTCTCTGCTCTTCTGGCACCCCAGGGGCTTTGCCAATGTGACATGGCACCCTCAAACTATTGCAACAAAATTTGCACTGTAATATGGTACTTCTTCCCTTCTGAGCTTTGCACTGTGCCTCAAAAGTAGTTTTTGACCACTTATGGGGCATTGATGTAATCAGAAGAAATTGGGTAACAAATTTTACTGTTCGTTTTCTCCTATTACCCCTTTTGAAAATTGCAAACTTTGGGTCAAAGCAACATTTTAGTGGAAAAAATAGGAAAATTGTATTTACTCAACCCAATGTTATACAAGTTTTGAATCGCCTGAGGGTTAACAAATACTCATTACTACTCTAGATGGATTCCTTTAGAGGTGTAGTTTACAAAATGGGATCACTTGTTGGGGTTTCTGCTGTCTTGGCATGTCAGGGGCTCTTCAAATGTGACATGGTATCTGAAACCTATTCCAGCCAAAATAGCGCTCACTCTCTTTCGAGTCCTGTCATGCTCCCAAGTAGTCTTTTTCCAATAAATATTGGCGTACTCAGGAAAAATTGCACAACACATTTTGGCATCCATTTTCTCCTGTAACCCTTGTGAAAATAAACAAATTGGGGTTAAAACAACATTTTTCTGGGAAAAATTAGCTTTTTTTTTACGGCTCAACATTATAAAAATTCTGTGTAGCCCCTGAAGGTTCAAGATGATCACCACAGCTCTAGATAAATTCCTTGAGGGGTGTAGCTTCCAAAATGGGGTCACTTGTTGGGGGGGTTCCACTGTTTAGGCACCTCAGGGGCTCTCGAAACGCGACATGGCGTCGTCTATCAATTCCAGACACGATTTTGTATTCCAAAAATTCAAATGGCTCTTCTTCCCTTCCGAACCCTGCCGTGCGTCCAAACAATAGTTTTCAACCACATATGGGGTATCGGCATATTCAGGAGAAATCACACAACAAATTGTATGGTGCATTTCCTCCTGTTACCCTTGTGAAAATGAAAAGTTTGTGGCTAAAGTAACATTTTTGTGGGAAGAAGTTTAATGTTGATTTTTACCTTCCATGTTCCATTAATTCATGTGAAGCACCTGAAGGGTAAATAAACTTGTTGAATGTGGTTTTGAGCACCTTGAGGGGTGTAGGTTTTAGAATGGTGTCACTTTTGGGTATTTTCCGTCATATAGACCCGTCAAAGTCACTTCAAATGTAATGTGGTCCCTAAAAAAATGGTTTTCTTACTTTTTTTGTTGCAAATTTTCCAGAAAATTATGTTTAAAAAATGCTGATGTAAGGTATACATATGGTAAATGTTATTTATTAACCTCTTCATGACAGAGCTCTTTTTCGTTTTTGTGTTTTTGTTTTTCGCTCCCCTTCTTCCCAAAGCCATAATTTTTTATTTTTTGTCAATAGGGCCATGCAAGGGCTTGTTTTTTTGCGGGACGAGTTGTACTCTTGAACGACACCATTGGTTTTACAATATTGTGTATTTAAAAATGGTAAAAAAATTCCAAGTGCAGTGAATTTGCAAAAAAAAGTGCAATCCCACACTTGTTTTTTGTTTGGCTTTTTTATTAGATTCACTAAATGTTAAAACTGACCTGCCATTATCATTCTCCAGGTCATTATGAGTTGATAGACACCAAACATGTCTAGGTTCTTTTTTATGTAAGTGGTGAAAAAAAATTCCAAACTTTGTTAAAAAAAAAAAAAAATTCCGATACCCGTAGCGTCTTCATTTTTCGTGATCTTTGGTTGGGTGAGGGCTTATTTTTTGCACGACGAGCTGCCATTTTTAATGATAGCATGTTGGTGCAGATACATCTTTTGATCGCCCGTTATTGCATTTTAATGCAATGTCACGGCGACCAAGAAACATAATTCTGGCGTTTTGACTTTTTTTTATCGCTACGCAGTTTAGCAATTAGGTTAATCCTTTTATTGATAGATCGGGTGATTCTGAATGCATCAATACAAAATATGCGCATGTTTGATTTTTTTATTGTTTTATTTTGAATGGGGTGAATGGGGGGTGATTTGAACTTTTATATTTTTTTCATTTTTTTATATTTTTAAAAACATTTTTTATTACTTTTGGCATGCTTCAGTAGTCTCCATGTGAGACTAGAAGCTGCCATAACCCAATCGGTTCTGCTACATATAGTCGATAATCAGATCGCCTATATGTAGCTGAATTACTCAATTGCTATGAGCGCCGACCACTGGGCGGCGCTCACAGCAAGTCGGCAGTGACAACCATACAGATCTCCAGGAGACCTCTGGTTGTCATGCCAAAGAACCCGTGACCCGCGATAACATTGCGGGGTCACCAGTGGGAGGATTTCCAGCCCGATGGCCGTAAGTGCACGGTAAATGCCGCTGTCAGAGTTTGACAGCGGCATTTAACAAGTTAATTAGTTGCGGGTGGCTTGCGATTCCACCCGCGGCTATTGCGGGCACATGTCAACTGTTCAAAACAGCTGACATGTCCCGGGAAAGATGTGGGCTCACCGGTGGAGACCACATCAAAGATGGAGACACGATATGCGCTGTACTAGTACGGTGCATGTCGTGAAGGGGTTAACTGTTTTTTATAACATGACTGGTTTAAGGGTATAAAAAATAAAAGTTTGAAAATTGCGCAAAGTTTTCAAAATTTTCACCAATTTTCAATATTTTCAGAAATAAACGCAAGTTATATCAAACTAATTTTACCACTATCATGAAATATAATATGTCTCGAAAAAGTAACCTCAGAGTCACTAGGATACGTTGAAGCGTTCCAAAGTTATTTAAAGTGACACTGGTCAGAATTGAAAAAATTGTCCTGGGCATGAAGACAAAAACAGGCTCTAGCGTGAAAGGGTTAAGTATAGTGACGATAGATTAGAAAAGGTGGACATTGGGGGGAGCAGCAACTACGTACAGTAAAGGGTATGCCACACTAAACAACATCGCTAACGGGATCGCTAAAAAACGTCACTATTTAGCGATCCCGTTAGCGATGTTGTTGTGTGCGGCATCTGTCAGCGACGAGCTCCCTGCTGAGATCCTGCTGTGATCTCGCTCGTCGCTGGAATCGTTCCGGACCCTATTTTATCGTCGGCGCTCCCGCTGGGTAAGTATTATCGCTGAGTGTGGCACCTTTTTTAGCGATTTAGCGGTACTTTTGTACCGCTAAAGTCGTTAAGGAGATCGCTAACCGCGATAGCGTCCTTAACGATATCGCTAAGTTAAGCCGCACTCAGCGATATATAAACAATCCCGCTAGCGATCGCATTAGTATGCGTCGTTATCGTTATCGCTAGCGGGATTGTTTAGTGTGGCAGTACCTTAAGTGTGTGTAAATTACATGAGGATGGCAATAATGGAAAGCTGCTAATTGGAGTTTGCTACAAACCTCATAATATAGCTGAACAGGTATAGGATGAAATTCTGCAACAAATTAAAAAGGCAGCAAATAATAATAGGGTCCTTATTATGTGGGGATTTAACTATCCAGACATTCAATGGGAACACAACCAGAATCATCTGGTTGTGTTAAAAGCTGCAAGTTCTTATCCGCAATTCAAGATAAATACCTCTCTCAGCTGGTAGATGAATCAACAAGGGGAGATGATCTGCTGGATCTGTTTCTCTCAAATAGATCAGATACAATTTCAGATCTACAGGACAGGGAGCATTTGGGATGCAGTGACCATAATATGGTAAGTTTCAATGTAATTTTCAATTAAACATTCAAAAGGGGAAATGCAAAAACCTGGAACTTTAGGAAAGCTGATTTCAGCAAATGAAACAACGACACTGGGACTATGTCATGGTAACTGGGGATACTGAAGTTAAATGGGGCATATAGTACTAAAAACCTGTAGAAAACTTATACCCTCTGGCAATAAAATGTCCAGGAATAAAATGAAACCATTTTTAATAAGACAGCACAAAGTTTAATAAGACAAAAACCAAAGGGCATTCAAAATCTTGAAGGCCGAGAATACAGAAATAGCATTTCAGGAGTATAAAGATCTCAATAAAAATGTAAAAAAAAATTAAGCTAGCAAAATTATCTACAGAGAAACAAATCGCTAGCGACATTAAAACAAATCCCCCAAAATTCATCAATGTAAAAAAAAAGCAGATGGTATCGCCTCAGAGGATCTCATTTACATGTATAAATATATATGTGGACAGTACAGAGGACTGGCACATGACTTATTCCTTCCAAGGACCATACTTAGGACCAGGGGCACTCATTATGGGTGGAAGAAAGGTGGTTCCGACAGCTAAATAGGAAAGAGTTCTTTCTGCTGCTTTGTCATCCTGCAACAATTATTAATGGTATATAACACTGCCTGCTGAATCTTTGCTATAATTCATCTGTTACATTATATCCAATACTCTCTGCTGTATATCCATGTTGAGGTCACTATAGATGTTATCTGGTGAAAGGTGTTATAGCATGTCTTTGATCATCTATCCACCCCTGGAGTGTTGGCCAGCTACTAATTTATCCCAAACCAGCTCCTACAATCCTTCTCACCTGACCCTCTAGTTAGCCGTATAAATTTAGTAGCATTCTAAGGGGTGCATGCACACGTCCCTACAGCAAAGTATACCTGCAGCTAAGTATCCAGAAGCTGCAGTTAATTCAACGGCAGTTAGTCATGGCAGGAGTCAGGTACCCCACACTATGTACTCCCAGTTAGCCATGTGCTCTATGTCTATCCTCCTGTGTTCCCTTGTCATCTACATTCATCGACCCATCCCCTCTCCATCCCCCCTCACACATATAAACCCCTCTCTCCTTCCTTCATCCATGTACAGCTCCCATGCACTTCTCACCTTCCTGACAAACCTCAGCCCATCTTGCCCAAAGGCATTTAACAAAAAAAGTCACAATTCCAAGAACTACTTGTTCTTTATCTTTCTGCTGCTACTGATTTCAGGTGATATCTCCCCCAACCCCGGTCCACCATCTGCCAACCTCAACCCCAATTCCTTGACCATTTCTCTGCCTGGCTGCTGCACTTCATGTCCTCAGAATTACCAACCCTTATCCTTGGAGACTTCAACATCCCCATTAACAATCAAACTTCCTCATCTGTATCCCAGCTCCTAACTCTAACTACTTCTCTTGGCCTTTCAAACCTTTCAGCCTCTGAGACACATAAAGTTGGTAACACACTTGACCTGGTCTTTTTCCGGGTCTCTTCAATCTCCTACCTAGATAACTCACCGCTTCCCTCTCTCACCACAACATTCTCTCCTTCATGCTCACAAATCCTCGCCCACCCCAGCACACTACCACCAGCACACCTGCAGAAATTTACAAGCCGTTAACCCTCATTCCTCTTTTTCCTGTCCTGATCTGGCTGTACACCACTATAATGACACCATCAGAAGCACCCTTGACCAAGTAGCAACCCTCACCCTCAGAACTTCCAAACACAGAGTAAAACAGCCTTGGATTACATCGCAAACTCGATTTCTCAAGCAATGCTCTAGAAGTGCTGAACGCTTATGGAGGAAAACTCGCACACCAGAAGATTTCATCCACTACAAATTTATGTTAAGAACCTATGACTTTGCCCTTCACCTCGCCAAACAGACCTACTACACCACCCTGATCTCCTCACTATCTAACAACCCAAAAAAACTTTTTGACACCTTTCACTCCCTCCTCAGTCCAAAAGCACAGGCCCCTATCACAGACATTTGTGCTGATGATCTGGCCTCCCATTTTATAGGGAAAATAGAGAAAATACGTCAGGAAATCCGCTCCCAGCCACCAAGTGCTGTGTAAGGTTCTGTGTACATGTTCCTGAAACTCAGTTTTTCCGTCAGCCATTTTACTTTCTGTCTTGCTGCAGCTGTCTTGCCCTCAGTCAATATGGAGTTTCCAGCTTGCATGTTCCCGCCCTGATTCTCTCCCTCTTGCTTCTTAAGCAGCCACAGCTGAGCAATCAGTGCTTCAGAATCAAGCCTGCAGTGAACCTGTGACCTGACTCCTGGAAGCCTTGGACCTTGTACTCCAGTTATTTCCTATTGTGGAACTTTGGAACACTCGTGGACTTTGGAACCTTGCTATTTGATAAATCCACATTTGCATGGACTTATGGTAACAGAGAAGAGATCCTGAACCTGTTGTGAGAGTGATTGCTGAGCTTAAGTTACTCTGGCCTGCTGTGTCTCCTGCTTTTGTATCTGCAAACTGTGTGACTATTATTGCCACTTGTATGAAGTAATACAAGACCTTCTATATCAAACCTGTGACTCCTGTGTTTTCATCGCACCCAAGCACAAGACACTATATGAACTGTACTCCTTACATTACAAGATTCTGAAGCCAAACGTTAGTGTCTGCTGGGTCTGGAAAGGCTGTGTCTGCTGTAACTGTGGATATCAGATGTCCAGTTGTACTTTCTGTGATGACAGTGGTTGTGACTTCTCACAACCATTCCAGGTGAGCAATTCCCTTAAGTTTTTTTTTTTCTGCAGTGTTACCACAGGTAAACACTATTGTTTTTTTTCTTTCCTCTTTTGTGTCTGCTGTAACTGTGGATATCAGATGTCCGGTTGAACTTTCTGTGATGATAGTGGTTGTGACTTCTCACAACCATTCCAGGTGAGCAGTTCCCTTAATTTTTTTTTTTCTCTCTGCAGTGTTACCACAGGTAAACACTATTGTTTTTTTTTTTTTTCTTCTCCTCTCCTTCCAGTACTCCTGTCTTAAAAGATCTGGAAAATGGAGGCCCGCATAAAGGAACTTTGCGGAGTGACTGATAACATCCTTGCAGATTTGCAGACTATAAAAACCCGTTTTACAAACCTACAGGACCTCACTAATCACAATTTGCAAGTGTTTGGACAGACTGCCCAGGATTTGCGAGCCAGGATTGAGGTTCTAGAGGAGCGAGTCCAGGCTCCTGCCGTAGCCCCGAGTTCTGGGATTCCTAAGTTGCCCCCTTTTCGTTTTGGCGGTGAACGTGAGAAATTCAGGGGATTTATTAATCAATGCAATCTTTTTTTTTTCTGCACATGCTTCACAATTTCCCACTGAACGATCTAAAGTGCTTACTATAATTATGTTGCTTACCAACAAGGCTTTGATGTGGGCAAACCCTCTGATTGAGACTGAGGATGAATGTTTGGATCATCTTGATGCTTTCATTTCAGCCATGGGGCAGGTGTTTGATGACCCCAATCGAGGTGCAACAGCTGAAGCAGCCATGTTAGCTTTGCGCCAAGGTAAGCACTCGGTAGCTGAATATGCCTTGGATTTCAGGAGATGGGCCCTTGATACCACCTGGGACAGTTCCGCCAAAAAATCTATTTTTCGAAAAGGGTTATCTCCACTGATTAAGGATGAACTTGCTCGTGCCGACCCTCCCACTGCGTTAGGTGACTTTATTAACTACTGCATCCGTATTGATACTCGTCTGACTGGACGCAGGCAAGAGAGATGGTTCGAAAGCAATCGCACTAACCTTTTCCTACCTTCCTCTCCAGCTAAGGAACCTTTGAGTAGGATCACACGGGAACCTGAACCTGAACCCATGCAGGTAAACTCTTTACAACGACGGGTTAGTGATGCACGCAAGGAACATCGTTTTAAGGAGAATCTATGTTTCTATTGTGGTAAGTCAGGGCACTTCATTATAAACTGCCCCAGCCGTTCTCGTAAGACTACTGCAGCACTCATTCACTGTGAGTGTTGCGAGAGGGGATCTGTTAGGTCCGAGCCTCAGGCTCCAGAGAGATCTGCAGCAACAGATCTTGATTTCTCGGACTTAAACTCCGTTACTTCTGAGGACGTTGACTGTGTAAACGCTGCAATTTTTCAAGTTTCCTCAGCGGTGTCCCAGCTGAGTTGTAAGAAAAACAATTCTCATTGCTTTCTTTCCATCAAACTCTGGGTTGACTCAGCTTGGGTGTCTAGCTCTGCTATGATCGACTCAGGGGCAAGTGGAAATTTTATGGATGTCTCCTTTGCTCTGAAACAGGGGATACGTTCAGTGAAGAAGGCTACTCCAGTACAGATGGAAACTGTGGATGGCTCCCTGCTGACCTCTGGACCAGTGGATCAGGAAACAGAGCCTTTGAGGGTTCTTATGGGTAAAGATCATCAAGAGAAACTGTCCTTTATGCTTATCTCTTCTCCCCACTTTCCCATTATTCTAGGGCTACCATGGCTGCAGGCTCAGAATCCTACCATTAACTGGGAGACCAAGGAATTACACTTTCCAGAGAAACAGATGAGTCCAAAAGTTTCAGCTTGCTCTGTTCCTAAAGGAACCATGTCAGTCCCTGAACTACCAGCTGTATACCAGGACTATGTGGATTTATGTGACAAGAAGAACGCTGACCAGCTTCCCCTCACCGTCCATATGATTGTCCAATTGAATTATTGCCTGGAGCAGAGATACCTTTTGGTAAGATCTACCCCTGGCGGGGCCCGAGCTAAAGGCTTTAAAGGATTACATAGACGAAAATCTAGCCAAGGGCTTCATACGCCCCTCTTCATCTCCTGCAGGTGCACCCATCTTCTTTGTAAAGAAGAAAGATGGATCTCTGAGACCCTGCGTAGACTATAGGGAACTCAATAAGGTTACTATTAGAAACCGTTATCCATTGCCTTTAATCCCTGAGTTATTGGAGAGAGTGCGACATGCCAAAATTTTCTCTAAACTAGATCTCCGTGGGGCCTATAACTTAGTCCGTATTAGACCTGGGGATGAATGGAAGACTGCATTCAGGTCACGCTATGGACACTTTGAATATCTAGTTATGCCTTTTGGTCTGAGTACCGCCCCAGCCACTTTCCAACACTTGGTGAATGACATCTTCAGGGATCTCCTAGATACATTCGTGGTGATTTATTTGAATGATATTCTAATTTTTTCTAACTCCACAGAGGAACATCATGGACATGTGAGAATGGTCTTGGAACGTCTAAGACAAAATCATCTTTACATCAAACTTGAAAAGTGTGAATTCCATAGGACCGAAATTCAATTTCTGGGGTATGTACTGTCTACACAAGGAATTAGTATGGATGGAAGCAAGACCCAAGCCATCAAGGATTGGCCAAGTCCTAGAAATGTGAAGGAGGTGCAGCGCTTCATCGGGTTTGCCAACTTCTATAGACGTTTCATTAGGAATTTCTCTGAGGTAGTGTCACCTATCACCCAACTTACCCGGAAAGAGTCTAGGTTCTCCTGGACTCCCCAAGCCCAGGAAGCATTTTCCCGTCTAAAAGATAAATTTACCACTGCACCTATCTTAGTACATCCCAACCCCGAACTTGCCTTCATAATAGAGGTGGATGCTTCAGACTGTGCCGTTGGAGCTATACTCTCTCAGAGAACAGGTGAGAAGAATGTCTTGCATCCCTGTGCCTTCTTTTCCCAGCAGTTGTCTTCGGCTGAGAGGAACTACGATGTGGGCAATAGAGAGTTGTTGGCCATTATTGCCGCCTTCAAAGAATGGAGACACCTTCTTCAGGGAGTTGCACAGCAAATAGTCGTCCTGACAGACCATCGTAACCTTGAATTTATCAGGTCGGCTAAGTGCCTGACTCCTCGCCAGGCTCGCTGGAATCTTTTCTTAAACCAATTTAATTTTATCATTTCTTATAGACCAGGATCGCGCAATGGAAAGGCTGATGCACTCTCTAGGATTTATTCAGCAGAGACACGTCCACTTACTCCTCCTAAGACTATTCTTCCTGACTCTAGATTCCTGGGAGTGATTCATAATCAAGACCTACTTAAGGACATCAAGGAAGCATACCATGCGGATTCCTTTTTGGCACAACCCCCAAGGGACGTAAGTCTTGTCTTTAAGAATGGTGTGTGGATTCAGGGACAACGTCTGTATATTCCTGAAACAGTCAGATTAAGAGTATTGCAACTCATTCACGATTCCAAGATAGCTGGGCATAGAGGAATTCTAAAGACACAGGAATTTCTTTCTCGTTTCTTTTGGTGGCCCACTTGCAGGAAGGATGTTTTAAACTATGTCACTTCATGTGAAGTCTGTGCAAGATGCAAAACACCTCGCTCCTCACCAACTGGTCTGTTGCAACCTCTTCCCCCCCGTCCCGCCCGTGGGGATCCATTTCTATGGACTTCATTGTGGAGTTACCAACCTCTCAAGGGAAGAACACCATTCTAGTGGTGGTTGATCGTTTAACAAAAGCAGCTCATTTTATCCCTTGTGTCGGCTTACCCACTGCAAGACAGACATCAGATTTGATGATTAAAAATGTGTTTCGTTTACATGGAGTACCAGATGAGGTTATTTCGGATCGAGGGGTGCAATTCACTTCAAGGTTTTGGCAAAATTTCTGTGCAGCATTGGACATTAAAGTGAACCTTTCTTCTGCTTTTCATCCTCAGACTAATGGACAGACGGAACGAACCAATCAGACCCTGGAGCAGTATCTTCGCTGCTTTATCTGCCACCTACAGGATGATTGGGTGGATCTACTTCCACTGGCTGAGTTCTCTTATAACAACTCTCAGAGCGCCTCCACTAAGCAGTCTCCTTTTTACTCCAATTTAGGTTATCATCCTAATATTCTTCCTCGATTTCCCATAGAAACTCCTTTGCCAGCAGTGGCTGAAAGAATCACGTCTTTACAAAAGAATATGGATCTTCTAAAGGGAAATCTGGAATTGGCTCAGGAAAGGTACAAGAAAGCCGCAGATAAATTTCGTAAACCTGCACCAGCTTTCAAGGTAGGAGACCTGGTCTGGCTGTCAACCAGAAATCTTAAGTTAAGAATTCCATCATCTAAGTTGGGACATAAATACATTGGACCTTATAAAATCAGTAAAATTATAAGTGCTGTCGCTTGTCGTCTTCAACTGCCCAGAACTATGAGAATCCACCCTGTCTTTCATGTATCTCTACTAAAGGCTGCGACACCCAATACGTTTCCTGGACGTTCTCCTTGCCCTGACCCAGTGCTAGTCGATAGTCAGGAAGAATTTGTGGTGGAAAGGATTCTAGATTCCAGGTTGTATAGAAATCAGTTACAATATTTGATTAAATGGCAGGGCTACCCAGTGGAGGACAATTCATGGGAACCAGTCAATAACGTTAATGCTCCTCGCTTGCTCCGTCAGTTTCATCAGAGGTACCCACACAAGCCTGGTCTGAGGTCATCCGGAGGTTGTCCCTAAGGGGGGAGTAATGTAAGGTTCTGTGTACATGTTCCTGAAACTCAGTTTTTCCGTCAGCCATTTTACTTTCTGTCTTGCTGCAGCTGTCTTGCCCTCAGTCAATATGGAGTTTCCAGCTTGCATGTTCCCGCCCTGATTCTCTCCCTCTTGCTTCTTAAGCAGCCACAGCTGAGCAATCAGTGCTTCAGAATCAAGCCTGCAGTGAACCTGTGACCTGACTCCTGGAAGCCTTGGACCTTGTACTCCAGTTATTTCCTATTGTGGAACTTTGGAACAGTCGTGGACTTTGGAACCTTGCTATTTGATAAATCCACGTTTGCATGGACTTATGGTAACAGAGAAGAGATCCTGAACCTGTTGTGAGAGTGATTGCTGAGCTTAAGTTACTCTGGCCTGCTGTGTCTCCTGCTTTTGTATCTGCAAACTGTGTGACTATTATTGCCACTTGTATGAAGTAATACAAGACCTTCTATATCAAACCTGTGACTCCTGTGTTTTCATCGCACCCAAGCACAAGACACTATATGAACTGTACTCCTTACATTACATGCTGTGACTTCCATCCTTCCCCACACCACCTCTGGCTCACTCTCCATTTGATCCCATCAGAGAAGAAGAAGTCTCCAGGGTCCTCTCTTCTTCTCGTCTGATTACATGCACTACTGACCCTATTCCCTCACATCTCCTCCAGTCTCTCTCTGCAGTCATGATCATTCACCTAACTACAATCTTTAATCTCTCCCTCTCCTCTGGAATCTTCCCCTCCTCCTTCAAACACTCTATCATTACTCCATTATTAAGAAAAACCCTCTCTCGATCTATCCTGCACAAATAACTACAGACCAGTCTCCAATCTCCCATTAATCTCTAAACTCTTGAAGCGCCTGATCTATTCATGCCTTACACGCTACCACTCAATCTCTACTAGTTTCATCACATTCCGGCTTCCGCCCCCTACATTCGACAGAAAGTGCACTCATCAAAGTGACCAATGACCTGACAGCAAAACGTAATGGTGACCACCTTCTGCTCATTCTTTTTGACCTTTCTGCAGCTTTCGACACTGTTGACCACCATCTCCTACTCTCTATGCTCCAGGCAATAGGCATAAAGGACACTGCTCTCTTCTAGTTTTCTTCCTATCTTTCTAACCGCTCCTTCAGTGTATAGTTCGCTGGCTCCACTTCATTTCCTCTTCCTCTCACTGTTGGGATACCTCAGAGCTCAGTCCTTGGCCTCCTTCTCTTCTCTCTCTACACGGCCCCAATAAGACAGACCATCAGCCGATTTGACTTTCAGTACCATCTTTATGCTGATGACACACAACTATACACGTCAACCACTGACCTTACCCCCACTGTATTACAGAACACCAGTGACTGTCTGTCTGCAGTATCCAACATAATGTCCGCTCTCTATCTAAAACTCAACCTGTCCAAAACTGAATTTCTTCTGCTCCCACCATCTACTGACCTCCCTAAATCTGACATCTCCCTCTCCGTGGGTGGCACCATAATAACGCCTAAAAAGCAGTAATGCTGTCTGGTTGTTATGTTTGACACCAATCTTTCCTTTACTCCCATATACAATCCCTTGCCCGCTCTTGCCCCTTACACCTAAAGAACATCTCTATAATCCGCCCCTTTCTCACCATGGAAACAACAAAAACCCTCACTGTTGCCCTGATCCGCTCCCACCTGGACTACGGTAATGCTCTATTAATTGGCCTTTCTCTCACTCGACTTTCCCTCTCCAGTCCATCCCTAATGCAGCAGCCAGGGTCGTCTATCTGGCTAATTGGTACTCGGGTGCGTCCGCTCTGTGAGTCATAGCACTGGTTGCCCATTCACTATAGAATCCAATTCAAACTGCTTGTCCTCACCACAAAGCTCTCCATAATGCGGCACCCTCCTACATCTCCTCTCTCATTTCTGTTTATCGGCCTACCTGTGTCATGGGTGCATCGCCACGAAGATTGTCGCGATTGCACATTCTGACTTCTCGCAGCTGAGTTGCTGTTTTTTTGTGTTTGGTAATGAGGGAGTTAATTTTACCTAGCTCTTTGCTAAGACTAGGTCCAGCCTCGCCCGGCTGCTTTTGATTATGTTCTAATTAGCTTCCTTTATATAGCTGCCAGTCTGCTGGTTAGATGCCGGTGAAAGCATTCATACAGACTGCAGATAGGATCGGTTCTGAGAAGACTTAAGCTAAGAGCTCTTTTGTTGTTTCTCCTCACCTTGCTTATAGTTTATCTCCTAGACCTTTGGTGTTCCCTCTGTGTTTTAATGTTGTATGCAAGACAGTATTTACTTTATCCCCTGTCTGTCTCGTTTGTCTATACTGTTTGTTAACCTTTACCTGTCCATTCCCTATGGTGGTAATCAGGGTCCTTCTAAGGACTAGATTACAGTGGTCAGGGATTTATAGGAGACAGGGTTTACGCTGGTGGCCTGGACCTCTGTACCATTAACAGTACCTCCAGGTAGAGGGACTAGTCAGGACCCCAGTTTAGGGTCAGCATAGACCCCGGTCCACCTCTAGCCAGAGACAGCGTGAAAAGGATTCAGTATTGACCCACAGGATATTATGTCAGGTAATACTATGCTATATATACATGTTAATGTTACCTATTTATATGTTATATAGAATGTTGTCCCACTTGATAGATTACTGACATTATATATTTATACATCTGCTAGACAGCGTGACAACCTGCTCATTAAGCTCTGCCAACGACTTTCGACTAACCTCTGCACTAATCCGTTCCTCCCACTCCCAGCTCCAAGACTTTCTCCGCGTTGCTCCAATCCTCTGGAATGCTCTACCCCAAGAAATTAGGACTATCCACAACTTACATGGCTTTAGGCGCTCCCTCAAAACACATCATGTTCCCTAATAAACCTCCTTTTATGTGTGTGTGTAGCCCATTCACTATCTATCTGAGAATAACCCTCTGTCAAACTCCACCGCACCCAAAAGCACCACAAAAACTGGCTGCTGACTAACCTCATGTAGACTTTATCCATTCCCATTCCCTCAAAATGGCTGGACCAGCATTGTAATTAAGCCCCTGTATTTTGTGTCTCCCCCACCTCATTGTAAGATTATAAGCTCTTGCGGGTAGGGTCGTATTTATTTTGCTTTAATTATTATATTACTTTGAATGTTATTAGTTATGACTTGTATATAAACTGTTGAATTGTAAATCGCTGCGGAACATGTTGGCGCTATATAAATAATAATAATTATTATTATTACAGTTAGAGAAGTCAAACTTTGGAATGCCCTACCACAAGAGTTAGTAATGGCAGACAGTATAACAGCTTTTAAAAAAGGGCTGGATGATTTTCTCAATACACATAACATTGAGGGTTATAGTTAATTTAGTGACAAAATGAACAATTGGTGGAGAAAGGTTGAACTTGATGAACCTAGGTCTTTTTTCAACCTATATAACTATGTAACCTATTAGTCATTCTGTGACTCACAAAACAATCACAAGTTGTTATTTTGATAACCAAGGTCTTTGCCTATTACTTGGACAGACCAACTACACTAAACATAAAATTATATTTTGTAAAATAAAAATTATTTTGTATTTAATTTTTAAAAAATGTTTATCGTTTTTTTTTTTCACCTTTATATGCCAGTTTATTGTGCCTTGTTATGATTTGGTAGCTGAGGAGAGCAGGCAAAAAAGACAATACACCAGAGAGGTTGGAATCTACTGGATTGCAGTACCCTGACTAACCACCACAACTAAAGGCAGCCATGGAGCGTACCTACGTTGGTCCTAGACGCCTCGTCAAAGCCTGAGAAGCTAACTACACCTAAAGATAGAAAGAGGAAAACTTTCTGCCCCGGAGCAGATCCCCAAAGAACATAGGAAGCCCCCAAACATGTAATGACGGTTAGACAAGAGGAAATACAGACACAGACAGAAAATAGTATGAGCAAACGTTGGGGCCCAATCTTCCTAGAAAGAAAAGGATAGGAAGGACACTTACTGCAATCCAAAAAACCCTAAAAAAATACCAACTCACTAATTGCAAAAACACCTGAGATCACAGGACCTCTACCACCTAAATTAGTTCTCTGGTGTAATAAAACTAAGCAGCAGCCACTGAAAAAACTGGAAAAGGCAAATGAACAAATAACAGTGGCTCAGAAAAACTGAGAGGATCACAAGCCCCCGGAGGGGACCTGGCTGACCTCCACAGAAGTGCAGGACAAAATGCAAAAAGCAAAACACAAAAATAAAAGCAGAAAATATCTTATCTGTTAGCAGAAGATGTAGGCAAGACACAGCAAGCTTCCAAGTGAATCAGGAACCAAAGATGAGACAAGAACAATTGATCACCGACAACCCTGATGGGAGGGAACCTCCCTTATATAAGACCAGTCTGTAACACCTGATTGCCAATCTTCACAATCTTCATTGAATAGTTCAGTACTGTTTGTAACCACCAGAGGGAGCTTCTGCTAAGAATTCATTTCTAACACATTCACAACAGTACCCCCCCCTTGAGGAGGGGTCACCGAACCCTCATTTGGGCAACCAGGTCGGTCAGGATGAGCTCTGTGATACGCACGGATCAGTCTCCTAGCATGGATGTCCGAAGCAAACACCCAAGAATTGTCCTCCTGACCATAACCTCTCCACTTAACCAAATACTGGAGTTTCCATCTAGAAAAACGAGAATCCAATATTTTCTCAACCACATACTCCAGATTGCCCTCAACCAAAACAGGGTCAGGAGGCGCAGCCATAGGAACCACTGGCTCGACAAACCTCATCAATAAGGACTTGTGGAACACGTTATGGATCTTAAATGTCCATGGAAGAAGTAAACGAAAGGAAACAGGATTAAGAATCTCCATGATCTTATAAGGTCCAATGAACCTAGGCTTAAACTTAGGAGATGCAACTCTCATAGGGATATTTCTTGAGGACAACCAGACCAAGTCCCCCACTTCAAACCGAGGACCATCAGTCCTATGCCGGTTGGCAAACCGCTGGGCCCTCTCCTGAGAAAGGGACAACCTCTCCACTACCTGGTCCCAAATCTGCTGCATACGCTCCACAACAGAGTCAACACCTGGACAAACAGAAGCCTCCGTCTGTCCCGAAGAAAATCGAGGGTGAAACCCAAAATTGCAGAAAAATGGAGACATCAAAGTAGCAGAGCTAGCCCTATTATTAAGAGCAAACTCAGCCAAAGGCAAAAAAGAGACCCAGTCATCCTGATCAGCAGACATAAAGCATCTCAGATAAGTCTCCAATGTCTGGTTTGTTCTCTCAGTTTGTCCATTGGTCTGAGGATGAAAAGCCGAGGAGAAAGACAATTGAACACCAAGTTTAGAACAAAAAGTCCTCCAAAATCTGTAAAACAAACTGGACTCCTCTGTCAGACACAATGTTCTCAGGAATGCCGTGTAACCGAACCACGTGCTGAAGGAACAAAGGCACCAATTCGGAGGAGGAAAGCAACTTAGGTAATGGCACAAGATGTATCATTTTGGAAAACCTATCACAAATCACCCAGATAACGGTCATTCTCTGAAAAACAGGGAGGTCGGAAATGAAATCCATAGAGATATGGGTCCATGGTCTCTTGGGCACAGGCAATGGCATCAACAAACCACTAGAGCGAGAGCAAGGCTTGGAGCGAGAGCAAGTCCCACAGGACTGCACAAATTCCCTGACGTCACGAGACAAAGTAGGCCACCAAAAGGACCGACTAACCAAGTCTCTGGTACCAAAAATTCCGGGATGACCGGCCAACGCGGAACAATGAATCTCAGACATCACACTCTTTTTCCACCGGTCTGGGACAAACAATTTCCCAATAGGGCAGCGCTCGGGTTTATTCTCCTGACACCCTTCCAGAGCCAGTCTCAAATTGGGCGAGATGGCGGAAAGAACTATACCCTCTTTCAAAATAACAGCAGGATCAGATAACTCAGAAGAGTCCGCAAGGAAACTCCTCGAGAGGGCATCCGCTTTAACATTCTTAGTGCCAGGAAGAAAGGAAACCACAAAATTAAAACGTGTGAAAAACAAGGCCCACCTGGCCTGTCTAGGATTAAGTCACTTGGCTGATTCCAGATAAACCAGATTCTTATGGTCCGTGAGGACCACCACCTGATGTTTGGCTCCCTCCAGCCAATGTCTCCACTCTTCAAAAGCCCACTTCATGGCCAATAACTCCCGATTACCCACATCATAATTACGTTCAGTTGGAGAAAATTTTCGAGAGAAAAAGGCACAAGGGTTACTTTTAGAGGTCTCTGGATCTCTTTGGGACAAAACGGCACCTGCCCCAATTTCAGAGGCATCAACCTCCACCTGAAATGGCAGAGAAACATCAGGCTGCCGTAGAACAGGAGCAGAAGTGAATCTCTGCTTAAGTTCCTGAAACGCAGAGACTGCCTCAGGAGGCCAATTCACCACATCAGAACCCTTCTTGGTCAAATCAGTCAATGGTTTAACAATAACAGAGAAATTACCAATAAATTTACGATAAAAAATTGGCAAAACCCAAGAATCTCTGAAGAGCCTTTAATGAAGTAGGTTGGACCCAATCACAGATGGCCTGAACCTTGACCGGGTCCATTTCAATAACAGATGGGGACAAAATGAATCCCAAAAATGAGATCCTCTGTATGCCAAAAAGACACTTTGATCCCTTCACATACAGAGCATTCTCTCTCAAAATCTGGAACACAGTCCGAACATGTTTCACATGAGAGTCCCAGTCATTGGTAAAAATCAAGATATCATCCAAATAAACAATCAGAAATTTATCCACAAAATCCCTGAAAATGTCATTCATGAAGGACTGGAAGACGGAAGGAGCATTAGTGAGCCCAAAGGGCATCACTAGGTACTCAAAATGCCCCTCTAGGGTATTAAATGCCGTCTTCCATTCCATGGGCGTACCCAGGATCAAAACTAGGGGGGGGCAAGCCAATGTCGCATCTTATACAGGTTACATCATATACACTGTACATTATACTGCATATTAGGTATGGAACGTTAGAACTGTTGTATATTGTATAATACAGAAGTGTATGCGACACTACGCTGTATATACCATATATTATACATGGCAGTCGCGCTCATGTCAGGAGCGGTACCAGCAAGTCCGAGGATTGCAGTGCGATCCTCGCATGAGTTATACGGCCGTCTGTCTATGCCTTTGTTATAATAATACTGAAATATTAATCTATTATTAAAGTATTGAGGAGCTCACAAGTTTAAAAAAAGCCCCCTACCTCCCCTGTCCCCCACCCACACCCCAACAGCCCATCGTCTCACATGCACCCCTTAGTGTTTGGTCCCACTGACCCAATACCCCCATACTCTCACATGCACCCCTCAGTGCTCTGTTGCCCCTCCCCACTTCAGCCCCCACAATACCCCCATCCTCTCACAGTAAACCCCCAGTGCCCTAGCCCCACAATACCCCATCCTCTTACATTCAACCCCAGTGACCTGTCCACCCTCCCTCACAATACCCCATCCTCTCACATCAACCCCTGTGTGCCAGCCCCCAAAATATCCCCATCCTCTCACATTCACCAACCAGTGCCTGTATCCCCTCTCCCACAATACCCATCCTCTCACATTCCCCCACAGTGACCATGACATGCCTGAGCAGAATGAATTTAATAAATTCCATCCCTCTTACCATGAAGCTTGCAGGGAGTGGCTGAGGCAGGAGCAGGAAGTGTCCAGTGTATGCACAGAGAGGGCACTAGGACCCAGTGTGGCTGAGACAACCAGAGCCTGGTCAGAAAGTGAAACTACAGATGCTGCCGCCAGGAAGGAAGGAAGGAAGAAGCTCCTCTGGTGAGACAGCAGCTCCGTGCACTGCGCACACAGACAGGCCCTGCAACCTGGGGCAGAGGGAGCCGGCATTGTGCTGCTCTCTCCGCTCTCTTTCATTGTGTGCCCCTGCTTCTAGGGGGGGCACTTGCCCCCCCTGCCCCACGGTGGGTACGCCAATGTTCCATTCATCCCCGTGACCGCATAGCATCATGTTCAGGTACAGACAAGTTAAAAAGGCGACCTTTAGGGAATTTACTACCAGGCGCTAATTCAATAGCGCAGTCATAGTCCTATGGGGGGGCAAGGATGCAGATTTACTTTCGCTAAACACATCAGAAAAATCAGTCAAAAAGTCAGGAACATCCTGAGCCTGGGGAGAGGCAGAAAATACAGGGGTGTTGGCATTAACACATTGGCAGCCCCAACTGGTTACAGACACATATTTCCAATCCAAAACAGGATTATGAGACTGTAACCAAGGGAAACCTAGTACAATAATGTCATGCAGATTATACAGCACCAAAATTTGCAACTCTCCTGATGATCAGGTTCAACCCTCATTATCACCTGAGTAGAGAACTGGGGTTTATTCTTATCCAAAGGGGTAGAATCAATCCCCAGTAGGGGAATAGACTTCCGTAGGGGTATCAAGGGAACCCACAACGTTTAGCAAAATAAAAATCCATCAGGTTAATAGCTGCTCCCGAATCAACAAAAGCCTGAGCAGAAAATGTGGACAGGGAGCAAATCAGGGTAACAGTCAACAGAAATTTAGTCTGAACACTACCCAAGACAACTGAGCGTGCAAAACGTCTTCCCCGCTTAGGGCAGACTGAAATAGCATGAGAGGCGTCACCACAGTAGAAACATAACCCATTGCGTTTTCGAAACTCATGACGCTGTGCCCCAGAAGCCACTCTATCACACTGCATGGGTTCAGAAGCTGGTTCACAAGGCAACACTATTCCACGCATACCTCTACGCTCACGCAAACGTCTGTCAATTTGAATCGCCAATGACATAGAATCATTGAGACCAGAGGGAGCAGGGAAACCCACCATAACATCTTTTACATTCTCTGACAGACCCTTCCGAAAAAGGGCTGCCAAAGCATCATCATTCCATTTGGTCAGGACTGCCCACCTTCGGAATCTCTGACAGTACAACTCAGCGTCCTGAAGCCCTGATTTAATGCCAACAAGGCCTTTTCAGCTTGATCAGTGACATTAGGTTCATCGTACAATAACCCCAGAGCCAGAAAAAATGCATCAACATTACTCAAAACAGGATCCCCAGGTGTCAGGGAAAAAAGCCCAATCCTGAGGATCGCCGCGCAGGAGAGAGATGACAATTTGAAACTGCTGTGCTGCGTTCCCTGAGGACTTAGGTTTTAAGGCAAAAAACAACTTACAGTTATTTTTGAAATTCAGAAATTTAGCTCGATCCCCTAAAAACAAATCTGGCATGGGGATCCTAGGTTCCACAACCGGCAACCTGCAAGATAGGTAGCAATACTCCGAACTTCAGTGGCAAGCTGATCCACACAGCCAGACAACTGTGCAAACTCCATTGAGAGAAAAAAAATCCTCAGCACCCAGAGAAAAAGAGGGAAAGAAAAAAATATATATATCTCTGACAACTCTGACAACTTTTTTTTTTTTTTTTTTTTACACTATCTTTCCTTCTGTGAGTACCATATAATTTTCAGTTTGGCGGTGATACTGTTATGATTTGGTAGCTGAGGAGAGCAGGCAAAAAAGGCAATACACCAGAGAGGTTGGAATCTACTGGATTGCAGTACTTGACTAACCACCACAACTAAAGGCAGCCGTGGAGCGTACCTACGTTGGTCCTAGACGCCTCGTCACAGCCTGAGAAGCTAACTACACCTAAAGATAGAAAGAGGAAAACTATCTGCCCCGGAGCAGATCCCCAAAGACCATAGGAAGCCCCCAAACATGTAATGGCGGTTAGACAAGAGAAAATACAGACACAGACAGAAAATAGTATGAGCAAACGTTGGGGCCAATCTTCCTAGAAAGAAAAGGATAGGAAGGACACTTGCTGCAATCCAAAAAACCCTAAAAAAATACCAACTCACTAATTGCAAAAACACCTGAGATCACACGACCTCTACCACCTAAATTAGTTCTCTGGTGTAACAAAACTAAGCAGCAGCCACTGAAAAAACTGGAAAAGGCAAATGAACAAATAACAGTGGCTCAGAAAAACTGAGAGGAGCACAAGCCCCTGGAGGGGACCTGGCTGACCTCCACAGAAGTGCAGGACAAAATGCAAAAAGCAAACACAAAAATAAAAGCAGAAAATATCTTATCTGTTAGCAGAAGATGCAGGCAAGACACAGCAAGCTTCCAAGTGAACCAGGAACCAAAGTTGAGACAAGAACAATTGATCACCGGCAACCCTGATGGGAGGGAACCTCCCTTATATAAGACCAGTCTGTAACACCTGATTGCCAATCTTCACAATCTTCATTGAATAGTTCAGTACTGTTTGTAACCACCAGAGGGAGCTTCTGCTCAGAATTCATTTCTAACACATTCACAACGGTGCCTGTGCATAGAAATATGCAGACACTTATTAAAAGCGTGGTCCAAACTAACACTGATTTAATCCTGAATCTCTATTTATGTAATAAAGTAATCTATACTATTTCCTCTGTACTCTAGTTGCTTTGTTTTACCAACTTCCTGTTTAATAGCACATGCAGGGATACTCAAACGAGACGTCTCCAGGGGGCAGAGGCTACGCTTCCTGCCGAAGCATCTATTCCCACCCTGAAACGAAGCATCATCAGTGATGACCGTTTTAGGGGCTATGCTAATCCTGGTCTTGTGGTATTTCCTGAAGAAGAAGAAGAAGTCAGATAGACTTTGAAACACGTAGCATAAACCACGGACATTATCCACAAAATTCCTTTATATTATTCCCGCTATGGTCGCTTGCTGACACGTGGATCTGCGGCAGCCGACACTAATATGCTTTACTACAACAACCCCAGGTGAGCAGTTTTTTGTAAAAAAACGATATCTGTTGTGCAAATAGATCCCATTTGCGCTTCTTTTTTCCTATAGTTTTTATTGCTAATATTTTTAACAAAAGAGTTGCTCTGTCTAATAATCACACATACGTAGTGCCAGAGCTAGAACCTTGATGCATTATTACATAATGGGTAATACCTAAAGAAAATGTTATACATACTGCAAAAAAATGCATTGCTTAAAGTGAAAACATGAAGACTATTAGCATGAACAAATGCAAAAAAGAAACTAAAGTTGCAGCAACAACATTTTTTTGACGAGATGGCCAATCTAGAATGGATTTTAGGTTAGAATATATGTATGTGATAAAATAGTTAAATGTTACTGTATAATGGCTGATGTCATTTGTATGATTTACCAAGTACTTATTTTGTCCTGCTGAAAAAAATTACATTAAAAGTATTCCTGAGACTGTACTCAAACAAATGAGCACAATGAAATTCCCGCTAGAGATATGGTGTGTACCTCCTAGGTTTCATGTACCACAGGAAAACTTTACTTTACTAGAACTTTACGATGGGAACCTGACATCTAGTTACAGTGGGGGAAATAAGTATTTGATCCCTTGCTGATTTTGTAAGTTTGCCTACTGACAAACACATGAACAGTGTATAATTTTAAGGGTAGGTTAATTTTAACATTGAGAGATAGAATATCAAAAATAAAATCCAGAAAATCACATTGTATAAATTATATAAATTTATTTGCATTTTGCAGTGAGAAACAAGTATTTGATCACTCTTCCCCCACTGTATGTTCCTGACTATAGTGAAGAAATATATGAAAGAAATGATCTACAGCCCTGCTGCAACTTTCTTCTTATTCACAGTGGCCTCTGGTCAATCAGTGAACAGGTTTCTTCTGATTTAATCCTGTAGAAAACCAAGCTAATTTGACCTTAATGGCCAGGATAAATTTTAGAAATTTGACAAGTGTCACTTTATGTGTTAATAACTCAGGAACTTTTCAAAGGATCCAATGATTTTTTATACTGTTTTCACGTGACTTATTGTACTTCATGATAGTGATAAAATTTGTTCAATATGACTTGCGCTTATTTGTGAAAATAATGGAATTTGGGAGAATTTTTTTTTTTTTAAATTGCTATTTTCAAACTTTCGATTTTTATATTCTTAAGCCAGTTAGTCATGTTGAACAAAATAATGAATAAATAACATTTCCCATGTCTACTTTACATTTACATCATTTGTCAAACTTCATTTTATTTTGTTAGGAAGTTAGAGGGATTAAAAGTTAAGTAGAAAGTTCTAATTTTTTCAACAAATTTATTAAAACCTGTTTCTTTGGGGACCTATTCAGATTTCAATAGACTTTGAGAGAGAACTATATATTAGAAATGCCCAAAAAGTGATACTGTCATGATTCTGTTGTCAGCTGTCCAGGGACCAGGTGCTCCTTCCCTCTCCCTAACGAAAGGGGAGTCCTAGCTCGTCCTGTTCCCCCGATTTCTTTTAATGGTGAAGACGCCGGGGCACATAACTTGCCTTAGCTCCTCAATTCGCCCTCAATCTGCACCTTTCCCCCAACCAGGGAAGAGGGGAGTAGTAGTGTAATACACCAACCAGACAATACGAACAAGGATAAAGGAAAATACCAATCATACAAATATACACACATAAACAACAGAGGAGAGTGGAGGATGGGGTTAAACCAAAGTAGGAGAAGAAAGGGAATTATCACACGCTCAAAACATAAATCCACCAAACACTTTCTCCAATAAAAAACACCAACAACCTCCAGCCATGCAGCATAAGCTATCTCTGACAATGAGTGAGTGCTAGCCAGGGCCTGGTATATATAGGAGATGGGAGTGGCTAACAGTGCACAGCTGAGCCATAACACAGGAAAGCTTCCGTAGCTCTCAATAGAGCAGATTAACTCCTGAAACTGCTAAAGAAATTTTACACCATTTAATATGAAGGTGTAGTGCTTCTAATCAGTGCAGGAGTAGGAGAAATCAGACGCTACGGTCTTTCTGGCTCTTCTCTGTTGCGGTTAAACCCATAACAGTACCCCCCTTTTATGAGGGACCTCTGGAAACCTCAGAACCAGGTTTATCAGGGTGTGCACGTGAAAAGACCAGATCACACTGGCTACACGGACATCAAATACTGGTACCCACATCCTCTCTTCTGGACCATATCCCTTCCAGCTTACCAGGTACTAAAGCGACCGAGGAACTAAGTGAGAATCAATGATCTTGGCTATTTGAAATTCCACATTCCATCCACAATGATTGGAGATGGGAGTAGCGGTGGTGGTTCAGTGGGTGCAACATATTTTTTGAGTATAAATTGATGAAACACATTATGGATCTAAAAGTGGGCCACAAGGCAAGGCGTTATGCTACAGGATTGACGACGGTCACAATGTTATGAGGACCAATGAACCTGGGACCTAGTTTCCATTAGGGAACCTTCAATGTTCCCTGAGGAAAACCACACCAAGTCACCAAGACACAGGTCCAGACACAACAAACGTCTCCAATCAGCCACACTCTTCTATTTGGACCCCATCTTCTTCGTTCTTCTTTGGGTATTCCAGAAGAACAATTTTGTTAAATGAGGTGAACTGAGGATGAAACCCGTATGCCCTGAAAATCGGGGACTTACCAGTAGACTCATCACAATGATTATTTACTGAAAATTCAGCTAGAGGTAAGCAGGTAAGCAGGATAATCCAATCCTCCTGATTCTCAAACACAAAACACCTAAGATAAGTCTCAAGATTCAGGTTAACCTGTTCAGTTTGCCCATTATACTGCGGGTGAAATGCTGAAAAGAATGACAGATGAATCCTTAAATGCATGCAAAACACCCTACAAAATTTGGAAATAAACTGCACAACCCCAGTCAGAAACCATATCGGTAGGGATCCTATGTAATTTTACAATCTTACTGATTGCTGAAAATTTGCGCCAAGGTCTTGGAATTAGGTAAAGCGGGGTAGCGCAATAAAATGTGACATTTTACTGAATCTGTCCACCACCATCAAAATTCCAGTATTACCTGCTGACAAAATCAGTGGGTAAATCAGTGATAAAATCGACTTATAAATAAGTCCAAGGTTACTGGGAAATGCCAATGGATGGATAGACCCAGATTCACAACTATGAGAGGTTTTAGAAACACGCACAGGCCTGCAGTCGGCTACATACTCCCGGACATCCTGATGTACACCTGACCACAAAAATTGCCAAGTAAGAAGATCAGTGGTGGCTTTATTACCAGAATGTCCGACCATGACCGAATCATGATGTTCACTAAGAACTCACAGACGGAGATTGACAGGTACAGTTTCCCTAACTGACAGGAGCAGGGGATCCCCCTGAGCCTCAGCAACCTCAACTTCAAGATCTCAGGATATAGACACAAATAAACCCCTTTTTGTAGTACAGGATCTGGTTCACAATTATATCCACTCCCAGGAAAACAATGAAACAAGGCATCCGCCTTAATGTTCTTGTTCCCAGGCCTACAGTATAAGTAAACAAAAAAGTTAAACCTAGTGAAGAACAATGCCATCTTGCCTGTCGAGGCGTTAGAAGTTTTGCAGACTCTAGTATATGATATTCTTATGATCCATGATTTACCATAACCGGTGTTACTGAACACTCTTAAAAATGATGCCACTGTTCAAAGGCCCACTTGATTGCCCAATATTTCCCTGTTGCCAAATGTCTTAATTTCTCTTTGCAAACTACAATTTTTTAGAAAAGTATGCAAATGGACACCATTTACCAGGAAATGCACCCTGCGACAATACAGCCCCCACCTCACTTCAGATGCATCAACTTCTACAATAATAGGCTGAGTGACGTCGGGCTGTATGAGAATCGGCGCAGTTGCAAAATACCCTTCAAGGTATTGAATGCCTTCCTGGCTGGCTGGACCACTTTAAAAAGTCTGTCCCTTTCTGGTCATATCCGTCAGAGGTTTGGCCATAACGAAAAGTTTTTGATGAACTTATGTTAGTACTTTGAGAAACACAAAAACCTTTGTAACACCTTCAAATCCTTAGGACGATCCCAACCCAGTACTGCCTGGACTTTCACCGGATCCATGCGAAAACTGATGGACAATAAAAATATCCTAGAAAAGGGATCTCCTAACTGAGAACATACATGTCTCTCATTTGGCAAATATATGCCTTGTTAGGCAAAATAATATACAACTGTATCAGCAATTATATAGGAAATCCACTGCCAATGTGTGTAAATACACTAGAGCAACAATATTGCACATATTGGATAAAGATATAGGGTACTACATAATATATCTTTAAATCCAAGTTTTAATAAAACATTGCACATATCCCAATTCCTTAATTACCTAGGTAAAATCTGGTAGCGTTTATCTCTATTTGTCAACCCGCCTGCCCTTGCATTGCGGTGGGGGAGGGGGGTAAGACCAAATACATAACTTATTAAACAATGTAGTATACGGCTGTATAAGCCATCATGACAGAGATCCATTGCCTATATGTATGAATACATAGATCAACAATATAGCGCATATTGAATAAGGACATAGGGTAATGGCATGATATACCTTTAAATCCAAGGTTTAACAAGATTTGCAATGTCCCAAACTTTAGCTACCCGATAAAATATGGTAGCGGTGTCTCTTTTGGTCAGCCTGCACTGCAATATTTTGCTAAAACGTGGAGTTAAAGATATATTATGCAGTACTCTATGTCTTTATTCAATATGTGCTGTATTGTTGCTCTAGTGTATTTACACAATTGGCAGTGGATCTCCTCTATGATTGCTGATACAGTTGTATATTGTATTGTCTAACAAGGCATATATTTGGTCTCTCCTGCCCTCCGCATTGCATGGCTGCATGTTTGCCCATGGTCTCATCTTGTTTATCCACGCCTGTTTATGTGACCAATAAAGTATTTTTGCAATTATAAAGTGGACTTTTTGGATTGTATTTTGTTAGTTCCCCTTCCCTCCTGGCTATAGTGTGGACCCCAGCCAGGGAGATGCGGTCGGGGTTTTTCATATACTATATATGACTCAGTGCCAGAAGAAATTCCTCCACTGTCTGGGAGACTGGGTGTCAGACAAGACAGCGAATGCCCATGCTTGGGGGTCACTCTGAAGGAGAGAGTTATTATCCCACCCATTGCTCCTCAGTTCCTGAGGAACAAGGACGTAACCTGAAGTATAGCTAACAGTCCTCCCTGAAAACAAAAAACTTGTTACGCCCCGCATAGAACCTGTCAGGTAAAAATCTTGGGCTCCACTAAGGGCTGCCTGGGAGTCACGGTCCCCAAACCTGATGTTTTAGGGTGCTGTAAAACGACAGTGAGAAGATCTGCCACCTTCAAGCTGAGCTACAGCAGTTGCCCTGTCAGAGCAGTGATAGGATCCATAATGGATCAAAAAACGCTTTTGGTCAGAGATAATGTTACAATTGTGTTGTCAGGTGTCCCAGCACCAGGGGCTCCTTCCCTGTGCTTAATACTAAGGGCACCTTTGCTCGCCCTGCTCATCAGCTTACTTCTGATGGTGGAGACGCCGGGGCCACATATCTTGCCTTAGATCCTGAATCCGCTCTCAATCTGTGCCCTTCCCCCACCCCGGGAAGAGGGGAGTAGTAGTGTATGATAATACACCAACCAGACTAACAAGGTAATATGAAAAGGGATAACGGAAAATACCAATCTACAAATAAACAACAAAGGTAAAACCTGGGGAGTGGAGGATGGGGTTAAACTAAAGTAGGAGAAGAAAGGTAATTATCACACACTGAAAACCTAGCAACAGTCACAGATAAATCCACCAAACGCCTTCTGCAATAACAACACCAATAACCTCCAGCCATGCGATAAGCTAAATATGACAATAAGTGCTAGCCAGGACCTGGTTTATATAGGAGATGGGAGTGGCCAACAGTGTACAGCTGAGCGTAAATGCAGGAAAGCTTCCAGGAGCTCTCAACTGAGCAGATTAAAAACCTGCACTGCTAAAAGAAATTTACAACATTTAATATGAAGGTGAAGTGCTTCTAATCAGTGCAGGAGTAGGAGAAATCAGATGCTGCAGAGTTCTGGCTCCTCTCTGTCATGGTAAACCCGTGACTAGGGTTGAGCATTCCGATACTTCCGATACCTGAAATCCAATGTAAGTCTATGGGAACAAAATATCGGAAGTACTTCCGATACTTACTTCGATATTTTATTCCCATAGACTTACATTGGATTTCAGGTATCGGAAGTATCGGAAGTATCGGAATGCTCACCCTACCCGTGACAGATACCATTTTAAAAACTTCACCCCTCAGAAACTTAAAAGCTGTTTTCGTGAAAAACTTTTAACCCTTCACGTGTCACACAGGAATTAATGCAAAGTGGAATGAAAAAAAAATCAAAAAGTGGACCCTACATTTGTTACTCACTTTCTTTCGAGCACAGCATTTACATAAACAGAGAGACTCCCCCACAAACGATCCCATTTTGGAAAACCACTCCTCAAGGATTTGATCCAGCGGTATAGTGAGTATTTTGAACCAAATGTACTACAAAGAATTTGATGACATATTCAATATGATAAACTTATGTTATCATTAGTGTTGAGCGCAATGCTCTCTATTCAAGTTTGCATCGGGTGCTCGCGTATATACGAGAATCGGGGGTGCTTGAGTCCCCGCCCCTCATGGTTCGAGGCTGTTGACAGTCACAAAACATGGGGATTGCCAGTGTATGGGAGGCAATCCCTGCATGTTTTTTTTGTTGTCTAACAGCCAGAAAAAATGCGGATTGGGGGCTCGGCATGTCACTCATGTACCCACGATACTTGGTACGTAACCAAGCAGCCGATGAAAACTTGAGTAGCGAATACTTGTGCTCAACACTAATCATATCGTCATTTTTTTTTTTACTTTTGAAAAAACCTTAACCCTAAGCTCAGCCCTAACCTTAAACCCAACCCTAACCCTAAGCCCAACACTAACCCTAAGCCAGCCCTAACCCAAATCCCAACCCTATCTCCAAACCCAACACATGCCCTAAGCCCAACCCTAACATTAAGTCCAACCCTAACCTAAACTCATTCCTAACTTTAAGCCCAACACTAACCCTAAGCCCAAACCTAACCCCTATAACCCTAAGCCTAACTCAAAGAATGAAAGAAATACAAATTATAAAATAGAAAAAATATAAATAAACTTAAAGGGGATGACATAGGGGGGATGATTTACTAGTTATTGGCTTTTAATCACTGTGATAGGGTCTATCACGGGATCAAGTCAGCAACCAATAGGAAAATTCCATGTTCTCCAGGGTCTCAGCTGAAACCCAGAGATTTTCATACTCTGGGATGTGCTACACCATTATTTCCTATTGTCTTTTAAAATGGCAATGAGGGAATAAGGCTCCTTAGTGGCTGCCGTTTTAATGCGGCAGTCGTTTAAAGAGTTAAAAATAGTCCTGTTTTCCTTCAGCAAGAGGTCTAACTTATCACTGCTTAGTTACATTTCTCCCTGTGTGTGTTCCATACAGGCCAGTGTAATTAGCAAGCTCGTTTGTCCCTTGTGATTCTGCAGCAATCAAAGTACTTAAGTAGCTGCTGCGCTAATAACAAATTAGTATTCAAGTGTCTAATTTTACACAAATTTCACCTTGTCATTGCTTTGTAATTAGTGACAATTATGGTAAAGCGTAAGCAAGTGGGGCTAGTTCACGATAAAAGCTTCCCCTATGGATGTGTTTCAACAAAGTTCTGATCTTTTCAGGTAGCGTAAAAGAAGGGTCAACTTTACTTGTATTTTATCTAGTGTGCATAATTAATGATGACCTATAGTTTGAATGGGTTGTTATATGGTATCATAGAACTCAATAATCAGCGCAGCTAAAAGATAGCATTTCAAGTAATGTGAGATACGACTTTTTTCATAAACATAGAAATAATGCTCTACATAATGAACCTCACTCTTCAACCACAGAAACAGGTTCTGAGCATAAGAAATCTTAATTTAAATAGGAAAGCCTCTTTCTAAAAAGCTTTGTACATAGTGAATGTATGGGTAAAAAGAATGATGCATTATTCCATTGGCCATCTTAGGCTAGTTTCACACTAGCGTATGGCTGAGCTGCGGAGGGATGCGGACATCCTCCGTGAAGCCCCGCCCACAGCCGCACCTCCTCCGGTCAGCTCCGCCTACGTCGGCATGTGGCTAGCGTACCTATATTTAACATTAGGTACGCAGGCCGTACCGATGTATGCGGATGCCGCCGATGCTTTGTTTTGACAGTGCGGCGACTGCAACAAAATGCAACATGTTGCGTTCGGCGCAGGTCGCTGCACCGTCAAAACGATGCATGCGGCGGCATCCGCATACATCGGTAGGGCCCCGCGTACTCAATGTTAAAGATAGGGTATGCAGGCCGCAAGCTGACGTAGGCGGAGCTGACTGGAGGAGGTGCGGCCGTGGGCAGAGCTTCACGGAGGACGTCCGCATCCCTCTGCAGCTCAGCCATACGCTAGTGTGAAACTAGCCTTATTGTTTATATAGCAAATAAGGGACTGGATTTGCTCTTTTGGAGCCTTAGACCACACGCTGTTAGCTTCAACAAGGCATGCAACAGATATATTGTGCTGTATCCCGTGTCCACCAAGAACCATTGAGGCACAAAGCATTTCAATGTGTCTAATGTTCCCTGGCAGTACGTGCATTGAACCTTGTCAGTTATGCTAGAAGGTTACCCTCAGAAACTCACTGCAGTATGGTAAGAAATAGTAATGAGCAAGTGTGCTCTTCACTGCTCGATACTCTATCGCGCATCGAGGTGCTCATGCAGGCTCATTACTCGTTCAAGTATCAAGGTTGCTCAAGCACCGTACTCAAGTGCCCACACCGCATGTTTGCCACCTATTAGACAGCCAATGAACATGCAGGGTTGCCCGCCATAAACGGTAATGCCGTAGACATGTTGGATACTGACATTACTGACATTACAGTCATGGACAAAAGTTTTGAGAATGAACAAATATTTAATTTTTACAAAGTCTACTGCTTCACTTTTTCTAATGGCAATTTGCATATACTCCAGAATGTTATAAAGAGTGATCAGCTTAACAGCAATTACTTGCAAAGTCAATATTGGCTAGAAAATGAACTTTATCCCCAAAACACATTTCAACATCATTGCAGCCCTGCCTTAAAAGGACCAGCTAACCTCTTTTCAGTGATTGCTCCATTAACACAGGTGTGGGTGTTGATGAGGACATGGCTGGAGATCAATCTGTCATGCTTAAGTAAGAATGACACCACTGGACACTTTAAAAGGAGGCTGGTGCTTGGCATCATTGTTTCTCTTCTGTTAACCATGGTTATCTCTAAGAAACACGTGCAGTCATCATTGCAATACACAAAAATGGCCTAACAGGGAAGAGTATCGCAGCTAGAAAGATTGCACCTCAGTCAACAATCTATTGCATCATCAAGAACTTCAAGGAGAGAGGTTCCATTGTTGCCAAAAAGGCTCCAGGGCGCCCAAGAAAGACCAGCAAGCGCCAGGACGGTCTCTTAAAAGTGTTGCAGCTGTGGGATCGGGCTACCAGCAGTGCAGAGCTTGCTCAGGAATGGCAGCAGGCAGGTGTGAGTGCATCTGCACGCACTGTGAGGCGGAGACTCTTGGAGCAAGGCCTGGTATCAAGGAGGGCAGCAAAGAAGCCACTTCTCTCCAGAAAAAACATCATGGACAGACTGATATTCTGCAAAAGGTACAGGTTAGTGGACTGCTGAGGATGGGGTAAAGTTATTTTCTCTGATGAATCCCATTTTCGATTGTTTGGGACATCAGGAAAACGCCTCTTCGGAGAAGACAAGGTGAGCGCTACTACCAGTCTTGTCTCATGCCAACTGTTAAGCATCCTGAAACCATTCATGTGTGGGGTTGCTTCTCAGCCAAGGGAATTGGCTCTCTCACAGTCTTGCCTAAAAACACAGCCATGAATAAAGAATGGTACCAGAATGTCCTCCAAGAGCAACTTCTCCCAACCCTCCAGAGTAGTTTGGCGATCAACAATGCCTTTTCCAGCATGATGGAGCACCTTGCCATAAAGCAAAGGTGATAACTAAATGGCTCAGGGAACAAAACATAGAGATTTTGGGTCCATGGCCTGGAAACTCCCCAGATCTTAATCCCATTGAGAAATTGTGGTCAATCATCAAGAGACGGGTGGCCAAACAAAAACCTAAAAATTCTGACAAAATGAAAGCATTGATTGTGCAAGAATGGACTGCTATCAGTCAGGATTTGGTCCAGAAGTTGATTGAAAGCATGCCAGGGAGAATTGCAGAGGTCCTGAAGAAGAAGGGTCAACACTGCAAATATTGACTTGCTGCATTAACTCATTCTAACTGTCAATATAAGCTTTTGTTACTCATATGTTTGCAATTATATTTCTGTCTGTGATAAAAACATCTGTCAAACACACATAAAAACCAGAGGGCAGCAGATCATGTGAAAATATAATATTTGTGTCATTCTCAAAACTTTTGGCCATGACTGTACTGTGATTGGCCGGAAGCATCGTGTCATGGGGTCTTATACAAGACATGGTGACGTGTTACTTGGCACACTGTGTTCAGGAAGCAGTTCAAGGAAAGCATATTTCAGAGCAGGGATATAGTCTGGGTTTAATATTTCTATTGCAGTACTTATATACTGCTGCACCATTAAAACAACAGTCCTTGTCAGGGCTAAATATTTTCCTTTCTACTGTATAGTAAAACCGCTGTTATGTGCATTTCTATGGAGGGAAAGTTTAGGATTAGAGGCATCTATGCTGGGTTTAATATTACTGTTGCAATACTTGTATACCGTGGTGCACTGTTAAAACAACAGTCCTTGTCAGGGCTGAAAATAGACTTTTCTGTTGTAAAACCACTACCTGCACTCAGTGGAGGGAAACGTTAGGATTAGAGGCATTAAGATAGCTATTGCAGTACTTGTATACAACTGGTACACTGTTAAAAACAACAGTCCTTGTTAGGGCTAAATATTTTCTTTTCTGTAGTAAAACTACTGTTGCCTGCATTCAGTTGAGGGAAAGTTTAGGATTAGCGGCATCTAGGCAGGGTTTAATATTACTATTGCAGTACTTGTATACCACTGGTGCACCGTTAAACAACAGTCCTTGTCAGAGCTAAATATTTTCTTTTCATTATTAATATCAGAAATTTCGCAGGCATATATACTTAATTTAAAATGCGCAAGGAATGCGCTAAGGGACGAGAAAGTGGATGTGCTGCTGATGGTGCATGGAGAAGCTGAGACCATGGGCCAGGTGAAACTGTCCCTGCTGCTGGGGCACAACAGACATGCTCATCCATGAGACCTAGCTTCTTGTACCACTTTGCTGGAGGGCGCGGGACACGACTCTTGAAACCAGAACAGTTCAAACAGGTGGTCGGTTGGATGGCAGATAATGCTTCCAATATGTTTCCCAGCACCACTCTTTCTTCCACATGGTCCAGTCTCACTAGACTTAAGTCTGGACCACATAATCCTCACCCTTATCCTCCTTACTCCCACCATGTTAAGTCCCAGGAGACAAGCGATCGCACAATTGGACACTCCAAGGAGCTCTTTACATTTTCATTTATTGATTCTGGCCTCTCGCCCTGCCTGTTTCAAGTGGGACATGAGTAGCTCGCGTGCAGTCATGCCCAAATACTACAATGGTTGGGAAGAGTAAGGAGGCCCAAAATTCAGAAGTGGAAGATGAAGTGGTGGATGATGAAGTCACAGACCCAACCTGGGAAAGTGCCATGCAGAACGTGGCCAGCAGTGCAGACGGGGAAGAATCCACAGCACCACAACAGGCAGGAAGAGGCGGTGGGGTTGCCAGAGGGAGAGGGTGGGCAACTGTTTCTAAGAACACCCACATTAGTCAAGTTCCCAGGCCAAGGTTTAGATGTTCCCCAGTCTGGAGCTTTTTTAAAGAAAGTGCAGGTGATAAAAGAATGGTCATTTGCAATCTGTGCTGTACCAAGATGTGCTGGGTCCTGACCACCACCAGCATGCTCAACCACATGTCATGAAAGCAACACACTAGGTGGACTGAACGCTTGGGTCCACAATCAGTGTCTGCGTAAGACACCACTGCTCTTCCCCTGTGCTACATGCTTGCCAATCCCCTGTCCAGGACACAGGGAAGGATACCTCCAGCCCTGCACCCGTCGCTGCACATTCGCAAGCACCATCAGCAACCACGTCCAATTCATTGTCCCAGAGCAGTGCTAAGCTGTCCCTACTCCAGGCCTTGGAAAGCAAAAGAAATACCCAGCCACCCACCATAGGCCCAAACACTAAATGGGCACATTTCCAGACTCCCTGTCCTGGAAATGTTTCTGTTTGAGCTTGTGGACACTGAGGCTTTCCATGACATCATGGCAGTGCATATCCCTCAGTACATGATCCCCAGTCACCACTATTTTTCCTGGTGTGCTGTGCCCGCCTTACACAAAGTGTCCCATAACATCACCCATGCTCTGAAAAACACAGTTATTGGGAAGGTCCACTTAACTGCCCACATGAAGACAAGTATTTATGGTCAGGGACGCTACATTTCACTGGCAGCTCACTGGGTAAACCTAGTGGAGGCCGGGACTGGGTTGGACCCTGGGATGGCACACGTGCTACTGACGCCAAGGATTTCAGGCCATAGTTCCATCAGAGTTTCCTCCATCTCCAAATTGTTATCTTGGAGCATTTCGTCCATATCAGTTGCAAGTTGGATGCACTGCAGCACTGCCTCGGTGAAGCCACAACAGGCTCTTCTGAAACTAATTTGATTAGGTGACAAACAGCACATCGCTGCAGAGTTGTTGAAAGGCATTTCAGACCAGACAGATCTATGGCTTTCGCAGCTGAACCTACAACCAGGATTAGTCGCGTGTGATAATGGCCTTACCTGGTGGCGGCTCTGAAGCTTGGCAAGCTCGATCATATACCATGCCTGGCCCATGTGCTCAACTTAGTTGTTCAGCGGTTTCTGTAAACCTACTCTGATTTGCCTGAGCTACTTGTGAAGGTACTTTGCATGTGCGCCCATTTCTACAACTCAGCTACAGCTGCCACTGGTCTGGCAGTGCTGCAGCAGCGCTTGCAAGTGCCAGCTCACCAACTGGTGTGCAACATGACCTTGCTCTGGATTTCCACATTACATATGTTGTCAAGGCTTTGTGAGCAGCAGAGGGCACTAGTTAAATTCCAGCTACAACATGCCCATTTGTATTCTGGTCAGCCACCGCAGATAAAACTGATGAGTGGGCATGGATGTCTGACATCTGTAAGATTCTAGAAAACTTTGAGGAATCAATCAAGATGGTGAGTGTCGATGACGCCAAAATCAGCGTAATCATCCCGCTTTTGTTTCTACTTAAATGCTCGCTGCTCACAATTAAAGAGGAAGCTTTGCATGTGGAATAGGTGGAGATGGAGGAAGAAAGTACACGGTGATACTATCCAGTCCAGCCTCTTCTCATGTTCCCAGCACTGATTGGGTACTAATGAGTAGGAGAAGGCTGAGGAGGAACAAGAAATTACTGAAGGTACTACCCACTGCAGCTTAATCCAGTATATTCAGCATGTATGGGTTGAAGAAGAGGAAGAGGAGAGGGTGGAGGAGGAGAAGATGGAGATCATCCTCCTGGTCGGGACAGGGATGTCTTGCGTGTTGGGAGTCTGGCTGACTTTATATCCTGCTGACTGTACCGTGATCTTTGCGTTATACGCATTTTGGTCAACACTGATTACTGGTTGTTCACCCTTCTCGAAACACGCTATAAGGAGAACTTTCCATCTCTCTTTCCTGCGGCAGAGAGGGCTAGTAAAATAGTGCAATACCATAAGGCCCTAGTTGAACAATTAGTAAAAAGAATTCCATCTGACAGTGTTGGTGGCAGAGGTCATACATCCTTGGGCAACCAATGATGAGAGACAAGGGAGACACACACCAGGTCCAACAGACAAACATTAGGTCTGGGTCAGTTTCATTAGACCCTCCTAGCGCACAGGCACTGATGTGCAGGGTAGTCTGACAAGGAGGGAAAACTTGTTGAAGATGGTACGTTAGGAGTACCTAACCGACTGGACCAGGGTCCTCTGTGAATCCTCTGTGCCATACAACTATTGGGTATCCAAGCTGGACACGTGGCATGAACTGTCCCTCTACACCTTGGAGATGCTGTTGGATTGGCCGAGACTGGATGAACGCAGTGGAATATCAACCCCTTAATCCCCAAGGGTGGTTTGCACGTTAATGTCCGGGCCTATTTTTACAATTTCTGACCACTGTCTATTTATGAGGGTATAACTCTGGAACGCTCCAACGGATCTTCGTAATTCTGAGAATGTTTTCTTGTGACACATTGTAATTCATGATAGTGGTAAAAAATTTTCGATATATCTTGCATTTATGAAAAAATTGGAAATATGGCGAAAATTTAGCAATTTTCAAACTTTGAATTTTTATTCCTTTAAAACAAAGAAATATGTCACACAAAATAGTTACTAAATAACATTTCCCACATGTCTACTTTACATCAGCATAATTTTGGAACCAAAATTTTTTTTTGTTAGGAAGTTATAAGGGTTAAAGTTGACCAGCAATTTCTCATTTTTAAAACAAAATTTACAAAACCATTTTTTTTAGGGTCCATCTCACATTTAAAGTCACTTTGAGGGGTCTATATGGCAGAAAATACATAAAAGTGATACCTTTCTAAAAACTGCACCCCTCAAGGTACTCAAAACCACATTTAATAAGTTTATTAACCCTTCAGGTGCTTCACAGCAGCTGAAACAACGTGGAAGGGAAAAATGAACATATATCTTTTAGTCACAAAAATGATCTTTTACAAACAATATTTTATTTTCACCATTGTAAAAGGCGAAAAATGGACAGATAATGTTGTTGTGTAATTTTTAACTGAGTACGCCAATACTCCATATGTGGGGGAAAACCACTGTCTGGGCGCATGGCAGGGCTCGGAAGGGAAAGAGCGCCGTTTGATTTTTTTCAAACCAAAGTTGGCTGGAATTGAGATTCGACACCATGTCGCGTTTGGAAAGCCCCTGATGTGCCTAAACAGTGGAAACCCCCACAAATTACACCATTTTGGAAACTAGATCCCCTAAGGAACTTATCTATAGTTGTGTGGTGAGCACTTTTAACCCCCCCAAGTGCTTCACAGAAGTTTATAATGCCCGGTCGTGAAAATAAAAAAAATCATATTTTTTCCACAAACATGATCTTTTAGTCCCCAGTTTTTTATTTTCCTAAGGGTAACAGGAGAAATTGGACACCAAATGTTCTTGTTCAATTTGTCCTGAGTACCCTGATACCCTATATGTGGGAGAAAACTACTGTATGGGCACACGTCGGGGCTCGGAGGGAAGTAGTGATGTTTTGGATTGCAGACTTTGATGGAATAGTCCGTGGGCATTGACTTTTTCCATGTAGAATTGAGATCAGACGCCATGTCTCGTTTGGAGAGCCCTAAAGTGCCTAAACAGTGGAAACTCCCAATTCTAACTCCAACCCTAACCCCAACACCCCTTAACCCTAGTCCCAACCTAACCCTAACCACAAACCTAACCCTAACACACCCCTTACCCTAATCCCAACCCTAACCCTAATCATAACTTTAGCCCCAACCCTAACCTAACTTTAGCCCAACCCTAACCCCTAATGGTAAAATGGAAATAAATACATTTTTTAAATTTTATTATTTTTCCCTTCCTAAGGGGGTGGTAAAGGGGGGTTTGATTTACAATTTATAGCGGGTTTTTTATTTGTGGCTGCTGTCACATGCTAAAAAGACACTTTTTATTGCAAAAAATAGTTTTTGCATCACCACATTTTGAGAGCTAAAATTTTTTTTATCTTGGCTCACAGAGTTATGTGAGGTCTTACTTTTTGCGGGACAAGTTGACGTTTTTATTGGTGCCTTTTTTGGGCACATGACATTTTTTGAGATTTTTGGGAGGCAGAATGAACAAAACCAGCAATTCATGAATTTCTTTTTTTTGGGGAGGGGGGGTTTATCCCATTTTACTGTGGTAAAATTGTTTAAAGCAGTTTTATTCTTCGGGTCAGTATGATTACAGCGATACCTCACTTATATAATTTTTTTATGTTTTGGCGCTTTTATACAATAAAAACTTTGACAGTTTTATAGGGTAGGTCGTTACAGACGCAGCGATACTAAATATGTGTACTTTTATTGTTTTTTTTTTTTTTTATTTAATAAAGAAAATAATTTATTGGGGAATATATTTTTTTCTTTTATTCAGGAATTTTTTTTACACATGTTAATTTTTTTTTTTTACTTTTTTACTTTGTCCAAGGGTGGGAATTACTGTATAGTGTCGATCGCTGATCTGACAGTTTACACAGCACTCTGTCAGATCAGCGATCTGACAGGCAGTGCAGGAGGCTTGCCGACGCCTGCTCTCAGAGGCACTGACAAGCCAACTCACAGCAGGACCCGGAAGGCCCCGCGGCCATCTTGGATCAGCGCGATCACATTCGTGACGCTCCGGCACTTAGTGCTGGGTGTCAGCTGTGATAATCAGCTGACACCCGGCCGCGATCAGCTGCGCTCCCCGTGAGCGCAGCTGATCGCGTATGATGTACTATTCCACCCTTTGGGGAATTAAGTCCCAGGTCACATGGATGGAATAGTACGTCAGATGGCAGAAAGGGGTTAACTCAATTCAAATTTTCTTTTTTTTCTGGTGTATTTCATGCATTTTTCCCACCTAGGGCTCCTTTCCACTTGATGACCTGGTTGATATAGTGGAGGCGGAAAGAGAAAGAAGAAATCATGAACCATATACCCTTTTTGGGGGCTCATATCACATGAAAGGAAATCGTCGATGCTCGCATGTGAAATCCCAGCTCTGGCACCGACACTCGGGAGTGGAGTGTGCGGCTGCATGTATTTGTATGCAGTGTCGCTCCACTCCCGAATGCCGGCCCCAGAGCTGGGATTTCAATGCGAGCATCGGACGATTTCCTTGCATGTGAGTATGAGCCTAAAAAGGGTATATGGTTCATGATTTCTTCTTTCTCTTGTCCGCCTCCACTATATCAACCAGGTCATCTTTATAAGGGTCATCAGGTGACCCTCATCAAAATATTAATGCGGATCATCCTGGCCCTCATCAAAATCATTATAGGGTCATCAGGCGGCCTTAATTAAAATGTTTAAAGAGCAAGCAGGAGGCCCTCACTCAAAATTTTTAGGGAGTCATTAGGCGGGGCCTCACTCAAAAATATTTATAGGGTCATCAGATGACTATCAGTTTTCCAGTGTGTGTATAATGCATTCCTTCATAATTTTTACCGGATGTTATAAGGCCTACCTCTATA
Organism: Oophaga sylvatica; assembly: GCA_033576555.1. Classification (NCBI taxonomy): domain Eukaryota; kingdom Metazoa; phylum Chordata; class Amphibia; order Anura; family Dendrobatidae; genus Oophaga; species Oophaga sylvatica. The sequence continues at coordinate 364,627,375 of JARQOD010000001.1, read as the reverse complement.
ATTATCTTACATTATATATATATATATCCCCCAGGGGTAAATGTTTTTCAGCCTTGCACTTAGTGCATTGACTTTACCAGTCTAGGAGTCCCATCCTTAAAAATGGGAAAAAAGTTTTTTGAGGCCCGCCTCTATGTGTCTTCCAGGGTGTATTGCAGTCCCTCCTAATGTTTGCAACCCCTTTCACTTTGTGCATAGGCTTTACCAGTTATACCGGTCCACTCCTTAAAAAAGGGAATTTTCTGAGAACCTCATCTACATTTCTTCCAGGGTGCTCTGAAGTCCCTCCTTCTAATTTTTGGCAGCCCTTGCATTAGTGCATAGGTTTATGAGTTTAGGAGTCACATTACCTTAGAATTTTAACAGAATGTGTATGAGGCCCTTTTTTGTGTCTAATAGAAGGTGTATCAGAGCCCCTTTCCTTTTTATTTTTGGCAGTTCTTGCATTGTCCGCATAGGCTTTGGGAGTTTCAGAGTCCCTTCAAAAATTTAAACAAGATCTGTAGTAAAATGTTAAATTACTTTTTACCGGTGACTGCGGTGGCTCTGTAGTTTTATTTCCCACTCTACTATATCATCTACTGTCCTACTGGAGGAGGCGATGGGAAATACGGTGAGAGATAGCCCTGCTGTTAAGGGGTGAAGGAGCATTTTTTTTCTTTTTTAATTTTGCCTTAAATACAATTTTACTATACAGGGGAAAAAATGTTTTAACATTTTTTCTGTAAAATCCATTTTATCTTTGGTTTTGTATGTTTTATTGTCAGTCTGTAAAAGTGGAGTAATACTCTGACAAAAATTGTTCTCCGAAGTCAGCGATGCGTCCAGGTGTCTTGCCTATGCTGCTTCCATCCTTCCTGTTAGGGATTTCCAGAAAAAATGGTTGAGTTTCATATTGACTTCTATTTATACTCCATTACTCGAGTCAAGCCCGTCCGAGTATTTTAGTGCGCGATCATCACTAGTAAGAAAGGATAATGATTCTGAACGTTGCCATGACATGTTATCTTGTAAGGAATTCCCGTGGTGGTCAGAATGCTCAACCTAGGATCAGGGGCGTACATAGAAATCATGGGGCCCATAGCAAAAGTCTGAATGGGCCCCCCCCCAAAAAAAAAACCCAGAGCCATTGTAAATGTAAAGTGCCAGCACAGTGAGGGGACACATTAAACAAAAAAAATGTATTATCCCCCCCCCATGATTGTGCCCCCGTAGAATGCTCCATAGATCAGCCCCCATAGATTGTGCCCATAGATTGTGCCCCCATAGATGCTCCATAGATAGGCCTTATGCTGCCACAGCTGCTGCAACCAAAAAAAAAAAAAGCATACTCACCTCTCGTCGTGGGGGAGGTGCGGTTGTCCTGAGCAGGGGGTGACACCAGGTGCCGATGTCACCGCTCGCTCAGGGCCCCGGCACCTGAGATATTTACCTGTCCTCTCTCCACTGCTGAGTGCCGCTGTCTTCGGGGTCCTCCAGCAGTGAATGTCAGGCAGAGGGCGCGGGCGCACTAAGACATCATCGCGCCCTCTGACCTGAACATTGCAGCAAGAAGACGCGAGCAATGGGGAACGGGACAGGTAAATATCCCTTTACTCACCCTTTCCGCCGGCGCGGGTCTCTGCAGCCCCTGCTCTTCTCCCGCGGTCTCGCCGCCAGTGTTCAGCCGTCACGCGGGACAGCTCATTAAAGTCATGATATGTGCATATTCATGACTGTAATGAGCGGTACCACCTGACCGCTGAACACAGGCGTCGGAGACTGTGGGAAAAGAGCAGGGGCCTGCAGAGACGTGTAGCGCCGGCCGTCCCTGCCTTCTGCCAGGCAGGGACGCTGTTCCCCTGCGCCAGCGTCCTCTGCCAGGCAGGGACGTCGCCCCCCTTACCACGCTCGGCGTCCTCCTTCCGCCTGCTGGGGTCGCGCGCTCCTTCCCTGCTGCTGGGACTAGGGCGCGCGCCCCGCACGCTCCCCCCCCTCTTAAAGGGGCCGCCGCACATCCTTTTCAAAAAAGGTCCCCGGCCAATGCCGGGAGGACTCCAACCCCTATATAAAGTAAATCTCCCTCCTTAATGAGGTGCCCGAGCAATGTTGTTGCATGTTTACCTCTGCTTCAGCCCTCAGGTTCCGTACCAGTTACCTGCTGTCTCCTGCCAGTTTGCTGTCTGCTACCTGTCGCAAGCCTACCTGGAGGTTCGGCCGTCCCGGTGGTGACCATCGGCTATTCCAGAGAATCTCGCCTGCTCACTTGGGGCGGCTCATCTGCCATCTGCCTGCAGACCTACCCGGGAGGTTCGGACGTCACATGCGGTGACCATCGTCTATTCCAGAAGACTCTCGCCTGCTCACTTGGGGGCGTTCATCTGCATCTGCCTGCAGACCTACCCGGAGGTTCGGACGTCACATGCGGTGACCATCGTCTATTCCAGAGATCTCCCTGCTCACTTGGGGGCGTTCATCTGTCATCTGCTGCTAGCCTACCGGGAGGCTCCAACCATCTCAGGTCGTATATACCTGTCCATCCAGTGACTGCCCCGGTCACTTGCGGACTACCTGCCTGTCTACCAGGACTGCCCCGGTCACTTGCCGTGACTACCTGCTGTCTATCCAGAGACTGCCCCGGTCACTTGCCGTGACTACTCCTGTCTATCAGAGACTGCCCGGTCACTTGCCGTGACTACCTGCCTGTCTACCAGAGACTGCCCCGGTCACTTGCCGTGACTACCTGCTGTCTATCCAGAGACTGCCCCGTCACTGCCGTGACCTTTCCCGTCTGTCCAAAGACTGTCCCTGTCACCTTGCGTGACTTCCTGTCCGTCCCCCGGGGCCCACCCGCTCCTTTACAAGGAAAGCCTCCTTGTATAATAAAGCTCAGAGGTTCCGCCTCCCTGACCCGTTACAGTTTTGCTCGGGCCATGGAACCGGTGGCACCCAAACCCCTTCGCTCTCTGACCTGGTCATGAACTGTCTCGTCAGAGGTCTCAACAGGAGTCCATCCTGGGTCATCTGCGGAATGTTAATTCCCGCCTGGACACCCTGACTACTTCACCAGCAACCACCACTGGCAACCATGACTCGCAATCGGCAGTCCCGTTGCTTACCAATTCCGTGGTTTCCGTTCCTGGACCTCGACTTTCTGCTCCTCCACGGTTTGGAGGCGATCCTACTCTGGCTCGGGGTTTTCATTAACCAGTGTACCCTGCATTTCGAACTCCTGGCTTAATCCTCTCTGGGAGAGAGAATCCTCTGGTGTCTGACCTGCCTGCTTTTCTCTCGGCCTTCCGGAAGTATTCGACGAACCCGGACGGTTAGACCTCCTCTGCATCATCTCGTTGCGTCTCCGTCAGGGAAGTCTCACCGTGGGGCAATATGCCATACGTTCCGTACCCTTTGCCTCGGAGCTGGCCTGGGATAATGATGCTCTGATATCTGTTCTTCTGGAGGGTCTGTCCGGCCGTATAAAGATGAACTTGCCGGTCGAGACATTCAACCTCTCTCGATGACCTTATAACTCTGGCTAATCGAATTGATCTACGGTTCCAGGAACGCGCCAAAGAGGTCACCCGTTGAGAGAAGGTTTCCTCGTCTAGCTCCTTCTTTCAGAGGACCTGTAACTCCTTCCGCTTCTCCCCAGGTACACACTTCTGAGCCTATGCAGGTCGACCAGCCCAAGATGGTCAAAGCCCGTCAGGACTTACGCCGTGCCGAGGGGAGTTGCTTCTACTGTGGCGTAAGGAGCACCAGATCCGTACCTGTCCGAGAGGTCGGGAAACGCCTGTGTCAGGTTGCTCGGAGGGTCACCTAGATAGAATAAATCCTCTTCATCTTCTGCTGTGTCTCAATTCCCGGGAGAACCGTCTTTCGAACAAGCCCAACTTGATTGGAGCAGCGGGGAATCTTGTTTCCGGCCTGAAGAAATAGCATTCCCTACCAAACTTGGTTGAACCGTATCGTTTGCTGTGGACGGGGGTCTCCACCACTCCATCCAACTTATCACTGAACCATAAATGAGGTTGGAATGTTGCATTCTGAGAGCTCTGTTTAATGTCCTGCCTGGTCTCTATTGTTTCTTATTAGGTTACCTTGGCTCCAAAGCTGCCCCGTGTCGACGGCAGATGGGGATTTCGGGGGGACAGGACTGCTAAAACGTGTTTGGTTCCCTTCTCCCGTCGTCCTTCCCTAACCAACTAATCTACCAGGGTCCCGATTCCTATGGTCGTTCGCTGAGTCTTTAATAAAAGGGAGGGCAGAGACATTACCCCCTAACGCCTTATGATTGCCCGATCGACCTGCTACCGGATACGCTCCCCCGTGGGCGTATTTCCCATTGTTGCTGTGAGACCAGGTCGATGTCGAATTTTCGAGGAGAATTTGGCCAGGGATTCATCGGAAAATCTACCTCCCAGCGGGAGCGGGTTTTTCTTCTTCGTAAAAAAGAAAGACGGCCTTCTCCGTCCCTGTTTGACTACAGGGCTAAACCTGACACGGTGAAGAAAAAGTACCCTCTTCGTCATTCCCGAATTTTTGACGTCGGGGGGGCAGAAATTCCCAAACTGGATCTTGTGGAGCATATAACCTAGTCCTATCGTGGGAGAGAATGGAAGACGCATTCAACACCCGGACGGCCACTATGAGTATTTGTGAGCCCTTTGGTTTTTGAAGTCTGCGTTTTCGGAGTTGGTCAAGACATCTTTGGACCGCTCTATCCTGCGTTGTGGTACCAACAATTTGGTCTTCTCTCCGGATCTCCGTTCACCGGAGGTGTTCGTCAGGTTTTTGCTCAGGTTAGGAGAATCACCTTTTGCCAAAAGAGAAGGTCTTTTGAGCAGACCCGCTTCCGTTTTTGGGTTACTATTTTTCGATGGCCTAAGAAGGATGGAGAAAAATTCTGCCACGAGAAATGGCCCCACCGGAGGGATTGAAGCCATTCAGCGGTCCCTGGGATTCGCCAATTTTACCGCCTCTTTACCGAATTTTTCCCGGACTGCAACAATTGCGCTCACCCCCAAGAATGAAACCCCAAACAGTGGACGCCCGAAGCAGAGGAGGCCTTTTCTTTCCTTAAAACAGCCTTCTCTTCCCCCAGTGTGCATCGCCGGGGCGGCAACAAGCGTTCTTCCGGAGGGGACGCTCCCTTTTGGAGCGGAGGGGTATGATCAAAAGTCTTTTGGGAGGATGGTATCTTGCGGCTTTTTAAAACCTTTTCCTTTGAGGCAATTATTCCCTAGGGGCCGAGGGTTTTTGGCCTCAATTGGCATTGGGGAGGGTGGGTTATATGGGGGTTTCATCCGGTAATCATTTACACTGAAAAAAACGGTTACCTCGCATGCCCAAGCTAACCCTCGCCAAGCCCGGTGGTCCTTTTTTTTGCCCGTTGACTTTCTTTTACACTTTGCCCGGCCGACAAAACATCAAGGGGATGCCTTTCCCCGGTTTTCCTGGTGTGGATCCGAGGAGAACCTAAATATCTCGATCCCCAGAGTGATGCAGGGGCTCCCGTAGTCTAAATGTTCCTCCTGGTAAGACGTTCGTATCGGTACCTGAGGGAGGGACCTCCATGGGTATTTTAAATAGTGGCCCCCCTGGAAAAAAAGACCCTCCAGCTCTTACCCCATTACGGGGGGCCTCCCTGACAAGGATGTAAAGATTTGTTTTGCCTGTGCCTCCTGTGCCCCAACAAAGTTCCGAAACCTGCCTGGGCCGGTTTTCCCGCTTCCTTACCCCCGTGCCCCCTGCGCAATGCATGGATTCATAACGGATCTTCCCTCTCGCTGGTTGTCGGTCATTTGGGTGGTCGTTGACGATTTTCCAAGATGGCTTACTTTAATCCCCCGCCAGGGTTTCCGTCTGCACCCGAGTTGGTAAAGACTTTTCCGCCACATTTTTCCGTCTTATGGTTGCCTCGTCCATTGTGCGGTGTGGGGTCAGTTCACCTCACTTTCTGGGGCCATTGTAAGTTGAGACGTCACCTGGATTTCCTCCGTTCCACCCCGTAATGGTAAGTCGAGGAATCAATAATTTGCCCATTTTGGCACCTTAATGCCCCATTCTGATGGGTGGATCTCCTGCTTTGGGGCCGAATTTTGACAACAATCACGAGAGCGAATCTTCCCCAAACTCCGTTTTGTAGTTTCGGTCACATCCCGGATCCTGTACTATTTCATTTTGGAAATCCAGTGCGGAATCCCTTTAAACGAATTCTCCCCCATATGGGAGAGTACCGGTGGGCATATTCTGTCATCCGAGCGCATGAAGGCATGCGACAAGAAAAGTTGGCCCCCTCAATTCCGTCTGGGTAAGGTTGGCTTGTCCAAGTGTTCGGTCAAGATTCCTTCTACAAGTTAGGTCCTCCGGTTCATCGGTCCTCGGAGATTATCAATCAACCCAGTGTCCTATAAATTGAAATCCGGCCAATTTGCGGATTCCTAACTCTTCCTGTATCTTCCTAAACCGGTGGTACTTAATCTTTTGTAAGTCTAAGGTCCTCCGTCCACTGTTGGAAACGAATTTGAGGTGAGAAATTTTGGCCCCAAAAGGGAGGAGAAAGACTATTTTCTGGTGGATTGGAAGGGTTTGGTCCTGAGGGGAACGTGGGAGCCTCGGGAGAACATCCATGCCCCCTATTAGCAAATTTTTTCGGCCTAAAAAAAGGGGGGGCCAAAGGGGGGTACGTAGCGCCGGAGTCCCTGCCTCTCCAGGGCGGGGCCTGTTCCCCTGGCCGGTTCGAGGAGGGAGTGCCCCCCACCCACGTCGGGTTTTCCGCCCGCGGGGTCGGCGCTCCTTCCCTGTGTGGTTAGGGCGCGCGCCCGCCCGCTCCCCCGTCTTAAAGGGGCCGGGATTTTCATAAAAGGTCCGGCCATCCGGAGGATACCCATATAAATTCATCCCCCAAGGGTGCCGAGGCAATGTTGTTGCCTGTTTTCTGCTTAGCCCTCGGTTCCGTTCGTTACCTGCCTGTTCCTGCCGTTTCTGCTTCCGTCCGCAAGCCTCCTGGAGGTTGGGCGTCCCCGGGGTGGTGACCAGGGCTATTCCAGAGAATCTCGCCTGTATTGGGGGGTCCTGCCATCTGCCTGAACCCCCCGGGAGGTGGCGTCAATGCGGGACAGTCATTCCAGAGACTCTGCCTGTCCTGGGGGGTTATCTGCCATCTGCCTGCAACCTACCCGGGGTTCGGGGGGCAAATGGGTGACCACGTCTTTTCCCCCAGACTCTCGCCTGCTCATTGGGGCGTTCATTTTTGCCGCTAGCCACCAGGAGGCTCCACCCTCAGGTGTTTTACGTCCATAGAGACTGCCCCGGTCCGGTATACCTGTTTTCCAGAGACTCCCCGGTACTTGCCGGATAGCCTGCTATCAGAGACGCCCCGGTACTTGCCGTGACTACCTGCCTGTTATCCAGGACTGCCCGGTCACTTGCCGTGAACCTGTGTTATCCGGTGCCCCGTCACTTGCCGTGAACCTGCCTGTTATCCAGAGAGCCCCGGTATTGCCGTGCCTTTTCCCGTTGCAAAAATGTCCCTGTAGCCGTGATTCCTGTCCGTTCCCCGGGCGCCAACCCTCTTACAAGGAAAGCTTTTGTAAATAAAGAAGAGGTTGCTCCTGACCTTTAAGACCGCGGCGGCGGAAGGGTGGATAAGAAGAGCGGTCCCCCTCCCGCCGACCCCTGGAGTATGTGTGCAAGCTCCCCGACCTCGCGGGCCCCCTCACCTTCCGGGCCCCATAGAGCTGCTGGTCTGCTTATTCACGGAGCACTGCCTAGGAGCTGCATGTTTTGAAAAAGAATTAAAGCGTTTCCCCAGAATACATTTTTAAAAAGGGCCCAATGTGGAATGGGGATCCTGATATATTCCATTCATAATGATTAAGTTGAATATAATGAGACTGACTGTTGCCTGTGTGTACTTCGTACCCCCATCTGACCCGGTACCAAATGGCAGCAGTTATTCGCGACATTGGTGGGGTCCAGTGATTAGAAATTTTTTAACCAGAAAGATGGGGGTGTCAATGAGTATCAAGCATGCCGAGTATTAGTTGCGGAGAGGGAAAAAAAATTTTTCGTCTTGGAAAAATGTCCATTTGCATTCACTTATTATGTTTACTGAGTCGAGCACGTGAGCGTTCGACGTGTTTGATTTGAATATCGGCCTATAGAATTTCGGTGCTCAATCCACTGGTATTATTATTACTCTTTATTTAGTCATTGACCTTTATTTTATCTTTTAAAAGTTAATTAGTTGTGAGTAATTTTATACGTTACTAACTTTATAATGTGTTTAAGGTTGAGTTAGGATTTTTAATTAGTTTCTAGCAATAACATGTTTTATATGTTTTTTCAGTTGCCTCCATTTTCATTCAAAGGGATGTTTTTTCCATGCAAAGAAGTCATTTTGCTTCCGGTGTTTGATAACAGAAAGGAAAGTTACAAGTTGTATTTTGGTTGCAGAATAGGAATAGGAAAGGTTTGCCCACAAAATCTGTAATAGTGGCTCAAATTTACCAAATGGTTGCAGGGAGAGGCAATCTGTGCGTTTTCAGTTGAATGATTGGGAGAGCCAAGATACATCCCTTCTTTTGTTGGTGCCCCCCAAAGGAAAGGGTTTTTTGGAAAAGTGAATATCCAAACATTCCCCCTGCAAAACCCCTCCCCTAAGAAGAATGTGGTTCCAAAAACCGAAAATTTTAGGGTTAAAAATTTAAAAGTGGGAAAAAAGGGGGTTTTTGGGTTTGCATGAAAATTTTCTACAACTGGGTTTTCCCGTCTCAGCCCCAACCTAACAAATAACCCAAATAAAAGGGAAAAAACTTTTTAAGAGTTTTTTGTTCCCCAAAGGGGTTAAAGCCCCTCCTAAGCGAGATTTAGCGAGATGAAAAAAGGGCACCGTTTGGACGAAAAACGACCTAGCCCGTTCGCTTTATGTGACAGCAGCGCCCGACCCCCCCCCATGGGATGTGATGTCGCTAAAAGCCCTAAAATTTTTTCATGTTGGTCCCTTTTTTCCAGGCGCATCGCTGCGTGGGGACGGGGGGAGAAAAAGATCACGATAAAGGGGGTATCAATGTAATTGGGTAATAAGACGCGGGCGCCATTTTAAAAATATGTCCCGGGGTTCCCCGGTCCCCTTCTGCTGTAGAGCGCGGGGCCCCGGGTTTAGGGGGTACATATGGGTAATGGGTTTCCCGCGGGGGCTTAGTTCCCCATATTTTTTTTTTTTAACCGGTTTTGCCCCAGTTCTGTTTTTTGAGCGTCAGACCCCGTTTTGGGGGAAATTGGTAATAGGGGGCCGGCGGTTAGTTCCCCTTTTCCCAATGGCCCGCGTGTCTGATCGAAAAAGGTTTGTCGAGCCCCCATCCCGTTGTATGGGGGGGAAAAGGGAAAATGAAGAGGTGAGGGACCTAAAACTGAGCTCTTGGGTTTTGGGACAAAAAAAGGGGGGAAAATTTTTTTCCCCCCAAAAAGTAAAATCGTTTTATCCATATTTTTCATGGGGGTGTTTTTTTGGCATGCAACAAAATCAACTTTAATGAAAGCTCTAAAAAAAGTCAAAAAAGAGGAATGGAGGCTCTTCCTCATTGCCCCAAAAAGCCCCCCAAAAACTTTTGCTGATAAGGCAATGGTATTTAAATTCCCGTGGTTTTGCAGTCCCTAGAAAAAAACCCCTTTAAAAAAGAAGGCTTAAGTGTCTGCTTAACCCCAAAATTTGGGCCCCTTTGGGTGATTTTAAAAGGGAGTTCCCCTTTTTCTTGGTTCCAAACTGCTGTTTCGTTTTGAGTGGGTAGTGTGAAAGAAAAATATACCCTAAAAGGGGACGGGGCCCTTGGGGTTTTATTCAGGTCAGGGAGTAAAAAAAGTCCCCTTTTCCACATTATTGACCCCCCAAAAAAAGTTGCATAATTTAAGTTGGGCAAAAAAGAAAATTTTGGAAAAAAGGGGTGGATAAAACCAAAAAATTCAAGTATTCATTGAAAATTTCCAAAAGGGGTTTTTGGGAAATTTAAAAATAAAAGGAAAAAGGGGGTTTTTGGGCCGATTGTAAGCTTTTCAAAATTAGGGGTTTCCCCCCTTTTTTGCCCGGGGAAGAAAAAAAATGCAGGGGGCAATTTCTATGAAAAGATTTTTGGGGGAACCCCAAAAAAATAACTAGAGAGTTGTGGAAAAAACCAAAAAACAAATAAGGATCTTTTGGGGGGGAAAATGTTTTAAAAATTTAAAATTTTTTTGGGCCCCCAAAACTTTTGCCAAAAAAAAGCGGAGTTTTTTTGGGCGACAAACTGGTAAAGTTTCACCCCAAGGGTTGTGGTATATATCAAGGAAAAAAAGGATCTTTTGGGGGTTTTGTTTGGGGGAAAGGAGAGACCTTTTGGGGGAGTAAAGAGACAAGCAAAAAAAAAAGTTGTACTGAATGGGACCCAATTTTTGCTGCCAATTTTTAAAAAATTTTTAATTTTTAAAAAGTTTAATATGTTTTAGTTTTTTTTAAAATTTTTTATGTTTCCCAAAAAAAATATCAGAAAATGTCAAAAAAAATTTTTCTTTTTTTGTTTTCCCAAAAAAAAAAAAAAATTTCAAAACTGAAAAAATTTTTGATTAATTATTTTAGGTGTTTTTTCCCAAATAAAAATTCATCAAAAAATGGAAATTTTTTATTCTTCAAACCCAAAATTAAACTCAAATTTAGAGTCTTACCAAAAAAGAGTGATTTTTTAAGTGTTTTTTCTGTTAAATTTTTATGTTTGGTTTTCGCAATAAAAAACCCCCAAAAAATTTTTTTGTAAATTAGAAACTTAAAACCGTTGAAAAAAAAAACCCCCCCTTTTGCATGAAATGAAAGTCCCTAAAAGCATCCAAAAAAGGGGGGTTTTTTTACCCAAACACTGTGGGGTGGGGGGCTCCCCTGGGGCCTTTCGGGGTTTAAGGGGCCCCAAGGGTTTGGTTTTATAGTTTCCCCTGTTATTCAAGGGGGACACCCTTTTTCGAAATTTTTTTCCAAAATGGCGAGAAAAAACCAGCATCGTTTTGTGGTTTTTTCGGCCCAGATTTCCCCAAAGCCAAAACAAGGGGGGCGAGAAAAAAATCGCACGGTATGGACCACCCCTAGCGTCAATTTTTTTCAGAACCTTTACCTTTGTGGGATAGCACTGAAAAGGGCCCAAAAATTACTTTTAAAAAAAATTTTCCCCAGAAAAAAAAAAATTTCATATGAAATCATACGGATGTCAAACCCATGTATTGAGAAAAATGCATTTCCGCAGCCCCCGCCCGATATCGTTTTTTTCAATCCTTTTATGGCCCCCTTTTTTTTTAAAAAGAATTGAGTAACAGTAATTTTGACAAGGGGGGCCCCAAAATTTTTCAACCAAAATTTAGCAAACCCTAACCCCGGGACCCGCGGCTATAAAGGGGTGATCGGGGGGACATACCCCCGAATGCTCCCCCCCCTGGCTCCCCCAAAAATTTTTAAAAAAAAGAGGAAAAAGGGGTCCCCCCCCTTTTCCCCCCCCCCTTCTATTTTTTGGCTAGATTGCCCCAAAAAAAGTTTACTAATTGCCCCCGTGTGCCAAAAACCCTGAAAAAAACAAAGACACAAAAGGGGATGGGGCCCCAAGGGGAAATGAACATTTTGTTTGTTTTTCTACATAGGGGGGTTTTTGGGCCCTTTACCTGTAGTTGGGATTATAGCATATAGAGGTATGTGGGGAACCCTTCATGTTGGAGGGAAGTGTGGTTGGGCATTTAGAAAGGGGGGTGTTTAAAGAACACAGCCGAGGGGGTGCAGACCCACACCAGTTACCTTTTGCAAGGGGCCCCCCCAAAAATAAGAGAAAATTTCGATAGTGTGGCGAGGCCCCCGGGGTGTTGCATTAAAATGGTTAAGGGGAACTAAACCGTGAGGATGGTATTTAAACCTCCAAAATTCCCAAAAAGAAAAAAAGTTTTTACCCCTGTTCAGTCCTGCAAGCCCCCAAAAAAAATTTAATTTTAAATTTAAATATCAATTTTGGGAATATCATCATTTTTACTAAGAAACAAAAAAAGAGTCGAATTCCCCCGAGAATAATCAATCCTTTCGACCCCAAACAGGGGGGAAAAATTGGGGAAAAACCCAAAAAAATGGGGTATTTTTTAAAAAACCCCCCCCTTTTGGGGCCTATTCCCCCCAATTCCTCCCTTTTGTAAGGGAAACGAAGAATAAAAAACCCCCAAAAAATTTTTAAAGCAAAATTTTTCCCCCCCGTGAGAGAACTGACTTGAGAGTAGGAAAATTGGGCCCCCTTTTTAAATTAAGTGCAAAAATTTTTTGGGAAAATTTTAAAAAAAAAAGGGTTTTAAATATGCCTGGTTTCTTACCACTTCGTAAAAATAAAATTGGGAGTGGTTAATTTTAAATTTTCCAAAAGACTTGGAAAAAATAAATCGAGTTTCGTTGAAGGGGGGGAAAAATTTGGGGGAAAGCCCTGCAGTAAAACCCCCTCTTGTTTATGTTACAAAGGGGAAAATGGGAAATTGATAAATTTTGTTATTGAAGTTTTAAATAATGGGGGTGGTTT
>JARQOD010000001.1:364560518-364614733 GCA_033576555.1 Oophaga sylvatica | reverse complement strand
TCTTTATGGAGCATGATTGGGCCCATCATACATGGGATCTCCAGGGGGCCATAAAAAACGGAGCACAAGGGGGCCCATTATATATGGAAATTATAAGGCCCATCATACACGGAGATCACCATGGGCCCCATCATCATGGGTTTGGGGCCCATTACATAAAGCATCATATAGGGGGCCCTTTATACGCTGGACTCTAGGGGGCCCATTATTTTGAAAAAAGCCCACATACACGGGAGCATAATGGGGCACATATACTGGAGCTTTAAAGGGGCCCAATACACTAAAAGCTCAAAAAAAGGGGCCCACATCACGGGAGCACATATGGGGCCAATAATGGCATATATCCCATCATATACGGGAAGCACACCATGGGGCCCATAACACTGGAGCTTATAAAGGGCCCATCAAAACACTGGAATCATATCGGGTCCCTAATACCTGGAGATATAGGGGGGCCCCAAATATTTATGGAGCATTATACAGGCCCATCTTTACACTGGAGCATCATATACGGGGCCCATTATACACTGGAGCATTATAAATGGGCCCCATCATACACGGGAGCATCATATACAGGGCCCATTATACAGGGGAGCATCATATGGGCCCATTATATATGGAGATTATATAGGCCCACCCATACACTGGAGCATCATCCATGGGGCCCATCATACACTGAAGCATCATATGGGCCCATTATACACTGGAGCATCATATACGGGGCCCATTATACACTGGAGCATCATATGGGGCCCATTATATATGGAGCATTATATAGGCCCATCATACACTGGAGCATCATCCATGGGGCCCATCATGTACTGGAGCATCATATGGGGTCCATTATATATGGAGCATTATATAGGCCATCATACCTGGAGCATCATCCATGGGGCCCATCATACACTGGAGCATCATATGGGGCCCATTATATATGGAGCATTATATAGGCCCATCATACACTGGAGCATCATCCATGCGGCCCATCATATACTGGAACATCATATGGGGCCCATTATATATGGAGCATTATATAGGCCCATCATACACTGGAGCATCGTCCATGGGGCCCATCATACACTGGAGCATCATATACGGGCCATTATACACTGGAGCATCATATGGGGCCCATTATATATGGAGCATTATATAGGCCCATCATACACTGGAGCATCATCCATGGGGCCCATCATATACTGGAGCATCATATGGGGCCCATTATATATGGAGCATTATATAGGCCCATCATACACTGGATCATCATCCATGGGGCCCATCATATACTGGAGCATCATATGGGGCCCATTATATATAGAGCATTATATAGGCCCATCATACACTGGAGCATCATCCATGAGGCCCGTCATATACTAGAGCATCTTATGGGGTTCATTATTTATGGGGCATCATATAGGTATGGAGCATCATATGGAGCAGATATGGGGCCTATTCTGTATGGAGCATTATATGGAGCCCATTCTGTATGGAGCAATATATGGGGCCCATCATATACTGTATGGAGCTTTATATGTGATTCATTATACAGTAATATGGAGCAATATGTGGGGCTCATTATACTCTATGGGGACCGTCCTATACTGTATGGAACATTATAATGAATATGGACACGACTCCACTCCCATAGGCGTGGAGGCATATTCATTACCTTATTGAGCGGTACTATGTGACCGCTCAACACAAGAAGAACCTGCCAGCCTGGGACAACGGAGGATGCAGGGACGTTCAGCAATGGCACCAGGAGGGTGAGTATGATGGAGGAGGACGGGTGGAGCATGGAGGAGTACTGAGGAAGCACTGAGGAGGATGGGGGAGCACTGAGGAGGATGGGGGAAACACTGAGGAGGACGGGGAAGCACTGAGGAGGACGGGGGAAGCACTGAGGAGGATGGGGGAAGCACTGAGGAGGGTGGGGGAGCACTGATGACGGGGAAGCACTGAGGAGGACGGGGGAAGCAATGAGGAGCACGGAGGAGGATGGGGAAGCACTGAGGACAGGGAAGCATGCTGAGGAGGACGGGGAAGCACTGAGGATGGGGAAAGCACTGAGGAGGACGGGGGGCACTGAGGACCATGGAGGAGGAGCCATACATAGAAGGATGGACAGAGGAGCCGAGCCATGCATACTGGGAGGGGGAGAGCCACACATAGCAGGACAGGGATGAGGGGACAATGCATCCCCAGCTTATACTCAAGTAAATGAGCTTACCCAGTTTTCCGTGGCAAAATTAGGTGCCCCGGCTTATACTCGGGTGGGCTTATACTCGAGTATATACGGTATTTTTAATTTATGTCCTTTAGTGAGCTGTTATGTATAATAGATTTGATGAAAATCCTTGATGAAGATAGAGTATGTTCTCCTGATGAACTCATCTAGTTGAGAGATTTTTACATATTTATTATTCTGTTGCCTATCTATATTTGGCTTCTGATGCACAATACTTTATTACCCTGGCTGGAAACATTGGAGACTATTGCAATGCACACTTCTAGGTTTTTATTTGATGCTTTGATGTCCTAATTCCATGTGCCTGTCTAACTATTATGATACACTAGCCTGGCTGGGAATAGATATGTTTTTTGAGTGGAGTTTTCTCTTTGATACAACTCTGTACAGCTTATTAAAGTAGTTGTCCACTACTTGGACAATTCCTTGTCATACACCACGCTTGGCCCCAATAAAATAAACCTATACTCACCTCCCATGCTTCATGCCATTCCCACAATGTCGGCACTCACAGTCTTGGGGCCCCCGTGCGGTTATTGTGACACGTGAGCCAGGCACCCAATCAGAGCCTCCGTCACTGTCTCCGCCTTCGGACAAATTTAACATGAAGAGGAAGTCAGACTCGGCTGCAGCACGGACTTCGTCTTCATGTTCAATTCGACAGAGGCAGGTCAGTGACGCCAGCCCTGATTGGGCACATGGCTCACATGTCACAACAACCGCATGGGAGCCCTGGGAGCATGAGCGCTGACATTGCTGGAACGGCGCCCGCACGGAAGGTGACTATAGGCTTTTTATTTTACCAATTACCATGCTTTGCATTTGTCTTTTCATTACATTTCCAAAATATGACTTTACTATCTATTATATCGTTGTAGCTCATAAAACCTCACTTCATAATTTGTATTAAAGTAGACAAAGGGTGAATGTATTCTAATTTTCTGTTCACTGATTCTTTTATCTCTACTGGGCTTGTAGACACCAGTGTGTCCAGCTAAGATTGGCCTCAACAATCAAGTCTTTTAAAGGAATACATTTAACCAAGTAGAAAATGTGGAAATGGTTTTGTAATTCACAGTTATTAAAAAAATTATGCTCCATTAAAAAAAAACAAGTACGCCCCCTGGTGTTATTCTGTCTGCAAGATTTATACGCCTTCCCAATAGCCGATTAGATGGCCGAGCTTGCGCAGTACGTGTCATCATAAGTGGTCTCCCCAACTAACCACCCTGGAAGGGGGTAGGGCAAACTATGTCTTGGAGCTTGGGTCCCTGATCTTTTCTGACTCTAGCAAAGCCCCTGGCACCACTTGGGACAGGAGCAGAGGAGTTCTAATCATCTCCCTGCTCTGCTGGTAACTTCAACAAGACTACTTCCAGCCTGTGCCCTTTTGAAGACGGTGCCCCACAGGGGACGTTGGATGGCGCAACGACATCACTGACTTTGAAATTGTAGTCCCCGTTGAACCTCACTCCTAAAGTACACCACAATTTTACTTTTGCTTGTTTTTTTTGGTAAAAAGATAACAATTATAGTTTACGTGATTGTCTGAGGTTGTTACCTGACCTATCAGAGGAGGGTGCATTAGGGGTAATGTTATCTTAGTCTCTGACCTATTCCTTTGCTTTCAGGCTGAGGGGGAGCACCATTGGCTTCATCTGCCTAGGGCACCAAAATACCTTGTACCGGCCCTGATTAGGATAGACCATCAATATCTGATCGGTGGAGGTGTAACGCCCGGCACCCCCACCAATCAACTCTTACCGATGCCGAATAGGAATTTGAATAGGCAATGATCTGCAGTACCCAACTATGGCAATCATAGAAATGAAAGCTGCTGTATTCTGGCAGCATCAGAGAGCTTCTGGAGCTTCTATTATGCCAATAAATGCACATTTTTGTGTAAAAACAGAAATAAACAAAAAAGTACACATATTTGGTATCACTGCATCCAAAGCAACGTGATCAGCACTCAATCACTCAAGCCCTTCTGGTGTTCCTGCTGCTGCTGAGAAAGAAAGAAGGCTTTCCTGATCTGTTCCTGATGCCTGATCTTTCCTAATCCACCCCAATCTCCCTCTCCCTTTTTCCAGCCTTTCCTTCCCTTTTTCCTCTCCCCCTTCTGCAGCCGAGTGCTGACCAGTACTTGATTGCTAATCAGTACTTGATCACTCATTTTTTCATTTTTTGGCAGTTTTTTCTTTTTCATGCATCCTGCAGCTGCCGAACATTGATCAATGATGCAAATCAATTATCTGCACTCGTGCTTGCTGTTTTCCAGGGCATTTTTGTCCCTGCCTATTCCCCCCCTTTGCACCACTCCATGTGTGCGTCCTGCAGCCGCCGAGCTGCTGATCAGACACACATCACTGATTAGCATTCGTGCTAGCCTCGCTTTTGGCGAGGACTTTTTTTTCCTTTCTATATTTTTTATCCCCTTTTTGCACCACATCCGTGCGTGCATCCTACAGCCATCGAGACACAGATCACTGATGTACATCAGTAATGAGTCTCCATTTTTTTTTGTGAAAAATGAATCAAAATAAATAATTTAGATTAGTTGATAGGACTAGGTTTTGAACAGTAAACATATGATAGACTAGTTTGACAGTAAACATTACGTATAATTGGAATCTACCACAGTATTTTTTACTGAATTTAGTTAGGGTTAGTAAATCCAAGATTTCGAGGCACCAAAGATAGGGATAAAACATCACATTTTATTTTATCTTTTTCTTTCTAGATTCTTTTCTTTTTTGTCTCTTCTAAATAAAAGGTTACACCAATCTCACACACACCTGAATAAAATTTGGTATACACAAAAACACCACATACGTTAAAAAAATGTTGTCCCGCTCGTCTGAAACCCGGTATTCAGCAGAGGAGGCATACGCTTTCCATGCCTCCAATACTGATAGTGAGAGAGAGGATCCCAACGTCCTTTATTTTTCCTCCTCCTCCTCCTTTTCCTCAAGTGATACTGATCCGTCACGCAGTTGCCCCAGGACAGAAAATGAACCAGCACCTAACCCCTATGAATCTCATCGTCCGAAAATTATGAGCCACAGATTCTTAATTATGTGGCGCAATCAGGAATCTAATTTGACACTACCGGCCTCACAGAAATTGGCTTTTTCAAAGTCTTTTTCTCTGAGGATTTTGTAAATCTCATGGTGTGCCAGACAAATTTGTACACCCAGCAATTTTTATCCCAAAATCCCACTTCATCATTTACCAACTAGACAACTGTAGACGTCGTAGAAATGCTGAAGTTTACGGGGCCTTGTTTTTTACATGGGGATAGTGAAGAAGCCAGAAATTCATCAATATTGGAGTCAGTGTTGACGTTTTGTATAACACTCCACTGTTCTGCATGGCTATGCCCCGGGAACCCTTTGAGGCCATCCACAAATTTTTGCACTGCAGTGATAATGCACAATGTCCTCCCCGAGAAGATCCCAACTTCGATCGACATTTCAAAGTTAGGCCGATCACTGACCACTTCAGCAACAAGTTTGCTGAGGTGTATGTTCCCCAAAGGGAAATCTGCGTGGATGACTCCCTAATACATTTCAAGGGGAGGCTCAAATTCTGGCAATACCTGCCCAGTAAATGGGCCAGGTATTTTATTAAGCTCTACAAACTAGGTGAGTGTACCTCAAGTTACACCCAAAGTTTAGGGTTTAGAAGTGAAGGACACCCGGATTCAACCTCCTAAACGATCCCATGTCCTGGGAGTGAGTGGAAAAATTGTGTGTGATTTAGTGCACCCACGGATGGATCAAGGTTTTCACCTCTATGTAGATCATTTTTATAACAGCATAACACTCTTCAAGTCCCTCTCTATGCGAGCTACTGCAGCATGCGGTACTGTCAAAAAATCAGAGAGGCCTCCCTAGATGCTAATTGAGCTTAGAAAGGGTGAGAGCAGAAGCCAATGTAGCGACAACATTCTGGTGGTCAAGTACAAAGACAAGAGGGATGTCCTTTTCTTAACCACCATACATGGTGATGGCAGCACCCCCACCACTGAACGAGGTACCTCTACACAGGTCCACAAACCAAACTGTGTACTGGGACTCAACAAGAACATGGTGGAGTTGATCCCTCTTATCAAGTCTTCCAATGCCATGAGAAAAGTCAAGTTGTGGTACACGAAGCTGGCCATGCACATCATCCAGATGGCAATATACAGCTCTGGCAAAAATTAAGAGACCACCACATCAACACCCTGTCATGGGCAGCCCATTTTCCAGACCTAAACCCCCTTGAAAACCTCTGTAATGTAATCAAGAGGATGATGGATAGTCACAAGCCATTAAACAAACAAGAACTGCTTAAATTTTTGCGCCAAAAGCAATGTGAAAGACTGGTGGCAAGCATGCCATGACGCATTAAAGCTGTTTTTAAAAATCATGGTTATTCCACAAAATATTGATTTCAGAACTCTTCCTGAGTTAAAACATTAGTATTGTTGTTTCTAAATGATTATGAATTTGATCCCTTATTATTTGAGGTCTGCAGGCACTGGATTTTTATTTACATTTTGACCAATTTTCTTTGTCAGAAAAAAAATACAAAATTTATTGCTTGGAAATTGAGACATGTTGTCAGAAGTTTATAGACTAAAAGAACAATTTACATTTTACTCAAAAATATACCTATAAAGAGAAAAATCAGACAAACTGAACATTTGAAAGAGGTCTCTTAATTTTTGCCAGAGCTGTATAAGTCTTCCATGCTATCACAATGTGCAGGCCAGACCGGTCCTTCCTTCAGTTCCAGGAAGTAGTGATCAAGGCCCTAATATTTGGCAGTCAGGATGGAGTGCAAAGTGAGGAATTTAGCAAAAAAGGGTACAAACTATGTTACAGAAGGGGGATATGAAAGGACACAATTTATCAGTGTGACACCTGCACTGTCAAACCTGATTTGTGTATGAAAGACTGTTTCAAAGTCTACCACTAAAACATAGACTAGTAAATTTATTTTTGACTTGCACAACTCATATAAGCCAACCTGATGTACTCTACATGACTCATTAAAAAACTCACAGTAGTTTCCAACTATCTATGATATAATATTATACTTAGAAGAAATTGCACAGCATATCTTGGAGTCAATTTTATAATTTTACTGTTGTGAAAATAAAAAAAAAATGGCTAAAGTAACAATTAAGTAAAAAAAGTAAATCCTCATTTTTTTCTTTTCAGTTTGCATCAATTCTTGTAAAGCACCCGAAGGGTTAACAAACTTCCTAAATGCGGTTTTGAATACCTTGAGGGAGGGCAATTTTTAAAATGGGGTCTTGTTTGGGAATCTTCTGACATATAAGGCTGTGGTTCCACGGTCCGGAACCACAGCGCTTTGGACGGAGCGGAAATTCCGCACCGCCCAAAGCCCCGCCCCTTTCTGACGCGCGCTCTTTCCGGATGTGTTCCGGACAGCTCCGGAACACATCCGGAAAGAACGCAGTGCTGGATAGCCCCGTGTTATTTACCTTGCGGCGACGCAGCGTCGCCGCAAAACGCTAGGACATGCTGCGGTCTGAAAAGACGCGCCGCATGTCTGGAAACGCAGGTCTTCCGCCTGCGTATTTTTACGCATAGTGGAGACGGGATTTCTTGAAATCCCCTCCACTATGCTGTAACATCTGGACGCTGCGTGTTTGGCGCTGTGCCAACGCACAGCGCCAAACACGCAGCAAATCCGGAGTGTTTCCTTATCGTGGAAACATACCCTTAGACTGGTATTAAGGGGAGCTTCTGACACATAAGACATATATTAGGTTAAAGAGAAACTTATCACTATGAAGTTGCAATTTACTGGGCAGGCACTATGTTGTAGAGCAAAAGAAAATGTGCAGATTGATATATAGTTTTGTGAGAAAAAGTCCAGTGTAAAGTGTGTTTCCATTGTTTAATCCCTTCACCCTGAAGACTGTTTTCACCTTCCAGACCAGGCCAATTTTTACAATTCTGACCACTGTCATTTCATGAGGTCATAACTCTGGAACGCTTCAATGGATCCCACTGATTCTGAGAGTTTTCTCTTGACATATTGTACTTCATAATAGTGGTAAAAGTTCTTTGATATGACTTGCGTTTATTTGTGAAAAAAACAGGAAATTTGACAAAAATTTGGAAAATTTCGCAATTTTCAAACTTTTAATTTCACACAAAATAGTTAATAAATAACATTTCCCACATGTCTACTTTACATCAGCACAATTTTTGAAACATAATTTTTTTTGTTAGGATGTTATAAGGATTAAAAGTTGACAAACAATTTCTTATTTTTACAACAAAATTTGAAAAACCATTTTTTTAGGGACCACCTCACATTTGAAGTGACTTTGAGGGGCCTATATGACAGAAGATACCCAAACGTGACTACCATTCTAAAAACTGCACCCCTCAAGGTACTCAAAACCACATTCAAGAAGTTTATTAACCCTTCAGGTGCCTCACAGGAATTTTTGGAATGTGGTAGGAAAAAATAAACATTTACTTTTCATTCACAAAAATTTTCCTTTAAACCTATTTTTTTTACTTTAGCAAGGATAACAGGAGAAAATTACTACATAATTTGTTGTGCAATTTCTCCTGACTACGCCGATACCCCATATGTGGAGGAAATCTACTGTTCGGGCACACGGCAGGGCTCAAAAGAAAAGAGCACCATTTCACTTTTTGAATGTAAAATTTGATGGCATAATCAGCATACGCCATGTCATGTTTGGAGAGTCCGTGATTATTATTATTATTTATATGTGATGTGATGTGCCTAAACAGTGGTAACCCTCAACAAGTGACACCATTTTGGAAACTAGACCCTTAGGGAATTTATCTAGATGTCTATTGAGCAGGTGCTTCACAGAAGTTTATAACATAAAGCCGTGAAAATAAAAATAAAAAACACATTTTTCCCAGATAAATCTTTTTTAGCTCCAAATTTTGCATTTTCATAAGGGTAAAATGAGAAATTGCTCCATACAATTGGTTGACATTTCTGATGCACAGATACCCAATATGTGGTTGAAAACTACCTTTGAGGCACAATGCAAAGCTCAAAGGCAAAGTAGTGCCATATTACAATGCAGATTTTGCTGCACTTGTTTGAGGGTGCCATGTCACATTGGCAGAGCCCCTGAGGTGCCAGAACAACAGAACCCTTCATAACTGACCCCATTTTACAAACTAAACCTCTCAATGAATTCAGGTGTGTCACAGAATTTTATACCATTGTGCAGTGAAGAAAAAATAATTTTCATTTTTACCACCAAAATTGTGTGTTAGCCCCAAATTTTACCTTTGCATACTGGGAAAGCAGTAAAAATGGCACCAAAATTGGTCCCACAATTTCTGCTCAATGTAGAAACACCCCATATGTGGCTGTACATTACTGTTCAGCCATAGGCCGGTTTCACACGTCCTGATATTTCCAGTACCGGAAAAATGGTACCGGAGATATCAGTATCCGTGTGTCCGTGTCTGGTGAATGTGATATTTGCGGCACACATGTGGCAACAGTGTGCCGCCCGTGCGCCTCATCAGCACCACATGGACAGCCGCCGGGGAAGTAGCGCTACTGTAAGCACTGTTCCCCAGTGGCAGGTGCTGAACGCGGCTTTCATCCATTTCCCCTGCTCTGCTGGCGATCAGTGCGAGCAGAGGAGAATGAATGAATGAGACACTGCGGCCGCAGGCTCAGTGATTAGCGGTGACATCACTGAGTCTGTGCTCACTGTCGGCATGAACTCTTGTGACTTCAGGACCGTGGGAAAATGCAAGTGATGAGGTCACGGCAGTTCAAGCTCTGTCACAGTGACCTCATCACTTGCATTTTTGGGATCACATTTATACGGCATTCTACACTCAGCACTTACTTTGTGGTTTCCAACTAAATCTTGGAGTGACATGATTCAGATGAAACCCCCGAGGGATCCATTCACAATAATGAGGCAGCAGAGTTACTCTGGACTCCGTCTGGCCTCTGTGGCTGACAGAAATTTTAGGCAATCTTAAAAAGACGGACACCACCGAATCACAAGTCCTATGGCATCCACAGTGCCTCCATGTGCCTCATTATAGGGAATCTTCCGTTGAAGGATCCGTCTGAATCTCGTATTTAAGAGCTTTATACGGAAACCCTGCTGTAAGCGCTCAGCGCAGAGCACAGGATAAATGTGCGCCTTACTGCGATCTTTGGGATGCAGAATGAAAAAATACACAGCAGGTGAAGAATTGGTTGTATTTATTTGGTACGCCATTTCCCGTGCGGTATAAGTGATTAGGGGACTTTATTTTCGGGTCGGTGCAATTACAGCAATACCAGATTTATATCGGGTTTTTATGTTTGGCTGCTATCACACACTAAAAGACGCTTTTTATTGCAAAAATTAGTTTTCGCAACCCCATATTTTGAGAGCTATAATTTTTCCATGTAAGGCTGGTTTCACATTAGCGTTTTTGTGCACAGCGCATCTGCGCATGCGTTCATGCACCCCTATGTTTAACATGGGGGCGCATGGTCTTGCGTTTGATTGCGTTTTTGTGTGCATGCGCTTTTTCAAGGTATGCGTCTAGTCGCACCCGACGCAATATGTTGCATTTTTGGGTCCGTCGAAAGGCGCCAAAAAAACGCATGTGTTCGCTTGCGCACGGAATGCGTCCAAACAAAGCATTACAGTCTATGGGAACGTATGCGTATTAAGCGTAAACATGTCTAGATGGCTGGTTTCACATTAGCGTTTTTGTGCGCAGCGAATCTGCGCAAGCGTTCATGCGCCCCTATGTTTAACATGGGAGCGCATGGTCTTGCGTATGCATGCGTTTTTGCATGCATTTCCACTTGTGCACGATGCGCAGCGCAAAAAGACGCTAATGTGAAACTAGCCTTAGAGTCATGTTAGGGCTTGTTCTTTCTGGGGCGAGTTGACATTTTTATTGGCACCATTTTCGGGCACATTACATTTTTTATTGCTTTCTATTCTGATTTTTGGGAGGCAGAATGAACAAAAACCAGCAATTCATGAAATATTTTTTTTTTTTTTAATGTCGTTCCGATTATGGTAAAATTGATAAGGCAGCTTTATTCTTTGGGTCAGTACGATTACAGCAATACTTTATTTATATTTTTTTATGTTTTGGCACTTTTACACAATAAAAACAATTTTATAGAAAAAAGAATTATTTTTGCATCACCTTATTCTGAGAGCTATAACTTTTTTTATTTTTCTGGTGATAGAGCTGTATGGTGGATTGTTTTTTGCTGGACAAGATGTTTTCAAAGGTACCATTTTTATTTACATTCGTATTTTTATCGCATTTAGTTGCACTTTTTGTTCAGCGGTATGATGGTAAAGCATTGTTTTTTGCATTTTTTTATAGCGTTCACTGATGGGATTAACTAGTGGGACAGTTTTATAGGTCGGGTCGTTACGGACGCGGCAATACCAAATATGTGTAATTTATTATTTAGGGTTTTTTTACATAAATAATTGCATTTATTGGAAAAATAGTTAATTTTTTTGTTGTTATTTTTTAAAACTATGTTTACACTTTGTTAGGCGTCAGAATTCTCCCACTGCGTGGTATAGATCCCAAGCATTATCTGATGCGGTGGTCCCCCATTCAGGTCCAGCCACTGCAATTGCAGCTCAGCATAGACATCGGTCCAGTGTCTGGCTCAGGCTCGTGGTATACATTGGGTTACTATTGGCTCTCCAGCCAAGTCTATGGTAACCAGTGATATGCAGGTTCAGTCTTGTGCTCTGGAGTCTAAGTCCAGAGATCACCTTACTGAGCATGTCCGTGATGTGGCGTCTCCTCATTGGTGGTGGGACGTTAGCTACTCTGGTGAAGTGAGACTACTGGATTCGCCTGCGGGCGATGTCTTGGCTGACTGGTCATGAGTGTTTGGGGTGAAGCCTAGCATATAAAAGGCTCCCAGCAGCAAATGCGGGTGCGCTAGTGTCATTTATGTTTGATGTGTGTGGGTGGATACGCTACCACTCTGTCTGCTCGTTTGTGTGTGTCGGTCTATGCTCACGTGGGCAGGTAGTACACTTATGCGGTTCCGTACCTATGGCTCAGTGCTTGAGTCTCTAGTCTGCTACATGCTTAGGGTGCCAGTCAGACACAAGTTCGGTAGCGTCAGGACTGGGGTAACTAGCCGCTTGGCTTAACATCTGTTTAGTTCGTGTGCGGTTAGCACCATTCAGTTACAGAGCAAGCTCAACCCTTATGTTATATTCCTCTATGAAGGCAACAGGGTATTATACCTAGCGTCATAAGAGCAAGCATCTATATCATTTGTGTGTGTGGTTAGCACAGTTTAGTGGCAGAGCTAGCTCAATTCAGGTGCTAACGTGCTGACGTTAACAGGGTATAATGCTCAGCACCCTTAGAGCGTACACCCCTGTGAAGTAACAGAGCTTGGAACTCTGCATTCCATTCACACTGTGTGCCGTTAACACAGTGTGCTTAAAGTACGCTTGCTGTTTCGTTCTGTCTTTTTTCCCATTAGCTGCAGATTCTCTTCTGCATGGTGGACCCCGGGTTGCGATTGCACTTTATTTTATATTTTATTTAGTGCAATCCGACAACCCTAACAAACTTTTTAATAACTTTTTTTTACCTTTTTTACATTGTCCCATCTTGGGACATCACTGTATAGCATCAGATCGCTGATTTGACACTCTGCACTGCAGAGAATTAGAGCACCATCTCACAGGCAGGGAAGGAGGCATGTCAGCGCCTGCTCTCTGCAGGCGCTCAAAAGCCACCTTCCCTGCAGGACCCTGAAGGACCCCGTGGCCATATTGGGGCCAGGGGTCTCCATCAAGACCATCAGAGCAACGCGTTGTTCTGATGGGAGCACTCAGGGAGCCCCTCTCCCTATGTGCGATCTCATCAATGTTGCTGTCGCTATTGACAGCTGCATCAGAGCACTGATCATGGGCATTGCTGCGGGGTGTCAGCTCTCAGACAGAGCTGACACCTGCACCCCATTGCGGCGGTGCACAGCGTGAGGCCGCACGATCGGTGCACCATACCTATACTACGGTTTGCGGGAACACAGTTCCTGCAGAGCAGTACTAGTACGGCCCATGTCGGCAAGGGATTAAACCTGAGCTCTATCTGGAATTGTTCGTCCTGTGAGAGGTCCTATCAGTGACTGACAGCCACCTCTGCATGCACACTTATACATAGAAAGCTGTCACTGATAGGACTGCCCACTGGACCGAAAATCCCAGAAAGAGCTGAGGTTCAAATGATGAAAACACCTGTTCAAGTGAATATTTACTCACAAAATCACATATCTATACCTCCCAACTTTCACAGAACAGAAAGAGGGACAAACCATGTACCGCGCGACGAGCGCTGAAGCAAATTTTGGCCATGCCCCTCGATACACCCTAAACCACACCCATTTACCATTTCTTTATTCCCTGGTAGGAGGGCAGTGAATATTGCATTTTTGGTGCATTTTTTTTATCCCATGTCCATTTATTTGATGTGTTTTTGGTGCAGTATTGAAGCAGAGTCTGAGATGTGTTTTTCAAAGTACAGAAAAGCTTAATTCTGCATTTAAAATTGCTACTCTGCTCTTGATACACTTTTTTAGGCTCCACATAGAAGCCATTATAAAAAAAGCACCAGTTCAGCAGCGTCTTTCGAAGAAAAAAGGGCGCAGTTTTCATGAGATCACATGCACTTTGCTTGGACAGTTAAACACTGCAGAATTTCAGTGCAAAAAAAAGCAGCAGAAATTACGCAGCATTTACGCTATATGTGCATACAGCCTAAATGTCCAAGCAACATGGATTTGATTTAATGAAATCTCCTCCCTTGGTGCATCTAAAGACACTGATGAACTGTGCGTTTTGGTGCTTTTTTTCTCTATAGGCTTCTATGTGGAGCCTGAAAAAAAAAGCATGTAAAAAAAAAAGGTGTTGCATTTTCAAATCTATGTATAATACAAACGATCGGATGATCGCGGCTTCAAGTCCCAATAGGAGAGTGACAAGTACAGTAAAAAGTGAGAAAAAATTGTTTTTAAAGAGCTGAAAAAAAAATACAAAAGTTCAAATCACCCCCCTTACCACATTAAAAATAAATAATTAAAAAAAAACAACTAACAAACACATACAGTGAGGAAAATAAGTATTTGCTTCACTGCCGATTTTGCAAGTTTTCCCAGTGACAAAGAATGGAGAGGTCTGTAATTTTTATCACCGGTACACTTCACCTGTGAGAGACAGAATCTAAAAATAAAAAGCAGAAAATCACATTGTATGATTTTTACATAATTAAATTGCAAGCCGTGGAGGAATTAACAGATCGTTTTAATTGATCAATGGCTACTATTATAAAAAAAAGTCATCCTAACATTGGTTATTTGAAGCTTAAAGTGCTCTCACTATCATGCTATCGTCAATAGTCTTCAATAGACAGGATTTACACTGAGAACAGTTAGCAATACGCCACATGAATGCTATACCCCAAAATGACAACCTTAGCCTGCAATTTTGGCCATGCACCTAATGCCTATGAGGTTCAGGCAGTGACTTAAAGAGGTGTTACTCAGTCTCTTTCATGTCCGCTGAATGCATTTCTGCCCAGCGAGCCTAATTTCTGATGTTCCGCCTGACGTGAATCCTAACTGGTCCAGTAGCAGAAGCAGTATGAGTCTCTGCTGCGCTCACCATATCATTTTAATATCATTAAAAGAGGAACATTAATCTAGGGAATGGTGTGTTTGTAAATGACATCGAGCAAAATGTCTACAAGCAGCATACGCTGCAAAATAAAGTGAATAAGTGGAAAAGTAATAACATTTTACAAACTAAACCCAAAAGTAACCAAAATAAATATGCAAAGGGAGCATTGCTACATATTGAATTACCAGTGTAACGAGAATTCATTGCCACATGCTAAAACTTGTACATATGGAGTCGGTTTTGATTCAGTAAAAAGCCTATTGCTACAATGTTCTGGTTAATGGCATTTGTCAAAATAGCTAAAAGCCTTCTATTCGCCTGCACATTCTGCTTTTGGTCTGAGGGGACCTATATCTTTTCTTATTGGCTTCTGGATTCAATAACACTGAATCCAAGATTAATAGATTAGGTTTTTTTTCTTTGAGTATCCAGCATTTTTGTGGCTTGAATAGCATGTCACAGAAACATGCTTAGGTCAGTATTTATGAGGTCACACTTTGGCCCGGATTCATCAAGACTGGCATTGTTCAGGCCAATCTTGATAAAGGGACGTGGTAGCTGAATGGTTTCAGGCCTGAGCTGCAAGTGTGTACTGAATGTAAGGTGTAGTGAACTTTCTCTACCACTAGGTTTACAAAGCCACGCATTTCCCTTATACCATACAGCACAGTACCTAGGTGAAATGTACACCCCATTCGACACATATTCCTTCACTGTCTCACATATCCCCCCCCTCTTCTCCAGACCGGAGGGCTGGTCATCCAGACCGGAGGGCTGGTCAACAATCCAAAAGAGACAGTGAACTCTGGACCAGTCATGGCCTTCATCAGCTTCATCTTCACTACTGTCATCTGTATCTTCACCTGAGCCATAGCCAACATCAGCTTTCTCTTCATCTGAAGCATCCGCACTACCCTGTACCCTCCCAGGCCTATGCTCTCTGTGGGCCTCGGGTATCCTGCACGGTTTCATCTTGACCTTAGGGCCGGGCTCAGTTTCGATATAGTGCCTGGCCAGAGAAGTACGACCCGGCACATCAGAACACTTCTGCTGACTCTTCCTCAGAAACTCACGTACCTCCTGTCCTTGGTGCACTGACCATGTGTCACCAACTATCACAGGAGGTATAGGGGTTTTTTCACTTTTCTCTAGTTCCCCTTGAACCTTCTTTAGCACATCTACTTTCTCACGAAGATGCTCATAGCTTTCATCACACTCCTTCATCACAGTTTGGAGTTTTTTCTGAGAAGTAATCAATTCATCTGGTACCTGTGCAACCACTTTTCTTGATCCTGCAAGGTACTATATACACTTTCCCCTTCATTTCGTGCTCTCGGGGGCAACTGCTGGAACCGCTCACGTTCCCGGCGAAAAGATGCCACATCCAGTTCACACTGCTGCAGCTGCTCGCATAATGCAACATTCTCAGTCTTCATTTCTTTGGTGGAGACCTCATGGAGACGCATCTTCTCCTGTAGCTGTTGGACGTCCTTTACGTCCTCGGCCCCTTCTTCAGGCTCTTCTGGTAGAACATGCTCAGAAGCCGTACCGTCAGTCTTACATTCTACCTCTTCAGTCACATCACTATGGTATCCAATATCTCCATTTATTCCAGCTTTCAAGTTCTCCTTGATAGCTGCATCTGTATACTCAGAACCCGCCGGATTCTTCTCTTCCACCACGTTCTGCATCCCATCTGAGCTCCCGTGTGTCTGTGTGTCGACCCGCCACCACAATTGTGGGTTACCAGGGCAATGGGGTACTCAGAGCCGAGCCCATGGAAGTCTATGGGGATTGTCACAGGTAGCTGTGGCTCGGTCTGTGGCCCTGGCGGTCTGGCGTATGTTGGGGGAATATTTACAGGGGATATTTATATACAGTTCGTGACGCCACCTGTAGTATTCTGGTAATTTGTACCAGCGCTGCTGTAGATCTCTGAGGGGATGGTGAGGCAGCTAGATGTCGGGTCCCCTACAGGTGGGACTCTTCCCTCAGGTCGGTAGTTAGGTAGGGATTGTGCAGGCATGCAGTAATAACTCAGTCTCACACGGTCAGCGTCTTTCCATACCTTTACTTGTAAGATGTTCAAGCAGGTCCCAGGGAGGCTGATGGGGTTGGTGGAGGATGAGCTTTGAGGCAACAGCTAAGCAACTTAGGGGCCTCCTTTACTGTCCAATGAAGATGAGTACGACCAGCCTGAAGCGTAGTCCCCTCTATGATTCCAGCTTATCCAAAGCTGTGCTTCCCAGTCAGTTTAGTGTTAGGAGTCTTTCTATGAGGGAGCTGAATTCTTATTTTGTCCTGCAGAGACTCAAAGTCTTCACTTCCCCTGACCCCAGTTACGTACTGACTATAAGGGGCTTGTTTGCCGCGACCTAGGGTCCGGTAAATCTCTGGTTTTCTCTTCACTATGCTTGTAGCTAATAGTGATCCTTCGGTCCCCAGTAACCGGTAGCAATGTGCAGGACTTTTCCAAGCCAAACGCACTTTTCCAATAATCTTCCTTCCACTTTGCCCTTCGATTTGCTCAACTCTTAATAGATAGTTCAGTCTTTCTTCCAGTGGGGCACAGCTCTGACTAGACTAAGGTGAATTAGACCACCTGTACCAGCCTCCACGTTCTGAACTGAAGACAGGCTCAAACTGGACACGTCTACTCTGTCCAAGGACAGGAAACTGACTGACTAGAAAATCACTCCCTTCCACACCCCTGCTGGGTGTGTCAGAAGTGTACATGATGTCATGAAGAGACCTTAACTGTTACCTCTCCACTCATCCTCCTGGTATTGTGTACCAGGGCTACACATTCCCCCATGGTAAACGACAGCACTCCCGGGCTGTAAAATATAAAAGAGACATTTTTGTTTATGCATGAAAACATTAACAATAACATTAATTCGTCCCATCCGGGAGGTGAGGATATCTTGAACGTTGCAAACAATAACATTATATATAGAAATACAAAAGTATTAAATAGCATTCAATAAATATACGGTATACTTGTGAAGGACCCGCACCAAACCTTCAACGTGGGTCCTGGGTGGGCTGCAGGACATCCGAATGCAGACCTCACTCAGTGCCACACCACACGGGTTTTTGGTTCAGAGGTAAGTCAAGGTTTCATGTGAAACCATTAAAAAGGCACTTTAGTGCAACTATTTACAGGATACAGTTTTTGGGCTGGCTCAGTCCTCAGCCTCTGAGTCCATTGTTAAACGAAGACATAATAGGGAAAACACATTTATATATATAGACTTTTACAATGTTCACATAAATTCGTTATAACTACTGCTGATATCTAATGGGTAATTTCCCTTTTGTGATTCTCTCTGATCTACGTGGTGTAGTTTCAGGTATATCAAGTTGCGATCTGTCTGCACTGCGTAACGGCAAACTATAGAACTGCCTTAATCTTTCTATGGATCTGGCAAGCGTACTGATGGCTGGGCGGTGTGAGTCAGCTTCACCAGGGGATCCCATAGTATGGGGCGCTGCTTCAGATGATCCATCTTGAGGTTCCACAGGTTGAGGTGTTGCTGGGATGGGTAACTCCTGAGCGGGCTCAACTGGCACCACAGGCACAACTGGAGGTAGAACTTCCTCTTGTGGCTGATAAAACTGCAACACTGGAATTATCACAGCATCTCCCAGTCGGGGCCAATCCGCGGGAAAATCTCCCAGATCTGTGTGTAGGACCTCTTCCTTTCTTTCTCCTTGATTGAGGACAGGGTTCTTTTCACAACGCTTTAAGTGTTCTGGACACAACTTCAAATGATCTCTGGACACAGTGGTCGTTGTTCTTCCTCCGTCTTTACTGACGACACAAACTTTTCTGTTGTCATATTTAGAATCTTGTATGACGTAGGGTTCTTGCTCCCACTGATTATCCAATTTGTGCATCTTCCTTTTTCTTTTAATACTACCTCTCCAGGCATCAGAGGCTTGGCAGGAGCATTTCGGTTGTAAACATCTTCCTGTTTCTCCCGTGCCTTATTAAGACTTTCCTCCACACAGATTTGTACTCTTCTGTATTGCTCTTGCCGATTGACGTCCCAGTTTTCAACAGCGTCGTCTGCCTCCGGTTCTACCACTCCAAGTTCTAAATCCATTGGTAGTTTTCCGGGCCTTGCTCTCATAAGATAGGCTGGAGTGCAGTTAGTTGAGCTTACAGGTATATGATTATACAAATCAACCAAATCAGGCAGTAAATCCGGCCATCGATTCCTGTCTTCCAACGGTATGGATCTCAACAAGTCAAGGACAATATGGTTCATCTTTTCACAAAGACCGTTGGTTTGAGGGTGGTATGGTGTCGTTCTAATTTTCTTGCACCCGTACATATGATAGAATTCCTTGAATAAATCGGCTTCAAAAGCAGGTCCCTGATCGGTTAAGACTTGCTCCGGATACCCATGCGGTCTACAAAAGCTTGCTTGAAAGGTCTTCGCGGCCGTCACTGCGGTCTGGTCTTTCACTGGAACAACCACCAGAAATCTGGAGTAATGGTCCACCATGGTCAAGGCGTATGAGTATCCAGATCTACTCGGCGACAGTTTGACGTGGTCCAGGGCCACAATCTCCAGGGGACGAGTCGTCCGGATAGGTTGCAGGGGGCCTTCTGACTACCGTAGTCCTTTCTTCTGAGACCACAGGGTCCACAGTTCCGACACCACCTCTCGATGGAGCTGCGCATCCCTACCCAGTAGAACCGGCATCTCAACAGGGTCTCCAGCTTCCTCCAGCCAAAGTGTCCTGCTTGATCGTGGTATGCTTCCAACACCATTGGGACGTCTGCCTTGGGGACCACTATTTGCCAGACCATTTCATGGGTTCTGGGGTTGACGTATCTCCTGCACAACTTCTCACGGTATAGGAACAACCTGCTTTTCTCGTTCCACAGGAGCTTGGCTGACATAGGTGCATCCTTTTCCAAAGAGGAGCCTTCCTGTCTTAACAACTCCTTGATGCGGCTGACCACTGGATCACTGTCCTGAGTCTCTTTCCAACTATGATGGGGTAAAGGATTTAATGTTGCACCATTCTGCTTTCTGTGGACTCGATGCTCGTGGACTACCCCATTTCGATGGAACGCAGGTAGCTCAATTTCTTCCAGGTCGTCTGATTCTTCTTCCGTATCAGAGTCATGCAGCATTCGGGACAACGCATCAGCATTAGCATTCTTTCGACCTGCCCGGTACTTGATAGTAAACTGGTAATTGGACAACCGGGCCATCCATCGCTGCTCCATGGCACCCAGCTTGGCGGTTTCCAGGTGCGTTAACGGGTTGTTGTCTGTGTACGCCGTGAACTTATTGGAGGCCA
Organism: Oophaga sylvatica; assembly: GCA_033576555.1. Lineage (NCBI taxonomy): Eukaryota > Metazoa > Chordata > Amphibia > Anura > Dendrobatidae > Oophaga > Oophaga sylvatica. The sequence goes on along the minus strand of JARQOD010000001.1, from coordinate 364,594,439 downwards.
GATAGTGCTTAAATCTTTCAGTAATGGCCCAGACCAGCGCCAGAAACTCCAGCTTGAAGCTGCTATAATTTTCCGGATTCCTCTCCGTTGGCCTGAGTTTTCTGCTAGCATAAGCGATGACTTTTTCTTGGCCATTCTGCTTCTGACTGAGAACTGCTCCCAGCCCTTCATTACTGGCGTCGGTGTACAACAGGAACGGTTGGCTGTAATCAGGATAGGTTAAGATCTCATCACCTGTCAGGATCTCTTTCATCTTTTGGAATGCTTCAGCCTGTTCTTTACCCCAATTAAAGGGAGGGTTTCTGCTCTTTAAGGATTGTCCTACCAGGAGGTCCTGTAAAGGAGCTGCCTTCTTCGTGTAATCTTTCACGAATCTCCTGTAGTAACCCGTTAGTCCCAGGAACTGTCGCACTTCCTTAAGGTTCTTCGGCTCCGGCCACTTCTGGATGGCAGTGACTTTCTCTGGGTCCGGCGCTACTCCTTCCGAACTGACGATGTGCCCCAAGTATTGTACCTTCTGTTTGAGTAGATGGCATTTTGAGGGTTTTAATTTCATCCCGTACCTGGACAGGGACTCGAATACTTCTGCCAGGTGCTTCAGATGGTCCTCATAAGTCTTGGAATACACGATGACGTCGTCTAGGTATAGCAGCACGGTTTCAAAATTGAGATGTCCCAGACAGTTTTCCATCACTCTCTGAAATGTTCCTGGGGCACTACTGAGCCCAAACGGCATTCTGTCGAACTCACAGAGCCCCATTGGGGTGGTGAAAGCCGTTTTCTCACGATCCTCCTCAGCCACAGCCACTTGCCAGTAACCACTAGTCAGATCGAGGGTAGAAAAGTAGTTAGCCGTTTTCAGAGCAGCTAATGATTCCTCTATACGTGGTAACGGGTATGCATCCTTGTGTGTTATGCGGTTCACCTGCCTGTAATCCACACACATTCTCATACTACCATCTTTCTTTTTAACCATAACTAGAGGGGCTGCCCAGGGCTACAACTATCCCTTATCACCCCAGCTTTCTTCATATCATTCAACATTTCTTTAGCCTTCTGATAATGAGCTGGAGGTATGGGCCTATACCGCTCTTTGATGGGAGGATGACTGCCTGTAGGGATATGATGTTGTACTCCCTTAATGATCCCAAAATCAAGTGGATTTTTGCTAAACACTTGGGCGTACTCTTGCACCACCCGTAATACCCCTTGCTTTTGGTGAGCGGGAGTGGTGTCCGTCCCAACATGGAGTTGCTGACACCATTCCGCCACCTGAGTTGCTGGGTCATTGTCCTCCTCTATTTGACAGGAGTCTAAGGACTCAGCCGGGAGAATAGAATTATTATCAACAGCATGAAGTTTAGCAATGGTTGCATAACGGGGTAAGTTTACCTCATCATCTCCCCAATTGAGAAGCCGTACCGGTACTCTTCCATTCACCACCTCTACTACTCCTCTAGCAGTCATAAGTGTAGGTCTATGTTCTGAATGGTGGGGTTCTACTACAGCTTGGTAATTCTGTCCTCTCAGACCTATGGCTGCCCTGCACCAAATGATCATTTCACTCATTGGGGGTATCACAATAGGATCTGAGTCAGTGACCCGTACATTACCAATTTCGCCGTCGGTAAGCTTCGCTTGCTGCTGACACACCAGGGCCGGATCTCTCTTTGGATTACTCCTCTCTGCCTTGGTCGGGCAATCTCAGCGAGCTGTTGGAGTAAGAACACAACTTCTCCCAAACAATTACCGATAATGTTAGTACCCAAAATGATATTTAAACCGTTCTCCTCATTTACAGTCTTTACTACCAGAAGCCCTTGGTCTTTCAACTCCTCTCTGCCCACCTTTACATCTACACATTTTGTTCCGAGTACTTCTACAGGAAGACCATTAGAAGCATACACAGTAAAGTCAAGGCTCGGAGGTTTAAGACTGTCCATTGACCAGTACTTGGTATATAGAGCATCAGGTATTAGGGTCACCTGGGACCCAGTGTCTAACAATGCTGGAACAGCAATACCATCTAGAATAATGGACAGGTAGGGTCGCCCGCCCACATACCTGCGGTTCCAGTCTAGGGGGCCTGACGGGTATTCTCCTGGGTGTTGGCCCTTGGACCCAGGTTTGCCCGTTTAAAGGACACTGTGTAGACAGATGACCTTTCCGGTTGCAGCGATAACAGATGATCTCTCGACGAGAAGGGTGTTGATCAGAGGTTGCTCCTGGGGGTGGCGTTGTCCTCCTCCGGGGGGGCGACGTCTTCTTTCTTCTCCGGTGCATCCACGGAACGTCCTCTGGGCAGTCAGCTAACAAGATCTTCCCTTCCTCTCTTTCCGCAGCTGCAGGGCACTCATTACAGCAGCCAGATTTTTAGTCAGCTGGCGCACCTCTGAGCGCAGACAGTCCAATTCACTAGGAGGTGTCACCTGCGCTTTGGCTTCAGCCACTAGCGGGGAAAAGGGGGTTACTGCCGGTTCCGGAGTGTTTTCAGCCTGATGATGTTGGGTTGCCACCTCGGGTTTGCCCAGGGGCCGCAGCCCTTTTATTGCCATGTCCTTTAGGGCATCAAAGGTAGCATCCGGATGATCTAAGGACCACCAATTTACAGTTCTGCGTTCCTCTGGGGATCTCAATCCCTGTATAAATTGTTCTTTCAACATTTTATTCTCGTCGATAGCATTTAAATGGTTAATTTGCTTGAGGGCTTTCAGGGCTCCCTGTAGTCGGCAAGCATAGTCCCGGATGCTGTCACCTGGCTGTTGTGAACAGTGATAGAAGGCCATCCGGAGATCCGTTTCTGTGCGGTCTTCAAATATGGCATGTAGCTTCAGGAAGATCGCAGGTACCGACTCCTGATCAACGGTATCCCAGGTCTCCACTTCCCTCTCAGCAGCGCCAGTTAGCTGCCCTATTAGCACAGCAGCTTTTTGTCTCTCAGGCATGGAGTACATTTCTAGGATGCTGCATAACTTCCGCTTGAAGCCTGCTAATGTGCCTGGCTCACCGCTGTATTGGGGAAGCCATTTCGCCCCAGGCATATATGGGAGCGTTAGTGGCATGATCGGGACTACCGGACTGGGTGCTGGACCTGCACCCCCATCTGGCGCTACAATACCAGACGGTGCGGGATTGGGGCCTCCGGCCGGGGCCGCACTGTCAGCCGGTTGTTGTGACATCTTAGCGCCCCCTTGGTTAAACGGAGCCTACCGGTTTCAGACGCTGCTATTTCACAGGCACCGCAGTGGGAACAGGACCTTCGTCGCAGGCGCTCTGATGTCAGAGCGTTCACTTCCTGTTGCAGGACCTGCCGCTGAGTCAGAGCCAGGGGCGTGTCCAAGACTCTGCGCGCTCTTTCAGGTACGCCCACCTTCTTCTCCAGCGCCTTAGGGCGCGAATATGGCGACAAAAATGGCGATTTTGGCGCCAAAAGTGCAAACAGTCCTTTTTCACAAAAACAATCCACAGGCACACAGGGCTCGCAATGCTGCAAGTTTCGTATCCTGTTCGTGACGCCAAGTTTTTGTGTCGACCCGCCACCACAATTGTGGGTTACCAGGGCAATGGGGTACTCAGAGCCGAGCCCATGGAAGTCTATGGGGATTGTCACAGGTAGCTGTGGCTCGGTCTGTGGCCCTGGCGGTCTGGCGTATGTTGGGGGAATATTTACAGGGGATATTTATATACAGTTCGTGACGCCACCTGTAGTATTCTGGTAATTTGTACCAGCGCTGCTGTAGATCTCTGAGGGGATGGTGAGGCAGCTAGATGTCGGGTCCCCTACAGGTGGGACTCTTCCCTCAGGTCGGTAGTTAGGTAGGGATTGTGCAGGCATGCAGTAATAACTCAGTCTCACACGGTCAGCGTCTTTCCATACCTTTACTTGTAAGATGTTCAAGCAGGTCCCAGGGAGGCTGATGGGGTTGGTGGAGGATGAGCTTTGAGGCAACAGCTAAGCAACTTAGGGGCCTCCTTTACTGTCCAATGAAGATGAGTACGACCAGCCTGAAGCGTAGTCCCCTCTATGATTCCAGCTTATCCAAAGCTGTGCTTCCCAGTCAGTTTAGTGTTAGGAGTCTTTCTATGAGGGAGCTGAATTCTTATTTTGTCCTGCAGAGACTCAAAGTCTTCACTTCCCCTGACCCCAGTTACGTACTGACTATAAGGGGCTTGTTTGCCGCGACCTAGGGTCCGGTAAATCTCTGGTTTTCTCTTCACTATGCTTGTAGCTAATAGTGATCCTTCGGTCCCCAGTAACCGGTAGCAATGTGCAGGACTTTTCCAAGCCAAACGCACTTTTCCAATAATCTTCCTTCCACTTTGCCCTTCGATTTGCTCAACTCTTAATAGATAGTTCAGTCTTTCTTCCAGTGGGGCACAGCTCTGACTAGACTAAGGTGAATTAGACCACCTGTACCAGCCTCCACGTTCTGAACTGAAGACAGGCTCAAACTGGACACGTCTACTCTGTCCAAGGACAGGAAACTGACTGACTAGAAAATCACTCCCTTCCACACCCCTGCTGGGTGTGTCAGAAGTGTACATGATGTCATGAAGAGACCTTAACTGTTACCTCTCCACTCATCCTCCTGGTATTGTGTACCCATCTGCAGCGGCAACGGAGTGACACACCGCTTTTCCCATTTGTTGGGACGTGGCTCCGATGTAGACTCCATGAAAGTGCGCTTGAGCTCACCAATGCCAGCCTGATGTCTCAAAATCTCATCTTGTGATTTATCCAGATCCTTGGTATCACTCGGGAACACTGCTGGGGCTCCGGGCGCCGAACTTCCAGCCTGAGCTTCACGAGTTGCAGCTACTGATCCGGACCGTAACCCGTCCACGCCGCTGTCTTCAGCAGAAACAGATTCCTGGACAGAGTCAGTCCCCATATCTTCAGTCTTGTTCCTCACAGCTTCACTTGAGACCTCAGCTTCTGATGAGGCATCTGGCTTGGTGACCACCACTTCCATGGCTTTTTCCACCTCTGCAGCATTACCTTCAGAGTCCTGGGCATGATGCAGCTCCATACCATACATTGATAACTTCTCATCTTCAACAGCATCCACTTGTGCTGTGTTCAGTTTCAGAGTCCTGCCTTTAAAGCTCAGCTCTCCTCCTTTCACCTTGGTCTTCGCCAGGGAACCGGCCAACTGTAAAACATCTTCAGATGCCATCTTCTGTCCGGCTGTAAGGTCAGCATCAGCTTTCTTCTCAGGACTCTCAACCTCCCCTGCTACCATGCCTTCCTCATTTGCACTGGTTGCTTTATTGTCATCAGATGATTCACTATCACTACCACTATCCCTGTCTGACCCCTTTTTCTCAGCCACATCTGGCTCACTTTCGGGTTATACAATTCATTCTCATTCTCATCCTGCTCACTTTCAGGGTATACAATTCATTCTCATTCACATCCTGATCTGGAACCTTAGTTAACATCTCATCCACAACATTAACTTCACCATCTGGTCCCTCAAGTATGTGACTATGTGACAACCCCAGCACTATACTTCCATATAGCTCAGGTACTAGGAGCTGGCTCACGACCTCTCCCTGGACTTTAGTGTCCCTATACAATAGGTTATTGTTTATGGCAACCTGAGGAAACCTCTCCTCAGAGCCAGGCTCTTGGGAAACCTCATTTAGAACACTTATATTTTCCTGTGCCGTTTTAAGAGTGGGGTCTCGCCATTGTTCACTCTCAAAATTGTCACAGGACACAGGTAAGTCAGGGACACTCGGTTCCCGAGAACCACCATCCTCGTCTCCCACCATCACCTGCAAAAGAATTTCATCTCTATCACAGTCATCATCATCATCATTATCATTATCATGATTATGATCAGTATCATCATCACTATCATGATCATCATCATTATCATTATCAGCATCATTATCATGGTCATCATCATTATCATGATCATCATCATCATTATCATTATCATCATCATCATCATCATTATCACATAAGTTTAACGGCCCACTAGCATTGTGTTCCGCCCCTCGGGACTGCGCACCCTCAGTAGGAGCTTCATCACACTGTCCATCAGAAACATTTTTCCCCCAGAGATCCTTAGACCGGGGAAAGTCATACCCAATATGACGGGGTGCACCAGGTTCTTCACTACCCCCACTTCACATGAAACCTCCCCGCGTTTGGGGATCAAGTCCACGGCAGTCTCTGGGTAGACTTTGGTGTCTCCATGGATGCACACCACACTCAGGTGTTTATCAGGGATGAAGTCCCTATCAATCAGGCTGTCACATACGGAAGTCACTGGACTCTCTGAGTCCAAGAGGGCCTGTGCTGGGCAGTCATTTACAACCACCGGGGACCCCTGTGGTCCAGTCTCTTCGGCTGAGGTGGACACACACACAGGCTCTGCGCAGGGAGAGAGGGATCCGCCAACATCACAACACATAGGCTCCCCCTCTATTGGACAGTTGGCTGCAATTTCACGACATCTCCAACACTGTCCATCACACTCTCCCACCCACACGACCCCAACAGCTGGAACGCTCTTACCGGGAGAGTTCGGCGTCCAGGAACTCCGAAGTGACGACCTCTCAGACGGCTGGTCACGGAGGCAGTCCTTGGTGGCGAAGGCCCTCTCCATCAGGCTGACCAGACGATTGGCGTCCTGGTGGTCTCTTTGTCCGACCTCTGGCTGTACCTCAGGAGGACGTGCTTGGGTGTAGCGGTCCACTATCACCTTTTCAACTCCATAATCAGGTTTGCTGACTGCAGACTCCCAACTGCATCTCCAGTCATGAACTCCCCTGGCACGGGCTGTCACCGTAACACCCAGCCGGGTAAGAATCTCCGCTTTCAGCTTGGCATAGTCTTGGCTGTCCTGCTCGCTCAGGTCAGCATAGGCCCTTTGGGGTTCTCCAATCAGATAGGGTACGACCATCATGGCCCATTCAGATAGGGGCAGATTCTCCTTCTCTGCCAGTCCCTCAAACCTAGTGAGATATACCTCCACATCATCACGAGGTGTCATCTTTTTCAGGGACCGTCTTACCGCCTTCTTTACAGCGGACAATGCAGGTGACTTTGCAACATTACTTTGGGACGATGCGCTGCAAGTCTTTTGTAGTGCTGCAACCTGCTCAAAAAACAACCGGTTATTCTCCTGCTGCTGCTGCAGGAATTGCTGCTGGGCCTGCTGCAGGCGCTGCCGCTCCATGCTCTGCTGCATGCTCCGCTGGGCCTGGACCAGGTACTCAAGGAGCTCCTCCATACTGCCGGACTTATCTGTCTCAACCACGGCAGTCTTATGTTGCACATTAACTTGCGCCATTTGTTCAAACAGCACCTCCATGCTGTCATCCATGCTGTCAGACTTCTCTGTCTCAACAACGGCAGTCTTCACTCAAGACATACACACTCCACAGTCTTTTCCACAGAAAATTCAGCCTTGCTGTGCAGACACTTTTTTTTTTTTCTTTGCAAAGTCTATTAGGGCTACTGTCTCTTTAAGACTGCTCCAACAGACGTTTCTCCTTGCTGACACACTTTTTTTTTCTCTGCAAACTCTATTAGGGCCACTGTCTCTTTAAGACTGCTCCAACAGACGTTTCTCTTTTTTTTTTTTTTTTTCTCTGACACACTTTTTTTTCTCTCTCTGCTGCTGCTTCAACAGACTTCACCTTTTATTGCTGTCTCTCGCCACTGTGCTGCACGCACATTCCAGCACCAATTGTATCAGCCACTGTGCTGCCCCAGCATTCTCCGCCAATTGTAAGCTTTTCAGGGGATATAGCTCTGAGATCGCCGTCCGGGTAGACAGAATGGCATAGAAACAGTTCATTCAGAGACAGCAGTTCTGGTAAAAACTGGCCGCAACCAGCTTTATTAAAGTCCACAGCAAACAGATAAAACAAATCATAAACATAAGACCTGGGCTTGTCTAGCCACTTACTACACTTAGATAGATTTCCCTATCTATCCGGGTCCCGACTCTAACAGCCTGGGCCAAAACAACACATATGTTCAGCATTTACCAGCATGGAGTTTCACAGAGTCTCCTCCTTGTGTCTGAAGGCACCTTCAACGTCCAGACTTGAGAGAGCTCCCCTCCTATTCAGCAGCTATCCTGCATGGATTCTCACAGAGACTACTCCTGTGTCCGGGGTACATCGAGCACCCAGACTGAGACAGCTCATACTCCTGGAGACTGCTTCTTGTGCCTGGACTCCTTGTCCAGACTAAGCGAGCTCTCTGTCTGTGTTCGCAGACACCTACTTCTGGTCTCCTAATTAACAGCTGAATGGTTTCAGGCCTGAGCTGCAAGTGTGTACTGAATGTAAGGTGTAGTGACCTTTCTCTACCACTAGGTTTACAAAGCCACACATTTCCCTTATACCATACAGCACAGTACCTAGGTGAAATGTACACCCCATTCGACACATATTCCTTCACTGTCTCACAATATATATTACATTGGGGTATGCTTTATTAATCTTTTCATCTATTGTTTACTTGAAGAGGTTGTTTCACTATCATAAATGGTTTTCACATACCCAGGGCATATGAACCTTATAAAGAACATATCTCCTTGGCACCGAGTCTGCGTGGGGAGCTGCCATGAGAGAGTGTAATACTAAATTTTCCCTGCAGTGTTCACTAGAGGAGAAAAGTCTGACTCAACTCAGTTATAACTGTTAACCCGGGGGCTGTGAAGCTAAATCCACAGAAACCTACAAATGGTCAGGATGGCGTTATTTACCTTCATGAGGCCAGCTGTACAAATGGAGTTTTCTAGGCTGAGATGAAAAAGTCTATAGTTAACTCTATGTGACTGCAGACTGCCAAACTGTGTGCGATATCCATACTGTCATGATTCCTCTCTATGCCCTGAGCAAGAGTGGTGGTCACGTGACTACATGTGTGGGATATCTACACCATCATGATTCTCCTCTATGCCCTGAACAAGTGGGTGATCACGTGACTACATGTGTGCGATATCCACACCATCATGATTCCCCTCTATGTCCTGAGCAAGTGGGTGGTCACGTGACTACAAGTGTGCGATACCCATACCATCATGATTACCCTCTATGCCCTGAGCAAGTGGGTGGTCACGTGACTACATGTGTGCGATATCCACAACGTCATGATTCCCCTCTATGTCCTGAGCAAGTGGGTGGTCACGCGACTACGTGTTCGATATCCACACCATCATGATTCCCCTCTGTGGCCTGAGCAAGTGGGTGGTCACATGACTACAAGTGTGCAATATCCACACCGTCATGATACCCCTCTATGCCCTGAGCAAGTGGGTGGTCATATGCCTACTAGACTGCAGACTTCTCTCAATTCTCTTTTTATTCAGAAGCTGGATGAGACTAGGTGGCATGCTCCCACTCACTTTGGGCATACCAGGATATTATTACAGTAATGAATGTGTCAGGCCTCACTATGCCATGCTTGCCCTTCCTCAGCACACCTACTTTTTAAAATGTTGTCAGAATTGGCACAAAAATGCAAAAAGTAGTAACATTTTTATGCAACTACATGTTGTGACATTAGCAGTTCTCTGGTGAATTTCTGTTCTACGATCGGGGTGGAAGGCTACAATGGATTGTTTTGCCCTAGGGCTTGCAATTCTCGGGCATCATGCTTCTGTGCAGGCGTACTTCTCTGCCCTGTTGAGTGCTGAACAAAGTACTGTAGTGCGCAGGCGCTGGGAAAGTTCAGAGAGGCTGTAGATAAGTCCTGAAAGGCTGTGGCCGTATCTTATATCGGCCAAAACTTCTGACAGGTTCGCTTTAAGTTCCCTAAGGAGACTATTAAATACAGTACAAAGCTATAAAAAAGCAATCAAAAACACAAGAGTCCAAATCATCCCCCTTTTGCCCCATTAAAAATAAAATAATTAATAAAAAAATACAGATTTGGTATTGCTGCATTGATAAATGTCCGATCGATCATGATGTATGAAGTAAATTAATCTGACTGCCAAACAGCATGAGAAAAAAATAAAACTGCCAGAATTGCATTTTTTTGGCAGCCGCAATATTGCAATAAAGTACAATAAGTGGCGATTAAATCATCATCATCTACTTCAAAAGAGTATCAGTAAATACATCTGCTCAGGACACAAAAAATAAGCCCTCACTCAGCACTATATCATGAAAATTTAAAGTGCTACGGGTCTCACACAATGGTGACACAAAAAGTTTTTTTGGTCCTTTTTTTGCAAATGTCCAATTTTTTTTTCACCACCATAAAAACAATAAAGACGTTTAGTACCTGTGTAATTGTACTGATTTGGAGAATTATATTGCCATGTCAGATTTACTACTGTACATATTGCTACTGTACATATTGAACATGGTAAATAAAAAAAAGCCCTAAAATGGGATATTGCACTTTTTTGCAATTTCAAATCACTTGGATTTTTTTTTACCACTTTCCCGGGTATCACATGATAAAATGAATGATGTACGGTAATTCAAAATTACAACTTGTTAAGCTAAAAACAGACTCTCATACAGCTACGTGGACAGAAAAAAGGGTTAATGAAATAATGAAAGTTTTTCACAGTCCAACACTAAATGACCTCTATGTTATTCGGATTGCCATGCGAAGAAACTGATGGAACGTCTACAGGTAACATTTACAAGATGGCAAAAAAACAGCGAACTAAGGCCATGTTCAGTATTTGGTCAGTATTTTACCTCAGTATTTGTAGGCAAAACCAGGAGAGCAACAATCAAAGGAAAAGTATAACAGAAACACGTCACCACTTCTGGATTTATCACCCACTGCTGTTTTAGCGTCCAAATTCTGAGGTAAAACACTGACCAAATACTGAACGTGTGAACATGGCCTTAAAGGGAACCTGTCACATTGTTTTTCAGCTATAAGCTGCGGCCACTGGCTTTCGGGGCTTATCTACAGCATTCTATAATGCTGTAGATAAGCCCCTGATGTAACCTGAAAGATAAGAAAAACAAGTTTTATTATACTCACCCAGTGGCGGTCCGGTCCGATGGGCGTCGCAGGTCCAGGTCCGGCACCTCCCAGCTTGATGCGATGTCGTCATCCTCCTTGCTTTGTGTCGCGGCTCCTGTGCAGGCGTACTGATCTGCCCTGTTGAGGGCAGAGCACAGTACTGCCATGCGCAGGCGCTGGGCCTCTCTGACCTTTCCCAGCACCTGCGCACTTTAGTACTTTGATCTGCCCTCAACAGGGCAGATCAGTACGCCTGCACAGGAGCCGCGACACGAAGCAAGGAGGATGACGACATTGTATGAAGATGGGAGGCGTCAGACCGGGACTAGCGATGCCCATCGGACCGGACCGCCCCCGGGTGAGTATAATAAAACCTGTTTTTCTTATCTTTCAGGTTAGATCAGGAGGCTTATCTACAGCTAGATAAGCCCCAAAAGCCAGTGGAAGCAGCTTATAGCTGTAAAACGAGGTGACAGGTTTCCTTTAAATGGATGTAGAATATACTTGTCAATATTACATGGTAAGCCACTACATAGCACATCAGCATCCAACAGCATACAATATGGAAAAAAAGCTCCTAAGTAAACCTTGAGGTAACAACATATTTTCTTCTTATTAAATTGCATTACTTTTTTAGACGGCATGATGATAAGCAAGTTTTACAATCGACTTACATGTTCTATCTGCTTTCATTCTCAATTTGTGAGAGCTTTAATCTTACATAGAGTTGGTAACGAGATTGGCCATCAGAGCCTGGCCAAGTATGCACAGTAGCTATGCTCCAAGGGATGTGTTAACTCTTGAGATACCAGCCACCTCACTAGCCCACTGATTTCTATACAGCAGTTACCTCATCACTTCTCTTCCCTCTCAGCTCATGACTGTTATCAGTTCTGCAAAATCTCTAGCCTCCAACCTCCAACATTTCCAATTTCCAGAGCAGTTCTCCTAATCACTGTTCACTTGTTCAAAGGCCCTATTATCTCTATATTCAATTATATCAATAACAGTGTAGACTCCAGAGCAAATGTACTGATAGAACATTAATGTGTCACAGAAGCATAAACTCAGCAGAAGGAAACCGAACAGAACTGTCACTCAAAAAGAGGCCTGCTTCTCCAGCAATAAAAAAGTAAGGAGTCTGGAAAGCTGTGTGCTACTCAAAACACAACTTGAGAATAACCCTTTAAAGGATAAATGAAAATAAATATATCTGAAGCAATGGTGAATATAATTTTTCCAAGAGGTTTTCCACTATCCTAAAAAAATAACCAAAGGGAAGGAATAGTATAAAATAGCAACCTATGCTTACCTGTTAAATTGCCCACTGGTCCACAGTGGCCCCCATCAGTCATATTTACATAGTTGCATTGATGATATCCCCATATACCCATGTGCCTTGTGAACTCTTCAGCCAATCACAATCCTCAGCTGTCTCATGCAATACAGCACTGAGCTCAGTGATTGACTGCAGTAATCACAAGGACAGATGGGTACATCATTGCTCCAACCAAATAAACAATGCTGCTGGAGTGGTGGCTGATTTCACAGGTGAGTATAGGTTCTTTTTATTTTCTACTATACTATACTATAATCCCCTCTGGCCAAATTTTTTAGGATCTTAAAAACCTTTTTAAGACTAATCTCAGATTAAACTGGATTAAACCATTATATCAGAATAGTTGGCCATACACGTAATTACATGTACTGTGCTTATTGATTCAGTTTTATGAGCTAAATTCATAAAGTGAATCTAGCAAGAAGTTCTTTCTTTATGTATATACAGTACATGTGTATAAAATTTTCATTCAATGTATCAGCAGTGATACATTGTTGGAATCTTGGTTTCTGCCCCTCCAAATGCTGCTTTAAGATGGGACATCACAAACTTGGCTTACAGATTCCCTTTATAGCGCATTATTTTTTATTAGATTGCATATGTCAGGGTCACAGCGTAACTCCTTCCCGACTTCTGACTAGAACATCAGATGTTCCCTCCCTCTCTTAGGTGCGTTCTCAATGATCTGATCAGCTAACATGTGCTCCTAACAGCTGTGGGTGGAATCGCAATCCACCCGTGGCTGTCAATCTCTGACAGTGGCATGTAACATGCACGTGCCGTAAGCGCGTCACAAACCAAGTCCATCGGCGCCCTTGTTACATGACCGCGTGTTGCCGATGGGTTGGTATGACAACCCGGGGTCTGCAGAATCCCTGTGGTTGTCACTGCTGGATTGTTATGAGCACCGCCACCCCAGCAGTCAGCGCTCATAGCAAGTGAGCAGTCGGCGCTCATAGCAAGTGAGCATTTCTGCTACACACAGCAGGGCTTCAGCCCTGCTGCTACACACAGCAGGGCTGAAGCCCTGCTGTGTGTAGCACAGGCAATAAGATGATCGCAGCTTCTAGTCTCCCATGGAGATTATTGAAGCAAGTCAAAGTAAAAAAAATTTAAAAATTAAAAATATAAAAGTTTAAATCACACCCTATTCAAAATAAAACAATAAAAAAATACGCATATTTGGTATCTCTGCGTTCAGAATCACCTGATCTATCAACATATAAAAGAATTAATCTGATCGGTTAACGGCCTAACGAGAAAAAAAAAAAACAAAACGCCAGAATTACGTTTTTTTTGTTGCTGCAACATTGCATTAAAATGCAATAACGGGCGATTAAAACATTGTACTATACCAAATGGTATCATAAATGTCAGCTCAGCGCACAAAAATAAGCCACCCCAGCCATATCTGGGGCGCACGGTGCTCAGTGATAGCACACAGCTTGCAGCGCTGGAGTCCTGGTTCAAATCCCACCTAGGAAAATCGAAGGAGTTGTATGTTCTCCCGTGTTGCGTGGTTCCTCCGGTACTCGTTTCCTCCCATTCCAAAAACACTGATAGGAATTAATTGAGCCATCGGGACAGCGACGATAATTGTGCAAAACGTAAAGCGTGCGGATCTGTTAGCGCTATAAAAAATAAAGATTATATATTATAGAGATGCTACAGGGCTCAGAAATTGCATTTTTTTTAACAAATTTTTGATTTTTTTCACCACTTCATTAAAAACGAATCTATACATGTTTGGTATCTACGAACTTGAAATGACCTGCAGAATCATAATGGCAGGTCAGTTTTAGAATTTGGTGAACATAATAAAAACAAAACTAAAAAGCAATTGTGGAACTGCACTTTTTTTGCAATTTCACCGCACTTGGATTTTTTTTCCCATTTTCCTTTACATTATATGGTAAAATCAATGGTGTGATTCACAAGTATAACTTATCCCGCAAAAAAACAAGCCCTCACGTGGCCATATTGATGGAAAAATAAAAAAAAGTCATTGTTCTGGGAAGAAGGGGAGCGAAAAATGAAAACTCAGAAACAGAAAATAGCCTGGGGGTGAAGGGGTTAAATGGAAACTGAGCATTCAACAAATTTTTCTTATATCAATAATACAGACGAATATAAGAAACTTTGTAATGCATTTTATCAGGGAAATCTGCTTCCTTTTAAGCTTATAAGCTGTTTCTTACCTTACTGCTGCTTCCTGAAGTTACAATTCACACTAAAATAACAGCTCAACTCCATATTGCTCCACACAAGACAGCCTTACAGAATATTAAGGTTTTAGATTACAGAGTTTATAATATTCTATGGAAAGGGGAAGACACAGAAAGATTGTTATAGTCTTCTACCTCACCCTAGAGCTCGATTCCGCACATAAACAACATATATTCTTTCTTTCTTCTTTCTTTGTTTCGTTTTAGTACAAATATAGACATAGATACTGTATTTTTATAGAAGTATGCCCTAACAACTGGAAAGGCTAAAGGACAACCCTTGGATCTTTGAATTAACACAAACGCGGAGATCAGAGATCTATGATTGGCAGCCATACTTCGGCTCTTGCACCGTTATGGCACTAGTGAAAACAGGTAATAAAGGAAAAAATGGCAGTCGATTGTGGCATAACTGTCAAATTCACTCCAGTACCCAATTATTTGCATATCACAGAAAATATATGCAAGATAAGACAGTATATGAAATATAATACAATAGGAAAAATGTAAAGTGTCCAAGAAAAAACTGCACATTTGCAGAACAGAATAAGTTTTGACAAGCTTTCACTGGCGCAATTTAAAATAATAATTTTTAAGATGTCAAAAAGCAATTAAAGAGAGCCCGTCAACAGGGTGAATGTATTATATTGTACCCTTTGCACGGAAAGATTCATGTATCAGATAGTCCGGATTAATGGGTAGTTATGGCAATCCACTGTAGACGCTAATACAAAACATCATTATCAATTTGCTTGCAATCTATGAAGTTCTAGGAGATTGGCAGAGTGAAATAATTTGACAGTAAAGAACATTGAGCATTAGACTAAAAATTTGGCTTCCACGTTTATATGAAGCATATTCATGATTTTTGGCAAACCCTGTAGAAGAGAAGCTGTCTGGGATAGAAGCTATACAGTGTAGATTTATTTAAGATCGAACTGCTGAAAACCTGGCTACTTATTCAAAGTTAAGATAGACAACATCCGGTTACTAAATTAACTCACAAGTGGCATTGATCCTCTTCCTTCCATCTCTTCTTTTTGATGTTCTTCAGGATTTGACCCTATAACAGTCTCAAGATTCCTCTCTTCTAGTGATGAGCGAGTATGCTCGTTGCTCGGGTTTTCCCGAGTTTTAGTTTCTGTCGCCGCGGCTGCATGATTTGCGGCTACTAGGCAGCCTGAATACATGTGGGGATTGCCTGTTTGTTAGGGAATCCCCACATGTATTCAGGCTGTCTAGCAGTCACAAATCATGCAGCTGTGGCAACATAAGCTAAATATCCGAGCACTTCAAAATACTCGGAGACCACCCGACCAACGAGCATACTCGCTCATCACTACTCTCTTCTTCTCACTCCTCTACCTGCTACAGTGACCCTATTACTTCATACCTTATCTAGTTTCTATTCCAGGTGTCAGTATACATATCACTAAATTATTTAATCCACATCATAATTTTTATATCTTTCCATTCTCTATTAAATATGCTATTAACCCATTAAAAATTGAAATGTCTTGCACCATTAACTACGGACCTGTCTGTAATCTCCCCTTCAAATCTAAACTCCAAGAATGCTTGCTCTACTTTATCATTATCAGCTATTTTTCAGTATGCTCCACTATATTGGCCCTAACCCTTCACCCCCAAGCCTGTTTTCACCTTCATGAGCAAGCCAAATTTTACAATTCTGTCCCTTTATGAGGTAGTAACTCTGGAACACTTCAACGGATCCCAGTGATTCTGAGACTGCTTTTTGTGGCATATTGTACTTCCTGATAGTGGTAACATTTCTTGAGTTAGACTTTTATAATTTTCAAACTTTTAATTCTTATGCCCTTAAATCAGAGAGTCATGTCACACAAAAGAGTTAATAAATAACATTTCCCACAAGTCTACTTTACATCAGCACAATTTTTTTTACATTTTTTTATTAGGATATTAGAAGGTTTAAATCATGTTGACCAGCGATTTCACATTTTTTCAATAAAATTTGCAAAATCATTTTTTTAGGGACCACAACACATTAGAAGTGACTTTGAAGGGCCTGTATGACAGAAAAGTGACAGATTTAAAAAAAAAATGCACCCCTCAAGGTGCTCAAAATCACATTCAAGAACAGGAATTAATGGAATGTGAAATGACAAAATTAACATTTTACTTTTTTTCAAAAAAATTTTACTTTAGACACCATTAATTTTTCATTTTTGCAAGTGTAACTGTGTAGCCCAGCTGCGCTTGGAGCCACATGTACCCTGGAGGATGCACAGAAGGTAAATCCACACTTACATAACTGATATTCGTTCACACCTTCACATTTCCCTGGAGCCACCAGAGGGAGCCCTTGGAGAGTATGCATATATATAAGGGTTGTGGAGAGACTGCGGAGAGATTCCAGGCAGTCTAGCTGAGAGTTAGCTAGTTGTTGGTGTTACCTCAGATGAGCAGAGAGGAAAGTTACCTTAGAACGTGACAGACTGATAGTTCCCTAGGAAAGTGGAAAGTAGCTCTCGAAGTGTGCATAGATCAGTCTGACGGAAGGTCCTGATAGCTACTTCGGACAGAGCCTCAGAAGGCAGAGAAGGAAAGGGAGCTGCAGTGTTTGAAAGACTGAAGTTTACAGCTTGCACTTAGTTTATTTTGTGGAGTCCAGTAATGGTGGAGGAAGATTGCCACTTAGCCTTAGAGTCAACTGAGGTATTTTCAGTGAGCAAGCGTGCCGACGCTTTGAGAGCGGTGAAGAGAAGGAAAAACTGCCATTTACTGCTAGTGTGTGCTTATGTTAAAGGTGAGAGTAGGACGAAAGGCGAGTGGAAGGAAAAGAGAGTGACAGGGGTTGAAACAGCATTGATCGTTACCTCTACTCTGCACTACCGGACGCCGGGTCCGAGCTTGCTAGCATCTACACGACTAGTAGGAGAAACTGGAGACCCTGTGGGACTTCAAATCGCAGGGGCCCAGCAGTGCTGATACGTAACCGGGGTCAGGAAGAACAGGAGTCTGGTCAGCGCAACCATTAGAGACTGAGTTCTATCCAAAAGAAGGCTCCACCACAAAGTCAGCTGGGCGTATATGAAAAGACAGAGTTAGACTTCGTTCTATACAGGTCAGAAACTCACACACATACAGGAGTACGGAGGCCCTACACCTACTCAGTGGAATTACTGGACGTGCATCCTCCACCCTGACAACTTCCCGGGACGTGCCTGCAACTATACCATCAGTAAAGGTACAGAAAGAGACTTTCGTGTGTGTGTCTGCCTTATTGATCCTGCACCCCTACACCGCCATATACCCTGAGGGATCAGTCTTGCCTGTGGAAGACTTAACACCTTGCTGCCCAGTAACAACCCCTCAGAGGATCTACCCTGCAGCGCTGGTCACCCTGACCAGGTACCACAGGTGGCGTCACAAACAAACTGTATACATCCTTTAATCCCTGTAAATATCCCACATTTTATGGTGAGCCCCAGGGCAACGGACCGAGCTGCGCTACCCGTGACATCCCCCTTTGAAGTGAACGGGCTCGGTGCCGAGTACCCCACAGGCCCTGGCTGTGCGACTCATAACAGGTAAAAATAAACCCCAAAATTTGTTGTGTATTGTCTACTGAGCATACGGATACAGAATATGTGTCACGGGTGTGTCAGAGGCAGTCGCACTGCATCTGGCTGCAGAAGGTCTCTGCGGTTGGCTTTGCAGACTAGTGGCCACCTCTCCCAGCCTTAATGGTGTCACCTAGATCTGGATGTTTATAACTCCAAACTTCCTGTTGGGAGTTGCGGGTGTTATTTACTTTTTCCACTTCTCTGCTGAAGCTTTGAGCTGTAGCAGTATGCTAGTGTCCTCTTGGAGTTTGGAGGGCGTCGGCATTTCTTTCTGAGTCTACTCAAGCTAAGTGTCCCCCTTGTTTCCTTTATTCTTGCTGTCTTTAGTGTTAGTGGCATTGACGAGCAATCATCCTGTCCTTCCCGATGCAGGGTCATACAGGGATTAGGTATCCTGCTCGCGATAGGTGCGGAACCTATGTAGGGATGGTAGGACAACAGGGTGATGTTA
This sequence comes from Oophaga sylvatica, assembly GCA_033576555.1. Classification (NCBI taxonomy): domain Eukaryota; kingdom Metazoa; phylum Chordata; class Amphibia; order Anura; family Dendrobatidae; genus Oophaga; species Oophaga sylvatica. The sequence goes on along the minus strand of JARQOD010000001.1, from coordinate 364,575,850 downwards.
GATCTGTCTAGGGGTCTCCACTTCCCCGTTACCTAGCATATGGTTCCCCTTCTCTTATCCCTTTGTGCTGCACTTAGTCTGTCCTACACTGTGCATAACGATATTTGGGGGAAAAACACTGTTTGGGCACCCAGCAGAGCTTGGAAGGGAAGGAATGCCCTTTGAATTTTTGAATATAAAATTTGCTGGAATAATTTGTGGATGCCGTTTGGAGAGCCACTGATGTGCCTAAACAGGGGAACTCCCCAAAAGTGACAACATTTTGGAAAGTAGACCTCTCAGGGAACTTACCTAGATGTGTGGTAAGCACCTTGAACTCCCAGGGCTTCATAGAAGTTTATAACATAGAGTAATGAAAATAAAAAAAATCACATTTTTCCCACAAAAATGTTATTTTAGCCCCAAATTTTTTATTTTCACAATATTAACAGAAGAACATGGAACCCAAAATTTGTTGCAAAATTTCTCCTGAGTACGGAGATACCCCATTTGTGAGGGAAAACTACTGTTTGGGCGCATGGCAGGCCTCAGAAAGGAAGAAGTTACGTTTTGAATCACCTGAATCTTTAATAAATAATGGGATTGATGATAGGAGTGGTTTAAGCAGCCAGTCAAGGTATTGTGATAGAGGTTGTTAGTGAATTAACCCTTGATATGATGGGGCGGCCAGGAGGTGCAGTAATAGATTTACAGTATATACTCATTACTGAACAAATATGACAAAAAACAAATAGCAGCACACTCATAATGATAATACAATTGAATATATAGGCTGCTTGTTGGAAAAATGAAGGATCTATCGCTAGAATGCACAAAAGAGTGTTTTGAAAAAAATCAAAAAAAGAACGACCACAGATCCAAATGTATAGTATCAAAAAATACGAAAACTTTATTAATACATAAAGAAAAAGGACAGGAGTATCCGGACAGTGAACACATACAGTGGTAAGGTATCTATTGAAGATATACACCAAACATATATCAACCTGGGTTCCTTGAAAAATTTAAATAAAATGTAGGGCACATATATATATGCGGAGGCTAGAGCAGTAAATATGTGTTATAAATAATGGAATTAAGTCAAAATGCAAGTGCATATACTACAGCACATATAACTGCACCAATGCCCATGTGGATAACACCGTTACTACATGTGATCAAAATTCATGCGTCCACATAAGGACTGGCTAGCTACCATGAGCTGGAAACCAGCGATTATAGCAGAAATGCCCATTGTCAAAATTAGGAGTGCCTGTGAGCTTCCATAAGTCACATGAGAACGGCCATATGTCGCCCACAATGAAAATGAAGTGACTGACATGGAGTAAATAGGGAGAGCATTACCTCCGAAAATAGTAGCTGGCACTCACTGGGGAAACCAGGATGATGAGAACGTGCCCCGACGCACGTTTCGGTAGTTACACCTACGAGGCTAGAGCAGTAAATATGTGTTATAAATAATGGAATTAAGTCAAAATGCAAGTGCATATACTACAGCACATATAACTGCACCAATGCCCATGTGGATAACACCGTTACTACATGTGATCAAAATTCATGCGTCCACATAAGGACTGGCTAGCTACCATGAGCTGGAAACCAGCGATTATAGCAGAAATGCCCATTGTCAAAATTAGGAGTGCCTGTGAGCTTCCATAAGTCACATGAGAACGGCCATATGTCGCCCACAATGAAAATGAAGTGACTGACATGGAGTAAATAGGGAGAGCATTACCTCCGAAAATAGTAGCTGGCACTCACTGGGGAAACAGGTGATGAGAACGTGCCCCGACGCACGTTTCGGTAGTTACACGTCGGGCACGTTCTCATCATCCTGGTTTCCCCAGTGAGTGCCAGCTACTATTTTCGGAGGTAATGCTCTCCCTATTTACTCCATGTCAGTCACTTCATTTTCATTGTGGGCGACATATGGCCGTTCTCATGTGACTTATGGAAGCTCACAGGCACTCCTAATTTGACATGGATTTCTGCATAATCGCGGGTTCAGCTCATGTAGCTACCAGTCCTATGACGCATGAATTTGATCACATGTATAACGTGTTATCCCAGGGCATTGGTGCAGTTATATGTGCTGTATATTGCACTTGCATTTTGACTTAATTCCATTATTTATAACACATATTTACTGCTCTAGCCTCCGCATATATATATGTGCCCTACATTTTATTTAAATTTTTCAAGGAACCCAGGTTGATATATGTTTGGTGTATATCTTCAATAGATACCTTACCACTGTATGTGTTCACTGTCCGGATACTCCTGTCCTTTTTCTTTATGTATTAATAAAGTTTTCGTATTTTTTGATACTATACATTTGGATCTGTGGTCGTTCTTTTTTGATTTTTTTCAAAACACTCTTTTGTGCATTCTAGCGATAGATCCTTCATTTTTCCAACAAGCAGCCTATATATTCAATTGTATTATCATTATGAGTGTGCTGCTATTTGTTTTTTGTCATATTTGTTCAGTAATGAGTATATACTGTAAATCTATTACTGCACCTCCTGGCCGCCCCATCATATCAAGGGTTAATTCACTAACAACCTCTATCACAATACCTTGACTGGCTGCTTAAACCACTCCTATCATCAATCCCATTATTTATTAAAGATTCAGGTGATTCAAAACGTAACTTCTTCCTTTCTGAGGCCTGCCATGCGCCCAAACAGTAGTTTTCCCTCACAAATGGGGTATCTCCGTACTAGGAGAAATTTTGCAACAAATTTTGGGTTCCATGTTCTTCTGTTAATATTGTGAAAATAAAAAATTTGGGGCTAAAATAACATTTTTGTGGGAAAAATGTGATTTTTTTTATTTTCTTTATGTATTAATAAAGTTTTCGTATTTTTTGATACTATACATTTGGATCTGTGGTCGTTCTTTTTTTGATTTTTTTCAAAACACTCTTTAGTATATACTCATGTATAAGCCGACCCGTGTATAAGCCGACCCCCCTAATATTGCCACAAAAAACTTGGAAAACTTATTGACTCGTGTATAAGCCGGGTGTATAAGTTGCCGTCCTGCTCTGTGCTCCCCCATCCAGCTCTGTGCGCCCCTCCTCCTGCTCCATTATCCTGTCCTGCTCGTGCTTTCAATCCTCCCCCATCCTGCTCTGTACTCCCCCTCCAGCTCTGCACTCCCCCATTCTCCTCTGTGCCCACCCCCGTCCTGCTCCGTTCTCTCCGTCCTCCCCCCATTCTGCTCCATGCTCTCCGTCCTCCCCCTGTTCTGCTCCGTGCTCTCCGTCTCCCCCGTTCTGCTCCGTGCTCTCCGTCCTCCCCCCGTTCTGCTCCGTGCTCTCCGTCCTCCCCCCGTTCTGCTCCGTGATCTCCGTCCTCCCCCCCCATCCTGCTCCGTGCTCTCCGTCCTTCCCCATTCTGCTCCGTGCTCTCCGTCCTCCCCCCGTCGTGCTCCATGCTCCTTGTCCTCCTCCATGCTCCCCCCATCCTCCTCCATCATACTCACCCTCCCCGTGCCATCGCTGAACGTCCCGGCCGGCAATCTGCGTTCTCCCCGGCTTCCTGCAGCTCTCCCCGGCTTCCTGCAGCTCTCCAGCGCTGAACGGTGACGTAATACCGCTCATTAAGGCAATGAATATGGAGGCCACGCCCATGGGAGTGGCGTCGCGTCCATATTACATGACCTTAATGAGCGGGTATTACGTCACCGCTCAGTGCTGGAGAGCTGCAGGAAGCCGGGGAGAGCTGCAGGAAGCCGGGGAGAACGCAGGATTGCAGGGACGTTCAGCGATGGCACGGGGAGGGTGAGTATGATGCCCCAGCCACCGGCTCCTGCCGCCGCATCCCCTCCCCCGCTGGTTTCTGCCCTATGACTCGTGTATAAGCCGAGGGGGCATTTTCAGCACAAAAAAAGGTGCTGAAAATCTCGGCTTATACACGAGTATATACGGTATGTATTTTTGGAATACTATACCAATTCGCTGCCTCAGAAAGAAGAAGTTACGTTTTGGGATGCAGACTTTGATGGAATGATCTGAAGGTGTCATGTCGCATTTGGAGAGCCCTTAATGTACCTAAACAGTAGAAACCCCCTACAATTGACCCAATTTTGGAACCTAGACCCCTCAAGGAATGTATCTAGATGTGTTGTGAGCACCCTGAACCCCCAGGTGCTTCACAAAAGTTTATAACATAGAGCCGTGAAAATAAAATCACATTTTTCATCCAAAAATGTTATTATATCTCCATTTTTTTATTTTCATGAGGATAAAAGGACAAAATAGACCCCAAAAATTGTTGTGCAATTTCTCCAAAGCACCGGATAACTCTTATGTGGTCAAAAGCTACTTTTAAGGTAGAGTGCAAAGGTCAGAAAGGAAGAGGCCTTATTAGAATTCAGATTTGGGTGCACTAGTTTGAGAGTGCCGTGTCAACTTGACAGAGCCCCTGAGGTGCCAGAACAGCAGAACCCCCATAAGTTACCCATTTTACAAACTGCACTTCTCAATGAATTAATATAGGGGTGTAGTGATCATATTGACACAAGTGTGTCACAGAATTTTATACCATTGGGCAGTGAAGAAATAATAATTAAATTTTTACCACCAAAATTTAGTTTTAGCCACATATTTTATATTTTCACAAGAGAAAATGGGCAAAATGAAACCAAAATTTGTCCCACAATTTCTGCTGAATGTAGAAAGACCCCATATGTGGCTGTATAGTACTGCTTGACAACACGGCGAGACTCGAGAGGGACGGTGTGCTATTTCCCTACTGGAGTGCAGATTTACCTAGAAAAGTTTGTGGACTCTGTATACAGAGGCCCAAAGTACAGAATCCCCCTTCAAGTGACCCCATTTTGGAAATTATACCTCTTCGTGAATATATCTACAGGTGTAGTGATGATTTTGACTCCATGGGTGTTTTCTAGAAACAAGAAGCAGTAGATGTTGTGGAGTGAAAATTGTAAACTGCCATTGTAGTGCCCGTATGTTGTAGTCCCCAGTACGTTGAAATGACCAACTCATGCTTCTGTAGACATGCCCCTTTAAATTAGAAAGGCTGTCATCGCTACAGAAATGCCAAACATGTGGACGCTAAATGTTGTTTAGGCACACTGTGGCTCTGAAAGGACAGGGGTATTTGGATTTGGGAGCTCAAAATTTGCTGAATTTCTTTTCGGGGGCGAGGAGCCATTTTGGTTTTCCAGAGCCTTTGTACTACCAGCGACACAGAAGCCTCGTATATTTCTGTTAACAGATGATACACCTGAGAGGGGACTTGCTTTTTTTTATGGATTGAGTTAAAGCTAAAGCTGTTTTTGTGAACATTTTACATAACATTTGGGATCATGTTTCTCCTGCACGCTATGCTGATCAATTATATTGGAGTTTTCATCTAAATCTCTGAGTGACGTGATTCACATGAAACCCCCAAAAGATCCATTTACTATAATAAGTCAGTAGAATTACTCTGGTCTCTGTCTGGCCTCTGTTCAGCATTATCCTTCCTTTCAGAAGTGCACAAATCTGTGGCGGATCAAGCTTTTATGTACGCCTAAAAAGACAAACACTGCCGTATTATAGGTCAGACGGCATCTACAGTGCCTCCATCAGCCTCATTTTGGGGAATCTTCCGCAAGGGGTTCCGTCTGAATCATGTATTTCAGAGATTTACACAGATACCCTGGTGTAAGCGCTCAGCGCAGAGTGCAGGATGAATGTGAGCCGAGCCTTACTGCGATCTTTGGGAGGCAGAATGAAAAAATCAACAGCAGGTCAAGAACTGGTTTTATTTATTTTTTACGCTGTTTCTCGTGCTATATATAATTGGACAACTTTTTTCTTCAGCTCGGTGCTATTATAGCGATACCAGATTTAGGGCTCATACTCACTTGCTGGAAAAAAATCGGTCAGTTTTCAGATGGTCCGATTATGTGCAATTGACATGCGATTTTCATGCAATTATTTATAGCACCATCTATTGCATTAGCGATTATCATGCCAAAATCGCATCAAATCACAGCATGTTGCAATTTTTTTCTCACACCAATTTTGGCTGAGAAAAAAATCGCAAATGAGATGTCACCTATTGAATAACATTGGTCAGATTTGAATCCGATTTTTTATCGGCTGAAAATCATCCGTTTTCGGCTCAAGTGAGTATGAGCCCTTATAGCGTTTTTTTATGTATGGCTGCTGTCACACACGAAAAAATGCTTTTTATTGCAAAAACAATCTTTTGCATCACCATTAGAAAATTATAGCGAAGATGCAGCACTCACCCATAAGCAGTAATAAATGAAGTCCTTTATTCAACCATACAAGGTATTAGAACACAGTTCAAGCAGGTACAGGAGGGTAGCGGAGAAAAGAGCCGGACGACGGCCGTTTTGCCTCACAGACGCTTCCACGGGTCCAGGTGTATAATCAAGTGAGGTCATTTCCTTTTAAAGGCTAATGACTGCACAATAGAGATTTAAAATAAAAAACAATAAAAATCTTATAACATTAAAAACATATTTTTAACATGATCATACATATGTATGCACATTTTTGCAGATAATAATCAGTTTAACAAATAATACAGAAAAAAAGAATCTTACAAAAAAAATTCTTACAAATCTAATTTGTCATTCAAACCTATCGTTCCTTGAGCATTTGAATTTAATCATCCATCTAGCTTCTTTTCTTAATAGAATTTTACTATGATTACCACCTTGTGGGGGGAATTTTATTATTTCAATACCCGCAAACTTCAGCAGATCTGGATTGGCGTTATGTACTGTTTGCATGTGATGAATTAATCTTGGAGATCCTTTTCCTGTGCTAATGGAGTGGTAATGCGAAATCTTGTGACCATTGGTCTAATAGTTTTCCCTGTATAATAAAATAAACAGGGACAAAATATCACATATACCACAAATTTGCTTTTACAAGAAATAAAATCAGAAACTCTTATGTTGAATTGACCCGATTTCTAACGGGTTCTCTGTGACATGTAGATGGCAGAATTTACAATTACCGCATTTATAATTCCCTTTAGGAAGATTTTTATTCAGCCAGTTCTTATCAGCGGGCAACAATCTATTATGCACTAATAAATCTGATAGATTCTGTTCTCCTATAAGAGAAATAAGGAAGTGTGGCACTGATCTCTTCTAAATATTTATCGGACCGTAAAACGTGCCAATTTTTTCTGATTGCCGCATGTATAATTCCATCTATAGGGCTGTGCTTAAAACTAAAGAAAAATTTTTTCCGGTAGCACTGGTCTCCTTTTTTGCTTCTTTTGTGCGTTTTGTATGTGTCCCATACAACAAATCAGATTGAGAAAAATTCATTACCCGTTCATGTGCTGAGTTTAAAATGGACAGAGGATAACCCCTTTTAAGAAACTGTGATTTTAGTTCATCTATTTGTGTTTCAAAATTGGTATCGTCACTATTAATTTTCCGTAATCTAACCATTTGACTGAAAGGTAAGCTCTTTTTCGTATGGGCAGTGTGTGCACTATTAAAGTGTAAAACTAAATTAACTGCTGTTTTTTTCCTGTGCACCTTTTTTACAATATCCCCTTCAATAATTTCAATTTTTACATCTAGAAATTGTAGGCTATGATGTCCAAAATGAAAAGTGAAACGCACATTATCTTCATTTACATCATTCAAATTTCGTACAAAGCAGGCATATTCATGTTCAGGACCATCCCATGTAATGAAAATATCATCCACAAATCTTAAAAAAAGCGGATGTATTTCAAAAATGGGTTATTCGTATTAATAATATATTTACTCTCAAATACCGCTAAAACAAATTTGCAAAGACGCACGCTGCGGGAGTCCCCATTGCGGTACCCAGTTCTTTGTAAGTACCACTGATCCATGAATTTAAAGCGTGTGACAAAACAAAATTAAGACCCTCCAGGATAAAAGATATCAAATCTGGGGTTTTGTCAGCGTTGCACACAATTTTTTCTACCGCTTCGATTCCCAAGTGTTGGGGAATTCGGGTATACAAATTCTCGACATCTATAGATGCCAGAGAAAAATTTGGTTGCCAAACAAATTTTTTTTAAAGATAATAAGTAATCACCTGAATCTTTAATAAAATAATGGGATTGATGATAGGATGGTTTAAGCAGCCAGTCAAGGTATTGTGATAGAGGTTCAGTTAGTGAATTAACCCTTGATATGATGGTGCGGCCAGGAGGTGCAATAATAGATTTATGTATTTTTGGAATACTATACCAATTCGCTGTCTCGGGGTATTCAGGAAATATATTCTCAGCCCTTTTTTTGTAAGTTTACCTTTCTCTACATTTTTTCTGAAAAAACTTCTCAGTTTTTCTTTAAATTTATGAGTGGGATTATATTCTAACTCGAGATAGATGTCCTAAAGGGAATTATAAATGCGGTAATTGTAAATTCTGCCATCTACATGTCACACAGAACCTGTTAAAAATTGGTGAAGTTTGCTGGTATTGAAATAATAAAATTCCCTCCACAAGGTGGTAATCATAATAAAATTATATTAAGAAAAGAAGCTAGATGGATGATTAATTCAAATGCTCAAGGAGCGATAGGTTTGAATGACAAATTAGATTTGTCTATCTTTTTATAGGATTGTTTTGTAAGAATTTTTTTGTAAGATTCTTTTTTCTGTATTTGTTACACTGATTATTGTCTGCAAAAATATGCATGCATACATATGATCATGTTACAGATATGTTTTTAATCTTATAAGATTTTTATTGTTTTGTTTTTTTTAAAAAATCTCTATTGTGCAGTCATTAGTCTTGAAAAGGAAATGACCTCACTTGATTATACACCTGGACTCGTGTGAAGCGTCTGTGAGGCGAAACGGCCGTCGTCCGGCTCTTTTCCCCGCTACCCTCCTGTACCTGCTTGTCCCATGAACTGTGTTCCAATACCTTGTATGGTTGAATAAAGGACTTCATTTATTATTGCTTATGGGTGAGTGCTGCATCTTCGCTATAATTTTCTAATTCTGGATGTTTTTTCAATGCTGTGCCCCGGTAACCGTAAGCTAGTATCCAACTGTTCATCCGCTATCGCAGGCTTGATGGTTTGGTCCTGGTACCATTCATTTTTTTCTCTGTCTTTTGCATCACCATATTTTGAGAGCTATAATTTTTTTAAATTTCTGCCGACAGTCATATGACGGCTTGTTTTTTTGTGAAATGAGTTGACGTTTTTGTTGGTATCATTTTCGGGCTCATGACATTTTTTAATCGATTTCTATTTCGAGTTTTGGTAGGCAAAATAAACAAAAACCAGCAATTGAGGAATTTATTTTTTTGGGGGGTTTATGCCATTCCATGTGTTGTAAAATTGATAAGGCAGCTTTATTCCTCGGGTCAGTACAATTACTGTATTTTGCAGATTATAAGACGCACCCCCAATGTTGAGGAGAAAAATAGGAAAAAAAATTTTTTTTTTAATAACATTGTGGTGCTTCTTATAATCTATGCGTCTCATTGCTTACCGGAGGTGGCGGCTGCGGTGAAGCGGGATCCCAAGGTCGCTGCTGGAGGAGACAAGAGTGGAGCGCTAGTGCAGGCCGCAGGCTGGGATGAGGGGATGTTCCGATGTATTCCGCTGCGGGTGTTTGGTGGCTCTGCCGACATTTTGTGAAAGCCCAGAACCCCCGCACTTACATGGTTTACTGTGCGGTGGACTCCAGGAAAATGGCTGCCAGGGCATGCGCAGATTGAGATCTCGGCACCAAGATCTCGGGAGATCAGATGTCAGCAGAAATACTGGAATCCTACGAAGGGGATTTTTAGATTTGTTTCCTAGCCTACCAAAACACATTTTTTTACCTTTTCTAAGTTTCCAAATAATTTTTTTTGGTAGATCTTATGTAACGATACATGGGTTGTATCAGGAAAACAATGACATTTTCTTAATATTCCTTACATTCTTTTATAAAGTTGTTGGTTCAATTTGTAATATTACCACTAAAAATGAATTACCTATGTCTCATAGTGATGCCAACCTAACGTATGGTGTTAATATAGTGCTAAAAGGACACATCCAACATTTTTGTTTTATTACGCTTTCCAGAAGTTTTACAGAGTAGACACCGTAATTATATTTCATATACTATCACAGCACAACCTCAAGAAGTTCACGGGATTCCTCCGCGGTGTACTAGTAGGATCCAACCCCTTATGGTAACTATGAAGAATTAGCAGTGAAGTAAAGGTTATATGTATTTGTAATCCAATATATAATGTTTGGTCAATAACTTGGACCTTCTTCAGATATGCAGACTGCATATAGGAGAGGTGTGTTAGATAGAGAAGTGCTAGCGGTAAGACAGCATGACGGCATTAGTTAGAGCATCTCATCATGGCGGTCATGCCGCCTTAGCATCAGCAGAACCTCCTTCAAGCATTTACAAATATTTTACTACACTCTTTGCATACTGTCTAGAGACTGAATCATGAAACTATATATGTATTACCCTATCTAGTATAGAACAAGTGCTTTTAATTCTAGTAGCACAGCATTATTTCCCTAAAATTTGTAATATTCTGCAAGCAGGTTTCTCGTTTAATTCTTTGACCGGTTAAGAAGTTATTCTGTAATGTCTGATTATCTTTATACATGACCCATAAAAGAGAGGCTCCAATGACTATTGCCGTGCACTGAATTAAAACTTAACATAACACTTTTACATAATGTATCTTTAAACTATGAACCACCAGCGAAGACATTGGTGGCCATATAATGCCATGTTATGTTATAGAAGAAGTAATGGATGAGCATTTCAGCATTAAAATAGGTTATTCATTTAATATTCATATTTATTAAAAGTTCTTGCTAAAAATTATCATCTCTTTCAGGAAGCATAAATAAAAATGGATTTTAACCCATTCATGTCCGGAGCTTTTTTCGGTTTTGCTTTTTCGTTTTTCACTTCCCTGCTTCACAGAGCCATAACTTTTTTATTTTTCCATCAATATGGCCTGTGAGGGCTTGTTTTTTGCGGATCAAGTTGTACTTTTGAACGACATCATTGGTTTTACGATGTCATGTACTAGAAAAGGGGAAAAAAAATTCCAAGTGAGGTGAAGTTTCCAAAAAAGTGCAGTCCCACACTTGTTTTTTGTTTGGCTTTTTTGCTAGATCACTAAATGTTAAAACTGACCTGCCATTATGATATGTTCATAGACACCAAACATGTCTAGGTTCTTTTTTAGCTAAGTGGTGAAAAAAAATTCCAAACTTTGCTAAAAAAAAAAAAAATTGCGCCATTTTCCGAGACCTATAGCGTCTCCATTTTTCGTGATCTTGGGTCAGGTGAGGGCTTATTTTTTGTGCACCAAGCTGATGTTTTTAGTGCAGATACGTTCTTTTGATTGCCCGTTATTGCATTTTAATGCAATGTCGCGTCGACCAAAAAAATTTAATTCTGGCGTTTTTAATTTTTTTCTCGCTACGCCATTTAGCGATCGGATTAATCTTTTTATTTTACTGATAGATCGGGCGATTCTGAACGCGCGATACCTAATATGTGTATGTGTGATTTTTTTTTTATTGTTTTACTTTGGATGGGGCGAAAGGGGAGTGACCTAAACTTTTATATATATTTTTTATATTTTTAAGCACTTTTTTTTACTTTTGCCATGCTTCAATAATCTCCATAGGAGACTAGAAGCTGCCATAACTCGATCGCCTCTACTACATAGAGGCGATGAGCACATCGCCTCTATGTAGCAGAATTAGTGACTTGCTATGAGCGCCGACCACCGGGTGGCGCTCACAGCAATTCGGCACTGACAACCATAGAGGTCTCCAGGACGCATCGGTGACCAGCGATCACGTGACGCGGGTCGCCGGTATGCGTATTTCCTGCTCGATGGCCGGAAGCGCTATTTAAATGCCGCTGTCAGCATTTGACAGCGGCATTTAACTAGTTAATAGCCGCTGGTGGATCGCGATACTACCCGCGGCTATGGCGGGCACATGCCAGCTGTTCAAAACAGCTGATATGTCCTGGAAAAGATGTAGGCTCACCGCCGGAGCCAACATCAAAGGGGGACTTACCGACATCGGCGTACTAATACGTCTGATGTCAGTAAGGGGTTAAATTACATATTTTGTTTTAAAGGTTGTCCAGGCTTGGGGTTAAAGTCTGCAGTCACTCTTTGTAAAAGCAGACTTGTGAATCATCACTGTGTGCTGTCAGGATTCTCTAGTGCCGGCACCCTGGAAATGTGAAGTTTTGTGAATGTAAGTAGGCGATTTGCATACATACAGTCAAATGACAAGGAGATGTGTGCGGCCTCGCTCAATACAAGTGAATTGAGCAAGACCAGACATGTCTAGTTGGAATGTGGCCAGAAGTATGCAATTCGCCTAATTGTGGTCACATGACCAACCACTCCCGAAGCCGGAGAATCCCAACAGTGAGGTAATATAGTTGTGTAGTCAACTGGCAGCACAGAGCAACAGACCGTATGTGAGAGAAATATCAGCCCTAAAATTCTACTAGTCGGTATAGCAGCATCTATGACGTTAGTGATGGTTGCAGTTGGCTTTCCTGGAGTGAGTGCCATGGGAATTGATGTGGCACTGGATGTTGTCAATTGTTGTGGACAACGTAAAGCCTACAATCTGTATTGTTAGGGAGCACAACTCAAGATGCCCTTGTTCATATGAGTTACACTGTGTACTCATGAAACCACCTGGGTCTCTTACAGCCTACAAAGCTTTGCAACCACCTGGGTGTCTTACAGCCTGACAAGCCTTACAACCACCTGTGTGTCTTACAGCCTTGACAAGCCTTGCAATCGCCTATGTGTCTTACAGCCTGCAAAGCATTGCAACCACCTGGATGTCTTAGCTGACAAGCCTTTGCAACCACTGTTGATTACAGCTGCAAGCCTGCAACCACTGGGTGTCTTATAGCCTGACAAGCCTTGCAACCTCCTGTGTGTCTTACAGCCTGACAAGCCTTGCAACCACCTGTGTGACTTACAGCCTGACAAGCCTTGCAACCACCTGGGTGTCTTATAGCCTGACAAGCCTTGCAACCCCCTGTGTGTCTTACAGCCTGACAAGCCTTGCAAGCACCTGTGTAAGTTACAACCTGCAAAGCCTTGCAACCACCTATGTGTCTTACAGCCTGCAAAGTCTTGCAATCACCTGTGTGTCTTACAGCCTGACAAGCCTTGCAACCACTTATGTAAATTACTGCTGTCTGAGTTCTGCAACCCCCTGTGGAACTTACAGTCTGCCAAGTCATGCAGCACCTGTGTGACTTACAGCGTGCAATACCCTGAAACCTCTTTTTATTTACATTGTGAGCTGTGCCAATAAATTGTTCCTGTTGCCTCAGTTACGGTGTAACTATTATAATTGTGTATTCATTAATACACTTCAAGTACTATACTAATTATATATTGCAGGTAAACATTCATTCCAGGTGAACCATGTTTAGCGCAAAACAGGAGAAAATCCAGCTCAACGAACTTGTGAACAAACTTCTTTATTTATTTATTTGAACTGCTCAGTGGAGAATAAAACATAATCAGCCATGTAAGTTACATGGTATGCGACATCAAATGTTCACAAGTTCGTTGACCTGAATTTTCTCCTGTTTGGTGACTGCTCTACATCTTGACGCAGCATTTCCTGTCCTCTGAACATCCAAGGATGTCTATTACGGTGAGCTGTGTACCCATACTTAAATCATGTTTAGGCCATGTAAGTCCTCCTGTGAGCTACCATGTTTAGGATCATGTAAGTCCTCCTGTGAGGTACCATGGTTAGGGTCATGTAAGTCCTCATGTGAGGTACCATGTTTAGGGTCATGTAAGTCCTCCCGTGAGTCACCATGTTTAGGGTCATGTAAGTCCTCCCGTGAGGTACCATATTTAGGGTCATGTAAGTCCTCCCATGAGTCACCATGTTTAGCGTCATGTAAGTTCTCCCGTGAGTCACCATGTTAGGGTCATGTAAGTCCTCCTGTGAGGTACCATGTTTAGAGTCATGTAAGTCCTCCTGTGAGGTACCATGTTTAGGGTCATGTAAGTCCTCCTGTGAGATACCATGTTTAGTTATGTAAGTCCTCCCGTGAGGTACCATGGTTAGGGTCATGTAAGTCCTCATGTGAGGTACCATGTTTAGGGTCATGTAAATCCTCCCGTGAGGTACCATGTTTAGGGTCACGTAATTCCTCCTGAGAGGTACCATGTTTAAGGTCATGTAAGTCCTCCTGTGAGATACCATGTTTAGGGTTATGTAAGTCCTCCCGTGAGGTACCATGGTTAGGGTCATGTAAATCCTCATGCGAGGTACCACGTTCAGGGTCATGTAAGTCCTCCCGTGAGGTACCATGTTTAGGGTCATGTAAGTCCTCCCGTGAGTCACCATGTTTAGGGTCATGTAAGTCCTCCCATGAGGCACCATGTTTAGGGTCATGTAAGTCCTCCTGTGAGGCACCATGTCATGTCATGGGTCATGGGCCACACACAAAGATGACGCTTTAACAAATTATCTAAAATGTGGAAAATGCTGCAATACAAATAAATATTCGGCTTGTGATTATAACTATTCTCATTGTTATATATCAACCGTCGCTGCAGATCTGTAACTACTGTAATGCCCATACAAGAGAGGGCAATGCACACTTAGAGAATGACTAACAGTTTCCTATTTTTGTTGGGTTTGTTTTCTGTTGCATAATATATAGTAATCACTTTCCTGACAGGTCGTCTGACATATATCTGGAATGGTAAAGATTCCCATGGGGTGCCTGATTGACAGGAATATTATTAACCTGAAGGAATTTCAGATCAGCTTTATAAATCCATACACATATGAAGAGGTTATGATACTCTCTCTGACATCACAAGCTGTAACACTGAAAATGTTCTACATCTTTATATATTATAAAATACCGTAAGTGAAATTCTACTTTTCCTAAGCATGTTAACTTTTTTGGACATATTGTAACACATTTTAAAGTAAATTAAAATAATTCTCTAATCCATATGGCAGGAAGCCCTTGTGTAGTCCCGCAGTAGATTTGACATTTCCTGTTTTGCATTACTATTTTATATTGCTTTATTGGCAATGTGTATGTTGTATGATATCATGTTTAACACTTAGAGAATATTTCATTTTGTGCTTAGTTTTGGTCCATCTATAAATGAAATAGTTCAACATGTAAGGCCTTTATTATGTCCCCATGCCCCTCTGATACTTACAAATATAATAATACTCATGTCCAGGACGAAACTCGAACCCCAGAGAAAAAGGCGTAAACAGCTGGAATTTCTCTGAAAACTTCAATGGTCCATTAGCAGAAT